>CM053596.1:220028027-220055545 GCA_028646575.1 Pseudocheirus occidentalis | reverse complement strand
AGTTAAAAATTTAGTTTCTCTGGTGCCAGTTTCTTTGCTAAGTAGTTAGTGATCTGTATATAAACACTTAAATTTCCTGGGGGAATCTTCTTTTTTAAAAATGAAACTTTGGCAGATGGAAGATTCATTTTGTCCAGAGAATAACCAGTCCCTTTTTACTTTGCCCATTGAGAAATCTATCCCTTGTTCTGAGTTGTATACCCACCTGCCTCCCCTCCTGCCCTTGAAAATGCCGGTGAATGGGCATTTTCTGTCCTTCTTCAGTTGACTTAACTCCTGAGCGCTCTGAATATTTTGGAGGCACTTAAACAATGTTGATGAGGATGAAGAAAAAGAGAGTGCTGAGAATTCATAAACACTGTTGTTTGGATTACAATGCCCATTTACTTGTAATGGTAATACCAATGGGAATGATAAGCAGGTGATGAGTTTCCATTTCCACCAGAGGAAGGATGACCCACAATGGTGTTCATGGCAGCCAGTGAAATCTTAAAGTAATGGGAACAGCATATACTTAGACAGTGTTGTTCCCATTTAAAGAACACTTTCCTACTGTATCAGATTCCATCTTCATACAACCCCTGGGAGGCAGGTAATGCAAATATTAGCTCTGTTTTACAAATGAGGCAACAGGGTCTGTTTTCCCATCTTTCACCACCCAGGGTTTGCCCATGGCACAGAGCTAGTACATGGAGACAATAACTTGCTTTTACATATAACTTTCCCCTTTTAAAAGTGAGTTGCCATTCACTATTCTTATTTAATCCTCGTAACATCCCTGTGAGTCGGGCAGGGAAGAGAATGTAAAAAATAATTGATTATCATGTAATATTATAAAGTTTATGAAGCCCTTTCTTGCAGAATCAGATTTTGAGTTGAAAGGGACCTAGAAGGTCATTGAATCCAACTGCCTACTTTTACAGGCGAGGACATTGAGATTCAGCAACTTTCTGAGGGCTACAAAGCTAGCAAGTGTCTGAGGCAGGATTTGAACCCACAAAGTCCAGCACTCTATCAACCCTACCACCCTGCTTGCTCTTCTACATAGAGACAGGGCATTGACTTGGAGTTGTGAAGATCCAGATTTGAATCCCAGCTCAAACACTAAATTGTGTGACCTTGGACAGATCACTTAACTTCTGGGTACCTCAATTTCATCTGTAAATTGGCAATAATATAGCATCTCCTTTTATAAGGGTCAAAGGAGATAAACAGTTTTCATACTTTGAAGCACTGCATAAATGTGATTACAAAAACAAATTTTCCTATTAATTAAAGCAGCTTGAATTTAGGATGGGTCGCTTCCACAGATAGCAAATTTTGTGCCATTGTTGATCTGGATGCTAACTTCTCTGAGAAGTTAGAGGAGGGATTTCTTTTCTGGTGATGTCCTTTTATATTCTGAGACTCTATAGTTCTAGTCTCAGCTTTGAGACGGCTCTGGGATTAGAGACCTGGGTTCAAATCTCACCTTGGACACTTATTATCTAGATAATCTTGGACAAGTCTTCAAACCTCCTTGAGCCTCAGTTTCATCATCTATAAAAGGAAGGGGTTAGACCAGTGTAGAGGACAGTTCGAGGCAAAAGCACCTTTGTCCCACAGGAAATCAGGGATTGCCTCTGGGCCCCTTGGTTTGGGGGGAGGGTCTCCCTGTGCCTGTAAGAGATGAGGAAGTGCTGAGGGTTACAGCCCAGTTGCTGGCTCACAAGGAAGTCTCCTACAGACCACTCACTTGATGAGCAGCAGTTGACATGACTGGTTTGGTCCCCCTCCATTGGTCCATACCCCCTGTACACAAGGAGATCATGCTCGAATCATGTTGCCCTTAGAGTATAAAAGGAGAATGCCATTATGAAATAAAGAACACCTGCTTCCAACTTCTCTTACCTCTGGTCTTGTCAGATCCTCCTGATAATACAGCCTAAGGCTGGCCCTTAGGCTACCGAACTGAACAGCTGTTGCAGCTGGTGCCCAAACCTGGGCCCCAGAAAGAAACGGGGTGCAAACACCTCTGTTTCCAGAGGCTCCAGGAGTGGATTCTTGAGTGGTGCTGTGCAGTATCTGGAACCAGCAGAGCTCAGGGAACAGTGAGTAAAAATGGGACAATACATAGGCACTGTGAGATCAGGGGAGAGAGAGGCTTACAGGACCTGTCTTGGGGAAGTCCAGGGCATCAATTTCACAACCTACCACTTAGTGAAAGATGCCTTTGGAGAGGAGAGAAGGGAGGTTTGTACCCAAACGGGTCCATCCCTTCCTAGCGAGGGTGGCCCAAGCAGGGATCCGTCTGGGAGAGAGAGGGGGTGTGGCTTCGGCCGCCCATGCCTGCTTATATGCCCTTGTATCCCGACCTCTCAAACCTAGCTATACAGGATACAGGGCAAGACAGAGACACTGGGACTACAGAATTAGGCAAAATCCAGGTGAATCAACAAAAAGGAAGAAGAAAAATACAGTCGTGAAAGTGCATTCACGGTAGAAGAGAAAGTAGTACCAAGCGCACTAGAGAGCACACGTGAGGAGAGTGTGTGTAAAATAGAAGAAGGGTGTTGGCTGAGGGACGTAGGAGAGGGACCTATGGCTCAAAATAAAAAAAATATTGATACTGGTGTCCCCCGCGCATGCTTTGCGTTAGAACAAACACTAGAGAAGGCACGAGAACAAGGGGAAATGATAGATGGTTGGGAATTCTTCCCTGTCATTGAAGAACCCAACCCTTTCAATCCTGGACAAGTGAGAAGGTGGCATGAACCTCACCCTTTTAAGGTTCTTCAACAGATGAGACGCTTTCTCTAAATATGACCCTTTCTCTAAATAGCTCCCTTTGTGCTATATCAATTGGAAAGTATATAGTCCATTCTGTGTCCCAATGATTGGAAGGCATTAGCCAGAGCAATATTGATCCCAGGACAGGCTTCTTTTTGGATGGTGGAATACACTGAACAATGCCACCTTCGTGCTGCTGAATTGGCACCTGGTGTGCATATGCAACTGGTGTTTCAGCAACTTTCAGACACTGGTCCTTCTGCAGATACAGCCCAACAACTGGGCTATACAGAGGAGGCATATTTAAATATCTCTAATGCTAGTCATGCCTGGAGCAAGATATCTGTGGCCAAAGAGGACAAGGAAAACTTTACACAAATAAGACAAAAAAACAAATGAGCCCTTTACTGACTTTGTTGTCCCAATGCAAGAGACTGTAGCTCCAGCTATGGGGGATGCGGGAGGCACAGAAAGAATGTTTAAAATCCTGTTGAGAGAGAATGCTAACACTGATTGTAGAAGGGCTATGATACGGCTCCAAAAAGATGCCGCCTTGGAAGAGATGATTCAAAAAGATGTGATAAGGTGGGCTCTCAAGTTCATCAGGCAGAGCTCATGTTTTCTCTCCTGGATACTCCAAGGAAAGTTGGTGGAAATTGTTTTAGGTGCGGCAAACCAGGACATTATCTAAGGGAGAGCAAATATAGACGAAAGGAGGGCCCAGCAGAAAGGAAAAGCTCTAGAAGGTTATCAAGGGAGACCCACCACACCATGCCCAAAATGTGGTCGGGTGGGGCATTGGGGTTCTGAAAGTAGACAAGGAAAGAACCAAGGAAACAGGTTTGGGAGCCTCCAAGGGCCCTGCAACCTCAGGTGCTTGTTGCCCAAGAGAAACAGGCACCACAGACGCCCTAGTGGAGGGCTTGCTATGCAGCCTCGGCAGCACAGCAACCATCCAAATTTTCCAATTTCGGAGTTTAGGCTATTTTAGCCTTCCCCCACACAGAGCCTGTGAAGTCCCAATCCAGCCCCTCTCACAGGTTTTTCCCCCTTTTCTCATTATCACTCCCCCTGACACGTATTCTATAACCACTCTGGTTGTTAGAATATATCATGAGATCCCCAACACCGTCCTCCTTTTAGATACAGATGCTGATTACATTTACATTAACAAAGGAGCTCCCATAGTTCAATTGCCCCAGAAACTCTGTGGAAGAAACTTCTTCATGCAACAAATTGAACAAACAAGGCCTATGATGACCCTTAGATTAGGAGGGAGAGTATTTTCTGGCCTGGTGGACACAGGGGCTGACAGGACGGTATTTCCCACACAGATGTGGCCTCTTGAATGGGAAGCTCTACCAACTGAGACCCAGGTGTCCGGGGTTGGGGGAATCACCTTGGCAACCAGTTCAAAATTCCGGGTGAAGTGGGAGAAGGAGAGAAAGGAGGGGATGGTCAAACCACTCATTTCCCCGGCCTTTCCTTCATATTATGGGACAGAGAACGTCAAGATCACTGTGGATTTTTAGGTGGGGTCATTGGGGATAAAAGAGGGAAAACAACCCCCCATATGTCTTGGTATACAAATGAACCTGTGTGGGTGGACCAGTGGCCCCTTAACCAAAAAAAGCTGACCACCCTCCAAGACATAGTTATGGACCAGTATACAAGCAGGGCACATAGAGCCGTCATTTAGCCCTTGGAATTCACCTGTATTTGTTATAAAGAAAAATTCAGGTACATGGCGCATGTTGACCAGTTTAAGTAAAGTGAATTCAATGTTAGTTCCAATGGGTGCCCTCCAAGAAGGCTTACCATCTCCTTATACAATAACAAAGGGTTGGCCTATCTGGATTATAGCAAAAAGAATTGCTTTTTTAGTATACTGCTGCATCCTGATGGTTGCAAGCATTTTGCCTTTTCTGTTCCCACCATAAATTTTCAAGGCCCCTCAGCATGATATCAATGGACAGTTTTGCCCCAGGGAATAACAAATAGTCCAACCATATGCCAATGGTATGTTGATCTTGCTGTCAGGAAGGTTAGAGCAGCATTCTCCAACGGAATGTTAATACACTATATGGATGACATATTGGGAAGTCCACCCCAAGAGAGAAGGTTTGGAAAGCGTGCTAACATCACTTACTCAGGAGCTGAACTGTTTGGGTTTGATTATCTCCCCAGAAAAAGTTCAAAAACATTCTCCATTCTCTTATTTAGGATTTGAATCGAGTCCCTTGACCATCCAACAGAAGGTTCCTATGCTTCAATGGCAACAGGCTCAGACTTTGAATGACTTTCAAAAACTCATAGGGGATATACAATGGCTCTGAGCAAGAACACATATACCTAATTCTTTGATGCAACCTTTGTATGACATATTAAAAGGAGACTCTAGGTTAGATTCTCTGCAATTCTGGAGCAGTGAGGCAAAAACAGCCTTTCAAACAATTATGCAAATACTTGAGCAGACAGAGACTGTTAGGTGGGACGCATCTGTTGCATTGGAAACTACATTGATCTTAACCTCCCAACCTTATGGAGCTATACACCAAAACAGAGGAATTATCAAATGTGTATATCCTCAATCCCAAAATAAGAGAGTGCCAACAAACTATTTGACCTAGCCTCTCAAGTAGGTCATAGATTACTATGTAGGGCTACACAAATACCTGGCCATTTACGTATTATGTGGATCAACATATTCAAAGACACACTTGATTCATGGATATCCACTCAACCAGGTTGGGCAGAACTCTTAGCTGTGGGAGATCTGAAAGCAGGCAGCCTCCTTCCAAACACACAAATAAGAACAAATTGGCAATGGGTGGAATCAAAAATCACCTCTTCTGAACCCGTGGCAGGGCCGAATGTGTTCACAGACGCCACTTCCAATGGACGTGAATCTTTGTATTCAACGTCTTTAAATATTACAAAGGTTTTTCAGACACCATACACATCCACACAAAAGAATGAACTTTTTACTATAATCCAGGCTGTTTGTATCCCCGAGGCTATTAATAGCATTACTGATAGTGCTTATGCTTGTAGTGTCATAAAAGGCATAGAAACAGTGATCCTAAAGAAGGGTCCAACTGATATCACAGAGCTTTTCCTCCAAGCCCAATAAACTGTTCAAACTTGTGCACACCCATTTTACATTCTTCATATATGATCTCACATTGATGGCCTCGGTCCCATTTTTGATGGCAACAATAGGGCTGATGGCTTATTGACAAACATGGTTGTAACTGACCCTATCACCCAAGCAACCTTGGCCCATGAAAAATTCCACATGTTGGCTCAATCCTTACGCTGCCTTTTTAACCTTTCCAAAGGTGAGTCTCGAGCCATTGTAAAACAATGTACTAAATGTGTGCCTTTTCAAGCCCCTGCTTGCAAAGGAGTGAACCCCAGGGGGCTCAGTCCTAATGATCTTTGGCAAATGGGCATCACTCGCCTTCTGAAAGAGTAAGTACTTGCATGTTACTATTGATACCTTTTCAAATTTTCTTATGGCAACTTTACAGTCTGGGGAGACCAGTAGGCATGTTTTTAATCACTTGTATCACTGTTTTACAACACAAGGCCTTCCACAGATGATAAAGACTGACAATGGTCCTGCCTATATGTCTTCTGCCATGGCCAGTTTTATGACTGAGCACAGTATTTTACATCTCTTTGGGATCCTGTAAAATCCCACGGGACAGGCCATGGTGGAATGAGCTAATTGAACCATCAAGGGTTATCTTAAAAAGCAAAAAGGGGGAGTTGGCCCGGGCCCTGTGAGACAGGACTACATAAACAAGATAGTTTATACACTGAATTACTTAAATTTCATTCTGCTATGCACCAGCCCTGCAGAGTCGAAAAGACCAAAATGAAGCTAGGGTGCTGGCAAAAAGATGGTGGTGGTGAAAAAGTAATGTATAAGACATCCACGGGTACTTAGGAAGGCCCCTATCCTCTCATAATGTGGGGGCCAGGGTGTGCTTGTATCTCCACAGATAAAAGTCAACAGTGTCTGTGATGTCTCTAAACTAGCAGTGGAGAAGGAGAAAGAAGAGAAGATGTCCATCTAAGAGAAGACACTGATCGTGAACGATGGGAATGGGAAGACAGCTTGCTGTGCTGTGCCTCATGGCTCCCGTTTCTGGAGAGGGAGGTTGCTGACCCTGTGTTTAGTTTGATTTCCAACCCACCACACCGTTGGCTCCATCAGTCAAGATAAACTTTACAGGCCTAGCCTCTAGAGTGCCGCTGTATTTCTCGAGAACAAATCATAACTCTTGAGAATATCACACAGGCTGTGAATATCACAGGAATGGGTCTCAATCAGGTCAGCATGTATGGCTTGTGGGGGACGCCCTGCAATGCCTCACTTGCCCAGTATGTGGGGGGAAGCCCAGCATGTTAACTGTTCCCGTGCAAATGTGGATTCCATCAAAAGGCAGAGCTTGGAAAGGTCTGTGGAAAGCTATGGCTTCCATAGGACCAATTGTGATAACTCAACATCTTGGGACAGCATGGGGAACATGGCAACATGTGCTTGAGCCCGGGGACTGGACAGCACAACCAAATGTTGGATGTAGCTTTCTTGCTTGAGCATGTTTGGGGGAAAGATATGCCTTGATGTGGGGACATAATGTGAATGTAACAGAAAAGCAAGGGGTGTCTAATGTGACTTGTATGAACTGTACAGTTAGTGAATGTTTAGGACTGCTACTGTGCAAAACCAAATGGTGCAAGCTTAATTTGTAGAAGAGTTTGCTTGAAATGTGTCAAAAGACTTTGAAGAACAAGCAAGAATTGATTTAATATCAGCAACTATTGCTTTGGGAGATGAGAAAGATTTAATAAGAATTCAAACAGGATTGGAATGTGATTATAAGTATAGGACACTTTGTGTAATGGCTAAAACCTCATAGGTGGATATCATTGGCAATAGCAGTAGGCATATTATTGTTTTGTGGTGCTCCTTTGCTTCGTTTAATGTTTTTGCAAATAGCTTAACCATGATTCAGGCTGATACTCCCTGGCACTTTTCCAAAACAAAAAGGGGGAATTGTAGAGGACAGTACAAGTCAAAAGCACCTTTGTCCCACAGGAAATAAGGGATTGCCTCGGGGCCTCTTGGTTTCTGGGTCTCCCAGTGCCTTTAAGAGATAAAGAAGTGCTGAGGGTCACGGCCCAGTTGCCGGCTCACCAGGAAGTCTCCTATGAGACCTCTCGCTTGATGAGCAGCAGCTAACATGACTGGTTCAGCCCCCCTCCATTGGTCCATACCCCCTGTGCACAAGGAGATCATGCTTGAATCATGTAGCCTTTAGAGTATAAAAGGAAAACACCATTATGAAATAAAGGACAGCTGCTGCCAGTTTTTCTTGCCTCTGGTCTCTTTAGTCCCTCCTGAGATACAGCCTAAGGCTGGCCCTTAGGCTACTGAACTGAGCAGCTGTTGCAGACTAGATGACCCCTGAGGTCTCTTTCAGCTCTGGATCTGTGATACTTACACTCCTCATGAGGTAGGTCCTTGACATAGGAGGTACCTAAAGCCCAGAGAAGCATGGAGAACAGGATAGAACATGGAGAACAGCAGATGGTGTTCAGATTGTCCTCAGCATTATTTATTTCTTTTTTCTTTTTCCTTTTTGCTTTTTGGAGGGGTAAAGGCAGGGCAACTGGGGTTAAGTGACTTGTCCAAGGTCATACGGCTAGTAAGCATTAAGTGTCTGAGGCCGGATTTGAACTCAGGTCCTCCTGACTCCAAGGCCTGCACTCTATTTGCTGTGGCCACCTAGCTGCCCCCTCAGCATTATTTAGTTCCAGTTGCACCAACAGTTTCCCTGTCCCCTAGAATGAGAATTGTCTATTGTGGAGAGACAGGGCAAAGAAGTAGAAATAACTCTGGATCTGGAATCAGAAGACCTGGATTCAAATCCCACCTCTGACATGTGTTATTAGGATAACCTTGGGCAAGTCATTTCTTCTTTCTGGGCCTCAGTTTCCTCACCTGTAAAATGAGGGGGTTGGACGAGATGATCCTGGAGATCGATCCTATAGTCCCTCGGAGCATTCTCCTGATGTCACATACCAAGCCCAAGGCCACCCTGAAGTACAAGGAGTCCAAATGGTGTGTGTAGAGAGAAGGATTCTTAGTCTAATTGAATGTCAGGCAAAATATGTGTTGTATGTGTGATGCCTGGCGTGATTACCAAGGGCAGTGTCAATGAGTTGTTTCTTGGTAGCGGAAAAACTTAGCAACATCCTGCTCAGAGGAATGAGGAGCTCCTTCCAGCCTTCCCACAACTGGCATTTAATCCACACAGCTGCCTTTTTTTTTTTCCATATTCAATTCTTGCAACAAAGAGCATGTGGACTAAGTGAATGCTTTGTCTTTTGCCCAATCTTGCCTTTTGTGCAGCTTCCCCTCCATTTAACCCAGTTATTCCAGAGCGTCTCAGGACAACCATGGTGGAAATGAATTTTGAACCCTCTTATAGTCTCCCAGCGCTGTGCCCCTTTCCTGATATCCAGTGCCATTCTGCTGTACCCAGTATCCCTGGAAAGGAGGAAAGACATCTTAGGTAATAGCAAGTGAGTTAACAAATTATTCTTCCTTCCTCCACCCCCAAGAGACTTTTAAAAGGGGACCACAGGGGGAGTGGTTACTTAACCCAGAGGAATGAATTACTTACCAATGGTGGAATTTCAGATGTTAGCCATAGGCCAATAAAACCCTATTTTAGGCCACATGGGTCTTCCCTAGGCCTCTCGAATCATAAGGAATAGGCCATCCCCTATTCTGTCTGTATATAATGCTGACCAAGAAAGTGATACTCTGTCAAATAAACAATATACCCATTTCTTTGTAACCTTTTTTCTTTTGTAAGACCAAATTCCTTCATTTGTTTATTCCTTCAAGAAATATGTTTTTTTTAAAGCATCTATTATGGATTGTTGACATCAGTTCAACAATTTCATTTAAAAAAAACCGTTTATTAAGCACTTATTATGTACAAGGCACTTCTAGGTCCTGGATATGAAGGAGATACATGAAATATAAGACAGGGCTTGTTCCCTCCCAGGTCCCATCTCTTCTCTGGAGACAGTTTTATTTAAGGAGACACTTTCAATTCAATTTTAACAAACACTTATTAGAGGCTAACTATAAGCAAGAACCTATGGTAGACTTGTTATATAAAGACAGAAATGATACATGTACATAGATAAGTAAATATAAAGCTATTTGAGAGGGAGAGACTATTAACAACTGGAGGTGGAAAAAATCAGGGAAGGCTTTGTGGAGGAGGTGATACCTGAACTGAGAAGGAAGATAAAGATTTTGAGAATTAAAGCCAGGGAGGGAGTGAATTACAGGCATGAAAGACAACTTGGATAGTTACAGGGAGGCAAGAAATAGAACACTGAGGTAGAGAAATGACTAGTAGCCCCCAATGACTAAATTGTAGAGGGAATAAAGAGGAATAATTGAGGTCAGGACAGAAAAAGAGGTTAAAGGCAGATGGGTCAGTCTGAGAAGTTTGTACTTTATTTATTCTAAAGGCAATAGGGAACCACTGAAAGTTTTCAGACAAGTAAAAAGTTAAATATGTGAAGGAATAATTAAGACAATGTAAAAAATGTAGCAAGGCAATACCTAAAGTGCCAGGTGACTGGTAGAATTAACAATTATAGCTGACATTTATCTAGCAATCTATGGTCTACAAAGTGCATAAATGATCTCTTTTGATTCTCAAAATAACCCTTTGTATGACAAAACAAGAGAAAAAGAGCATTATTAGATGTAAAATGGATAATTTTGATTATATTAAATTAAAAAGTCATTGCACAAACAAAACCAATGCAACCAAAATTAGAAGGAAAGCAGAAAACTGGGGAAAATTGTTTTTAAAACAAGTTTATCTGATAAAGGCCTCCTTTCTCAAACATGTAAAAAAACATTTATTTTTTTAAATATATAAGTCAAATATATAATAATATAATATAACATATATTATATATTTATATACATTAATATTTATAATTATAATATATCATAATCTGATTCATTCCCTAAATGATAAATTGTCAAAAGATAGGAACAGGAAATTTTCAGACCAAGTAAATATAGCTATTTGTAGTCGTGTGAAAAAATGCTTTATATCACTATTGATTAGAGAAATGCAAATTAAAACAACTCTGAGGTACCACCTCACACCTATCTGTTTCGTTAATATGACAGAAAAGGAACATGACGAATGTTGGAGGGGATGTGGGAAAATTAAGACACTAATGCGCTGGGGTTGTAAACTGGCCCAGTCATTCTGAAGAGTGATTTGGAATTATACCCAATGGGCAATAAAACCATGCATATTCCTTGACTCAGTAATAACACTACTAGGTCTATATCCCAAAGAGAAAAAAAACAAAAAGAAAAGGGATCTAAATGTACAAAAATTCTTATAGCATCTCCTTTTAGTAGTAGCAAAGAATTGAAATTGAGGGGATGCCCATCTGCTAGCGAATAGCTGAACAAATTATGATATATGATTGTGATAGAATCCTATTGTACTGCAAGAAATAAAGAGCAAGATGCTCTTAGGAAAATCTGGAAAGACTTACATGAATGGACACAAAGTGAAATGAGAAGAACCAGGAGAACATTTTACATACTAACAGCAATATTATACAGTGGTCAATTGCAAATGACTTAGCTATTCTCAGCAATACAATCACCCAAGACAATTCCAAAGAATTCATGATGAAAAATGTTATTCACCTCCAGAGAGAGAACTGATCTAGATTTAATACAGATCAAAGCATATTTTTAACTTGTTTTTTCTTGTTTATTTTGGTCTGTTTTCTTTTGCAACATGTCTAATATGGAAATATATTCTGCATGACTGCATATGTGTAGCAAATTGCTTGCCTTCTCAAGGGGGGGGAGGGAAAGAGAAATTGAAACTCAAAATTTTTAAAATAAATGTTAGAAAATATTTTTTCATGTAATTGAAAAAAAAATAACATTAAAAAAACAACCAAAAATAACCCATTTGAAGTACTACAGGTACTACCGGCCTTACTGTTCCTATTTCATAGTTGAAAGAACTGAGCCTCAGTGAGATTAAGCAGCTTGTTCAGCATCACACAGTTAGTATGTATTGGAGGCTAGACTGAAACCCTGGTCTTCTAGGCCCCAATTAGTCTATAATGCTATGCTGTCTCTCATTGCCTCCACAGATGATAACTATGATAGGATTTTGGGAGAAAGAGAAATCACTGTGGCTGGAGGAAGTAAAAAAAGACTTCCTGGTAGAGGTGGGTTTTGATCAGGGCTTTGGGAGTTGGGGGAGATAACACAGCACTTGATATAATGTAAATGCTTAATAAATAGTTTTCCAAACAATTCCATGCAAATAGGGTCAGGTAAAATGCTATGAACTAGGGAGAAGGCGGTCAAAGCTGGCTTTGTGGGAGAAGTGCTACATGATCTTGGCCTTAAAGGAAGGGAAGGAATTTGATGGGTGAGGTTGGGAGGCCAGGCTGTAAAAAATGAGAAGATGGGAAAGGAAAGTATGAGAATGGGGCCCGGTGAATGAGTAACGGTCGGGATATAGAGTATGTGAAGGAGGATAGTGTGAGATCAGTCTGGAAAAGGTGAAGATGATCCTGGAAAGGTATGTTCAGATCAGCCTGTGAAGTGCCTCCTCCATGAAGCTTTCTAAGACCATTGCAACTAGGAACAAGCTCTTACCTTGGAACCCTTATGCTAACAACAAAAAGGATAATAAGTCCCATTTATGTAGCTCTTTACAGTTTACAAACAATTTGACAACAAAACAATTAATTTTATAGTCCGTTGTCAAATTCATTCATTCAACAAATGTCTCATGACAGCCCCGGGAAGGAGAGATCCCTGTTTTATAGTTGAGGTTCAAAGAATTTAACTGTTCCACATAAGCTGATGCGTCATAGAACCAGGATTTTAACCCACAGTTGTAAGCAGCAATTTTGATTTGGGGGGTGGGGGAACTAAGAGTTCAGGAAGGAGAGAAACATATGAGTCTCAGGAAGCAAGACATTGCCTGGTTTCTCTGAACCAAGAGGCTACTTCTAGGAAGCCTGATGCTGGAGGAGGCTACAAGGTGGAACCATATGGAGACTGTGATCACCTGGAAATGAGCCATTTGGTAGCTTCCTATTTTAATTAATCATTCTGGCTATCCAGGTGCTTAGCTGGGCCTGCTGAAGGAGGACAAGGATTAGCACCCTCTAAATTTCAGCTTACCTCAGTTAAACTCTGTTTGGCCTGAGGTAACAAACCCACATCCAGCGCTCCTTCCACTGTAGTACATCTGTCCTCTGAGGCAGTCGGAATGAATTCTGGCTTTGGTGTCAGAGGACTTGGGTTACCATTCTGATTTTGTCATTTGCTAACTCTGTGACCTTGGGCTATCTGTAAAAATGAGGCCCCTAATATCCCTTCTGGCTGTGACTCCGTGGCTGTCTCTTAGTCTTGGTTGTATTATTGTTATTTATAATACATTTTGCCTTCTTTTATTCTACCATAAGCTCTGTGAAGGCAGAGGCCACATGTTTTTTTTTTAATTCTTGAATATCCCTCAGCACCCAGCGCAGTGCCTGCATATAATAAGTTCTTAATAAATGTTTTTTGAATTGAATAGAGTGGAATTCTGGGGTATGTGGTAAGAGGAGATGGGCTGTACATAATAGCACTGAGAGTCTGGAAAACTTGCACTGTGTCTTGGTATCCTCAGCTCCGCAGCAGGACAGGGCCATCATGAGAGGGAAGATCTGCTGTTCAGATGTAGGCTCAGCTGACAAGCATCCAGTGGCCACAGGGGAAGACCTGCACATCTGTTTCCTTGTGCACAATCGCTCCTCTTCCTCTTGAATTTCCTAACTTCTGCCAAGCCAGTGGGTCTTCAGGAGGCCTACAGTCCAGCATATCTTCTCTTCCATCAGTGCCCCCTGTCACATGCAGAGGCTTATTAGACCAGGAAATGTGGTGCAGGTGGCCAGACAGAATGACAGTGACTATGGCATCTCCTTGTGGCAGAGCTAGAAAGAACTGGATGGCTCAGGTCATCTATTCAGTTTACCCAGCAGGACATGGCCAAATTCTGTTGGCAGATCTATAAGGTGCCCTCTCACTGGCTGCTAAGTGTGTGAGCTTCGGACCCCAGGCCTCTCCCTGAAGTCCAGACCAGGAAACATCTCTCTCTCTGCTCTGCCAACACCTGGGCGTAGCTCAAGCACCATCTTCTGTGGGAGATCTTTCCTGATCCTCATCATGCCACCCCCTAACTCCGTGGTTCTCAACCTTCCTAATGCTGCCACCCTTTAATACAGTTCCTTATGTTGTGGTGACCCCCAGCCATAAAATTATTTTCGTTGCTACTTCATAACTGTAATTTTGCTACTGTTATGAATCATAATGTAAATATCTGATATGCAGGATGTATTTTCATTGTTACAAATTGAACATAACCCACAGGTTGAGAACCACCGCCCTAATTTCTGGTGCCCTCCTTCCCAAACAACCTTATACTGAACCGTTTCATACATATTTATATCTATTCATTTTGTAGTTATGCTTTACATATTTTCATGTGTACTTGTCTCTCTCATTAGAACACAAGCCCTTTGTGAGGGGGATTGTCCCCTTCTTCGTATTTGTCTCTTCAGTGCCTGGGTACTTCAATAAATATTTGTTGTTTCATTGACTGATTAAACTATAGTTCAATTGTCATTTTACAGATGAGGAAACTGAGGCTCAGAGAGCCCAAGTGACTTGCTTAAGATCACATAGTTTCTAAAGCAACAGAGCTATTACTTGAGCCCCAGTGCTCTGGCTCCAAACCTGGCACTTTCTACTGAGCTGTAACATGCACATCTCCTTTCATTGTTCTTCAGAAGCCGATGTCTTTCCATGGGGACTATAGTAATACTGACATTCATACAGCACTTTAAAGTTTGGAAAGCACTTTACATCATCTCATTTAATTCTCAAAATAACCTGGTGAGGAGGTACTATACATATTATTGACCCAGTTTTACAGGTCAGGAAACTGAGGTGAAGAGAGGTTTAGGGACATGTTCAGGGTCACCTAGCTAGTAGGCATCAGAAACTGGTATTGAACACAGAGCTTCCTTCTTTTAAATCTAGTATTCTATCAAAGGCACCAGGCATCCACCTCAGTAAAGACCCCAAGGCCCTCAAGCTCTGGACCACTACCCAGGCAGGAAGTGACTACCCCGACTCAGCTCCATGTCTCCTTTTGCACCCTCCTCAGAGTTAGTCTGGAAGATCTGCTCTCAGATGCCTTTCCCCTCACTCTAAATAAGGAACAGTCTCTAAGGGACTTTAATCAGAGCTTCTTCTTCTTCCCTTGAATTGTCTCCCTGCTCTACATACACTCAAACCATCCCATGTGCCAGATCTTTCTTTCTTACACCTTCTCCATCATTCATTCAAAAACTGCTCCATCACAAACTTGTGTTTGTGCACTGAACCCCACAGACCAATCCACATCCAATCACCAGTCTCAGAGAAACGTGTTGACAAATTTTAAATATCTCCTGGGCGTAATTCACCATTTTGGACAGTTACTCCAACAGTGTTTCCCAGCACCTCCCTCCCTGCTTCCCCTAACAGCTGTCTGTCTTATCCTGGAATTCTCAACATTAACAGTGAATGACAGAGAGAAGGAGGACATCTATTACATTTTTAATTAATTAAAATAGACATTAAAGTGTCCTTAAATTAAATTCTTCACTAACATAGTGGATAAAGGACTGGCTTGGGAGCCAGGGAGACCTAGGTTTAAATCCTGCCTCTGACACATCCTGCCTCTTTGACCTTGGGCAAAGTCTGTTGGCCCTCAGGCAACTGTCTAAAATTATTGCCCATTTGTAAATCAGTAAAGGGAGTTTTTAGACCCAGAGTTCCTATACCAGGGGTAGGGAATCCAAACTTAGACTCAGTCAAAGGGCCTCACTTGAGGACCTAGAGGGCCACATGTGACCTTGGAGGCCACAGGTTCCCCACTCCTGTCCTATACCAATAATATCACAAATATGCCACTTCCCCCTCAAAAAATAAAAGAGGCTTTCCTTTTGGGTCTACCCTTTACACATTTTCATCAATGTCTAGATGTTCAGAAGTTTCCATATCTGTGAATCCTGAAGTTCCATTTTCTGAGTCTAGCTTCATTATCTGGAACTCAGATGGGATTGACCTGGTCTTTTCCTCATGCATAGAGACAATCAGTTTCCTCTTGAAGTTTAGAGTTTTGAGTTGCCATTATGTCAGGCACATCCAGGAAGATCAAGATGACTTTCCCCCATGAAGTGTTTCTTTGATGAAATGCCTTCACTTGTCACTGCAAGGCACCCAGCAACAGCAAGACCTCGGACTGTCTGCATCCTCATTCTTACATGGAATGTTTTTTATCCCAGGCTCTGCTTGGAATTGTTGTGGAGTTGGTCTTTTTCAGGGCTCTATCTTGGACATCCCTGTAGCCACAAAATTTCTTTATCGTTGGTGCCTTCTGATCATTCATATTCCCAGCCTTACTTTCTGAATTAGGACTTTGTGTCATCACCAGACTCTACCTGCTCCTGCACACTTGGTGGAGTTGGTCAGCTCCTATTTGCCAGATCTACACTATCTGGAGTTCTGCTATTGGCCTTGGCTTTCCCTAGAGCCTTTGCTCAGAGTGCTGGGTGGTTTCTGGCCTGCCTGTATCCTCTGGGTACCAGGTACTAGGTTCTTCACGGTCTCTGGGTTTGAGTCCCATCAAGATGCTGCAAGCTTTCAGAGCCCCTGGGGTGTTTCTTTACCAGCTTCTATCTCAATATTTGGTATCAGAGAACCTCAGGTGTCTACCTGCCCTCAGGCCTTCACCACTGTTCCAGGGATGAATTCTTCCAGTTCCTTGATACACCAGCATTTCTGGTCTAAGCTAGAAGGATTCTCAGTGCTGTGTCTGCCCTGGCTCTTCTGCCTGGACGCCTCCCTTAGTGTCCACAAGCTCCTGGCTGCCCCTTTGTGCAGAACTGGGCTGGGCGAGGGCACACGCTGTGGTTTCCCTTTGGATTTCTTGATTTCTGGATGCTCTTTTTTGACCTTTGCCTGAGGATTTGGATGAGAGCTGGGCTGTTCTGTTTCTTTCACTCTGTCTTAGCTGGAAGTCTGAACCTGGAATGCTCAGAAGGAATGGGATATAGTGGGAAGAGGGCTAGATTTGGCATCAGAGGACATGGGATCTAATCTGAGTTTTTCCATTTGTGGTTTATGTGACCTTGGAGGCAGCTAGGTGGTGCAGTGGATAGAAGGCTGGGCCTGCCTCAGACACTGACTAGCTGTGTAACTCTGGGCAAATCACTTAACCCTCTGTCTGCCTCAGTTTCCTCAAGTGTAAAATGTGGACCATACCAGCTCCTATCTCCTAGGGTTTGTGTGATGGTCAAATGAGAAAATCTTTGTGAAGGGCTTTGCATAGTGTTTGGCATATAAGAGGAGTATGATAAATGCTTGTTCCCTTCCCTTCCCACTCTGGGTCTGTTTCCTCTCTTATAAAAAATGAGGTTGGACTAGATGACCTCTAGGTCATGACCTTCCAGTGCTAAATTTATGACTCTGAACAGAAAATGGTAATAGTGGCGGAGTTTGGAGTCAAACTTGGGTCTTCTGATTGCACACCTATGGTTCTTTCCTTTATGTCATCATGTTGTTTTCACTTTTCCTGTGGCCCATGCTTACAAATGGAGTCCCAGAGAGGCTGTTAACTGCCAGATGTAACGCAGCCGAGCCCCAGATCCCTGAGATTTCCTGGGTCCTTCAGTGTTTCTCTTACCAAATTCTTGATGTGCCCCTCAGAGCAGAGTGCCTCGTCATGACTGGAGGCCTGGGAGGGGCTGGGGGCTGGAATAGTTTCTATGCTGGGGGTGCTGGGGAACAATGTGACTCAACATTTCTATGGGAGAGGAAGGGTACAGCCATTCTCACCACAATGACAGCCTGGTCGGGCAGCCCCACCCCAGCAGCTGAGACTTGTAGCCAGGGGCTCCGTGGCTCTGGGAGGCCCCTGACAGATATACAGATGCAGGAGGGGAGGTGCAATCTGCTTCCTATGCCTCACTCCCCTTGTGGGACAGTCACTAGTGCTTCTAGCCCCAGAGGAAACCTTGCATTAGTTCTTGTTAATATGTAACCCAAAAAAAGAGGGAAAAATATACCAAATGGACTATAATGGTACAGATGACAAGATCACTAAAGGGAAGCCACATGCTGAGTAATTGAAAGAGCGGCGATGGCTCCTGGGAACAGATTATGATGGAGAGGCAAAGTGGTACAATATGGTCCAAATTCTACATCTGATGCTTCAGGTCTCGTCTCTGATCACCTCTGATGATCTCACCTGGGTGGCCGAGGGCATGTCACCTGACCTCATTGGGCCTTTGTGCCAAATGAGGGAGTTAGGAACCCCACCCCAGGTTCTTATCCCATCTGAATCCTTGACCCTGCACCCTGTTTGCACACCTCCCTGCAGCAAACTATGAAGGCAGGCTGCTGTATATGTGGTTATTCTATTGGTTGTTTTAGCTTAACTGTTAAAAGGGAGTGGTCAGGTCCAGGATGGCAGAATGAATCTTGCACTGTGAATGACTGTGATGGAAAAACAAAAGGCATCAGTGAAACTTACTTTATTTTAAGTGTGAGTCTGATTTAGGTCATTGCTAGAACTGACTAGCTCAGGAATACATGTAGGCTGAATGGAGTCTCCCAGAGCTCCTGGCTTTTTGATGGTCCCTCCTCCTGAGAATAGTAGCTTGATGATGTCAGAAATGTCAAATTGAGCCAACCCCATTGTCAGGGAAGTGAAGTGGCAGCAAAAATATTAGTTCACTTTTAACTGTTTACAAAGTGCTTTCTCCCTCATGAATGGTGTCTGAGGTAGTATTATCAGATTGTCCCTATTTTAGGAATGTGACTCTCAACTCAGAGGTTCTTTTGCATAAGACTCTTCTCATTGGTGGAGATGAATTATTCAACGCTCCACACCAGCATGACTGGTGGAGCTGGTGAGAGGTGGAGAGAAGAGAGATCATGGTCTTCTGGCCTCCAGCTTAGAGAGAGGTCACTAATTCCAAACACTTTTCATGTCCCTAATGGGAGAGAAAGACTCTGGGAAGAAATTGAGATGTAGTAGCTTTCTCTCCCTCTAGGGATTTGAAGGCAGTCTGGAAAGCATGACTTCTCTGTCAAAGCTAAAAGCCAGAAGACCAAGACCTCTTTTCTCTCCACATCTCACCAATTCCACCCCTCTGCCAGGCACAGAGTATTGAATAATCAAGCTTTACCAGTAAGAAGAGTAAATAAACCTTTCAGTCATAGATCAATATGCCTGGTGGGAGCATGGTGTCATGGAAACAAGGGAGCCTCACCGGTGGGCTGAGTGACTGCCTTCCTGGGCCTCCATCTACTTGCCTGCTAACAGGTGGAGGTGATGATGCCAGCCCTGCTTGCCTCGCCGGGTGCCCACTATAAGCACTTTCTGTCTGTTTCAAGCACAGATCAAGCGTAAACTATTGTTGTAGCTATTGTCATCTTGTTTGATGATGATCAATAAACCTTTTGAGTACAGATGAAGAAACTGAGGGTCAGAGAGACTTGAGTGACAGGTCCAGGGTTTCACAACCAGTAGATATATGAGTTGGGATTCAAATCCAGATTCTTTTACTCTGAGACCAAGGCTTTTTCTGTTCCTTGGTGCTTCCTTTTTCTCTTTCTCCTCTCGTTTTCCCGAGTAGAATTGGGGGTGTCTGTTTCAGGAGGAAGCATGGCTGCTACACTATAGGAATTCATCCCCAAAGATTTCACAATATTACTAGACCCTTCCTAAAGATACCACCTCATATTCCCAAGTGCATCATGTAATTTTGTCTTCAACAACGGGACTTCAAACATACTGCCTTCATGTGGTCTTTTAGCACTATTCAGAAGTCTTCTAATTTCATAACCTTAAAGATTGAAGGACCCTCAAAGGTTATGTCGACTAATAGCCTCATTTGACATATGGGGAAACTGAGGCCATGGCGGTCACATGACTTGCTGAAGGCTAAACAGAGAGTGTTCAGCAGAGTCTAGATTTGAACCCAAGCCCTCTGACAACACCCCCTGCCCCCCACTGAATTAGTGCATTTTCTTACTATATCATGCTTCTGGTCCCTACTTGTACCCTTACATTCATATTATGGAAGCCATCCCAACTCATTCAGTCTCTGTAACTTTAAGTGTATACATTTAAGGTCAAATCTGTGAGTCACTTACTGAATGCCTCTGGTGTACAGAGAGTGGAACCAGGGGCTGCATGGGAGACGGGCAGAGCAGAAAGCGGACAAGACTTAGCTCCCACTCGCCAAGAGCTTGAAATCTGGTGACTCCCACATGTGTGAAGCAGCTTTGGGATAAAATCGAGAGAGATGACAATAACTACAACAATAGTTTACGCTTGATCTTCGCTTGAAAGAGACAGAAAGTGCTTACTGCGGGCACCCGGCGAGGCGAGCAGGGCTGGCATCATCACCCCCACCCGTTAGCAGGCAAGCGGATTGAGGCTCAGGGAGGCACAATGACCGACCTGCCATCACTCAGCCCACCAGTGAGGCTCCCTTGTTTCCGTGACACTGCGCTCCCTCCGGGCAAGGGCCTCTCTTTAGATTGTCAAATTTCTGAGCAAAACTGGGCAAAGTCCCAATCTGTGCTACCTAGAGAGGCCTCTCTCTTGGCAGGGACCCTTTACTTCTCAGGATCCATTGGAACCATCACCTAAGGGAGGAAGTGGAATGGACAGTGGCACAAGGTCTGACTGTTAGGGCTGAAGAAATGATGGGTGGGTCAGATAAGCTTGAGAGCCTGCATTTATAGTGGAGCTCTTAGCAACAAGGATGTCATTGATGCCGTACGAAGGCACATGTGGATCTGTTTATCATTGTCACTTCTTCCCTGGTATATCTGCATTTTAATCATTAATGGTTTATTCCTTAAAGTTTACGGATTTTTTCCCTGTCAAAATGCACATCTTTCTGGAGGCATAATTAAGAGGGGCTGATGTATATAATGGAAAGACCACTGTATCAGGGGAACCTGGGTTCAAATTTTACTATTTAATGCTACTGTGATCTTGAAGAAATCATTTAATTTCTCTGAACCTCATTTTCTTCATCTGTTAAATGGAAGTAATAATATTTGAATAGAATTTTTTTTTTTGCTTTTTGGAGGGCAATTGGGGTTAAGTGACTTGCCCAAGGTCACATGGCTAGTTTTTGTGTTAAGTGTCTGAGGTTGGATTTGAACTCAGGTCCTCCTGACTCCAGGGATGGTGCTCTATTCACTGCTCCACCTAGCTGCCCTGGGGTAATAATATTTGAATTATAGTACCTACCTTAATGGGCTGTCATGAGGAAAGAACTCTGAACTGTGAAAGATCTATTTACGTATGAGCCATCACTATTATCAGCCTTTCAACCCTTAGTGGGAATGAAGTTAACGCTCTTGTTCCTTTAGGGGAGGTAGTTGGCCTGTGATGAGAGGAGGGTTCAAAATTCTAGGCACTACCTGGGAAAAGAAGCCAGACCACAGGATTTGGGCACTGTGCAGGGCAAAAGGAATCAAAGAATGGCGGAAAGGCTGCTGAAAGGGGTGGAGGCAAGATGCCCAAGACAAACTTCTCCAACTTTATCATTTTGCCAAGGACCAGTGCTGGTGAAAGAACTGTCCTTCTGGCTACTTCCCACTCAGGCCCTTTGTGAAATGTGTGACAAGGCCAAGGCAAATGTGCCAGTGCTATTTGCATTATATAAGATGATGCCCTGACCCAATCATGAGTAGATGTGTCTCCAGATGGGTGTCACGGAGCTATCCAGACTCTCTCGCCCCATCCCCCGTGTGATCAATGGCACTCATTCCAAAGAGCTCCCGCCAAGGTTAGGGGTGTAGTCAGTGGCTGGAAACCAGAGCTTTTCTCTTGCTGGCTGGCTCCCTCTGGAATTGGGCCTGTGGCCTTGATCTCATTAGCTCCATAGTATGAACCACTTGAGCTGACCTGAAAAGGGAAGCTGGACAGGAGTTGATCTAGTCAGAAGGACTAGGTCTTTTGGATGACTGGCGTTACGGGGATCAAGAATAGTAATCCTAGAAGCAGGGTGCTTATTTATAACTTGGAACTCAAACATGTCTGTAAAGACTGGGGGGGGGGGACATCTACAGCATTCTAGACTCTAGAGCTCAGAGGGACCTTGGGGATTGTCTGGTCCAATATCCTTCTGAATTCCCTCCCTCCCATGCCTGGCCTCTGAGACTCAGAGAGGGTAATAAATTGCCCGGAGTTACTCATTTAGAATCCACCAAGATCCAAATCCACTGCTCTTTTCATTTTCCCATCCACTGATAATCCTGAAAATGATTGCTATGAACGTTTGTTTTGTATTTGTTCTATAAACCTCATGGAATGGTCCAGCCGGAAGAACTGCTTTGTCTCTCCTAATCTCTGCAGGGTGTAATGGGAGAGGGAGGCCCACATGAGATACTGGTTGTGATAGTCTTTTGAAACTGTTATACACATGTAAGGAACTATTGTTGTTGCTGTTGTTATGTTTCAGGGCCGTGTGGTAGCCAAGCTTTAAGAGACAAGGTCTGATCTGTGGGCTGGTGGTGGGTGATCAGGAGGGCACTCCACAATTGCTTCCTTCCCGTCATCAAATATTTCTACAATCCTTTAAGGTTTGCAAAGCACTTTTCTTGTAGTAGTCCTTTGAAGTGGATGGTGCAAGAATTATTGTCCCTGCTTTACTGATGAGGAAACTGAGGGTCAGAGGTCAGATGGTTAAGAAGTACCAGAGCCAGGACTCCAACACCAGTCGCTTGACCTCTCCTTCCCCAATCCAATAATTGTTCTGCTGAGCCAATATTCATTAAAATGCTTTAAAAATCAGTTATCTCATTTGATCTTGGCAGTTTGGGCTCAAATACTACCTTCTAGATGAGACCTTTCCTGATTCCCTTAGCTGCCAGTGCCCTGTCCTCAAATTGTCTTGTATCTGTCTTGTTTATACCCATATAAATACATGCTATCTCCCCCAGATGGATTGTAAGTTCCTAGAGGACAGGGATCTTTTCATTTTTTTTCCTTTGTATCCTGGGAGATTATCATAGGGCCTGCCCCTTAGTAGACAATAATAAATGCTTGTTGATTGATTCACTGATAAGACTATTTTAAGCAGGAAGAGTATATAATTATAATCTTATAGATATGGGAAATAGAGTAGGGAAGTGACTTGCCTAAGGTTACACAGTAAGTCAGTGGCAGAGCTAGACATGGAATCCAGGTCTCCCTACTTCCAGCCTAGTGGTCTTTCCCCCTACAACACGATAAAGCCAAGAGATTTTGGAAGCTATGATAAGGTTCTGCTAGCCTAGGGATCTTGGCCAGAAGTGGGAAGAAAAGGGATTGGCAGATAGAGCCGACATGGATCATTGGATGCCTGGATGGATCTGCTCTCCCTTCCTGATCGCCTTCTGCCATTGAAGCTGACGTCAGGCGGCTGCCAAGGGCAGGCATTTGGGCCGGAGTAGAAGCAAGCTTTGCTGAGCTTCAGCCCTGGCCACCAGCAAATCGGCTGAGTAGAGCAGGGACAGCTCCTTGGAGCTGTCTAAGGGGCCAGCTCGACAACCTGCCAGCCCCAAGTGGGAGCAAGGCTTGACGAGGGAATGAATGCTGGCCATTGGCCTAGGTGTGAAATCACATTTTTCTGGGCAGCGCCAACTTTTAGTGTCACATCAAGTCCGCCTGCCCCATGCCGCCTCGCCATCATTCTCCTTTGTTTGGGGAACAAAAGTTGTCAGCTTGAAATGGAACATCCCCAGGTTTTGACACGCTTGTCGCAAGGCATTAACGACAGACTTTGAAGCCCAGGCGTCAAGTGCTCAGATTCCAGATGTTCCTTGTAGGGGTTTGCTGGGGATGCACTTTCTTCTCGGCCTTTTGCAAGTGGGGGCTGGGTCCACAGACACGAGGGTGCGCATGTACGGCTGCAGCCTCACACGCACTTTGCTAGGCTAGCTCGCTGCAGGCTGTGGGGAAAGCCTTTGAGAGAGTGACAGAGTGTCCTCTGCCAGGGCTAGCTGCCAGTCTTTTCAGACCCTAGGATTCAGAGATGACAGCCAGAGTGAAAGAAAAAGGGTTGCTTTGAGAAACTGGATTTTAGAATGAGGAAGATGATGGTAATTCCTTGTATTTCTGTTTTTCCTGTACTTATGTAAGGGTGGTGGAGGGATCATTTGAATAAATAAATCAAATGATCCCATCTTACCTAAAAAAAAGAGATAGAACCTGAATACTTTGGCACTTTAACCAGGCAGGTGTGAGTGATTGAATCAAATCAAATCAAAGGCATTCTAAGTAAGTGTGAAAAAATCTCAGTCAATTTAGATGTCTCAGATAAACCACTGGATGAATTTGGAAGTGACATTTGACAGGAAGAGTGTTCAGATTGCCTGAAGGAACTTGGTCAATACCCTAGGGATTATCTATAAAATATTGAGTCACATCGGTCTCAGAAAGATTTGGAGTCCAGAGATCATCTGGTGGTAGAGAAGACAGAGAGATGTCTTCGAGAAGAAAGGTTGGGGGGTGGGTAGGAGGTGGAGAACACATCTGTCTTTGGCTTTCCTTTTGGTCTCCTTTCCCCAATTTTGATTAAAGGAAAGCCTTCTGACCTTACAAGTCCGGAGGACTTCCCATCTTCCTGTGGGCATCCTGGTAATGTCCCTGAAGCAGGCGAAAGCAGAGTCTACATCAGGAGCAAAAACAGACTGGACATGAATTCATAGCTCCAAGATGAACTCAGTGAGGAAATTAAGCATGCCTCAGGGGTACTTCTTCAGCCCCGCAGAAAGGAGAAAGGGGCATTTCAGTGGAGTTGTTTACCTTCTGTGCTCTCTCTAAGCATGAGTCTACTTCCCCCTGGATTCTGTAGAGTATATCCCAGCCTTTTGGGGTACACTTTGTGCCAACTGTTCTTACTGTACAACCTTAGTACATACAACTTTCAAAAAGCTAATTAAGTCTGGCTGACTAAATTATAATTAATTGATAATCTTGGAGGAAAACAGTCTGGTGGGAGCTTGTGAGCTATATAGCATTAGGGAAAAAAAAAAACCAAAAAACCAAGAGCAACCAACCCCTCAGTGCTGTCTATAGTCCTGAACAAATGCAAAAGCCATGCTCTGGGGATCTGACTAGTGAGAGCTGGGAGAGGTTGGGATAGCTGCCTCAGAGTACATAATGTGCTTACATAGCTACAAGCTGCCCTCCATGATAGAATGTAAACTGCTAGAAAGTGGTGATTGTCTCATTTTCCTACTCGTTGGCCAGGGGTGTGATGGAACCAAGGATTCAAACGCAGCATGAATTACCTCGAGAAAGCTGATTGTTCAATTTTCAACATAAACATTTGCACCTCAGAAATTGATGAATGCTGTAAATGAGGGCTTGATTTATCGTTTTGTTAATTGGTTAGATCTAAGAAAGTGTTGAGAAATATTAATGATGAAAATTAAGCCGTACTTTTGTTCTAGAAGGCCAAAATGGCGTCATTATGTTGGGATCAAGGTACAGCATGTCTGACAGTGACTACTGATCTTATGGCTGTTTCTGTGTTATTTGTGCCCGACCTATGGTAGAGTCTTTTGAGCTCAGACCTACATGAACTTGGAAAGCTCTATCACAGGTTAGGCACAAATAGTCTGTAACAGTTCATACAAGTCTCCCTTCTCCCCAGAGCTGGTGGTTAAATATTTACTAGCATTGACTAGCACCTAGCCTGGTTCCTGGCATGTAGTGTGGTTTTTGTCTTTTTCAGTTGTATCTGACTCTTCATGACCCAATTTGGGTTTTCTTGGCAAAGATACTGGAGTGGTTTTCTATCTCCTTCTTCAGTTCATTTCACAGATGGAACTGAGGCAAACAGGGTTAAGTGACTTGCCCAGGGTCACACAGCTAGGCAGTGTCTGAGGCCAGATTTGAACTCTGGGAGATGAGTCTTCCTGACTCCAGGCCTGCCACTCTATCCACTATGCCACCTAGCTGCTCTTTGACACATAGTAGGCACTTTATAAATCCTCATTGATTAGATGATAAGACTATAATCTAATAAGATCATAATTCCTCATCTTTGCCTAGCATTTTGAAGTCTTCACATGCATGATCTCATCTGATTTTTAATGCAGGTACTCACGCAAGGCAGGTTTTCATATCTTCATAACTTAGAGGAGAAAAACAAGACTGAGAGAGATCAAGTAGCTTGTTGAGCATCTTGGAGTAGCACCAGGGCTCAGAACTCAAGCGTCCCAATTCCCAGTCCAGGACTTTCATTATAGGAGCAGTACTCTATGGAATTTGTGGTGCTCAACACATTTAACTTTTATTTGAAATAACTGAATTGTGAAGAGAGAGAGAGAATAATCCTCTTCTTCTTTTCTTACCAAAGGGGGGGTAAGAAAATTTGGGGCTATATCCCATAAAAAAGGCATCCAAAATTATAGCCTCGACAAAACACTCTCTCTTTTTAGCGCTATTTTTTGATCAGCATGTATCTGCTGAGCATACATTCTATGTCTTGGATTATACTGGGCCCTTTGAGGGATAGAAGGAAGTCAAGGGTGATAATGTCTGACTTCAGGGAGATTGCAATCTACTTGGGAAGACAAGGTTACCACGCATAGAATAATAACTAGAGAACGCTTAAAGCCCTATGTCATCTGGCTCTAGCCTATCTTTCTTTTTAAAAATTAACTATTGGACAGGAATACAATCAATTAAACTTACTTTTCAGCTATTCACATTTAAATAAGTGAAACTCACCCAATAGTACTTCCTAATACTTATATTTCACTGTTATTTTTACTTTTTCTAAATGTTTCATTGGGAAAAGAGGCAAGCCTAGAGAGCTAGAAGGAGCTCCAGGAAAGGAATGAAAGACTGATTTAATAGAGAAGTGTTCTCATCTGGTTAAGGTACCAGAGCAGTATCTAAACCAGCGGTTCTCAACCTGGGGGTTATGTTCAATTTAAATACATCCTACATATCAGATATTTACATTATGATTCATAACAGTAGCAAAATTACAGTTATGAAGTAGCAGCTAAAATAATTTTATGGTTGGGGGTCACCACAACATGAGGAACTGTGTTAAAGGGTCGGGCATTAGGAAGGTTGAGAACCACTTCTAAACACATTGTTGTTCATCCTTCATTTTCAAAGAGGATCAACGATGTCATGGGGTAATGACTTGACTTGTGTCTAAATTGGATTTAAGTGAGGCAGAGTAGCACAAAGTCATCAGCCTCACTCTCTCTTCTAGAGTCATTGAAATCCAGTGGCAAGAATAATAGCTTACCATTGTCTCACTGAACTCCAGTATAGTCCTCCATTGTAACAACGAAGCATAGTCAAGCAAAACGATTCAGCCCATTGACCATGGCTGAAAATGGCAGACTCCTTTTGAGCTTCCAGTCTCCTGCTATTCATATTTCACCATTAATTAATCTTCTGGCACCATGGTTGGTAATCGCATTGATCAGTTCCTTTGGCCTATCTTCCCAGGTTGATTAGATGTAACTCCTCTTCTTGCATTCTATGTTCCAGTCCAAATGA
>CM053596.1:220010630-220027927 GCA_028646575.1 Pseudocheirus occidentalis | reverse complement strand
TATTCACTGTGGCCACCTAGCTGGCCCTCAAGGCCTTTCTTGAGCTTCTTATTTGTTAATGTCCCTGTACCACACTCCCTCCTCCCTCCTCCCTCCTCCCTCTCTGCATATTATATGGTGTGTGCCCCTTTTGTATGAACTTACTTGCTTATCCATGGTTTCTTTTCGTTGAAAGTATGAGCTCCTGGAGGGTCATTTTCCTTTTTGTGTTTGTTCCCAGTGTTCCCAGTGCCTGGACCACAGTAGGTGCCTAAGGATAATGATCGTCTTCATAGCTTTTATTCACAAAACACTTTAAGGTTTTCAGAGCACTTCACAAGAATGAATTCATTTGGTCCTTGCAACAGCATCATGAAGCAGTCGTTATTATTATCCTCACCTAAGAGATGAAGAAACCAAAGCTGGCAGGTACGGAGATTTGCTAGGGTTACACAGCCAGTAAGCGTCGGAGGCTGGACTGGAACTCGGCTCCTACTGACGCCATCCCAGCCCTCCTTCTATGCATCATGCAGGCAGTGCTTGTTTGTGATGTTGTAGAATGGATGAGAGACAGCTAGGTATGGACGAGTTCCAAAAAGTTCGCAGGGATTAGAACTGGAATAGATTTAGAGGAGTAACATCTAGTCAAACCTCATTTCACAGAGGCCCAGTTGGAGAGATCACGATTTGCCCGAGGGGCCCCAAAGTAGTGAGCAGGAGGGCTAGGGTCCAAATCCTGCTTCTCTGCCTGATAAATTCAGTGTTGTTACTTACCCCTATGCCAAGGCTGCCCCCTGAGAAAGGAAAGATCACTGTGGGCTGGAGTGCTTAGGAGTGAGGCTTCATCTAAATCTTGAAATATGGGCAGGAGTTAGATAAGCTGAGAAAATGTATTTGATTCACTTTCTAGGCAAGTGACGGTTGCAAAATTAGCCTGAGGTGACAGCAGTCTTGCAAAAAATAAAGCATGTCAATTTAAACAGCCCATGACCACAGGCAGTGCGTGGTGTGGAAAAAATACTGAATTAGGAGGCAGAAGACCTGGAATTCTAGTTCTGGTTCTGCCATGACCTCACAGTGTGTCCCTAGGTAACAGATCAATCAATCAATAAACTTTTATGAAAAATATTAAATTAAATTAATAAAATTAAATACTAAATATTAAGCGCTGTATGCTATGGTAGGTGAGGAGTGGAGAGGAGGGTCCAATGGTGGATGTATATTCCCCTGGGCCTCCCTCCCTCCCTCTCTGCAAGCTCTGGGTCTATGACTATATTGAAAAGGTAGTGTTTTCCTCACTCTATCCTAGAAGGAAGAACTAGAGGAAATTTCCTCAGAATATTCACTGGGTATGCAAGTAAGCCAAAGTGCGGTCAGGAGCGCAAGCAAACAATGAGATACTGGCTGTGATGATAGTGTGAGGAGGGAAGGGGGCTCCACTGCTCAGTTACCTTCCCCAATCCTTCACTGCCTCCATGGGCAAGCCAGAGGTGATGCCGACCTAGCTATGCTAGAGATGTAAAGAGAAAAATGAAATGGTCCCTGCCTGCAAAGCAATTTTAGTCTACAACACATACATAAATACAAAACCCATGCAAAGTCAATTCGAGGTAATTATTTGGGGGTAGGAGCCTTGGCTCTTCAGCCAAGCTTAACCCTCCCTTCCCTGTCTGGGCCTCTGTTTTGCCAGCTGTGAAATAGAAGAATAGGACTAGATAATCTCTATGGTCCCCTTCTGGTTCCAAAATACTATGCATTTCTGGCTTCTCCTGCCCCTCCTTCCCCCCCATAAATGAACTTTTAGTGATAAGAATGAGATCCATGTTCCTTATTAAATTCTTGGCATGAATCATTATTTACCCTCTGCAAGAAGCTAGCTGGAGAACTAGCTAAAAGCACAGAGATAATTTACAAGTATGTCAGGGTAGGCAGTTGGAGACCATTTGGATCAACCAACCAATCAATCAATCAATCAGTAGGAAATAATTAGAGAATTGTACAAGACTGGATATTGTAACAGACAATAAATCTTGGTAATGGGAATTCAAAGAAAGGAGGCATCAACATGGACTGGAATACTCGGGTATGACTTTAAGACTGGAGAGAACTGGGAAATGAAGTTAGAAAAGCAGATTGGGAGCAGATTGTAGAGTACCTTGTATACTAGATATATGTTTGGGCTTTGTAGCCTATAGGTAGCAGGGAGCCATTGGAGGTTCTAGAGCTGAGGAGCGGCTTCACAAAAGAGGAAGAGTAGGAAGATTGAGTTGGCAGTCAGGGGTGTGAAAGCTGGCTTGGAGGAAGGAAAGCCTGGAGGCGGGGAGACTGGTTGGGAGGCTGTTGCAATCATCCAGGTGTGAGGTGGTGAGGGCCGGGACTAGGGTGGTGACAGTGGGAATGGAGAGGGAGGAGGGGATTTTGAGAGACATTTCAAAGGAGGGAAGGATGTGGTGACAGATTTGCTATAGGGGACGTATTTCTTTCAGTGGCGTTTGACTAGTGAGAAGTGCCTGCCACTCAGGAAAACAAGATCTCTCCTCTGATCATCGTGGGCTTGTCCTTTCCCATACCAGCGGTGCCTGGGGTTGTGAGCTCAGAGAAAGCAGGAACTGAGGCAACACTGTGAACCTGATGTCTTCCGCACCCCTAGCTTCCCTCTGCTGTGCCCTTTACATCCTCTCACCGACCCAGCTCCCTCAAACTCCAAGGTGTCACCCCTTCTCCCCTAGCAAAATCTGTTGTCAGAAAAGAGCTGGTAAGTGAATTCATTTCCGCTGGTAGATAAGGCTTAGTGGATCCTATCCCAGGCATTTGACATGGGGAAAAGCTGTAAGCCAGAGAAGTGTCTCTAATAGTGAAATGTTAGGTATTAGGCCTATTAGGTTAGGGGTCATTCACTTGCTTGGAGTCAGAAAGATCTGAGTTCAAATTCTGACTTAGATACTTAGTAGTCATATGAACCCGTCTGCCTGTGTTTCTTCACATATAAAATGAGGATGACAGTAGCAGCTACCTCCCAGGGCGATAGTGAGGATAAAAATGATACAATATTTGTAAAGCACCTTGCAGACCTTAAAAAGCAATGTAAATGCTAGCTGCTATTGCAGTCATCTTGGTGGTGGTGGTGGTGGTGGTGGTGGTGGTGTCGTCATCATCATTGTCCATCCATGCATTTCTAATTGCCTGTAGAATATTGGACATTCTATGTGTACATTGGACATTCTACTGCTATTTCAAATTAAATACATCCCAAACTAAACCCTCCCTAAACCTGCTCTATTATGTTTGTCTTAAGAAGAGTTTTTCTGATAACCTTTGTCTTTATTCCCAATGTACCCATCCCACCCTCAGAGAACCATCCTTTATAAACGAAGATTATGTTAAAAAAAAAAGAAAAAAACAAAAAACACATTGAAAGAGTCTGGCTTTATTTATGATGTTCCACATCCCATAGTCCTCCCTGGCCCCTACACCATCTCTGCAAAGATGGGAGGGAAGTGATGTCATATTTCTTTGTTAGGGCCAAGCTTGTTCATTATAATTTTACAGCGTTCAGTTTCAGTAGATTTATTGTTTTTTCAAATCTACATAGTTTTAATTGTTATGTATATTGTTTTCTTGATTCTGTTTACTTTGCTTTGCATCTGTTCACATAAGTCTTCCCATGCTTCTCTGCATTCTTAGTACTTGTAATACCTTACAGCACAACAAGATTCCACTATCTTCATATACCACAACTGTATTTGTGTCAGTCAGTCAATAAATACTTATTAAAGGCATACTGTGTGCTAGACTGCAGGTTTCCTACCCCTGTGCTAGAAACTATACTAAGCATTGTGGTTATAAGAAGACAAAAGATAGTCCCTGACCTCCAGGAGCTCATGATCTAATGGGAAAGTCAACAAGCAAATATGTACAGACAAGCTATAAACAGGATAAATGGGAACTAATTAAAAGAGGGAAGGCACTAGAATTAAGAAAGGTTGGGAAAGACTTTTTATAGAAGGTGGGATTTTAGATGGGGTTTAAAGGAAGCCAGGAAAACCAGTAGGCAAAGGTGATGAGGGAGAGGCATAGAGGATGGCTAGAGAAAATGACCAGAGCTAAGAGATGGACTGTCTTGTTTGTGGAACATCCAGGAGACCAGCGTCACTGGATTGAAGAGTACTTGGCAGGGAATAAAGCGTAAGAAGACTGGGAAGGTAGGAAAAGGGAGGAGGGAGGCTAGGTTATCACTTTGAATGCCAGAAGATTTTGTATTTGATCCTGGAGGTGCTAAGGAGCCACTGAAATTTGTTGAATGGGGGAGGAGAGGGAAGAAGGGATGGGAAGATGACATATTGATGTTGATGGTACCGCCATCTTCCCAGTATAGTCTGAATCATTTTTTATTCTGCTTTACTCCCCACATCCAAGCAGCTGTCAAATTCTATAGATTTTATTTCATGGTATCTCTCACATAGGTCCTCCCTTCCAGTTTTACTAACACCCTTGTTTGGACCTTCATCTCAATTGCACCTGGACTATTTTAATAGTTTCCCTAACTAGTGTCCTTGCTTCTGATCCCTCCTCTCTCTAATCTGTTCTTTACACAGCTGCCCACATAATTTTCCTAAGGCACAGATCTGATCCTGTCACTACCCTTCTTAAAAACCTTCAATGATCCCATCCTACATACAAGATAATAAAAAAATTGCTTAGTGTGGCATCCAAGACTCTTCCATAATCCATCTCCCATCTTGCCTCACACTGGGGGAGTCTTAACATATTTCATATTCTAGCCATGTTAGACTAATAGCTATTCCTTAATCTTGTCATACTCTTTCTGGCCTCTGGCCATGTGTCTAGATTATGGTCCATGCCTGGAATGGAAACATCTTCACCTGGCCAAACCTTCTCATTCCATCACCACGTAGCTTAGGTCACCCCTCCTCCATGAAGCATTTGGCCAGCCTTCCAAATGGAAGCGATCCCTTCCTACTCTTGTTGACCCTTTCCTTACATTTATCATAGTCTTACTTGTTATAAAATTATTTGTGTGTGTATTTACCTTATCCCTCTATTAGTTAGGATGTAACCTTCTAGAGGGTGAGGATTATGTTTTCTTCTTTGTGACCCAGGATCACTCAATATTGTGATTTGCCTGTAGCAGGCACTTTATAAATAAGTACTCCTTAAACTGAGTTAAGTGGAAGAAACTTCTTGGGATCTACGAAATCACAAGGGTGCCAAAAGCATTCCAGGAGACCCAGAGTACAGCTCCCAGTGTATCAGTAATCTTAGTGCATGCTCTTAGATGAGGACTGAGTATGGCAATTTCTCTAGAAAGTCCTACCTTGAAGGGTGGTTGTGAGGAACAAATAATATAATGTGGATAAAGTGCTTAGCACAGTGCCGAGTACATAGCAGACACTATATACATTCTTATTCCTTCCCCCCAACCCTTCTGTCTAATTTGCCCATCACCCCAGGTCTTTTCACTCTACCAAGGCATGTTGATATGACATTGAGGCAGCTAGGCAGCACAGTAGATAGAGCTTCAGGACTGGAGTCAGGAAGACCTGAGTTCAAATCTGACCTCAGAAACTTATTACCTGTTTGACCCTGGGCAAACCACTTAATCCTTTTGCTTCAGTTTCCTCATCTGTAAAATGGGCATAATAGTGGCCCTTATTTCTTAGGGCCGTTGTAAGGCTCAAATGAGATAATAATGATAAAGGGCTTTGTATACTGCCTGGTATGTGGTAAACACTATAAAAGATGTTAGCTAGTCTTATTATCCTGGGCTTTTATAGTCAATTTTGTTTCAATGAATGAAAACAAAATGAACAAAAAAGGTCTTTGAATTTACAAACATGATGCTCCCTTACTCCTGAAGCCACATTGTCCTCTCTGGTTCCTGCCCTTTGGTGTTTGAAGGACAGCGGAGTCTTGAGAGGAAAGATATGTAGATATCTTGAACCAAAGTCAGAGGCAAACTGAGGTATAAGAATCTGGAACGGGAATTCCACGTGGAAGCAGAGAGGGATTCAGAGAGCAAAAAGAAGGAGGCTGGAAGGAGCTCGGACAAGGGAGAGGGACCCGGGCTGGTCAGCATGGTCTGGTGGACGGAGGATTGGCCTGGGAGCCAGAAGTTCTAGAATCTCTTAGCTCTGTGCGAGACAAACCATTTAATCTCTTAGGAGCTCAGATTTTTCCTATGTCAAATGAGAATGCTCTTGGGGGCCCTACCTCACTCAGGAGGATCACATGAGATAATGGGTGGGACAGTGCTTTGAAAAAGTATAAAGTGCTATTCAAGTACAAGGGGGTGATTTAATATTACGGCCATGGGTGTCAGAGTGCTCCCTATCTCTGACCCAGACATGCCTTAAGGGAGAGGGAAGGGCTCTGAAGATGCTGTCTAGCATACAGCTTCATCACTGTCAAATCCCTTTGGTGTTCTCTCTCTGTTCAAAGACTTCCGGCAGCTTGACAGCGAAGCCCAGAACACAAGATTCCCCAGGGGAATACTCACAGCACAGGGGAACACACCCACAGGCACAAAGGGGAAGACACTCAAGAACACTTGAGCCCTGTGCTATCCTACTTTTGATTTGACAAGGCCTTGCTTATCTCCCTCTTCATCTTTCAAACACTGTAAGTTTCTGCACATAACATATGACAAAGGCTAGTTTCTAAATACGTGAGGTGGAAGCCCTACTCCTTCATGATTAGATTCGTTAGTTATAGGCAGCCCCCAAATGAAAGAAGCTGGTGTCCTCCTCAGGGCTGTTCACTATGGCTGCTCTTTCCCTCCTTCCAAGTCCAGTGCAGCTGCCCAGCCTTTCCTTCTGTGCTAACAATACTAAATACTAAATGGGAAAATTGGAAAATGTTGAGGCATTCTGTACATTTAGTCAATTGCCACATCTGACTACTTCTTTCTACATAGCTTCTCCTTTTTCCTGTCTTTACCTTCAATCTCTTCTGATGTTTTGGTCCAAATTTTTTATATCTCTCACCTAGGAAATTGAAACCTCTAGGAAACTGAACCTTAATAATGCTTAAATTATACTTGTTCAATCCATCCTTACCATCATTCCTCTTAGATTAAGGAACGGAAGACTTCTACAAAAATTCAAATTTGATTTGAGAAGGATGATAGAATAAATCATTAACCGGCATGAGCATCCTTTTAATAAATTAGTTTATACATAACTAATGTATGTCTTGAGGGACTGGGGCATAGCACAGGTCAGTTTTTAAATGCTAAGGTGCAGCTAGGGGTAGCAGACTGGAGAAGATTCACAGAGGCGGGCCCTGGAAAGTCAGAGGTCTTCATCAGGCCCTGATAGTCTGGTACAATGGGTGCTAAGAAAGGAAGAGGGAAGTGTCTATAGAGATCTCTGAAGAGTGATAAGATGAAAAGATGAAAAGAGTACTAGATTAGAAAGGAGATCTGTATTCTAGTTCTGACCCTCACACAAACTAATTTGGGTAAGCCATTTTATTCTTTGGGCCTCAGTCTCTTCAACTATAAAATGGAAAGAGTTGGACTTATGCTTCAATAGCACTTTAAGTTATATCTAGGTCTTTACAGATGTTCTCTCATTTGGTCCTCATTTGATGATTTTTGAGGTCCCTTCCAACTCTTCCCATCTGTTATTCTGCTTTATAATTTTGCTAAGAGCTAGTCTTATTAATGTCTCTGCTCATGAGATAAAGAAGACTATCTTGTATAGGGATTAAATAGAGACTATCTGAATGTAATTGTCTTAGACCCATGACCTGGACTTTCATCTGCTTGTACAAGCCCAGGATAGCAGTGTCCTCACCGTCCTAGACAAGGCAGATTTATAGATTTCCCCACAAGCAGGAGGTGAGTGTTGGTGTGCTGTGACCAGCAATTAGGGAACCCCTCCACATGTGTTCAGGGGAAGGCCCTGGAGCTTTTCAGATACCACATGTTGGGGCCCTAAAGGTTCCCCTGTTCAAAAGATGATTCATTACCCGCCTGCAGTTTAGACGGAAGGAATTTGAGTCAAAGCCACACTAAAGGAAACCCAACCACTCAGCAGTTCCCTTGTCTCTGGCCCTTCAGGATCTGATGATGTGATTTGAAGTAACACGTCCTCTATCAGACCTTTTCTGACCACCACATCTTAAAATGATCTTCCCTGTTTAAAATCCTGACTTGCCAGTTCCATTCATCGGACAAGCATCCAGATCCTTGCCTTGCTTGGGGTATCTTTTGTATCTAACTTTTCTTGAATTTATGTCCAGTCCTCTTCAGCTTTGCCATTTCTGGTCAATCTGATCTACTAATTCTTCCCCATGTGGCATGTTGCATCTCACCACCCCTGGGAATTTACATGAGTAGTCTCCCATGTCTAGAACGTACTACTATTTCACCCATGCCTCCTAGAATCCTTAGCTTCTTTCAAAGCTGTGGGAGGAACAATTTCTACCAGGGTTCCCTGCCGTGAAAGCTATGCTAGCTTTTTCTTCAAAAGGCAAAGGAAGCTGTCCTCAAAATTTGATTATCCTAGTGGGCAAAAGGGCCTCTAAGTGGTGCAGTGGATAGAGTACTGGGCCTGAAGTCAGGAAGACTCATCTTCCTGAGTTCAAATCTGGCCTCAGACACTTAGTTGTGTGACCCTGGGAAAACCATTTAACCCTGTTTGCCTCAGTTTCCTCATCTGTAAAATGAGCTAGAGAAGGAAATGGTAAACCACTCCAGCATTTGCCAAGAAAACCCCAGAACGGGAACATAGAGAGTTGAATATGACTGAAATGAATGAAGAACAAAAAAAACTTAGAGAAATGAATTTTCGTCTTGGCAAAACAGACCCCTCTAACATGCACAAGAAATCCTATTCCATTCCATATTCACCAGCAGATTGATCCCTCTATCACTGCAACTCTTACCAACCAACTTTTAATCTGTATCTATTGGCTGTTTCCCTACTTCCTACAAACATGTATACGCTTCCCCCATCCTCAGAAAACCTCCCTAGACCCCTTACTTGAGCCACACACCCTTGCTAGCTATTGTCCTCTATTTTTGCTCCCTTTTGAGATCAAACTTCTTTAGAAGGTCTACAATCAATGCCTATACTTCTCCTTTCCTTCTCTTTCTTAACTTTCTGGAGTCTGACTTCCTACTTCATCATTCAATGAAAACAATGTCTCCAAAGTTACCAATGATCTCTTCTTCACTAAAGCCTTTTTTCAATCCTTAGCCTTCTTGATCTTTCTGTAGCCTTTGGCACTAGGGATCACTTTCTTGATAAGTTTCCATGATACTCCTCTCTCCTGGTTCTCCTCCGATCTGTCTGACTGCTCTTTCTAAGTTTCTTTGCAGGACTTTCATTCAGATCCTGCTTATTAACTGTGGGCATCCCTCAAGGCTCCATCTCAGATGCTTTTATCTTATCCCTCTAAACTATTTTGCTTGATGTTCTCACCAGCAACCATGGAGTCAGTTATCATTTCCATGCAGATGATTCACAGGCCTATTTATCCCACCCTGACCTCTCTCCTGGACTCCAGTCTCACCTCTCTATCTGCCAGTTGGGCATCTCACACTGGATGTCTTGCAGGCATCTTAAAATCAACATGTCTAAAACTGAACTCATTATTTCTCCTCCATCTTCCTAGTCACTCAGGCTCACCACTCAGCTGTCATCCTTGACTCCTCAGTCTCTCTTACCCTCATATTTCATGGATGCTTTTGTAACATCTCACATATGTATCCCCTTTTTTCTTCTGACCCTGCCACTACCTTGGTGCATGGTCTCTTCACCTCAGACCTGGAGTATTACCATAGCCTATTTGCTTGTTTGTTTGGTTAATTGGTTGGTCTGCCTACCACAAGTCTCTCTTCACTCCAATCCTTCCTCCTTTCAGCTACCAGAATGATTTTCTTAAAGCACAAATTTGACCCTACTCCTTGATCAGGATGCTCCATTTCCTAACATTTTACCTTTTCAATGACTGTCCCTCATGTTTGTAATTCTTCTCTTTTTCGTTTTGTTTTTTGTAGCTTCCCTGGCTTCTTTTAACATCAGATGAAATCCCATCTTTTATTTGAGGCCTTTCCTCAATATCCCCCTGCCTCCTCACCCCCTACTCCGTGCCAAACTGTTTCTGCTTTCTCACAGAAATTACCTTCCATCTACTCTCTCTCCTATCTAGTGTCAATACATTTGTCTGCACATTGTCTCATTGTCTCCCTGTTAGAATGTAAGCTCTCTGAGCACGAGCACTGTGTTTTCGCCTTTCTCTGCATCCTCTGGTACTTAGTACATTGCCTGGCCCATAGTTGGGGTTTTATAAATGCTCTATCTTGCTGTCATTTGACTATACCTATCCTCTTCTTCTTCTTCTTCTTCATCATCATCATCATCTCTCTCATTTATCTCTGTTTATTGTACACTAGCTTAAATTATTCTATTAGTATTTCATAAATTTTACTTCTGTCTCCCCAGATAGTTTGCCTGTCTCTCAAAGGTCAGGGCTTGTGTCTTTTCTTGTGTCTCTCCACAGCATCCCCATATAGCACTGAGAACATCATCATCTTCATCATCATCATTCCCTGTATGGTTTATAAAGTAAGTTTCCTCACAACAGTCCTATGAAGTAGCTAGTGCATGGACTATTATCTCCAATTTGCAGATGAGGAAACTGGGGTTTGGGGGCATTAAGGGAAAGCTGCCTGAGATAGTGTGGTAAATAAAGGTCAGAACTATGACTAAGCCTCCAAGGCCAGAGGACTTTCTACCCCACCATGCATCCTTAACAGATTCTCAGTAAGCCTTTGTGTGTTGAATCATCTGGAATGATGGGTGAGTGAGATGCTGATAACAGCTCCCAAAACTGAAGGGGTTCCCCCCAAGGACAGCCCCTGTCACTGTTCCTAAGCTGGGGTTCTCACTTCAGGGGCTGTCTCTCTGCTACTTGTAAAGCCTCAATGAGCAATGCCTTGAGGACCCGAGCAGAAACACATGGATGTAGTTGCTCCTGTCCTGGGAAGGGGAATCTGATATCCCAACACACTGTGGGCTCTCACAGCGCTGGGGGATGGTGGAGGGTGGAGAACACAGGTGCCTGCCTCCTATTATGAACACCATTCTGGCATGTCTCTAGTTATTCCCCAGGTGATCATTTAATGATGAGAGGCCCCCTGGGAAGTTACCAAGGATTTGGTAGACCTTAAGGAGGTGCATGGGGGGTGGGGAGCTCCTTGAAACCGGCTAATCCCCTCTCTGAATCTCTCCACCTTCAGCCAGCATCACCGCTTACGGAGTCCTCCCTTTGAGGAAGCAAGCGATTTGGCTGGGGGTTCTAGTGGGGATGAAGAGAAGATAAGTCCTGAGTGGGAGGAGAGTGGAGGAGGCTGTGAATCTGGAAACCTTGAGGGCCTTGCCAAACCTCACAATCCAAAGACAGCAGCGGAATTCATCTTATGCTCATAAACAGAGTGTGCAGTTATGGTGTCAGGCTAGGGGAATGATGGCATCCAGTTTGTAATGGAGACTGTCTCTGCAAAAATGATTAATGGTGACAGCCTGGGCTCAACCTGGGCTATTGTAACTGGAGGAATCACTAAGCACTCCCTCCACAGGAGCCAGATGACCAATGCAACACCTGGGATGTCCAACACCCTCCTCTCCACCCCTCACCCAGCGTAAAAAAAGGAGGATCAGAAAGGCTGAGTAACCTGCTTAAGGTCACACAGCACATTTGAGGCAGAATAAAGGCCTGGAATGTAAAAAGGCTTTGGAGAAAACAAGTGACCCACTGCCATTCTCTTTGTAGGAAGTCAGGCTCAGAGGACATTGAGATTTTTCCGAGTTTCAAACATTTGTGACACTTTGTGGGCCAAATTCTGTCCTTCCACATCTCCCCAGCCCCCCCTCCACTTCTATCCCCCTCCAAAAGGGGGAAAAAAACCCTTTCAATGTTTCACAAAGGCATGAAAGAGCTCTCAGAAAATAAGGTTTTGATGAGATCAGTGTTGAAGAATCAGGCATATGGAATGAATTCCCTTTAAATACACGTGGGCTTTAAAGAGAAGGGAGGAAGAAATAGAGCACTTGGCTGAGGGTGCTGTGGAGTTTTGCAGAACTCCAGGGTGTTAGAAAAAAAAGAAGCGTGTAAATGTAGGGGCCAGGAGGCAGCTCCCACTCACCCTTGGAACCCAGGAGGAAAGAGGTCACACCCCAGGTGATCTGGGACTTGGTGGTGGGAGAGGAGGTGATGCCAGCGGAGGTGGGCACCAATTTATCCATTGTCTGGCCGATGTCTTAGTGAGTTCCTTAAAATCCATTGTTTGTCCGATGCCTCAGTGAAATTCAGCAGTGGTAATATCATCATCTGTGCTGGTACCGGATGTTGGTAAGGTCTTGGTTCGCATTACATAGCCGACTCACACTTCACCCACATGCATTCTCCTATTTGAGCCTCACAACGGCTACATGAGTGAAGGGTACATATTGTTATCTCCATGTTTTCAGATGGGAAAACTGAGGCTCGGAGGGGTTGGACTTGTTCAAGATTACATAGCAATTAGGTAGCTAGGTGGGGCTAATACTCAGCTTTGTTCACCTTCTTTTCTGGTGCCCTTACCCTAGTGCTAGAATTTTATTTTTGTCAGTATCAGGCACAGTGCCTTGCAAAGTGTAGGTTCCTAATAAATGTTGCATGAATGAATGAATGAATGGATGGATGGGCAGTGTGGGATAATGCAAAGAGATCTGCCTTTGGAACTGGAGAATCTAGACTTCTAGTCCGGAATCCTAGCTCTGACATTATTACCTGTGTGACCTTGGGTCGTTCACTTCCCCTTCCTGTGTCTTGGTTACTCCATCTGTAAATGTCAGGTTTTGAATGATATGATTCTTAAGGTCCCCACGAATGAACAAATATCATTTATAGAGCACGGCAAGGTAGCACTTTTGTTCTCAACCTTGTTCTTTCCCTGTCTTCTTCCTGTTCTAGGCTGTGCCTGGGATAGCTCCCTTTCTCTATGCCCCCAACTCTTCCCTTCCTTCCCTTAGTCCCCAAAGATCCAAATTCAGCATATTCTGAAGTTTCAATAACAGACCTAAACTCTCCTCTCTGAGGGCAGTCAGTCCCAGGAACCAAATTTGGCCTTCCTCTGAGGCAACGGCCTTGTTTTCTTGCAAATCTGTTTTAAATAAACCACGTTTTCATCATCTTGAACAGTAATCCCAAGTATTAGAGGAATATTGTGAAATGTCAGCCCTTTCTGGAGGAATCTCGGCAGCATGTTTTAATGTTCAGCATCACATATGGGGACAATAAATACTGGAAATATGTGGAGCAGAACAGGATGGGAGCGTGTTTGGCTCTCTGTAGCGCTTCCCGTTGCCCTGGTGCCTGATTTTTACATCACAATAAATTAGACATTGATGGGAGAGTGGCAGAGTTTCCACCATGTGCTTAAGACAGATTCTATCAAGCCTCTTTGGAGAAGAGAGAAAGATGAGGGGTCACTGAATCAGAAATCTGTGGAGCCAGAGAAGGGCCTTAAAGGTCATCTATTCCAACTTGTTCAGGGTCGTAGCAGTTCAGTAGCAGGTTTTGAACTCAGTTTTTCTAGCTCTGAGCCATCATCTCATTTTATCTTATTGAGGGAAGAGCCAGCGATCGGTTAGAAGCAGGGGTGAATACCGAGGAAGGATACTTAGCTCAGGGCTCCTTCAAGCACAGAGATTATGAAGGCAGAGAAGCACTGCAGACAGAATACTAGACTGGCTGTTGGGAGAACCATGAGCGAGTGATGGACTCAGTTTATGACCTTAGGCGATTGAATTTTCTGAACCTAAGTTTCCCCATCTGTAAAATGGGGACAATAATCCTTATACCATCTTGTACAACTGGGAAAATAGAATGAAATAATGTATGAAGAGTACTTTGTAATTATACAATATTATACAAACTACTACTATTTTGTGTGTGGGGATGATGAGGGACCTAAAACAACCTCAAAGGCAGGGCCAGTCCTTAAACAAATATGTGCAGTTGGTGATGTCTACCTTCAGTGCTTCTCTCTCAGAGAGGTAACTAGCCTGGGCACACTTGACATGCAGGGAAGATCCCTTCTTCCCTACAATAACCAACTCCCCCTTGTCTTCCTCCTTGGTCCTTGGACAGCCCGTGCTTCTGCTCAGTGCCACCACCTCCTAAGCCACCACCCCATCACTGTGCCAATGCTCTCCCAGGCTCCTCCTTCCCTACCAACTCCTATGGCAGTGAAAGTGGGACACTCTGGGAAATGGACACTCCCAACATGACTGCACGCATTTTTACACTGTTGCCCCTCATGCCTCAGCCCAACTGGATCGTGGGATCATAGGTTCACAGCTGGAAGGGACTTCAGAGGCCATCTAGCACAAATTTCACCTCCACTCATTTTATAGACAAAATGAAGTCTGGAGGGACTAAGGGTCACTTGGGTCACTCAGGTAGTATCAGAGGCAGGATTTGAATCCAGGCCCTCAAATAGCAGAGCCAGTGCTCTTTCTATTGTACTGTAAAAATTTTGGATATAGCTCCAGGGTTAGAGTTAGGAAGACCTGACTTCAAATCCAGCCTCAGACATTAAGTAGCTGTGTGACCCTGGGCAAGTTAACTCCTCAGTTTCCTTGTCTGTAAAATGGGGGTAATAATAGCATCTACCTCCTAGAATTGTGAGGATCAAATAAAGTGCTTAACATTGTTATATGTCAGCTATTAATATGTATATATATGTACATAATACATAATAATTTTTGTTGTTATTCAGTTTTGTTTTTTAGTTTTGTCCAATTCTTCATGACCCCATTTGGGGTTTTCTTGGCAAAGCTACTGGAGAGGTATGCCATTTCCTTCTCGAGCTCGTTTTACAGATGAGGAAACGGAGGCAAACAGAGTAAAGTACCTTGCCCAGGGTCACACAGCTAGTAAATGTCTGAGGCTAGATTTGAACTCAGAAAGATGAGCTTCCTAATTTCAGGTCCAGTGCTCTACCCACTGTGCTGCCTGGCTGCCCCTATAAGTCAACTAGTAACAGCTCTGCTTCCCTTTACAGCACCCTTTCCCTCACTTCAGCTCATGCTATCCAGCCTGGTAGGAAAGGGATCTGCTGATAAGTATTGAAATAAATGATCTCTAAAGTCCCTTATAGCTCTAAACCCAGGATGTTACAAAAAAATTCATTCATAATGAAATGTTAGGAATTTACTGTGTCATCAATCCCAGTGGCATTTACATTTTATAATAGACTGGGTAAGGCAGGTAATACCTAACCCAAAGTAATGAACCAGAATGATGATATTCCAGAGGCTCTTTTATGAATTTTGTTTTTTATTCTTAACTAAATGGACATTTCCATACATGTAGTAGAACAGAAAGAGTATTGTGCACAAAACTATACATCTCCATTTTGTTTAGCATGCTTTTCTTTTAGTATTTATGATGACTTCAACCTGTGGCTTTCAAAACTGTCCTATTTGTTCCAATATGAGCAAACTGGGGAGGAATTGAGACAAGAAAGCCTTCCCATCACCCTGTCAAGCTCTGTTCTCTAGGTCACCATCTACTCTATAATCAGCCCTTTAGGTGATAGAATCTGGGTCTATGTTGCGTGGAAGTGGAAAATGTGTCATAGGCTGTGTGATTTGGTCTAGACTAGGCCCCACAGGGCATACTTCTGTCATGGTCATCCTGTTTGGCCTGTGATAGAACTTGAACAGAAGATGTGGCTATGCAGGACCCACCAGGACTGCAGACGATTAGCCATATGGTGGACTGGACTGAACAATGGCAACTCTGAGTAGCCTCCATAAGAAGGTCCTTATAGACCAATTTAAACTTCCTGCCTCATCAGTCCCCTCTTAACCCAAACCTGCAACAACCAACAACAAGCTTCTGTCCTATTCTCTCAAGGACCTGTTTTGCCGTGTGCTGACAGAACATAGTCTCCATATGCCGGTATGGTCCCCGACTCTAATGAGAGTTCACTTCCTTCATTCCACAGGCTTGAGCATGCAGATAGCCAGCTCAACAATCCACCGTCCTCCAGCCTGGAATTTCTTGTCCCTTTGTTTTGCTGCCCCTTTTCTTCTAGTATGAAGTGGGAAAAATTTGTTTCCAGTACACAAGCCTTCCCACCTGTCTCATCTTTCTCTTTTGGTATGATCCAGCTTTATCCTGTGGTTAAGTAGCTGGTTTGGAGGATAAAGCGCATAGCTGGCAATCAGCAAGACTCATCTTTCTGAGTTCAAATCTGGCCTCAGACACTTACTAGTTGTGTGACCCTGGGCAGGTCACTTAACCCTGATTGCCTCAGTTTCCTCATCTGTAAAAAGAGCTGGAAAGGGAAATGACAAACCACCCAGTATCTCTGCCAGTCCAGTATCTGAGAATCAGATGGTTCTGAAAACCACTGGACAATAACAGCAGAAAGCTTTACCCTGAGAAGTTGCTGCCCAGACCAAGACACCACCAACTAGGGGGAACTGATTAGTATCTCAGACTCACAAGGTCAGCCCTACAGAAAATTGTAAGGTAGGTGAAATGCATCTTTGGCTCTTTCCCTCACTCTTTTTGGTTCCAGCATCCAGTATCTACGTATTTCTCTGGTCCTCCCCCACCCCCTCCTTTTGTGTGGTACAGTGGAAAGAGCACTAGATTGGAAGTCAGATGATCTGGCTTCAAATCCAGATGTGGCTATTGCTTCTAACTTGTATAGTCTCATACTAGCCACTTGCTCTGGGCATCAGTTTTCTCATCTGTGCAATGAAGGCATTGAACTAGATTATCTTTTAAACTCGGTTCTAATAGTGTATGGTCCACTGGGACCTGACCTCCCAGATTTTTGAAGAGTTACCAGTAACTTTTGGTTCTTTACATGTAAACCACAATCTTCCAGCTGGCATGTGATCTCCTTAATGTGGTTATTCCTTCCAACAATGCAGATTAAAACCCATGTATGCCTTCCCATTTTATGTAATTCCTCTTTTTCCTCTATCAGTTCCACCCCTTCTCTACACTTATCCCAGAAGATGACCTGGGTTTGCACTTATTTGAGTTTGAGACCATCCATTGCAATCTTCTTCTCTCCCTTTCTCCATATGTAAAAACCTCTGTTTACCTCCACCTATCCTCTCCTCCTTCACTCCATTCTCAGATGATGAGTTCGATCCTTTCCCTGCTAAGCATAGCCCTCTGCTTGTACCCTTGATTCCATCATTTCCCATCCCCAAAGCAGAGAATACTCTTCAACATTCTCCCTCTCTCTCCCCCCCTCCCTCTCCCTCCCTTCTCCC
>CM053596.1:219999914-220010130 GCA_028646575.1 Pseudocheirus occidentalis | reverse complement strand
TGTGTGTGTGTGTGTGTGTTTGAAAAAAGCTGATAGTCCAAGTCTCTTCTTTTTTTAAAATTTTTTTTTAATTTTTTGGAGGGCAGTTGGGGTTAAGTGACTTGCCCAAGGTAACACGGCTAGTTTTTGGGTAGAGTGTCTGAGGCCAGATTTGAACTTCTGACTCCAAGGCCAGTGTTCTATTGACTGCGCCACCTAGCCACCCCCTCCAAGTCTTTTCTTTGATAAGATGAACACAGTTGCTTAGGCTGACGTGCCAGCTAATATCAGACCCAGAAGCAGAAGCCATTACTTCTGACTCATAGGTCAATGCCCTGTCTCCTGTTTTATGCTATGATCCATCCCAACATTGCCACTTAATTGCCTGGGGGACTTTGGGTAAGTCCCTTCCTACTGTGGGCCTCTGTTTCTTCAACTGTATAATGAAAACATTGGTTCTAACATCTCTCTTCACTCTAAAGTCCATGATCCCAATGCACTGTGTATGGTGCCCTTTATGGATTGTCCTGTTGTGAAATAAATATTTCTCTGCAATTTGCTGGCAGCAATGATGAAGCTGAATCTTTGCTGGCCAACGGTCTGCTCAGTTACTGTTTCGTGTCGGGTTGGGGTTTTTAGATGCCGATGTAATTCAAACTTGCTGTTCTCCTTTCCTGGTGGAAAGTCTGTTCCCGGACTTTTACTGCCTTGTGGTGGTTAGGTTTGTGTTTGTTTGTTTATTTCACGATTCCCAAAGCCCCAGAGACTTGTTTCCTGATTGTTTTGCTTTCCTGACAACTACCCTTCCTTGCTATTAAAATTTTTTGAAAACCATTTCAGGACTCACACTGGGTTTTCCGAATTTGGACTAGCCTTCCCAGCCTGGGTATCCATGTGCCACCCCCCTTCCCAACTCTAAATAGGCCAGCTGTTGGAGGATGGAATTGGGAAGCTTGGATTTGGAGTCCCACGGCTCATCCTTTTGGGGACTTTGCTCCTTAATGCTTTCCACTTATTCAGGGCCCCCCACATTGGGGGGGAGACATTAGTCTCCCCACATTCCACATAACAAAAAGTCTCATTCATTACAGTTTACAAAGCACATCCCTAAAAACGACCCAGTGAGATAAGGCAGGGAAGTATTTCTATTTTATAGGAAATGTGCCTAAGGCTGAACAGGATCAAGATTCAAACTCATGTTTCTTGAGTTAGAATTAAAACCCATCACATTCTCAATAGAACAGCTACATTGCTGGATCATTCCTCATCTCTATCCCTCCTTCCCCAAACACCTTGAGATTTCCTTGTCCTGGCCATCTCTGCAAATAATTATGTTATGAAATCACAGGTGCAATCCCTGCCCTCTTCCTCCTCACCCTTTTTTTCCCCCTCAGTATTATACATCTGGACTGTGATTCCACAATCTATTCTCCCAACTCAGATTGGAAAGTTGGGTCTCCTGGAGGGCAACTGCCCTAGGTTCAAGGTATTTTGGGCCAACACTCCTATATAGCCCAGGATAATTTCACTGGTGTAGGAAATCCCCTCTATGAAAATGTAGCTTGGCAGCTCATGCTTTTAGAATTACCCAGTGCACCAAGAGGTCAAACGACTGAGGGTCACTCAAATAATGTGTGTCAGAGACTCAAACCCAAGTCTTCTGGATTTCCAGTCCTACATTCATCACCATCACCATCATCACCATCACCACCATGATGTTTGTTGAATTAAATCAAATGGACTCATAGAACTGCGAGAGCTTGATAGAGCCTTAGAGACCATCTAGTCCAGTGGTTCTCAACTTTCCTAATGCAGCGATCCTTTAATAGTCATATGTGAGCATAGCTGCATGTGAGTAGACTTGCCTGGAGATGGATAGAGGAGCGGTGTCTCAGTTCCTAAGACTATCAGAAATATGTGTTTTCTGATGGTCTTAGGTGACCGCTGTGAAAGGGTCGTTCAACCTCCAAAGGGGTTGCAACCCACAGTTTGAGAACTGCTGATCTAGTCTAAGCCCTCATTTTATAGGGGAGAAAATGGAGGCCTAGTTGATCAGCAAGCATTTATAAAGTTCTGCTATTTTGTCACAGCTACTGCTAGGACATAAATACAAAAGTTGTCCATGAATAAATACAACAGTGATAAAAGAATTTAGGTTCTATTGTGGGGATGCAACATCCCCAGAGAGGGGAAGTCATCTGGCCAAGGGCATACTCTGGGACCTGTATGTTGCTGGATAGCAATGTTCCTACCTATAAGGAAGTAAGCATTTATTAAGCACCTACTACGTACCAGGCACTGAGCTGAGTGCTTTACAAATATTATTTCATCTGATTCTCTTAACAATCTTGGGGGGTAGGTGTCACTTTTATTCCTATTTTACATTTGGGGAGACTAAGGAAGACAGTTGTTATATCACTTTCCCTGGGTCACACAGCTAGTGTCTGAATCAGGATTTGAACTTGGGTCTTCCTGACTCCAGGACTCCTTTGCAACCTAACTTCCAGTGGGTTGTCAGCTGCTAATGGGTTAATATAGGGAGATAAGCCAATCCTTATTATTGTATAAGCCAACTGCAGGTCATAACATTCAGTTTAAATGAATATTTCTCCAGAAGAATCCTTAGACTAATAGTTCAACCCACATCCATTTGTGCCAATACATTCCCTTCTAAAACACTCGTTTGCAGCCTATAAGATCCAGACAAAGGTCCAGGCTTACCGCCTGCCTTGGATTTGGGGCCAAGGTTTGACTTGAATTTGCCTGCTGCCTCTAAATCCAGACAGGGCCAATTCTGAAGCAGGCCAATCAGGATGATGCCCAAGGCCTAAGCTTCAGGGGTGTGAAGCGGATGGGCAGCTCTTCCAGAAAGACAGAGAGGGTTGGATTAGTGGGTGCCAAAGCAGATCTAATGCTCCTGTACCTACAATGAGTCGCTCATGTGCCTGCTCCTTCCTTCACCCCTTTGGGTGACTCTTTTCCGTCCTTAGGGCTTCATTTTTTTTTAACCTCAGCTCGTGTGTTGAGTATTCAGGTGAGATGAGGGTGACACATGGGGGTGCCGTTTGCCTTCAGCCTATACCCCTTAGGAAAATCTCTGGAACCAGACACAATGTAGATATTTTGTAGAAATGTAGGATTTTTCTTTGTTCTTTTGTTTTCAAAGATTTGTCACTTCTGTTTTGCTCTTTTTTAAAAAAAGGTTTCTTCTGTGGGGATGCCTTATTTAAAGTGACAGTATTTATTTTTCTTTATCCTATTCAACGGACACAAGGAACAGCTGTTCACCAACTGGTTCTTTAAAAGTATTCCATCTTATTCTTCAGTCACAGGGCCCTAAATGACTGAATCTTCTAATTGAAAACTGATGAAACAGACAAAAAAGGTGCCTAAATGCTATTAATTTGGTCCTGCTCTCAGCATCAGGATGGCTACATAAAGTCCCTCCCCCTTTGTGGATTCCTGCATTCTGCAGCTAGCTTTCCTCTCATTTCCCTTTTTAATCTAGTAAATAGAGGGGCTGTACTATCTCATATGAAAGACATACCAAATGTTTTTTGGGGAGGGCTTGACCTAAGTAAATTTTTCAGAAAGTCTCTCCATAGGTAACTCATGTTTATGCTTTCCAAAGTCTGTTGCTGAGTGTTTAGCGAGTGCTTACAATGATGCCAGGTGCTGTGCTTGGCACTGGGGATACAAAGAAAGGCAAAACATGGTGCCTGCCCTCCAGGAGCTTATAGTCTTGTGGGGGAGACAACATGTAAGCATCCACGTCCGTACATGATATATGCTTGCGCTAAATTGGAGGTAATATCCGAGGGAAGATGATAGCAGTGGAGGGAAGGGGAAAGGGGGGAAATTATATTACAGAAAGTGTAATTAGAGCTTAGTTTTGAAGGAAGCCAGGAAAATCTGGTGGCAAAGGTGAGGATCAAAAAGATGCCAGGCATGGGGGACACAGCCAGTGAAAAAGTACAGGGTATAGAAATGGAGTGTTCTTTTTAAGGAATGGAAAAAGGGCAGGTGTTGATGGATCATGAAGTAGTTGGAAGGGAATAAAACGTAAGAAGACTGAAAAGTTTACAAGAGAGAAGGTCACTAAAGGACTTAAACATCAAAAAGAGGATTTTATATTTGATCCTGGAGGTGATGGAGAACCAATGGAATATATTGAGTAAGAGGGTGATAAGGTCAGACCTTCACTTTAGGAAAATCAATATGGCAGTTTGGTGGAGGATGGACTGGAGTTGGGAGAGAGCCAGGCAGGGAGACAGACTGAAAGTCTATTTGGAAGTCCAGGAGTAAGGTAATAAGAGCCTGTGTCGGGGTGGTGGCTGTGTGAGTGAAGAGTTACATAAATCAGATGTCGTGAAGGTAGAAATGGAAATACTCGGCCACAGCCTGGACAGATCAAATGAGCATGAGGAGGAGAAGAGGGTGACGCTGACGTTGCAAGCTTGGGTGACTGGGGAGATGGTGGTGTCCTTGAAGAGATACGGAGGCTAGCAAGACATAGGGAGAAAGATAATGAGTTTGAAACACCTATGGGATATCCAATTCTAATTCAATCCAATCCACATTTATTAAGTGCCTACTATGTGCCAGGCCCTGTGTTAAGATCAGGTAATTCAATTAATAAAAAGATAGACAGTCGCTGCCCTCAAGGAGCTTATGGTCCAATGGGGTGTGTGTATGGGGGGAGAGAACACACAAAAAGAGGCCAGAAAATAGGTGGGGACACCAGGGAGGTAGCTTGTCCATGGAATTGAAACCAAGGAGAGCCAAGAATGCAAAATGGAGTGAGCTGAGAGTTCAGTTTCTGCCCTCTATAAAGGAAGGCACTGGAAGGGCTTTGGTGGCCTGCCCCTCCAGTCCTCCAATCAGAGAAGAGAGGAGGGAGCTGTGAATCAGGGCTTGAGTCAGCGGGCGCGGTGGTGAGTTAAGACGTGAGGAGCTTATCAGGAAAGGGCATCTTGTTCAGTGGAGTAGATGCTAAGTGGAGTCAGCCAAGAATCCACTTTCTGCCCTCCATAAAGAGAGGCAATTGATCTGCTTCAAGATGTCTAAGAGACAGTAGGCCATGTGGAACTGGAAATGAGGAGAGAGGTCAGGACTGAAAATAATCTTCATGGAGATAATAATTCAATCATGCGCATAGAGGTGATCATTGAAATTAAAACGGATGAGGTCACCCTGTGAGAGAGTACAGAGAGAGAAGTTCTATGGCAGATGCTCGCAGATCATCCATTGTGTACAGGCATGACCCAGATGAAGAACCAGGACAAGAACCAAGCGGAGGAGGGCTAGGAGAGACTAGTGCAATGAAAACCCATAGAGGAGCTAAGATACAAATGGGGTCGACTGCATCAAAGGCTTCAGAGAACTCAAGAAAAATGAGGCCGTTAGATTTGGCAGCTACAAGATCGTTGATAACTTTGGAGAGAATAGCTTCGGTCCAATGATGAGGTCAAAAGAGAGATTGTAGAGAATGCTGATGCCAATTCTGGCCTGTTTGTCTCAGGAACTAGCTGTTGTACCCACCCAGATGAATGTAGGGAGATCCAAGCATACACTGCTTGACATCATTAGGGATTCTATACTGTTGGACTAATGTTTATGAATAAATATAAAATAAAAACAAGCTGATTTGACAAAATTTACCCTTTGTGAACCCACGCTGACTCCACGGCCATCATGACTCCCTAAAATTCTTCCAAAACATCCTTTTCATAACACATGATAGAATTTTGCCAAACCTCAAAGTCAAACTCAAGGGCCTATAGTGTGAATTTAATTCACATTAATAAATATTTATTAATTGCCTACTGTTGCATTGGGAATTAGGAGAGGTAGGAAGCTTAGCTAAGACATTTATATGACCTTATGAAACTTATTTGGAGCTAGGTGATGCAGTGAATAGAATGCCAGGTCTGGAGTCAGGAAGACTCATCTTCTTGAGTTCAAATCTGGCCTCAGACACTCACTAGGTAAGTCACTTAACCCTGTTTGCCTTAGTTTTCTCACCTGTAAAATGAGCTGGAGAAGTGAAATGGCAAACCTCTCCAGTATCTTTATCAAGAAAACCCCAAATGAGGTCATGAAGAGGACTGAAAAAACAACTGGATAACCACAACAAACTGAAACTTATGTTTTAGGAAGGGAATAAAGCAAACTCACAGAAAACCATACAATGCACAAAGAGACGTGTATGACCTGTGTGCCTTTGGATAACTCACTTTACTTGTAAAGTGATTCTTTGAGGTAGCCAATTGTCAAGGTGGATAGCACTCTGGGCTTGGAGATGGGAAGACCAAATTTTATTGCTATGTGACCCTGAGTAAGTCACTTAACTCTGTCTGCCTCAGTTTCCTCAACTGAAAAATGGAGATAAGAATAACCTCTCAGGGTTGTTGAGAGGATCAATTGAGATATTTTAAAGCACTTACTACAGTGTCTGGCACAAAGCAAGTACTTAATACATTCTCCTTTCTTTCCTTCCGATGATTATTTATTGATTCTATGAAAGAAATAAGTACTAATGTTAGGTGAAGTGACCTTGATGGGTAAAAGCAGTTATTTCCAAAGAAACAATATTATATGTGGATGATTGGTTGACCGATATTATGCGGAGTTGGGTTAGATTGTATTACGAAGACCAACGTCTCCCACTGCATTCTGAGCCATCAACAATTTTCTTAACTTTTGTTTTGCTCCTGGACATGCATGACTTTGGAAGAGAGAGTAGGGTCAACAACTTTGCCCAACAATGCCTCACCTAAATCCAGTTCATGAGCAAGTCATCACCCTTGTGATGTCATTGGTGCTCTTTGAGAACCAAGGAACAGCAACAATAACAACATTATTGTATATCTACATTGTTTAAGGCCATTTTTATGCTGGAGTCTCTCTGTATTCTTCATGTATTTATTCACCCAAGCAATCTTTATTTTATAGATGGACCAAATCTGGGCTAAAGTATAGGAATAGAGAATGACTATTAGGAAATTCATTGTCATGGTTTCATGGTTCATTGTTTGCTTTTGAAGACAGTAAACAGTAAAATATAGACTAGGGATAGATCATAGGGCTAGAGTTAGCTCAGGGACCTCAGAAATCATCCCAAACTTTTCATTTTACGGATGTGGAAACTGAAGGCTGAAATGACTTCAGGATCACACAAGTAGCAACCAAGCATCAGATGTGGGATATGAAGCAGGTCTTCTAACTCCAAAGCCAGCCAGCCAGCTACTCTTTCTACTGGCTCCCTGGTCAGAAGTCTAAGGCTGCAATACACACATGCTTTTCAAATTCAAGTATAATATCTCTTACTGACAGGTTTAATACCTGTCATAAAGGAAGGAGACCTTGTCCAAACAAACAGATGATTATAGTTGACAATAGAAATGTAAATATGGACCTATTTAATGAATTAGCTCATAGCTGTTCTCTATTTAGCAGTATTAACCCAAGTTCAGGGTGACAAACACATTTTTATTTGTCTTACATGCTAATTGGCCTGTTTCAGGCATAAGTGCACACACAGATACATGTCTAATCCATTTAGAGGCCAACTCTACCTTAATGAAGCAAGATCAATCATCAACCCAGCAAATGTTAAGCACTGATATACCCAGCGCTGTGCTAGCCAGTGAGAGTTGCAAAAGCAGGATAAAACTCATTCGCTACCATTTAGCTGAGAAGTCAAGAATTATATCTATTAAACTATTAGAGAAGAATTAAAAGCTATACTGGAAATATCAGTTTCTTCAGTCCAAGTGGCAATCACCATTACCTGGAGGAGAATGCCCTCTACAACATTCCCAAAGAGCAATATCTGACTTTTGCTTGAAGATCTCTAGGGAGGGGTAACCCATTAGCTCCCAAGGTAGTACACTCCATTTTGGGACAGTCCTCATCAGTAATATAAATCACATTATAGTATATATTTATATTTGATCCTGGAGGTGATGGAGAGCCAATGGAATATATTGAGTAAGAGGTTGATGGCCGTGGAGTCAGCATGGGTTCACAAAGGGTAAATTTTGTCAAATCAGCTTGTTTTTATTTTATATTTATTCATAAACATTAGTCCAACAGTATAGAATCCCTAACGATGTCAAGCAGTGTATGCTTGCATCTCCCTACATTCATCTGGGTGGGTACAACAGCTAGCTCCTGAGACAAACAGGCCAGAATTGACATCAGCATCCTCTACAATCTCTCTTTTGACCTCATCATTGGACCAAAGCTATCTTGTCCATGGAACTGAAACTAAGGAGAGCCAAGAATGCAAAATGGAGTGAGCTGAGAGTCCCAGAGCCGTCTTATACTGACTCGCTAGAGCCAATCAATGGCTAAATTTTCACGGTGAGCATTTACATCTTGGAAATCAGCAGACTTTACAAACCAGGGCTCCATTCATTGCGTGCTAGATTATCTAGATTTTAAGAAAGCTATGGAAAATGTTAATAATGCAGATAAAACTGAAAAGTGTGTCCATCACACCCCTGGTTCTCATTGACCAAGTCTGAATCTGTCTCTGCTACTTCAAGCCATTGTTCAGCCCTCCGAAGGATCAAAGTTCAGTGAGTCTCCCAAATGACAGCCCTTCAAATACTTTATAAATGCTATGTCTCCCTATTAAACGTCTCCATTTCCTTCAACAATTTACTCTTCCTCACTCACTAGATTTGGAATCAGAAGATTTGGTTTTGAATCCTGACTCTGATGCGTAATATATGTGTGACTTTCTGAAATTCCTCAATTTCCTCACCCATAAAATGGGCCAGGGTGTAGGTTGGATGATCCCTAAAGTTCCTTTCAGTCCTAGATCCTAGAGTACACGGGTAGATGCTATCTATCAATATTCATCTGTACAGGTGTGTACATTCAGGTATACAATATTAACACACAAATATAATAGATCTGAGTGGTTTTATGGTTTGATGAATCAGAAAATAGCGAAACGTGAATGATAGGAGCCAATGACTGGGTGGACAGATAGTTGAGTAGGTAAGAAAGAGTGAGGGGGTGAACATGAGGGTTCAGCAGTTCTAAGGCTCCAGAATTCTAATATGAAATACAAATGGGTACTGAATTTGGATTCCTTACTGCTACCAAGGCTAGCCCCGGTGCCCAGGTCTCCATTCATTCAATCAAGGCCTCATCTGCTCTATAATAGGGGATATTGGCCTTCGTCGGTCTAGCCCCTTCTGTGTTTAGTGATGTGTACGCCACAGGAAAGAATCCCTAAAAATCCTGGGACCCCCTGCTTCTCCACAATCTCCCCACCCCGCTCCCCAAAAGATTATGAATATTCTGTGGCCTTGACTTTGAGTTCGAACGGCCAATCAAAAGCAACACCCTCCCTGGGTCTGGGCGGGGACAATGCCCCCCATAGCTTTGCTGGATTCTTTCTTTTATTTGAGATTCTAATGACTCCGGGCCACTGTTCATTCCCCTTCCACCTCCCACCCCCTGCCCAGCCCCCAGCGCTTCTCCTGCCAGGCTGTTTTCCCGTCCCCCAAGCTAGTATCAACAGTTACAATATGACAGGGCAGGCTAAGAAACCGAACACACAACACTCAACCTTATTTACTTTTGAAATCCTTGCTCCCGTTTAGCTGGGGGCTGTATTGTGCCCCTGCCGTTAGACTGGGAGCCCTTATGCAAATGCAAAACAACACTCCATCTTTTCTCCCCTCTCTAATTGACTATTTTCCTTCCTTCCCATGGATGCTATAGCCCTGGATGCGCAATTCAGGAGCCCCCCCCTTTTTTTTTCTTCTTCTTCACCAATCCAGGCTTCCGCGCTGTTAATCTAGTTACTTTTCCATCAACACATTTGGCGGAATAGACAAAGGGGATATAATCGTATCCGTGGCTGTTGATGTTCAATTAACCACGTAACCTTTGTGTGCGTGTGCGTGCGTGCGTGTGTGTGCGTCTGTGTGTGTGCGTCTGTGTGTGTGTGTGTGTGTGTGTGTGTGTGTGTGTGTCCTTTCCTCTTTCCCCCACCCTCCCGATTCTTCAAGCAAGCTGCCGGCTCCCAGGCTGCCGCTTTTTCTCCGGGGGGCACTCGCTTGCTGGCTGCCCTTCTTCAAGAGGGATCGCTCGGGACCATACAAAAACCTCCGAAACCAGAGGTTTCCCATGCATCCCATCACTGAGAACTCACTTCGGACCTTTTAAACCCTGAGAGAGAGGGGCAGGTTGGGGCACCTGAGCTCCAGGACTG
>CM053596.1:219989760-219999814 GCA_028646575.1 Pseudocheirus occidentalis | reverse complement strand
GATCCTTGCTCCGACTGAGCATGTCTCTGCCTTTGATACGGTGTGAAGTTCACAGAACGCTGCCTCCAATCTGCACAGAGTTAACACCTGGTCCAGTGCCTTCTGGCTGCTAATCAAGATATCAATCAATTCTGACCGAAAAATACATAAGGAGGGAGAGAGAGGATCCGCTCGGATCTCTCTCTGGAGGGGGAACGGGGGCACAGGGTGGAGAGGGAACTAGGGGCAAAAAGAAACCAGAAAACCCCCTCTGTAGGTACTGGCGACCCTCCCCTAGGACCCGGGCCCTTTGGCAATGGGGATTGGGACCTTGCGGGAAGGAAGAAAAAAAAAAAAGCCAGCGCAAAGACTGAGCCACTTAATTAGGCTGATATCATCCCGCCCAAATGTTCCTCGGTGAGGGACGCTTTCATCTTCTGACACCATTGGGTTCTGGGCACCAACATAATTTTGTGATTGAAAGTGAAAACTAATGAGAAATAATTCTGCCTTCTGAAGGGCGCCTGAGGGGGTGGGGACATGGAAAGGGGGCTTGCAGGTGGGGAACTCCAGGGTCTGAGTAGGCCTGGCACTACCACTGGAATTGGGGGTATCAAGAAGAAAAGCTCCCTGACTCTCCCATTGGACGTCTGCTGCCTTCTGTGCATCTGCCTTCAGTAGGCCCTTAGCACTTGCCTTGAGGGGGTGAAGGGGAGGGGAGCACAGGAGAGGAAGAAGGTGTGATTGTGGGTTGTCTAATTGGCTTCATTAGTATAACCTGCAAGGCAGTAGTCAAGGACTGTTAGCCCATTTTATAGATGAGGAAACTAAGGCACAGAGAGGTTAAATGGCTTATCTAGGGTCACCCATCTCCTTTGTGGAAGAGCCTGGACTGATTCCAAGGCCTGTGTCCTTTCCAATATAACTCAGTGTCTCGGTACTTCCAGGGCCCTCTTCCAAGTCATTGGTGGGATAGTAGAGAGTGTTCTTGAGTTCTAGGCATGCTTCCACCGTTAACTAGCTGGATGACTTTGGGCAAACCACTTCAATCCCTTTGGCTTCTGTTTCTCCAACAGAGAATAGGAAGAGAACATGAAGGAGATGCTTCCTAAAGTTTCTTTTGGTGCTAACATTCTTTTTCTTTTGGGGGGGGAAGGGAAGGGAGGGGTAACATGTGTGTGATTCCAGATATGTTCATTCATAAGTTCAGAGAACTCCGGTTGAGGAAACCTTCTCTACTAATGCAGATCAGCAACTATTCAGTAATCTATAGACTAGAAGTTTAGTAGGGCCACTGAGAAATTAATGATTTACCCAAAGTCACTCAGCCATTATGCGTAAGAGGCAATGTTTGAACCCAGATTTTTCTTGACTGAGATCAGCTCTCTCTCCTCAATACCAAGTCTAAACTTTTATGGCTCCATACATTCACTGATCTAAGCTTTCTCACCATATAAGTAGCATGATACATTAGGAAGAATATTGGACTGACCACAGGACTGAGGACCTCAGTTTAAATCTTGATTCTCCCCCTTAGTGAATTTATGACCTTAGACAAGTCACTTTCCTTTTCTTGTCTACTGTTCTCATTTGTAAAATGAGAAATCTTCAATCTCATTGTCATAAAGAACTTTTACAAATCCCATCTTGGAGTAGGAATCAGTCATATTGCTTGATTGAGAGAATCAGGATTAAAATGGTTGAAAACTTTTTCTTGAATATTGAACCCTAGTAGAGGCAGCTAGATGGCTCAGTGGATAGAGCCTTGGGCCTGGAGTCAGGAAGACCTGAGTTCAAATCTAGTAGCTGTGTGACCCTGGACAATCCACTTAATCTTCTATTTGCCTTAATCCACTGGAGAAAGGAGTGGTTTATCTTTGCCAGGAAAATTCCATGGACAGTTTGGTCCAGGAAGAGTCAGATATGACAAAATAGCAACACCCAGTAGGGCAGTGATAGCACTTCATATTTTATAGTCCTAACTGCTTTCACACCTGATATTTCATTCACCATCATAACAGCTCTCTGAAGCAGGTGAGACAGCAAAGTACAAATGAATTATTGTACAGGTTCAAGAAGAAGCTGCCTGAGCTGTCTGTTAAGGATGATATTAAGGAGATTGCTACCTGGGAGGGAGACAGGTCTATATGACCTCAAAGATCCCCTCCAACTCTGATTTTATAGATGAGGAAACTGAGACCAGAAATATTAAGTGACTATCTAGATTAGCAGAGAGCCATAATAAAAACCTAGGTCTTCTGAATGTCCCTTTCACTATGTTGTCCCCTAAAAAAAAAAAGGTTCAGTTCCTGGTCCAGTAATCAAGCAAGCATAACAGAGAAAAATTAGATTCTCAGCTCAGGCAACAGATAATTCTTTAAGGACCCATAAAGACTGAAAAGTGTGTACAAAATAGACACTTTTACAGCACAAATAATTTATATTGCTAGCTTATATGTTTATTCAGATCGAGGGCAAATCTATATCTGAACAATTTCCCCCAAATGCCCTAGTAATAACACTTCTATTTTTAAAATTCAACAAAGTGGAAAAACTCACAGATAGTCCCCAGTCCAACTGAGTCTCAGCACCAGCTCCAGTTGCTCAGCGGTCCCTCTCATGTAATAAACAGCAGCAGCAGCAGCAGCAGCAGCAATAACAGTGAACATTTGTATAGCACTTTAAAGTTTATAAGAGAGACAGCATGGTGTATGAACTGGAGCATTGGCTTTGGGAAAGAAATCCTGAATTCAAGTCCTGACTGTGAAACCCAGGGAAAGTTTTATAGCCACAGGGAGTACTAAGCCTGTATGCAGTTTGCTAAGCAGGGGCTCATCACCATTAGTAGAACTCGCTGAGAGTTCCATACCTTAATGAAGACAAAAGGTTCTACAGTAATCCCAATTCCCACCAAAAAAAAAAAAGTTTTCAATGTGTTTTGTGATATATCAACTAATTTAAGAATCATAATAGATCCATGAGGTAGGTATTACCTCCCCCCCCAGTCCCTAACCCCCACCAATCTCCCTCCCCCACACCTTGTTTTTTTTTTGTTTTTTTTTTAACGTATAAGAAAACTAAGGCTGATAACAATGGACACTTTAAAGACTGGAGACTGTATCTTCAGGTCCTATAGTCAGTCACCTTAGGAGACTTAATCTCTTCCAGTTCAGCTCAATGCACATTTATTAAATATCTGTCATACAAGACAGCTAGAGCATTGGGTGTGAAGTCAGGAAGACCCAAGTTCAAATCCAACCTCAGATACTTACTAGTTGGGTGACCCTGGGCAAGTCACTTAATCCTGTTTAACTAGTTTCCTCCTCTATAAAATGTACTGGAGAAGGAAATGGCAAACCATTCATGTATCTTTGCCAAGAAAACTCCAGATGGGGTCATGAAGAGTTGGACATGACTTCACAAGGCTATACTTTTGGAGTACTTGGCAGGAAAGCAAGAGAAAGGGCAACCATGGGGTCAGCTTGGTGCCTATAGGGTGACCCTAACATTACCAAATAAAAAAAAATGACAGGCCCTGTCCTCAAGGTGCTCATAGTCTACTAGAAAGAGTGGACAAACAAGCACGATACAATGTAGATAGAATCTGAGAATGACAAAGAGAAGTACTCTGAAAAAGTTTCAAGATAGGCATATCACTTTCAGCTAGTGCTGAGGGATCACGTCTTTCTGCAAAAAACTGGGGACCAGAATGCGAAGTTCCAATTTGTTAAAAAACAAAAACAAAAACTGGATGGGCTAAAAGAAGGGGAGATAGCTTTAAAAGAAGCAGAAACTCCTGTTAGAGATTGATGCTTCATGCTGGTTCCTCAAAGTAGTGAATCTGTAATCAGGCAGGGACTGGCTGACCTGAAAGTGTGACCTACCATTTCTAGACCAGACCTAAATTTCAATGCAGTTCAGCAAAGTTTTTAATTTTCATTTTACTTACTTTAAAAAATGGAAATATTATTCATTTATTTGCTTAATTCCAAATTGCTTTACAGAAAAGTTGTACTAATTCATAGCTTCACTAACAATACATTCACCTCCTGGATCACTGTGTATATTATTCAATGAAACTATGAGCTATGCCATGCAAGGTTATCCAAGATGGACAAGTCACAGGGGAGAACTACGAGAAAGAGTGATCCCCTGGAGAGAGAAGTCAAAGACTATTCCAATATCTGTGCCAAGAAACCCCCACAGACAGCATTGGGCCAGGTTTGCCTTGGTTCACAGGGTCATGAAGAGTTGGATAAAACTGAAAGGCTAAACTACAACCTATCTTTCGACAACCCCTCCAAGGTTTACTATTTTTGTCTTTGCCAACTTGCTGAAACCTCATGATTGTTTTGATTCGCATTTTTCCTTATAATTACTTATAATATATTATAATCACACTGTCTTTTAATAATTTCAAAATCTCAGAACTGGAAGGGTCAAAGTCTTTCATACAATCTTTGTGGACAAGATAGAAACAGGGGTTAAATGATAATATAGTTAGGTAGATTCAAAAAAGCTGGACCCAAAGAGTAGTCAATTAATGGGTGGTTTTCACTCTGATGGACAGCTCCAGTAGAGAAACATGTGCTTGGCCTTTGTAATTTAATATTCTTATCAATGACCTGAATGAGGATATGCATGGAATGACTATCACACTGGCAGGAGTCATGAGACTGGAAGGGATGGTTAATACATTGGGTGATCCAAACAGGTGTAAAAGCCACGTGTGCTCTTTGGCCTAGAGAAATGAAGACCCACAAGGGAAAGGTCATGATGGAAGTCTTCAGATATTTGAAGGGCTGTCTTGCAGAGGAAGTCTTTGATGTGTTCTGCTCAACTGGGGAAGGACAAAAACATGTCTGAAAATGTCTCTCTTATTCTGCATTTCGGGTTTGTCAACTCAGGAGGTGGGTGGCATCATCACTCCTGAGCCGGGACCACATAATCCGCCACATCCCAGACCCGGAGCCCCAGGTCAGAGGTATTGTGGTCAAGGCCACGCCTTTCACCTTTGTGGTAATGAAGCTGACAAGTGGGTCTGTGTCTGGCTAGCCTTTTTACCATTCAGACACCCACCCGATGGCGTAGGCGACGATAAGCAGTTGCACTCGACTCTTCATGAGCCCCACTTTGCGATCGCGGATAAGCACCAAGCGAGGGGAGTAGATACTTGAAAGCTGGACAGAGAAGGAGGGCAGCCGGTAAGCGTAGCGGGGCAGCCGGTAAGCCTAGCGGGGCAGCTGGCAAAGGCTGGCCCGGCTCCGGGCCAAACTCCTGAAAGCCGCCGGGGCGTAAGTCTTACTTTTTTTTTTTTTAGAGAGAAGTCCAAACTTTATTTAAAATTATATTTTAAGTTTAAAGTTACTAAACAAATCACAATGAAAAATTTAAAAAGAGAACAGTGAAGCCAGCCTCAAACCTACGTGATGCCCACCCTTGTTGAAGGGCAATTTTCAGAGGAGACTTTGTGGAGGAAGTGAGTTTTCATTTGGATATAACAGTGGCTGATTGGGGATACGGGGAAATAGCCGAAGTCACCTAGCAATTGGTGGCATTACCTGCTACAGGTTGGTTCCTTCTCTGCCCTCCGTGCCCCACCATCACCATTCTACCACTAAACAGTCTAATAGTAAATGAGCAGAGATTTCTCAATACTTGTATGGGTGATAGAAAAGGAAGAGTAATCACACCTGTCCCTTTCTCACTACACCAGTGTGCTGTCAGAATGAATGACGGAGTGTGTGGGGAAGGGCTACAAACCTCATACCTTGGAAGAAGAATGCTCCTCAAGTACTGAATGAAGAATGTTGTTATGACTCTCATCACCATTGTGATTGAACCTGGCCTGGCAGCCAGCTGCAGGAGGGGTGCAAAGAGCTGGGAAAGCAGACACGCTGGAAATCAACACACCTAGAACCAGAAGGGAGCTTAGGAGGTCATCGAGTCCAAATTCCTCATTTTACAGGTGAGAAGACTCAAGCACAGGGAGCCCATCATGTCTTCATTCAACAAACACCAATTACCTCCCAGATGCAAGGCATCAGGGAATATACGAGATAACTGACTCTTTTCATCAAGGAATCCAAGGTCAATGGCAAAGCTGAAAAAAGTGCCCAAGTCTGTTGGTTGCCTAGCCTAGATTCTCTATAGGGCTGAACTTGGAGTCAGGAAGACCTGACTTTGAATCTGGGCTCAAGCAGCTACCTACTAGCTCTTGCTTGATTCTGGCCAAATTGCCCCATCTGGCTTAACCTCAGTTTCTTTCTCTATGAAATGGGAATAATAATAATTATAACACCTACTTCACAGGGTTGTGGTGAAAACAAAATGAGGTAATACATAGTACTTGTAAAACTTTAAGCTCTGTATAATTTTGAGCTCTTATACCACCCTGATTAGTCGAGTAAATGAACCTTGAATGTCTATCTACTCCTATCTTTTATGGGTATTCCCCTCAAAGCACAGCACTAGAAAAACAGAAGAATGATCATTGATTCAAAACTGGGAGGAACCTTAGAAATCATCTAATCTAACACCCCTTTTTTACAAATGAGAAGCTGTGGCCTAAGGGGTCAAGATTACTCAGGGAAGTGGCAAAACCAGATTTGAATGTAGGTCCTTTCACTATAAATGCGGTGGTATTCTTACTCTACCATGGATATCTTGAATTCTAGTCTGTGATCTCAGGGATCTTGTGGGATCCATAGGCAGCTGGAGCATGTGGTCTCTGAGAGCTCTGCTTCTTGGATTCAGATGCCTTGTTCACCAGTCAATCAGCCAGTTAATAATCGAGTGTTTATGGAATACCTGTTTTATGCTAGGTATGGTGGGGTCTTAGGAAGAAGTGAATCCTTCCTTCAGAAAGATTATAATCTATTTGAGAAGACATGATTATCAGGCATATAAAGATGAATGATAGGAAGTCTTTAGGGCTGAGAACAGGGATGGGGAAGGGAGAGGGGGAGGGAAGAAAAAAGGAATTTACATGACAATTCTAATATATATTTAAAAGAAATAGCGAGTTGTACATAATAGATGTGCAGTTTCATGTGCAAACATATTTTTTATTATGCTACATTATCAAAATGCTTGTTTTATTCCATAAACTAAAAAAAAATAATAGGAGATCTTTCATCGAGCGCCATCCTATATTTGGCAATATGGTACAGTGGAAAGAGTCCAGAATTTAGACTTAGAGGTCTTAGATTCAAATGATTACTCTATAGCATCCTACCTGGACAAATCATCCAACTTCTTGGGCTTGCGGGCCCTCAAATGGAAAACCAGGGGGCTGAACTAGATGGCCCCTAAGGACCCTTCCAACTCCAGACCCATCATCTTGTCTTCCTATGACCTTGAAAGGTGAGTGAGCCTTAGCAACAAGACCCCCCATGAAGGGAACAAACTGGGGGAGGGGAAGGGGGGGAGAACCAAACAAAATATAACAACCTAACAACCAAAAAAAATAACATCCAGAGATCGTTGCAAAAGATAAAGATACTGGGGAAACCGCAGCCCCACCTGGCAGGTTTGAACACATACCTGCAGTTGTTTATCTACCTCGAGCTCAGTTCAAGAGCTCAGGCCCTCAAGTAACAATGGGCTGGGGGGTGGACTATGCTTCTAAACTGGCTGTTTTAAAAAGGTTGTCTCTACGTGTGGCTAAGTAGACGTAGTTAAAAGAGAACGGAATCATAGCATGTTAGGGACAAAAGAGGTGTTAAGGATCATCTAACTCAGCCTGCTCTTTTTACAGAGGAAGAAACTGAGGCCCAAATGGATTAACTGACTTACCTAAGATCTCAGAGATAGTATCAGGTGATTTTTTTTTCCCCTCTGCATTTCCAGTATAACATTTTTGCTTTTCTGCCTCAGTCAGTCCCTGGGAATTTTCTAGATATTTGGTGTCTGGGCACTGTGTGCCCTGTCTGGGGGCATTGTAGGTGGTCGTATATCCCCTTGGGGGACAGTAGAAGAAGGCTATCAGTGAAACTGTGAAATTTACTTTCAGTACTCCCCTTCTCTACTTTCTGCACGTGTCTCCCCTTCCTGGGACACCCAATGTATCACTTCCTCTCCTTCCTTCTCCCCACATTTGCTCTCATAGTAGTCAGTTACTCTCCCTAAAATTAGTGCCACTCTCCCAGGAGGGGATATTTGAATTATAATAAGAGACTTTTTCTGAGGCTTGAAGCTGTTGTGAGCAAGAAACAAATATTCTATGTTAAGTACTTTGTACATTTTAAACAACCTGTAAATGTTGGTGATTAGGGGCAGCTAGGAGATGCAACGGACAGAGCAATAGAACCTGGAGTCAGGAAGACTTGAGTTCAAATATGATCTCAGATACTTACTAGCCACCGAGTGACCTGGATCAAGTCACTTCACCCTGTTTGCCTGTTTCCTCATCTGTAAAATAAACCTGAGAAGAAAAATGACAAATCACAAGCCTCTTTGCCAAGAAAACCCTAAATAGTGTCACCAAGAGTCAGACGTGATTGAAACGACTGAACAACAAACGTTAGTCATTATTAGGAAGTTCAGAGGAAGGATAGGTCACTGGGGTTGCAAAAGTAGAGGAAAAAGCTTCAAAGGAGGAGATGGAACTTGAATGAAGTCTTGAAGGATGGAGAAGACTTGGCTAGTGGGAGAAGAGGAAACAGCATATCCACTATGCTCCCCAAGAGCTTACCTCTGGTGATCTCATGTACTTCCATGACTCACATTTCTATATTTATGAAGGTGACTCCCCAATTTTGATTTGTTGATCAAGTATTTCCACTGGATTCTGGCATCCTCTTGTCAAAGAATTATAGCAGTTTAAAGTTGGAAGGAAGCTTAGAGACCATACATTAAAGTTCAACCCATACTTGTTCCAGACACAGAATTTTGGAGCTGGAAAATAATCTTGGCAATCCTCAACTCCAACCTATAGTCCAAACAAATCCCTGCTATGCCTGCTCCCTAGTGTTCATCTGTCTTTTGTTGGACAGCCTAGAAAAACAGAGAAGTTGTCATCTCCCAGAGCAGGGGGGATGAATTGTACTTCTAAACTGGATCTTTAGCTATTTCACTTTTGGGCAGCTCTGATTTTTAGGAGATAGTTGGTTCAGTGGACAGAGTGCTGGGCTTGGAGTCAGGAAGACTCGAGTATCACACTTACTAACTGTGTGACCCTGGGCAAGTCACTTAACCTCTCTTTGCTTTAATTCACTGGAGAAGGAATTGGCAAACCACTCTGGTATCTTTAACAAGGAAACTCCATTCGGGGTTGTGGAGAATTAGACATGACTGAACAGCAACATTTTAAGGGATGCCCCTCCTCCCGATATCCAGCCTGAATTTTCTTTTTAATAGCTTCTCTCTCTGTGTCTCTCTGTCTCTGTCTCTCTCATATACACATACATATATAGGTATATGTATGTGTGTATATATATATATATATATGCATACATATACACACACATATAATATACACACACAATAAAGAAGTAGATCTCATGTGTAACAGGCAAATAATCATAATTTTAGAGCTAGAAGGAAGGAAACATGCCTTTATGAAGCTCCTACTATTTTCTAGGTACTTTTACAAATAGCATCTTATTTGATTTTTTTGTGATAACTGTGGGAGGTGGGTGTTATTATTGGCCACATTTTACATTTGAAGAAATTGAGGCAGACAGAGGTTAAGTGATGTACCCAGGGTCCCATAGCTATTAAGTGTCTGATGCTGGGTTTGAGCTCAGGTCTTCTTGACTCCAGGTCTAGAGCTCTGTCCTCTGTGTCATTTAGCTGGAAGGGACCTTAGGGGCCATCTAGTCCAAAGCTCTTCTTTTGCAGATGGGAAAACAGGCCCAAGGAAGGTAAGTGACTTGCTTAGGCTCACACAGATAGTAAATCCAGGTCTTGTGATTCCCAAGTCAATGCTTTTTCCAATGGACCATCCTGCCCTCCCAACAAATGAAGGCCTTCAGTGAGGGAGCACTTACCATCTTACCTTTAGCAGTCCATTCCACTTAGGACAGCTCTAATTGCTTTTTCATCTTTTATTGAGCTGATAGCTATCTCTTTT
>CM053596.1:219945588-219989260 GCA_028646575.1 Pseudocheirus occidentalis | reverse complement strand
TCAGATACTTGAAGCACCTATCATGGCCTTTCACTAAGATTTCCCTTCTCCCTTATAAACCTTTCCAGTCCCTTCAGTGATCCCTGTATACCGTGGTCTCTGGTCCTCTCACCATGCTGGTCACCCACCTCTGGACCTGCTCTGGCTTATCAGTGGCCTTTTCCTCCACTTTTTAGATAGCTCCATCCAAATTTCTTTCTGGTACCTCAAACTTACCGTGTCTCAACTTACACACTTTCCTGTCAACTTGCTGATCTTTCTAAATTCTGATTTCTGTTAATGGCACTGCCATCCTCTTGGTCACACAGGCTCATATTTGATTCTTCTCCTTTCCTTACTGATCACTTGCCGAGTTCTGCGATTCTCCCCATATCTATTCCACATATCTCCTTCCAATATTTTGATAGTACTCTAGTTCAGACACCCTCATCACCTCTCAGCTGGACAGCGGTGATAGCTTATTCAACAGTCTTCTTGTCTCTAGTCTCTTGGATTTCACTTCGTCGTTCACAAAGCTGCTAAAATATTGGTCTGTCTTGCTCAAGGAGCTACAGTTACACACACACACACACACACACACACACACACACACACTCCTCAGTCTGCCACTTAAGGTTCCCCACACGTTGACTTCAAACTCCATTTTGAGACTTTTACCCCTTCTTCCTATATCCCAGTCAAATTATTCTCTATTGCATCAATTGTGCTTGAAAAGTCTCCTTCTCCCCACACCCCCTAGTTCCTCATTGCCTGAAACAAACACCTTTGCTTCTCTGTCTGTTGAAATCCTTCCAGGCCTAGCTCAAATGCAAATTTCATCATGAAGCCTTTCCTGATCACTCCTTGCATTACCCCTGAAAACTCCACCCCCAAATTGAAAATGATCTCTCCTTCCCAAAATTTTCAGAGTACTTTGGAATGTATAATCAAAGGATTGCAGATTTTGAACTGGAAAGGTCTTCAGACCTTCTTATTTTAGCCTAAGAGGCTGTGACTCGCTCAAGGTCACATAGCTGGTAAGTTGGCAGTTGTCCTCTGATTCCACATCCGTCTCTCTTTCCAATAAGCCATCTTTCCTCTGCTCCCATCACCCTACCTTGAGACATACTTATTTGTGTGCATGCCATCTGTCTCTTACCCCCTTCCAACCATTAGGTTTCAACCTTGAGGTCAGGGACTATATGGTTTTTCATCTTTGTCCACTCAGGGCTAGCAAGGTACTTTGTACATTCTTTTGGGGGGGAGGTAGGGGAGAGGTTCTGAGTCTGTGATTTCATCATTTCAGGGGAATTCAATGTAGAAACTACCTCCACAATGCAGATTGGCCTATTAGTCTTTGAAAGCTGCCTAGGGGGCCTGAGAAGTTGTTATTTTCCCATGGTATGGAATAGAGGGCTTACTATTTACCCAGCATGGTCACCCAAATTGTACGTATCAAGGACAGGACCTTCCAGTCAGTCACAGTCAGCTTCAAGTCTTTCTAGCTCTAAGGCTGGCATATCTACTATACCACAATACTTTGCACATAGTAGATAACTGAGAAATATTTGTTGAATTAAAAGGAATTGCATATTCCTAACAAGGGGAAGAGAAGAGAAAGAAAGAGAGAAAGAGATAGAGAGACAGAGAATGAGGGAGGAAAGGAGGGAGAGAAAGAGAGAGAGAGAGAGAGAGAAGCAGAAGTATGGAGGCAGCAATGAGCAAGTCATGGGGAATTTATCTAGACTAGAACTGACCTGATTTGAGTCAAGGGTACATTCTGGGTGGGTTAGATTGGATCAGATTATAGAAAGCCTTGAATGCCAGGATGAAGAATCTAAGCTGCTTCAATAGGCTTACTCTGGATCGCTAAGCAGGGGAGTGACATGTTGAAAATACTATTTAAGGGAGATTAGTTTAATTATAAAAAATCAGCATGTGGCAGGAGGTCAGTTTATCCACACCCTTGGTATACCTTCTGTCACAGAGATAATGGGGCAGCATCCCACAAGTAGACCTCCTCAGACTGCCTGAATGGTTGTTGACCATTCACGGATGTCCTCAGCACTCACTGTTCACAAACACTGATATTTACATTCTTTCTCTCCTTCTATGTCCCCTGACAAGAGGAAAATTGAAATGGCAAAATTCACTTAGCAGCTTCATCCTCCCTCCTCTCCCCAACTTCCACTCCAAGGAAAGGTCCAGGGAGAAAAGAATGCCAGGGATACCTCTCAGCTGGCCTTCAGGGTTGACCAAGGTGACAGAGACAACTTGAGGCTAATCTATTTTTGTTTCGAACCAAGAAAAGAAAATTAACACTTTCCTCCCTCACCTCCAACATGCACAGATCTTAGCACAGAGTCCATTTGGAAAACACATGCATGTATACATCCATACACACATGCACATATATGTATATACATTAATGCATGCATTCATATCCATATATACATACCCACACAGATACATATGTGTATATGTATATATGTGTACTGCAGAGAGTGCAACTCCTATGGGCTGACCATATTGTTCTAATGCCAAAAGTACATTTGCCTAAAAGACAATTTTTCAGAGAACTCACACAAGGAAAGTGCTCACAAAGAAGCCAGAGGAAGCGACACAAGGACACTCTCAAGGTCTTTCTGAAGGACTTTGGTATCGATTGTGAGACATGGGAGACGCTGGTTCAGGACTGCGCAGCATGGTGCGGCCACATCAAAGAAGGTGCTGTGCTCTGTGAGAAAAGCAGAATCTCAGCAGCTCAAAGGAAACGTGAGATGCGCAAATTTAGAGACATCTCCAATCCAAATGTTCCTATGGATTATTTGTGCCTGCGCTGTAGAGCCTTCTCAGCTTATATTGATTGAATCAGTCACAGTCAGGCCACGTTGTATCTTGACCACAACATAGTGATGTCATGTTGGTTCTCTTCAAGAGTGAAGGATAACAACCAATGTATGTCTGTGTGTATGTGTGTATATATATATGTATATATATACACATGTGTATATATATGTGTATGTGTATAACTACACACATGCATGTATATATTCATTGTATATGTGTGCATATGCATGTATATAATCTAGAAACTATATGTATACTAAATGTATATATAGATAATTATGTATGTAAAAACTTTAATATAAATGTATATACATAATTTTATAGATAAATGTTTGTAAATATACATATATATATATGAAATTATATACATGTATAAATACACATAATTTTTCATCTGTAGAACAGAGCTGAAACCTTCAGCTAACTTGCCAGGATCCTGTCAAATCATGCACTCAAGTGTCAGGAGGTCCTGGATTTAGAGATGGAAGGAAACTTAGAAGTCACTGAGTCTGACCCCTTCTTTTTACAGATGAGGAGACTACCAACCTGGGTTTGACTCTTGTCTCTGCTTCTTCCAGCTGTGGAATCTTGGGGAAGTGGCTTCATTTCTCTTGACTTTAGTGTCTTCATCATGGGATGAAATAGTTACTAAAAGTCTCTTCCACTTATAAATTCTATGACACCCCCCCATCCCCTCTCCTCTTTCTGTAAAGTAACCCAGGTAACTGATGCTTCCCTTCAAGGATCACAGATTTGAAATGGAAAGGAACCTTAGAAGTCATGTACTCCAGGCCTTTTAACTTGACAGATGTGGAAACTGAGTTCTAGAGAGATTAGCTGACTTGGCCAGGGCCATACAGTCTTAAAAAGGATCAGTTGGAAGTGGTAGAATTCAAACTCAGCTCCTTTGATGTCATAGCCAGTATTCTTTCCTCTAGACCAGTGGTTCTCAACCTTCCTAATGCCGCAACCCTTTGAAAGTCATAGGTGGATGTGTCTGCATGTGGGCAGACCCCCCTGGAGATGGATAGAGGAGGTTCCTAAGACCATTGAAAACATGTGTTTTCTGATGGTCTTAGGCGACCCCTGTAATCCCTGTGAAAGGGTCATTAGACCCCAAAGGGGTTGCAACCCCAGGTTAAGAACCACTGCTCTAGACCAAGATGCCTCTAAACAAATAGCCCCATCATCAGTCATAGCATTATTTGGGTCTAGGCCCACTAACAATTTCAGCCCGTTTCAGACTCTCTTCTCTGTAATCCCTTTCTCTGAGAGTTCTCTGCATCTCATAGAAGGTTGTTTGCTTTGCAATTTAACCTCTTGTGATATACTATCTTGTTATTATTGTTTTATGGAAGTCACATATCCCCAACTAGATTGAAAACTCCTCAAGGACCCTGCTGGGGCCAGAGGTCAGAAGATCACAGGATTTAAAACTAGAGGGGCTTCAAATTTTAGAGCCTACCTAGTCTAACTTTCTCCTTGAACAGAGGAGGAAACTGAGACCCAGAAAAGGGAAGTGACTTACCCAAATGATTCTATCTTTTACACCCCCTTTGTTACTCTGTACAGCGCTGGGCATATAGTAAGTATACTAACAAGATGGAGTAAGTCTATGGTATGAATGAATTCATTAAATCAGATTCCTTTGTAGTAAGAGAGACTTGGACCAGTACAAGGCATTGGATCCCAGGTAAAGACAGCACAGGAAGAAGATGAAGGGGGTTTCAAAGGCAAATTTCTATAAAGTCACTGAGACAAGTTCTTGCCTGCAAAGAGTAAGTCTAGGACTGTGGTGCCGTATACAGAATATATGGCAGAAAACATATTGTAAAGCCACACATGAGCAGTTTTCCAGAAGAATGCTGCTGTGAACAGCTTTCAAGGTTCTGGTTACATAGTATAGCAAACTCTCTATTTATTCAATAACAAATTAGAGCAAAACATTCACAGAAAATCAAGATTATGACTTATCACAGAAAATCAAAATACAGCATTCACATCAACTTTTCACTAAAATGGCCACATAGTTTTCACCACAGTGGTCACATAGTTTTGAAAAAAGTATGATATTTAGTCAATCAATCACTTAGTAACTCAATCATTCAATCAACCCAGTCATTCAATCATCCTTGCCTCCTTAAGGGACACAAAATGCAAAAGTCAAAGTCCTCCACCTCTGGATAGTACCTTCATTTAGCAAAACACAGAGTCCTTCATTCAATCACAAAGTACTATTACAAATAAATTACACAATTCAGCAGACAGGGCTTCCAGCTGTCTGACCACTACATCCATGCCTAGTTAGTTACCAGAGAGGGAAGTACCAATATCTGGGTTTTCAAAGCCAGCGTCTCAATGCTGCCCAGAGTCTCATCTGCAGCATGGCTGGCCCTCGGACTCAGCAGCAACTCAGCAGCCTCTCAGCAGCTCTGGCTGGCCCTCGGACTCAGCAGAAGTTTCAGCTGGTTTCCAGAATCAAAATCATTTCATTCAGGTTCTCAAAATAAAAGTCATTCTCTCCAGCCTGGGCCTCTCTTCCTCAGCCTCCAGAACCCGTCTCTAAGAAGATCTGAAATTCCAGCTAGGGCTTCTCCTCATATACCTGTTAGCTCCCCCCTGTTCTGCCCCTTCCTGTTACATCAGCAACAGGGGTTCATACCTTTTGTTTATTTAACAGAGGCTTGATTAATTATTAAGTGCTAAGTACCTGTTAGCTTTGCTAATACAAAGTGATCAAATTACATTGCTATTACAGGACTATACAGTGTCAGTGTAATATATTTAATAGTAGGACAGTCATAGAAGCTTCTGATGTATGCTAGCTTACTGACCACGGGTAAAGTCACTTAAACTCAGGCAACTCTCTAAGACTAGAAATTTTAATCCAGTAGATTAAAATTTAACCCAGTGGTGTAGGGAGGAGTTCCTCACATGGATCAAATAATCAATCTGGGCCAAATATATATGCATACATGCATATATATGTATTATTTATATGCACATATGCATTATGTAGAATATACATATAATTACATATTATTTAAATGTTAAGGTTTGTTGAAAGGATATGAATGCACATGAATAAACTTGGTGCTATTTACATGGGATATCCTTTAAAGAATCATAGAATTTTAGAGCTGGAAAGGGCCTTTGTGGTCATCTAGTCTGGTCCTTTCATCATACAGATGAAAAAACAGTTCCAGAGGTGAAATGATTTGTCCAAGGTCACACAATTAGTCAGTGACAGCCTGGATTGTCAGAACAGTCTCTGTATTTCCCAGTCATTTTTTTTCTCTATATAATACTGCCTCCAGGGGCGGCTAGGTGGCGCAGTGAATAGAGCACCAGCCCTGGAATCAGGAGTACCTGAGTTCAAATCCGGCCTCAGACACGTAACACAAAAAACTAGCTGTGTGACCTTGGGCAAGTCACTTAACCCCAACTGTCTTCCAAAAAAAAAAAAAGCAAAAAAAAAATAATAATACTGCCTCCAGCCTTAGGAGTAGGGGAAGAAGAAGGACATATGCCTTGACTAGTATTCATTCCTAAGTCACACTTGAGTACTCCTCATGGAATAGAGGTCCAAACCAACAGAAGGCTCCATTTGCCATTGGTTTGTTAAGGAACTTCAAACACATCACTCTTTCCCCTCCTTCCCTTCTCCCCCAAGTTCTCACTCAGAAAGGAAAAGGAAGGGAAGGGAAGGGAAGGGAAGGGAAGGGAAGGGAAGGGAAGAGGGAAGGGAAGAGGGAAGGGAAGAGGGAAGGGAAGAGGGAAGGGAAGAGGGAAGGGAAGGGAAGGGAAAGGAAGAGGGAAGGGAAGGGAAGGGAAGGGAAGGGAAGGGAAGGGAAGGGAAGGGAAGGGAAAGCTGCTCCCAGTGTTTCTCTGCCTCTCTGGCACATGCAAGATGCTGTCCCCCCAGGGGAGAAGAGAATTACACCAAATAGGTTCATAACGCAATCCACAGATGTCAGGATGGCGCATAGAGCGTGAAAAAGAATGTACTGCAATTATCTTATGCCTTACGAAGTGCTGTTATTTCTGTGCAGAGCTGAGTAGTTTCCTAATTGGATTCGATTTCCCAATTATGATCTCGTCGTGTGTGTGTGTGTGTGTGTGTGTGTGTGTGTGTGTGTGTGTGTGTGTGTAATTCTTGATTTTCTGGTAATTCCGATCCTTACTCCTTCCTCTGGTCTATTGCAGCTGCTGCCATGACCTCCTCCCCCATCCCCCACTCCCTCCCCTGCTTCAGGGGAGAAAAGACCTTCTCAATGTACCTCCCATTCCTGTGCTTTTCCACCCTTCACCAACTGAGACCAACAAGCCTTAGCCCTGGGCATAGTATAGAAAGTACCTTTTGCTCTACCTGGGTGTGAGGAACCGGAGAGGAGGGAACAATCCTGTGTCAAGAGCTGGGATCCAAGTGAGCCAGGCTCCTAATGTTGCAGCTGTCCTGAGGGGGGAGGATTGGCTATGTCCAGAGCCAGAGAAACAAATAAGGGTAGCAACATGGCTTGCCTGGTGCACAGACAAAGTAAAAGTTTGTCTGTGTGCCGGGGAGGCCCAATGGTATCTTTCCACATCAACTACAGCAACTTGAAAATCTACTAGTTGTGGATTCATTTCTTTGGGTTAAGAAAACTACCTTGTATTCAATTTGTATAATTTGTCTTCTAATTATCATAATTACATAATAATTATTTTAAGTTAATATTATTATAATACAATAGTATTAATTGTATTAATGATATAATATGCTAATATGTGATGTTAGTTATGTTATAATGATATCAATTTAACATTATTATAATATTATAATGTAAGTTGCTTTTCCCTTTGTATTCCAGAATTTAGTATAGTGTCTAGCTCTTAATAGATTAATAGATGCTGTTGATTAGTTGGTTTATTGGTTGTCTTTTAACATGGAAAAACCTAGAAGATAGGATATTATTAAGTCTTTTAATGTAAAAGAATAAATATCCCTTAGTGTAAAATAGTTTATTAAAAAACTAAAGACTCCTTGAATGTTAGATCTGGAAGTAACCTTAGATGCCAGAACCTTCATTTTACAAGAGAAGAAAATGAGGTTGGGGCAGCTATGTGGTACACTGGTCCTGAAGTCAGGAGGACCTGAGTTCAAATCTGACATCAGACACTTAACACTTACTAGCCATGTTACCTTGGGCAAGTCACTTAACTCCAATTGCCCTGCCCTCCCTCCCCAAAAGCATTAAAAAAAATAACATAAAATGAGGTTCAAGGTGGTCCAGAAAGTTAATGGTGAATCCTGGAGCCAATAGTCAGTGTTCTGGCTCCTTTGTAATGCAATGGAAGGGCTGCAGAAAGGAGCTTTGGAGCTGGAAGTCAAGCACAGACTCTAGACCCTGTGCTTTCTCCCACTGGATCACATTGGGGATTGAGGTAATATTGGTTTCACCATTTTGGGACAAGGTTCAATGTATTTTCCTTTTTCATTTTCTTTTACTTGTCTTTGTATCCTTTGCACGCACACACTGAGTCTTTGCTTAACACAGTGCCTGGAGCATAGATAACTGACAAATCTTTATTGACTGCCTGTTTTGGCACCAGTGGAATATCAGGTGCTTTGTTGGCTCCCATTATCCTTGAGACCTTCCCCACCATGAGAAAAAGAGGAAAGCAAAATATCATAGGAGCATAGATTTAGAGCTGGAAGAATCTACAAAGTCTGGCGCAACCCCATCATTTTATAGATGAAGACCTGGAGGAACAAGAAGGTTAAGTGATTTGCCTGAGCTTATGCAGGTAGATGAAGCAGGTTGTCATAGTCACCATTGTCATCATTATCATCATCATCATCATCATCATCAGTCATCTACCAGTGGGTCTCAAGAACATTTTTTGCAGGAATGATCAATGTATGTGCTTCTGTTGGTGGGGCCTATGGCTGAAAGTAGTCTGGGAAATATCCCTCATGAACTCTCATATACAGTACTTTTTAACCCAAAAGTCTGAGCCAGTACCTCTGCCTGACTGGAAAGAGCCAGTGGGGGAGGGAAATACATTTGTAGCTGATAAGCACAGAATGACATCAAAAAACAAAAGCTTATATGTCAATGAAAAAGAGGAGGAGCTTCCACAATATCCCTTGTAAATGTATCTATTCGTTCAACTATTATAACCAATAATACTTTCATACTTGTGGTTACTATGTTCTTACTGGTTTGGATACTTCTTTTTATTTAAAAATATTATTTATTTGTTAATTTACTTTTAGTTCACAACATTCAGTTCCAGAATCCCTTGAGTTCCAAATTTTCTCTCCCTCCCTTACCTTCCCCTCCCCCGCTATGTTGACATGCAGTCCAATATATATTCTACAAATACCTTCCCATTAAACATTAATCAAGTTGTAAAGAAGAATTATAACCAATGGAATGAACAACAAGAAAGAAGAAACAAAACAACACAAAAGAGAGAGGAAGTAGTTTTGCTTCAATCTGCATACAGACTCTGTAGTTCTTTCTCTGGATTTGGACAGCTCTTTCCATCACGAGTTCTTTGGAGCTATGTAATAGCCTTGCATTGCTGAGAGAAGCCCAGTCTATCCAAGTTAGTTTTCACACATATGATGTGTCTATAATTGTGTACAAGGTTCTCCTGGTCCTGCTCTCTTCACTCAGCTCAGTTTATATATGCCTCTCCAGGTTATTATGAAGTCCCTTTGCTCCTCATTTCTTATAGCACAACAGTACTTGGATACTCCTTCTGTTTGTGCAAGTAGCAACCCACCCACCTCCCCAGGGCAATTCTTGGCCTTTTCTTTCCATAAATTCTCCATACAGGATCTCCTCACCTTGGTGGAACCCCTCCTCTTGGCATCTTAGATGAATTCACCAAACGCTGTCGTTAAGCACCTACCAATAAATACACTGGGTTAGGGACGAAACAAAGATTAAAGAACAACAAAAAGCCCCAAGTCCATTACAATCTAAGGGAGCAGAGTGAAATGGAAATAAGAGTTGAACACAGTAATTGTGAGACAAGTTCAAATGTGGTAAAGGCAAAGGAAGATAGGGCCTAGATAACGTATTTAAGTACAATATGGACAAGGAGAGGTCATTTTCTACCTTCAGGGAGGTCATTACTGAGCTGGGGATTGAAGGGAAGAGATTCCAAATAGTGGAGATGAAGAGGAAGGATGCTATAGGGAAATAACCTAGACAAATGGTATGAGTCAGGGAAGCATAGGGTGAGATCAGAGAACCCTATTTTGTCTAGTACATAGAACGCTTCATGAGTACTATGGGAAAATCAAGGTGGAAAAAGGTAGCATGAAACCAGATTATGCAAGACCTTTAAATGCCAAACTGAAGAGATTGACTCTTATTTACAATCAATAGGGAGTCATTGAAGGTTGCCCAGTAGCAGATAGATGTGATCACACCTATGTATCAGGAAGATGATTTTGGTGTGAACAATAGATTAGGTCATAGAATTTTGGATTTGGGAAAGACTTTAAAGATCATCTAGTCCAATGCTTTCACTTTACAAATGAAGAAACAGGTCCTTAGAGAAAAAATAACTTTTTTAAGGGTACACAACTTGTAAGTGGCAGAACCAGGATTTGACCCTATCTTCTCATTCCAAATCCATGTCTCTCTCAATATACCAGGCTGAGGAGGCAAGTTATGTTCCCTCTCTGGACCTGTGTTCTCGTCTACAAAATGAAGGGGGTTGGCCTAGATGACCTTTAATGACCCTCTTCTCATTTGCCAGTCTATGAATTCAATTCAATAATCACTAATTTAGGCACTAGAGATAGAAATGCAAAATGGAAAACAATCCTGCCCTCAGGGTGCTTACATTTTACTGATGTAAAGGCTTCCTGGGCAATAGGATTTAAAGTCCTTGATCCAGATATGGGAGAGTAAGAGGTGTTGAGGGATAAGTATTGGAGGAGTTAACTGAGGAAACATATTGTTTTGGGATTTCTCTTTTTGATCAATTGAAAATCTAAGTTAGGTTTAAGAACTGAAACCATCCTTTTCCCCCTCTGGAGCAATTAAACTGATTTGGTTTTTACAGTGATATAATATGAAGGAAAAATGGTTTTGTTTGGTCTTCAGACATAATTTCTAAGAAATGATGGTAGTTGACATTGTACAACATTTGGCCAACCTTTCATCTTTCAATGACTACCTGATTTTGGATGCTATCCAAGGAAATAGAAATATCATATTGTTTGTGGCCCATTCTTAAGTCCACATGAGCAATTGTAGCTGCCCTGAGCAGAGTATATTTAACAGGAGTGGGTTGGCAGGTTTGTTTAGAGAAGACTTCTGTACAAGAGAAAAATCTCATGGCCTTAGAAGTCTGTTTTCATGAAGCTTTGCCAGAAACCGTGACCTCCACTCAGTGTGTTACAAGTAAGTACTCAGCAGTATTAAATGGATGATTGAATGAAGGAATGAAGGAATGAATGAATAAGGCACGTGCTACAATGAGAAATGAGCACTGAGTTTTCATTTGGGTTCTGTTAATTATTATTGTAAGTCATTTTCTTTTGCTAGACCCCATTTCCTCTTCTGTATGATGAGAAACTAGGACTAGGTAGCCTGTGAAATCCTGTCAGCTCTAAAGCTATGAAACTACAAATGTATTTCTAGTTTTGCTGTTCTTTGGAGGGAGATAATAGACTCCAATCATCTTAGAATTAGAAGGGCCATGGGGGTCATCCCTTCTAACTTTTCACCCCATGCAGGGATGTCCTTTACAACTTCCAACTAGTGTTCATCCAGCTGCTTCTTGTGAGAGAAAGCTCACTACCCCACGAGGGAGTTGTTCACTGTTGTACAACATCAATTGTCAGAAAGCTTCTTAGACCAAAAAGAAACTTGTCTTTCTATGCATTCCATTCATTGCTGCTAGTTCTGCTATCTGGGACAAAGCAGAACAAACTCATGTCTTCCTTTATTTGGCAGCTGCTGCAATGGAAAGACTATTGAATTTGGAGTCACAGAATATGGGTTCAAAGCCAGGCTCTGCCACTTACTACCTGTGTAATGCTGGGCAAGTCAGAGGGGACATCCTTTGAGAACACATTCCTTCCTGAGACAGTGAGCCTTCTGGGCTATCTAGTTTGACCAATTCATTTGATTGAGAGAGAAACTTGGGAGATTTCCTCAATCACAAGACTAGTAAGTGCCAGACTGGGAACTTGAAACCAGGTCTCCCTAACTCCTAGCGCTCTAGCCCCTATGAAGCCCCCTATGGGCCTCAGTTTCCTCATCTGTAAAAGGAGGTGGTTGGACTAGATTATCCTTGAGGTCCTTGTAAGTTCTGGATCTAAGACCCTAAGTACTTTATCATGACCACCATTTCTTGTCCCTATCCCCAAGGCTTATCTTGTCCAGGTTAAACACCCTCAATTATTTTAAAGAAATCAATGATTACAGATGTCATGTTTCAATGATATCACTGAAATTGTTGAGAGTTCCCCTAAATTGCGAATCCCATGGTCTTCATGTGTGAATCAGAAACCCCCAAATCCTGAATTACTTTAGGAGGAACTCAGTTTAGATTTTCTTGTGACTGCTTAACGGCTTTCAGTATAAAAGTTTGAAACAGCCTGTGTTGTGTATTTTTTTTCCTTCTAAATCTTTCCTTTTTGAAAGTAAAGCCAGTGATCTTTGACCCATTGGCTTGGCCCACAGAGATGACAGGAAGAGATATCTTAAACAAAGAAGACAAAGGTGAGCTGCTGCTGTTGTGCCCACTAAATGGGGAAGCCAGGGAAAGATTTGGCACACAGCCCTTCTCATAAATGTCAGCAGATTTAGGAAACCCAGATTTATTGCTTCCATTCCACCTGGATCCCAATTGCCCAACAGTTTAACATTGCAAATGAAGAAATCTGAGGGACAGAAACATATTAGATTGAACAGTTGGGGCTTCCCCATCTTAATTCTTCTGAACATGTCACTTGCATGGGAATTGTACTTAGGACCAACTGTCAGCAAAACTGGGAAAGAGAAGCTTTCTCGTGGCTCTCTCACCCTCTCTTTAATCCCTACCCTCATCTTCAGCAGCATAAGCACCCTCCTTCTCACCCTCATCTCCGCCTGAACCAGATGAGAGTCCTCATATTGCCCTCTGACTGCCCACTAGGACTCACTATGTGCCCTACTCTCATTTCAGTCTCCCCAGGGTGTTCCACGTAGCAGACCCTTTCTTTTCCTATCCATATCAAAGCCTGCCCATTTTGTGTCTCAATCTTTAAGGGGCTTGATAGGTGATTCAACATAATCTCATATTTAGATAGAAGTCTTAGATTCAAATGTCGGCCCTGATGTTGGCTAGCTGTGTGACTTTTGTTGTTGTTTAATTGTTTCCAGTTGTGTTCAACTCTTCAGGAGTTTGGGCATTCCTTGGCAGAGATACTAGAGCGGTTTGCCATTTCCTTCTCCAGATCATTTTACAGATGAGGAAACTGAGTCAAACAGGGTTAAGTGACGTGCCCAGGGTAACAATGATAGCAAATGTTGAGGTCAGATTCGAACTCAGGTCTTCCTGACTCCAGGGCTAGCATTCTATCCAGTGGGCCCCTGTGCAACCTTAAACAAGTTTATTTTTCCCTCTCTGATCCTCACCTTTTTTATCTGTAAACCGAGCACATTGGTCTGGATGCTCTCTAATGTCCTTTACAACTCCGACATCTTATGAGAGTAGTTCTCAGCCTGTGGGTTGTGACCCCTTTGGGGGGGGTGTCGAACGGGGTCACCTAAGACCATTGGAAAACACACATTTCCAATGGTCTTAGGAACCGAGGCACGGCTCCTCTATCTTTCTCCAGACACGTCTGCCCACATACAGACATGCCCACATATGAGTATTAAAGGGTCATGACATTAGTAAGGTTGAGAACCACTATCTTACGATCATCTATTTCAAGCCAGGCTGATGACAGTTTCTTTACAATGCTATCCCTCCAGAGATTTCCATGAAGGTTTCAACTCAAGAGAGTGGGTCCTACACAGTTATGAGCCACTTCTCTGGACCTGTGGGGAAAATGTTTTGTTGCTCCTAAAGCTTGAGTGGTCGGTATTTATTCTCTTATGTGAAGCTAGCCCTGGTTGTAGCCCTTGCAAATTATTTCACTCTTTTGAATTTTTAAAACTTTCCCATCCCATAGGCAGAGCCGTCCTTCAAGCATGGCAAACATCCCTCAAAAGTATTCTCTACTGGCAGGGCCACTCAAAGTGTGTGTACAGGGAACCTTAGAAAAGAGACTTCCTTCTCCTCCTCCCACCTCCCAGTATTTAGATCCAGGTTAAAATAAGTATCCAGGACATCCTTGAAGAGGATGGGGCGAAGTTTGAAGGAAGGGGAGAACTGTGGAAGCGAGGATTGTCAGTCTTGGTCGATTTGCCTTGTTTATCTGTAACAGGGGATTATAGGGAGATTGGATGCATACGTATGTTCCTCAATGTGTGTATATGTGAGTGTTTAAAACATCAGCTAGAGCAGTTATCTCCTCCTATATCTGTGGGCTCCATCCCCGAGTTACTGTCCAGCCCCCAACATTGTAGGGCTGCTTATAGGCCAAGTGAAGGGCCTTGGGACATTGGACTGACCTGCCATACTTGAAGGATGGCTATGCCCATCAATCTAGTTTTGTTTTTATATCCTAGGCATCTGGCACAGTGCCTTGCATGTTTGTTTAACCTGGAGAAGATAAGCCTTGGGGACAGGGACAAGAAATGGTGGTCATGATAAAGTGCTTAGAGTCTTAGATCCAGAACTTACAGGAACCTCAAGGATCATCTAGTCCAACCACCTCCTTTTACAGATGAGGAAACTGAGGCCCATAGGGGGCTTCAAAGTGGCTAGAGTGCTAGGAGTTAGGGAGACCTGGTTTCAAGTTCCCAGTCTGGCACTTACTAGTCCTGTGACCGAGGAAATCTCCCAAGTTTCTCTCTCAATCAAATGAATTGGTCAAACTAGATGGCCCAGAAGGCTCACTGTCTCAGGAAGGAATGTGTTCTCAAAGGATGCCCCCTGTGACTTGCCCAGCATTACACAGGTAGTAAGTGGCAGAGCCTGGCTTTGAACCCATGTTCTGTAACTCCAAATTCAATAGTCTTTCCATTGCAGCAGCTGCCAAATAAAGGAAGACATGAGTTTGTTCTGCTTTGTCCCAGACAATAGTCATTTCAGTTGTGACTCTTCTTGACCTTATTGGGGGGTTTTCTTGGCACAGATACTAGAGTGGTTTGCCATTTCCTTCTCCAGCTTCTTTTACTGATGAGGAAACTGAGACAAACAGGGTTCAATGACTTACTTATGGTAATACAGCTAGGAAGTGTCTGAGACCAGATTTGAACTCAGGTCTTCCTGACTCCAGACCCTGTGCTCTATCCATTGTACCACCCATCTGCTCTTTAATAAATGCTAGTTGAATTAAATTGAATTGAATTGGCCCTTCAATGACCTTGGTACAAAGAAAAACCTCTGGCTCTGAAGTTGGATGTCCTGGGTTCAAATCTCAGCTCTGACATTCATTCCCTCTGATACCTTGAACAAGTCAGTTAATATCTTCCGGCCTGTTTCCTCATCTATAAAATCAGAGAGTTAGATTAAAATAGCCTCAAAGGTCCTTTCTATTTCTAGGTCTGTGATCCTATTACTGTGTTCAAAGCAACTTTCTAGAACTGTTTTCTCAGCCAGAGGACATAATTTCTTCATTCTTCAATTAATCTTGATTTCTTCCCCCAGGAACCTGCTTTTGGAACCACCAGGCTGAAGATCTCAACCACTGTTTTGAACCCTTGAGTCATTTTTGACTTACACAACTCTCCCTCGTCCCCAAGTCCTGTTAATTCTATTTCCAGTCTCTGTCTCTCTCCTTCTCTTTGTCTCTCTCTGTCTCTGTCTGTCTTTCTTATTGTTCCTTTTCCCACTCTCCAACACACACAACATTTCTGATCTCTGTCAACAAACTCACTCAGACCTTCTTTATTTTTCACTTGGATTATTGTAATGGCCTTCTAACTAATCTCCCTTTCCCTAATAGCCTTTCACTTTTCCAATATACTCTTCTCATGGCAAGCAGTCGTTTTACTAAGTCTGATCACTTACTAAGTCTGAAAACTGTGTTTTTGGTGGTTTCTCAGGGAACAGTGGCTAAAATGCAATCTTTGCTTGGTTTTCAAGATCCTTCCCAATCTGGTTCCAACCTTCTTTCCCAGTCTTATTGTTTCTTACTAATACTGGACTCGGTCTTTGTGCTAGTCAAATTAAACCGAAGTCTAATCCTGGAGCATATTCCTCTATTCCCACCTCCATGTCCCCTTTAGACCTCTCGTTCTAGGTGCAGTAATCAAATTATTATCAGCGCTTTGGGGAAGGGTGTGTCAATTGACTACCCTAAGGATCAACTCACCATCCCAGTGACTCATAAAACCAAAAATCCCTTCCCTAGTTACCACTTTCCTGTTCATATCTTCTCCTCCTTTTAGACTGAATGCTTCTTGAGGACCCGAACTACACTTAATCCTTTCCATCTCAACTTTTCCCATTAGAAATTAAATGGAAATTTGGGGGAAATTTTGTGAAAATCAGCATATGACACAGAAAAAGTCTAGAAATTCAGAAATGCATAAAATACATGTATAGTATTATATAACAATATATTCTATCTTCTAATACCATAATAAATCAGACTTTTTCTCTGGAGGGTAAAAAAATTTTATGCAGATTTTCCAGATCAAGGGGGCACCACACTCCTAATCCCCTTATGTGGAAGGGATAACTGTGTCTCACATTTTTTATTTGACTCTTCACTGCTTAACATACTGCCAGGCACATTATCAGCTCTTAATAAATGCTTTTTCTATGGTCTGTGTTCTGGGCACTATGTTGAGCTCTGGGGTTAGAAGGAAAGGTGAAAATAGGCTCCCTGCCCTCAAGGAGCTCACATTTCAGTGGAGAGGAAACTGCACATAAAAAATGTGTATGAATAATTTTCCCTCAGAGACTGACTAGTTGTGTGACCCTGGGTAAGTCATTTATCCTCTGTTAGTCTCAGTACCATCTTCTGTAAAAGTTGGGGTAATAATAGCACTTGTTTCACAGAGTTTTTTGAGGAGCCAATGAAATAACACATGTAATTTGCAAACCTTAAGGCATTATATGAGTACTAGTTATTATTATTATTATAATAAGATATATACAGAGTATATAGAAGGTTAACTCAAAGGGAAAACACTGGGAACAGTCAAGTTGGGAAAGGCCTCCTGAAGAAGGTAGAATTTAAGCTGGACTTCAGGAGAAGCCAGGAACAGTTTACTATTTGCATTCACTCTTAAAGAGACCTATTCACTGAATGGGCATTGCCTCACTCCAAGTGAGAATTTGAAAAGACTTTAGCTTAAAATCTCCCACTGTATCCTGGGCGGTCCCCAGTCATCCTGATGAATATCTGGCCACTGGACCCAGATGGCTCTGGAGGAGAAAGTGAGACTGGTGACCTTGCACAGCCCTCCCTCAAATCAAAGTCACCTGCAGGTTGTGTCATTATCTTCCTGATGTCATGGTCCTTTTCGAGAATGAAGGACAAATCACACAACACAAGAGAAGCCAGGGAGAGGTAGAGGTGAAAGGGAGGAGTATGTTAGACATGGGTCACAGCCAGGACAAATACACAGAGTCCGGAGATGGAGTGGCCTGTATGAAGAAGCAGGTCAGTATACCTGGAGGGGAAAAAGTGTAGAAAGAGAGACAAAGTGTAAAGGGGCAAGGTCGGGAAAGACTTAAATGCCAGAGAGAGGACTCTCTATTTGGTCCCAGAGTAACAGGAAGCCTCTGGAGCTTATTGAGTTGAGGGGGTTGGTGTCAGGCGTGGAAAATTTCCTTGGCAGCTGGGTAGAGGAAAGCTCTGTGTGGGGAGAGACTTGAGGTAGCCAGCCCAGTTAGGAAGCTATTTCTCTGGTCCAAGAGATGGGCAATAAGTCTGTGTGAGTGTAGAAAAAGGGCAAAGAGGAATAGACATGTATGGTGGCTACTAGGTGGCACGTACTGTGCTAAGCACACTTTTACAAATATAATCTCACTTAATTGAAAGGGATATATGTATATAATATATCACATATATACATATGTATATGTATATATAAAATGTAAAGGGTAGAAATGACAAGATTTGACAATAGAATGGATATGTTGGGTAAATGAGAGTGAGGAGCTGAGGATATTTGATGGGTTGGGAATCTGGATGCCTGGGAGGGTGGTGGTGCCCCTGACTGTAACAGGACTGGTGAGCCACAGGGTTAAACACTGCAGAGAGGTCAAGAAAGATGAGAATGAAGAAAAGGTCATTGGAGTGAACAGTTATCAGATCATTGGTAACTTTGGAGAGGAGGGACTTCGAAGGATAAATGGTATGTATGTTGAAATTTCCTAGTACAAGGGTACGAGCTGGAATGGTGAGAAAGATTGTGAACAAGGCATAGAACTCCTTGAGGAAGAAAGAGGAATGTCCTAGGGAGAAGAAGAAGATAACTAATGGCTATATATACTAGGATGGGTGATAAATTTTGATAGTATGAACCTCAGAGAGGATGTTGCTGAGGGATAGTGACAGGACAATCAGGAAATGGAAAAAAAAAAAAGCCACCACCCAAAAACAAAAAACCAGAGATTTGGAAGGAAAGGTCTTAGTTAAAATGTAAATTGTCCTAGAAAAGGTGGCCAGGGACACAGTGTTGTCAGGAGGGAACCAGAGGCAGTGCTGGAAGATGGAAGCATCAAGAAAGGAAAAGATTAGGGTGGAAAAAAGCTTGTTATTTATGGAGCAGGCATTTCAGAGAGCACAATGGGAAGGGGTAGGCATGAAGCTCTCCTGATTCCCTTAGCCAGAAGTGGTCTCTCCCTCCACACATTTCTCCTGTACACTTCATCCTATTTTAATTGATATTATAGCCATTTTTGTACTGGTCCTATTACCCCCTCCCTTCCTACTAGAGAGCGAAGTCTTGGAGGGCGCAGATTGCCATTTTCTAGCTTTGTATTAACAGAATCTAAGAGAACTTCCTACACACAGTAGTTAAAGTTTGGAATTTGAGTTGGAAACTGTATGTATGTATGTTGGGGTATTCAGTTGGTTATTTCTGGTCTAGAAGACAGTTGACCCCACTTCTGAGTCTGATTCTTTACCCTTTTTTGTATGTTGGTCCTCTAATATGCCTTGTAGGGAGGTTGCATGCCAGCTTTGCCCCACCTTCCTAACTGAATGGAATATAGTTGAATCTGATGCCCCCTGGGAATGACAGTTGGGTCTTCTTCCATGAGTACTGTCTCCAGGAAGCCAAAATCTGTGGGTGGAAAGAAACGGAAAGGAACTGTCAGAAGGGCATCACCAGGGGTGGAGCCTTCAGTTTAGCTTGACTCATTAAAGGAAACCTGGCCTAGGCCCAGCAAGGACTGACAGATTGATAGGTCTCTGTGGTGTTCAGTAGGAATGGAATTGCCCTCAGTCTGGTTTGACTGTGATCTTATTAAGAGTGAAAAAAAAAGAAGAACTGGAATGACTTCCCCTGACCAACAATTGTTTACTTCTAAATAGCCTTAAATGTATCTTCTCCCTCCTTCTACCAACTTTGATCTCTTTCCTAAGTAAGGTTGCCCCTGCCCTCACCACTAACGGTGACCTCACCTCCTCCCCAGTCATACTATTTTCCCAGTTCTAACCTTGCTCACAACAAGGACCCTCCCCTTCCCATCTTACCCAATACTTTAATTTTTCTAGGGAAAGAGAGAATTGTAAAACAAAGAGGGGGGAGCATAAGAAGGAGGTAGGGTAAAAACAGAAGGGAAATGGGAAGAACAGAGGTAGGTGGGTAGGAAAGAATTCTCTCCAGAGTGGGTTGTGTGCAGAATTGAGGGAGTTGTAACTGGCCTCATCATAAGTACTCTCTTGCTCCCCATCACTGAAAAGTACATCCCACTATTTTTTTTTTTTATGATAGAGATAGTGTGGGGCATAATGGGAAGCTCCTGAATTTGAATTCAAGAGACTCAGGTGTGAATCCTGGCCCTGTAACTTGTCCCCTGACACTTTTGGCAGGGTAAATTAGTTCTGTCTGGATCTCAGTTTCATCATCTGTAAAATTAAAGCTTTAGACTAGGTGATCTTCTGATTAGCTCCCTTCCAACTCTTTCCAGGCCTCAACTTCCTTTTCTGGGAAAGGGGGATAATCATGGCCTCCAGCTCACAGAAGTCACCAAGAGCTCCTGGTGCCAGAGGGAGGTGGGGTCAAGTTTCTGGTGACCTCCAGAGAATGTAGTTAATAAAGTCATTGTTTCTCTGCCATGCTCAACTGGCTCAGGGATCACTGGGAATGACTTTAATTGGTAAAAGGCACTTAAAAAAATATGACTCCAGGACTTTTTCCAATCCCAGTGTTCTTTTCTGAGTTCTTCCTTATTAGATTTTTCTATTAGGATGATTCCATCCATTGCAGACCTGGGAGTGGGCTGGTGTCTAGGCTCGGTAAGGGCCCCTTTGTGGAAGAGCATCCCAGATTTTCACTCACATTCTTGAAGCCAGTGCATACCCTATAAAAATAGGAGCCAGAACACTCTTCCATAATTGATGGTCTTAATCTGAAAGCCACAAATCAAAGGAATCCACCCCACCCAATTGTAGAGTTGTGGCATGATAATTGGATAAAGGGAGAGTGGAAGGGATTAAAAAAAAACAAACCTGATAATTACTGATAAACCATAAACTTCCAGGCCTAAATGGAACCTTAGTAGAGAGGTAGTGTAAGTGTACTTTGAGTCAAGAAGACCTGTGTTCAAATTCTGCCTCTGAAGCCTATTACCTATATGGCCACATTTGGGGTAGCTGGGTGGCACAGTTGACAGTGACAGGCCTGAAGTGAGAAAGACTCATCTCTCTAAGTTCAAATCTGGCCTCGCATGCTTACTAACTGTGTGACCCTGGGCAAGTCACTTAACCCTGTTAGCATCAATTCCTCATCTGTCAAATGAACTGGAGAAGGAAATGGTAAACTATTCCAGTATCTTTGCCAAAAAACCCCCACAACCCTAAATAGGATCATGGAGAAGCAGGGAGAACCAAAAAACAATGACAGCAACACTGTGTGCCAGGCACCGGGCTGAGTGCTGGAGATGATGGTGGTGTGCTAGGAAGTGTTTAACAGCCACCTCTGGGGAGGAGGGAGACTTGTATAGACTCTTATGAACCATTTGCTGCCTGACCCATGGAACACCCCTGCAAGCTTGCATTGATCTGATCCGTCACAGTGGGACACACTACACCGTGACTCTATCATAGAGCTGTCATTTTGGCCCTCTGAGACGGAGGACAGCAACCAGCTGTGTGGCCACGGGCAAGATGCTTTGCTTCTCTGCCTCGGCTTCTTCATCTATAAACTGAGATCTCATAGCTAGTCAAACGAGCCAATTAGTGCATTGAGAGTTCTGCAAACTTTAGAGCTCTCTCTCATCTCACCCTCAGCTCCCCAGGGAGTTTTTAGCTGATCCACCGTGGAGGTCATTCATATATTGCATCTCTAGGGAAGGATTCCTGGTGATCTCCCTGATTCGTCTTCTTCAGTTTTCATCGAGCCTTAAGTGGGAAAGTTCTTAAAGGACCTGGAAACGTCTCAGAGGAGGCATGCAATGTCTTCATCTATTCAGGACCTTGCTAGATAGGAATAGTAATGGTATATTGGAGACAGTAATGGTATAGTGGAAGGAACAATGGACTAGACTTCAGGAGAACAAGGAATCCCCTGGTGGTCTGGAATTGCTGGGTGACCTTGGACAAGTCACTTACAGTATCAGATGGATTGGAATTTAAGAATGTCTTGAAGAACCAAGATGTGTCAGTTGACAAGATTCATTTGTACATAACAGAGATCAAAGGATGAAAATTTTTTCTAAGTATAATTATAATTGTTCTTGTACAGTCATGTCTCACTCTTTGTGATCCCATTTGAGGTTTTCTTGGCAAAGATACTTTGCCATTCCCTTCTCCAGCTCATTTTAGAAATGGGGAAACTGAGGCAGACAGAGTTAAGTGTGACTTGTCCAGGGGTAACATAAGTGTCTGAAGCCAAATTTGGACTCAAGTCTTCTTGACTCCAGACCCAGCACTTTATCCACTGTGCTACATAATTATTAGCATTTTAAGTGCCCCTACACAGATAGAAGAAATTACAGTAAGCCACAGTACAATGATTTTTAAATGATTTTTTAAATTCTTAAATTAATCCCTGTGTGACCCTGTTTTCCCATCTGCAAACAGGAAGATTAAACCAAATCAGTGTTTACCAACTCTTGGTCTGTGACCCGGCTGGCATCGGACCAATAAATATTTACTACCAAAGGTCCCTGTTTCTTAAAACTGTAACGTGAAATTAGCAGTTCCTCATTTTCTCTTCAGCTTGTTCCTTCTCTCTACTTGGCACTAAGAGTCTAGATACCAGATAAGGCTCATGGTGTAGCTTGGGTCGGGGCCACTGGACTAGATCTGTCCTATAGCTTCTCACAATTCTATTGATCTGGGAATTTCTGCATCTCCTAAGCCCCCTTTACAAGAAGGGGAGTGGGTGGTGGTATTCAGTCTGCTGTCCTAGCAGAAAGATATTGTGGATACTGGATGATAGGTTTAAAACTAAAAGAGGTCATACGGGCCATCTAATTCAACACCTCCATTTTGTGCCCAAAGAAACTGAGGCATGTGAAGGTCAAAAGGCTTCCCCAAGGTCACATAGGTTAAAGAATGTCAGAATTAAGATTCAAACCCAGGTCTTTTGACTCCAGAACCACAGTATCACCGCAGGTAGAGTAAGGATTAGTAAGACCAGGCTTTGAGTCCTACTTCAGAGCATTATTAGCCATGTGACGCTAGGCAAGTCAGGTAACCTTTCTCAGCCTCAGTTACCTCACCTGCAAAATGGGAATGATCATAACTATGGCCCTTGCTCTATGGGGCAGTTGTGGAGCTCAGATGGCATTGTCTGTGTAAAATGCTTTGCAAACTTTAAAAGACAATGTAAATGCCAATTGTCACTATTATCAGTATTTAAGAGGGAGTGCTTTTTATTTTATACCACCAATCCTGAGGAAGTAGACCAAGAGGTCTGAAATTTGAATTAAGAGGGTTTATTCATCACCAAGTTGTCTTTCCTTTCATTCACACTTTCTCTCTCTCTGTCTCTCTGTCTCTCTCTCCATCTCTGTCTCTCTGTCTCTGTCTGTCTGTCTGTCTGTCTCTCTCCCATACACACACACACACACACACACACACACACACACACACACACACAGAGCCTCTGGGACAGGGTCAGCCTTGCCCCTGGCTTTGGGCTCAGGTTAAATGGAGTAACGGAAGGAGTCATTGCAAGGACATCCCTTCATTCCGGTCAGAGTTGCTAGGCAGATCAGGGAGCCAGGCATGCTGACAGGCATTAAATGACTAATGCTTGTTTGCCACCTGGACTGGTCCTGGAACATCTGGATGCTTCTCCTAGACGCTGACTCTTTGATAGATGCTCTGATCGTGATTCTGTAAGCGCAGGCTTGCATAACTGTTTCTTTAGCAAGGTTCAGGAACTCTTCCTTGCTTTCTCCTCTCCCCACCTGCCCACTTCTGTCGTGCCCTAGCGTTTGGTCATTCATTACCTCATGCTAACTTCAGTTCATATAAGGACCCCAGTTTCCTCATCAGTAAAGAGAAAAGTTGGACAAATGGCCTCTAAAGTCCTGTCCAGCTCTAAAAAAAGCTATGATTCTCAGTCACTTAGTATCTCTGACCCTGTTTTCTCATGTGGAAAATGGAGAGGTCAGACCAGATAGGCTCTGAGGTCCCTTTGGGGTCTCCGTGGAGGATCCTAGTCATGGCATCAATGATAGACAAGTCACTGCCAGAGGTGGTGGAGTCAGTTTGAAGGTCACAGCATCTCTGCTGGATGGATTGATCTGCCTCTGGGATGTTCCACCGCTGCTGGTACTCACTCTTCATTTTCTGCTTGGATGCTAGGAAGGGGAGATGCCAACTCTTGCCTTGCAATGCTTATAAGATTGCTGCCTGGGCAACAAATCATACAAGCAAACACAAAGAAACAGGCAGCCATGGCCAGGTAGGAGACAGAATAGCTTCCCTTCCCCCCTGCTAGATGTTAGGGAAGTAGCTCAAAGTACTCTTCCCCCACCTGAGACCACAGAGGAAAGAAATGAGACATGGAGCGGTTGACTCTTTTCTGTGCACATTTAGTTCTGACTCAGCAACCCCTGAGTCATCAATCCTCCTGCCTTTATGGCCTATTAGAAGATTTTTCATCATTATACAATGCTAACTCCTGAGTCATCATATCTGTAAGTAGGCTTGCCCCAAGCTTATACCTGATCCCTTGGACCCGAACTATGTGGGGAATATCTTCACCTTCTTCAAGACTGGCCCTCCACAAGATGTTTTAGTTGAGTCTGACCCTTCATGACCCCATTTAGGGTTTCTTGACAAAGACACTGGAGTAATTTGCTATTTCCTTCTCAAGTTCATTTTTCAGGTGAGGAAATTGAGGCAAACAGGGTTAAGTGACCTGCTCAGGGTCACACAATCAGATGTGACATTAGATTTTCCTGACTCCAGACCCAGTGTTCTATCTATAGAGCCACCTGGCTCTGTGTGTGTGCAGATAGATATAGAAACCTATGTATATATACACACACATACACATGCACATATACAAACACCACATATGTATGCAGATAAGTATGTGTGTACATGGATATGGATATAGATATGTATGTATGCATGTATATATAGAATGACTTTACCTGGAGAATCCTGTTATTATAAAAGAGTTAGGCTAGATGATCATTAAAATAATTTCTTCTCAGTTTCTTCTTTTGGTTCCCAAGTTGGCTCCCATCTAAAGCCTCTCCAGTGTTCCCTTAAGCTGAAGGACCCAAAGATCTGACTGGCATGAGAAGGGGGATTCTAGAAGAATCTGCCCACTGATGAATGGCAAAGGATAATGGCTGGGATGGGGGTGTAGGCATTCAATGGTCTCCACAATTTGGCCCCACTCTGCCTTTGCAGTCTTTCCCCTCACTGTTTTCTAATATAAATTATCTGCTCCAGTCATATTAGTTTTCGCACTGTCTCCCACACATATCATATGCTCACCCTATCTTTATGTCTTCAGTCAGGCTGTTCTCTTGCCTGGAATGTTCTCTTCCTTCCTCTTCACACTATCCTGATCCTCCCCATCCTTCAGAGCCCAGCCAAAGTCCCAACAGCTCCATGAAACCTTCCATGATTATGCCAGTCCACATCAAACTCTTTTCTTTAAACACCGACTGCACTTATTTAATGCAATTCAGCAAACGTTTATTAAGCATCTGGATATGCAAGGACTGTGTTAGGCACATAGAATTCAAAGACAAAACAAAGTGGTCCCTGCCCTCAAAGAATATAGCAGTACACAGATAGATTTAAGTACCAAGTACAAATGAATACAGAGCAATTTTCCGAGGGAGCATTAATGTCTGGAGGGATCAGGAAGACTTGTATACGCGAGTTGGCATCTAACTGTGTCTTGAAAGGAAGTCAGACATTCTAAGATGCCTAAGTGAGGAGGGATAGTTTTCTAGACATGATGGGGGTGGCGTAGGGAGGAAGCACCTCAGAGATGGGAGAGAGAAAGTTGTGTATGGAGAAAAGACAGCATTCCAGGTTTTCTGCAACAGAGAATAATAATATGAAATAAGATGGAGGAGGCAGGTTGAACTAGAATGGTGGAGGACCTTAATTTCCATGACTGAGGATATTGTATTTTATGCTTAGAACAATGTTGTTGTTAATGTCTGACTCTTTGTGACTCCGCTTGGGGTTCTCTTGGCAAAGGTATTGCAGTGATTTATACTTTCCTTCTCCAGTACATTTGACAGATGAGGAAACTGAGGCAAACAGGGTTAAGTGACTTGCCCAGGGTCACACAGCTAGTAAGTGTCTGAGGCCAGATTTGAGCTCAGGAAAGTAAGTCTTCTTGGCTCCAGAGCCAGCATGCTAACCATTGTACCACCTAGCTGCCCAACAACAACAAAAAGTTGAGGGGAGAGAAGGGGATAGATGCTGTGAAGGTAGAATCAATAAACCTTGGCTACTGATCAGATTCAGTTCAACACTATGCTGAACTTGAAGTTATGGGATCTGAGTTTGAATTCCATCTTTAGGGATTTTCTGTGTGACCTTTGGAAAGCCAATTAACCTCAATGCTCCTCATTTTCCATATTTGTAAAATGCAAGACAATGACCTTTACAAGCCCTTCCAGCTCTAGATCTATGAGCTTAATTATTAACCCTGTCTAAGACATTTCCTGGGGGCAGCTGGGTGGCACAGTGCATAGAGTGCCAGGCCCAGAGTCAGGAAACCTGAGCTCAAATCCAGCTTCAGAAACTTGTTAGCTGTGTGACCCTGGGCAAGTCCCTTAACCTTGTTGGCCTCAGTTTTCTCATCTGTAAAATGAAGAAGAAAGCATCAAACTACTCTGGTATCTTTGCCAAGAAAGCCCCAAATGCGGTCACAGAGAGTCACAGTACTAAAGCGACTGACCAATGACAATGACAAGTTGCTTCTGAGAGATGATAAGCTCCTTGAAGGAAGATGCTGTTTGCTTTTCTTTTCTTGTGCTTTCCCACAGTGCCAGCACATGATGGATGCTGGGGTTGAACTGCATTGTATTAGGCTGAGCTCTGCACCTACTCCAGGCCCAGCAATGACTCTTCTGGGAGGTGGGGGGTAGTGGTGGAGGAGGGGGTGTGGTGGAGGCTAACTTTGAAGGATTTCAGACATCAGTCATTAAAAATTTCCAGGACACTGAATTTTTTCAAAGTGTTTTGTAATCATTTATTAGCTATCCCCTGTTCTGGTTGGGAGTAGCTCTATTCAAGCCAAATCAATTTTATCAAAGAGGAAACAGGCACCGAAATCTTAAGTGGCCTGTAAAAGATAATAATGCATTAGGGGCCAAGAATGCTGAAAGCTGGGCTCTCAGACCCAGAAACCTAGACATAGACTTTTAAAGTTGGAATGGACCTTGGAGATGGAGGAAATGGATGATGGGTTCCTGACACACATCACCAGACTGGCATGGCGGCAAAATATCGTAGTGGGGGACTCTCCCCATGCAGACATCTGCTGGAAATCTCACTCTGCTAAAAGCAGAGCATCTGATGAATTCTTGCCTTGTCTTCAGAACCACTCACAGGGAGACTTCCTCCTCCATCTACTGCTGGCCTGCTCCCAAAGGAAGGTTTAGGGATCAACTCTTGATAAGGGGTGTGAGAGAGAGGAGATCACAGGGAATTGGCTGCTTCTACCGTCATCTGCTGCCTGCTGAACTTCTCATTTCTGGAGATTTTTCTGCCTCTGATGGAAATAACTATATTGGGAAATAGACTGGGGTAGGAGTAATAGGTATGCTGCATAATCAGTTAATAGGTATCTGGGACAAAATGTTCAGATAAGAGCTGTGGATTTGGAGTCTAAAGGCTGAGTCTGAATTTCAGCTTTGCTATGAACTAGCCATGTGACTTGGTACAAAATCGTCTGGGTCTTGGTTTTCTCTCTCTAAAATCTGGGAATCGGACAACATAATCTCTAACATTTACTCTAACTCTAAGGTTCTCTAATAATTTCTGAGTTGTACCTTGTAGAAGGTGGAGGAAGCAATGAGAAGGAATGTTTCAATGATCTTGGTTTTTGACTAACAAGGGGCCATAAATTGATGATGCAGAAGCAAATAAAACCTTGGGAGAAAATAGCAGCTTCTATCTTAGTTATGGAGAAGAGCATCAAACATAGTTAAAATGTTATTTTGACTTTGGAAAAGCAGAATTCCAAAGGTTCAGAGATACAATGGTCATGATCCTATGTCTGGAGAGATAAAAAGCTAGAAATAACCTGGGGTATGGAAATCTCTCCAAAAGATAATAATATCAGTATCAATATAAATGGACTTTAATAAATAATAAAAATAAATCAACATAAAATAATATCATTGTGAAGAAGCCTATTGAGGAATAAAAGGGGGTGACACCTAATGATATTAATGAGGCTGCATAGAAGGCTCTCAAGATCCTAGCACTAGAACTGGAAAGGGAATAGAGCACTGGCCCTGGAGTCAGGAGTACCTGAGTTCAAATCTGGCCTCAGACACTTAACACAAAAAACTAGCCATGTGACCTTGGGCAAGTCACTTAACCCCAACTGCCCTCCAAAAAGCAAAAAAAAAAAAAAAAAAAAAAAGAACTGGAAAGGACCTGGCAGACCATTTAATCCAAATCTCTCACTTTACAGATGGGAAACCTGGGAGGAAGAGTGGTTAAGTGACTTCCTGAAGGTCATATAGGGAATAAATAACAAGGCCAGCATTTGAATGTAGGTGCTCTGATACCAAATCTAGCATTCTTTCTACCATCCCATACTCTGATGAGCTCTGCATATACAAAGGGCAAATAGGGGCTATGTGGTACAGTGCAGAGGTAGGAGGACCTTAGTGCAAATCCAGCCTCGGACTAGTAGTGTGACCCTGAGCAAGCCACTAAACCCCAAATGCCTCAGAAAAAGAATATATATATATATATATACACACACACACACACACACACACACACACATATATGTATATATATGTGTATATATATACACACATATATATACACACATACATATATACATGTATACACACATATACACCCACACATATACACATACATATATACACACAGAAGAGATAGAAGAAACAAGAAATCTTGAAAAGAGTGACGTGAATCTGTAAACATAGTTTGAGGCAGGATAACGTTCAGCATAAGTTGAATTGTTCAAAATGAGTTCAAGCTTCCTTCTCTAGATATGTTATTTTGTTAGAATTTATAGATATGATGAACGTACTATTACTAGTAATTTTTGAAGAATTGTGGAAAGACGAATGGGAGAGGACAAAAGATAGACAAATGTTCCAATTTTTTTTAGAGGAGAGAGAGTTCCAGAGATTATATACAGGGAGCTTGGGAGATATCCTTGGCAAAATTATAGGGTATATTAATGTACAACTGATTTGTGAAAAATTAGAAAGGGGAAATGTAATCACCAGGAGCCAGCATGGGTTGCCCTAGGAACATGGTATGCCAAACATACCTCATTTCATGTTTGTATGGAGTTGAGAGAGTAGTAGGCTAAAGGAATGTTATAGGCACAGTGTCTTTTGATGTCATCCGAGATATTTGTAGAAGTCTCTCATGATATTCTTGGGAAGATGAAGGAAAATAGGTTCCATGATAGAAATAGCTCTCATTTAAATAACATTTTACAATACATAAAGTACATTCTGTTGAAGGTACTTCAATTTACTTGTTGAATTGGATTGAATTGTTGATGAGTATATTCATGGAGTGGCATATGGTACATGTGAACAGGCTTCAACACATTGCAAACAAGGAATTCCATAGGAGAGTCAGTGCAGAGGATGTCAATCAAAGAAATCCATTATCAAAAACAGAAGATGGATTGATAACATGGTGAGGAATAAGCCATGGACAGCTCATTGGAATCTTCAAGAAGTCAAGAAAACCCAAAGGAGGGCTCCAGTGCATTAAGTGAACACCCCTGGAAAACTTATGGGAGAACATGTACAAAGATTGCACAGGACCAGCAGACATGGATGGGTTTTGTATCTGAGTCACTGGAGAAAGGACCCATATAGAAGAGATCATAGAACCTGTGGAATGTTGACATGTAGCCTCAAGATTTAGCACTAAGCCATACCCTGTCATTATTATCTCTAAAGGCCCCTCCCTCTGACTGGATGGCTCCTCTCAGAACCTCCATTTAAGGAGGGCACACAGGCTCACCATCTTTTCATTCCTCACCAGGCTGCCCCTTGGACTTCTTGATCAAGTTCCCATGTTGGATACCTATCCCATCATCCTCCATCTATGTGTCGTCTGTACCCATCCCGTCATCCTCCGTCTATGTGTCATCTGTACCCATCCCGTCATCCTCCGTCTATGTGTCGTCTGTACCCATTCCGTCATCCTCTGCCTATGTGTCGTCTGTACCCATCCCGTCATCCTCCGTCTATGTGTCGTCTGTACCCATCCCGTCATCCTCCATCTATGTGTCGTCTGTACCCATCCTGTCATCCTCTGTCTATGTGTCGTCTGTACCCATCCTGTCATCCTCCATCTATGTGTCGTCTGTACCCATCCCATTATCCTCCGTCTCTGTACTCACTTCATCATCTTCCATCTGTGTGTTATCTTTCCCATTATAATGTAAACTCTTTGAAGGCGAGGACTGTCTTCATGCTTGTATTTGTTTTCTCAGTGCTTACCACAGTGCCTGGCATATAGTAAGTGCTTAAGAAATGCCAGGTTTATCAGATTTGTAAAAGGGAAACATAACTTTGGTTGTTGGGAGCACAATAAAAAACTGTAAAGAGGATGGAGCAATGGACCAAGTCTCACAACATTTAATAAGTCCAAGTATAAACCAACAGCATAAATAAGTCAATGAACATTCATTAAGTGCTTGTTATGTATATACCAGACACAGTGCTTAGCACTGGGGTTACAAAGAGAGGAGAAAATATGGTCCCTCTCCTCAAGGAGTTCACAATCTAATGTGGGACAGGGAGGGAAAAGCATGCAAACAACTTTCTACAGACAAGCTACATACAGTGTAAATCAGAGATAGTTGATGGAAAAGCACTAGGATTACAGAGGACTGTGGAAGCCTTCTTGAAGAAGGTGGGGCTTTAGTTAGGACTTGAAGGAAACAAGGAGCCAGAGAGATGAAGGAAGAGCATATCAAGCATGAGAAACAGCCAGTGAAAATGCCTGGAGATGGTAGATGGAGTATCTTGTTAGAGGAAGAGCATGGAGACCAATGTCACTAGATCACAGAGTTCTTGGGGGTGGGTGGGAGAGGGAGGAGGAGATGTAAAGTTGAAGAAGGCTGGAAAGTGAGGAAAGAGTTAGGTTGTGAAAGGCTCTAAATACCTAACAGGATTTTAGGCATGATCCTGGAGGCAAGAGAGAGCCATTAATAAGGCTAGTTAAGGATTCATATTGAATTGGGGTTTTGTTTGAGTCAGCAGCTTCTATTAAAAATACAATTCACACTTAAAATCTGATGTATCTATCAAAAATACAATTCACACTTAAGCTGCATTAATAGAAGTAGTATCCACAACTAGTGAGGCAGCAATTCTGTCGGCTGGAGCATCACACCTATTTGATTGTATTCTGCTCAACACCACATTTCACAATGTACATTGGTCAGTGTTGAGTGTGTACAGAGTTGGAAGCATGTTCAGATGAATAAGGGGACCTAAAACTGTGCCCTATGAAGAACAATTGAAGGAACTTCCAATGTTTACTCTGGAGAAGGGAAGCTTTGGAATAAGGGAATATAGTAATAATACAATTTCTGCTAATGATAGCTAGCATTTATATAGCTTTAAGGTTTGCAAAACTTTTTTTTTAACCAATATTTCATTTTGTCTTTGCAATAATCCTAGGAGTTAGGTGCTGTCATCATCCCCATTTAACAGATGAGAAAACTGAGACTGAGAGGTTTAAGTGACTTGCCCAGTGTCATATAGGCAGATTTAAACCTGATCTTCCTGACTCCAAGTCCAGTGCTCTATTTCCCGAGCTAGCCAGCTGCCGCATAATATAGTATAAAGGGAAAAGAAGGGAATTAACCTTTATTAAGTGCCTCCATAGTATGTGCTAGGTACTGTACTGAGTGTTTCACAAATATTATCTCATTTGCTCTTTTTTAATATTAATTTTATTTTTAATTTATGAACTGAAACAAGCATTTCCATAACAGTAGAATAAAAAATGATTGCACATGAAACTGTCAATCTATTATGTACAAATGGCTATTCCTTTTAATGTATAATGAAATAATTGTGTAAATTTATTTTTTCCCTTTTTTTCTTCCCTCCCATCCTTAGAGATAGTTACTATTAGACACAAATATGTATATATATGTAAAAATCATTCCATACATACTTTGCTTTATCAGTTCTCTCTGGATGCAGATAGCAGCTTCCTTCATGGTCCTTTGTACTTTTTGGGTGTTTATGGTACTCAAGATGACTTAGCCACTCAAAGTTGTTCTTAAACCATGTTCTCTTGGTTCTGTTCATTTCACTCTTCATTACTTTGTGCCAGTCTATCCATGTTTTCCTAAAATCATTGAGCTCATCATTTCTTATATCACAGTAGTCTTCATCACAATCACATACCACAACTTGTTCAGTAGTTCCCCAGTTGACGGGCATCTCCATAATTGACAAATGGTCCAAGGATATTGAACAGGCAGTTTTCCAATGAAGAAATTAAAACAGTTTATTGTCATATGAGAAAATGCTCTAAATCATTTGGTCACCATAACAACCCTGTGAAGTAAGTGGTACCATGGTTCACAGTTTCCAGTTGAGCAAAATTGGAAAGGAAACTGAGGCGGACAGAGGTTAAGTGACATGCCCAAGGTCCCACAGCTGTTCAATGACTGAGGCTGGAATTGAACCCAGCACTCTATTCACTGAATCACCTCTGCCTCAGAGCAGACCTAGAATTTGGAGACCTGGATTCAACTCCTGTCTCAGATACTTTTTAGGACCATGACTATAGGAAAGTTATGTAAGCTCTCAGTGCCTCACTTTCTTCATCTGTAAAATGGAGATAATAATATCTTGAATATATCTGGACTCTATAATAATATCCTGAATATGGCATCAGATTTTGAGAAAAGTGCTTTCCAAATCTTTGTTGTTCTTGTTGAGCTGGTTTTGATCTATGATTTACAATACTAAAAACTCCATGGTATAGTCTAGAGCAGTGGTTCTCAACCTTTTAATGACCCCTTAGTGACCCTTTAATACAGTTCCCCATGCTGTGGTGACCCCCCCAACCATAAAATTATTTTCATTGCTATTTCATAACTGTAATTTTGCTACTGTTATGAATCATAATGTAAATATCTGATAGGCAGGATGTATTTTCATTGTTACAAACTGAACATAACCCACAGGCTAAGAACTGTTGATCTAGACAGGAGGCATCCTTCATTGACTTATTATTTTTTTTGTGTGTTTATCATTAGGCCAGACTCTATTGAGGGATAGCAGCACATAATTAATTTTGCACATTTGTTGTTATTTTTCAGTCATTTTAATCCTGTCCAACTTCCTGTGACCCCAAGTTTTGGGGTTTTCTTGGCAGAGATACTGGAATGGTTTGCCATTTTCTTCTCCAGCTCATTTTACAGATGAAGAAACTGGGTAAACAAGGTTAAGTGACTTGCCCAGGGTCACATAGCTAGTAAGTGTCTGAGGCCAGATTTGAACTCATGAAGATGAGTCATCCTGACTCCAAACCCAGTGTTCTGTCCACTGTGCCACCTAGCTGCTCTTCTGAATGTTAAAGTGCTATATAGATGTGAGTTGTGAATATTATAAGGAAGAGTATTCCAACAATTAGGGCTTTCTCTAAATGGAACTGTCTGCCTCTGAAGTAGCACATTCTCTGCCATTGGACATTTCAGAGGCATATTGCAGCCTAGATTGATGCATCGAGCCCAGGTTTGAATAACACGACCTCTGGGTGCCTCCTAGTTCTAAGATTCTATAACTCGCATCTTGTCTCTCCCAGCTCCCCATTTTTCAGGAAAGAAAACTGAGACCCAGAAAGGGGGAAGGACTTGCTTAAAGTTCCCACAATGCCTTTCTTCCTCAATAAAACTCCTTTCAATGCCAAGTCCTCAGAAATGTCTTTTAAAAATTCAGAACGAAGACGAAAGCAATGTGTTCCTTTTATCTCCACCTGCAGCATTAACTCAGTGAATTGGCCTTGGCCTTTTGTGCATTCTGGTTTTTGTGCCTTTCCAAGTTTAAGCTGAAAATACAAAAAAGGAGGAAGAGGGAAAGCAGAAGAAAACCTATTGTGCATCCGGAAAGGCCTACAGGATTGGAAACTTAGGCTTCTTTTCAGGCCTTATCATTTTGGAACCACCCCTTGAGGGAAGTCTGTTTGCACAGTTGGGGAGAGAGTCCTGCACCGCACCTACCAGAGAAAGGCACCACGACGTCATCTGTTTGCCGTAGGATCAGAGACTCCCAGTGGGAGTCCTTTTCCTATACGGGGAGAAGAAAGCAGACAATCTGTCAGGTAAATAGCCACCATTATGTTAGAGACAATACCAGTTTCCACTGACCCCTTTTAATTTGAGGTCAGCCATTCCCTCACTCACAGAGGCTGTTTATTTAAAGGGAAGATAGAGACTCTTACTTAACACTGTGGATCTCTGGCCAGACTTAAATTGAGATAGAAAATGATGGAGTTTGAGAATGTTATTAACGATAAGAATAATAATTTAGAATCTACCAAATACTTAACAAGACGTGACCTGAGAGTGTGGTTCATATAGACACTGAGATAGCCTTCTTCCTAACTCTCACAGACAAATTGAGTGGTTTGTACCTACCGGGTTGTAGGGGTACATGTGAGCATTTGAGGGGGTTTTTCTCTAAGTATGTCAGTTCGGACTTCCATTCCAGCATGTCATCCGCAATATCTACCACCAATGATTAGTACCCCTCAGTTTCATTTACCCAATTAACATTAAATATAGTTTTTAGAGATGTATTAATTGTGAAGCTATAGCAAGAGCTGCAGCGCAAGCCCTTCCCTCTGGAGGTGCACACTCCCCTCTAACACTTTGTTTCTTGGGAAGAGTGGGCACAAACTGTCTCCTATATGCCTTCACCTAAAACAGAAAAGAATGAACACGGAGATGCAAAGAAGAGAGGCTAATGCTCCAGCCTACACAGCAGCCCTGGGCAGTGGGGTAGCTTGACTCAAGCCTTCTTGCATGTCTCTCTTACCTGAACACCCTCAGAAAAGAAAAAAAAAAGACTCATTTAGGATAGTCAGTACCTTCTGAATGGTCTCTAATTTTACCTTAGTAGCCAATCAAAAATCACCATGAGATTGGGTGACTGGAAAAAAGTTACAGAATGTATGCTTCAAATTGGTTAACAAATTTGCAGCAGAACATTGCATGTAATGTTAGACTTTTCTGATACCTTGATTAGTTATGCTGGATTTTTTTTCCCCCTTTCTTTTTAAAAAAAGTCATTCTGACATGAACTAGCTGCATGACCCTGGGTATGTCACTTAATTTCTCAGATCCCAGACAACTCTCTGAGACTAAAAATTGCAGAGAATATGCTCACCTGTAATGGTAGACAGGGTTCTCTGTGCAAAAAAAAAAAAATCACAGGTGCAGTCCCTTTCCCCTGTTAAAAAGGATGGCTTCTTGGAAGAAGTGGAGGAAGGGTATAGTGGGAAACGTAGCTGATATAAAAACAAAAGGTATCAACATTTTATTTTAAGAAAATAATTCTATATCCAAAGTTTGCTATCTTCCACAGATTGAAGAGATAAGAAATCTTTGAGACTATAAATGCAGATCTCAAAACATCTTGAGGACTTTAGGAATAAACTGTATTGGACCACAGACAAAACTGGTTGCTCATAATTCCCCAGATGTAACTTGATCCATTAAAAACTTGAAAGCAATGGTTTTAAAAAACAATAAATGCATTATACCAAATATTCATAATCTCTAAGTTACATGGGGGAAAAAACTTTCAAAATTTAGAAATTTATGAGAAGAAATCAAAATCCTGTGGGAGTAGGAGGAGGTCTTATGTCATCTTCCCCATCCTGTCTTCTCATGAGACTATAGTGGGGATGCTTTCAGTACAGCTCCAGAAGATGGGTTTCTTTTGGGAGGTTTTTATTCAACTATAAAAAGCAGAGGATTAAAAAAAATTAAACTATAATAGTTGAATAAAAAAAAAACAATAGCCAGATGGCACAAAATGCCAGACCTGGAATCAGGAAGATTCATCCTCCTGAGATTAAATCTGGCCTCAGACACTTACTAGCTATGTGACCCTGGGCAAGTCACTTAGCCCTGTTTGCCTCAGTTTTCTCATCTGTAAAATGAACTGGAGAAGGAAATGGCAAACCACTCCTCTATCTTTGCCAAGAAAAACTGGAGTCATGAAGAGTTAGACACAATGAAATTCGTGAACAGCAACAACAATGCAATAGTCTGTAAAACATTAAATATCAGAGAATAATATCAGGATAGTAATTTGTCCTAGGACCACTTGTCTGAACTCTGCTGAACCAGAAGAGAATGAGATAGTAGTAATAACAATGATATACAGATGGAGATGAACCTAAACAATTACGGACCTTACCTGAGGTGAATGATGGTACTGACATGTTTATCAGGTGAGGATACATCTTGATTTTTCAGTAGGTGTGAATAAAGCCTTGGTAAGCACCTAGTTCACATTGATTGAAGTAACCTGATTATTGATTTGGAAACTATTAATCCAGTATCAAAACTGAGAGATCTGATCATTTAAAAGCTTAGCATGGAAGTTTTCAAACTCAGCCCTTGAGAAGAAATTAATTGGGTAAGGGTGGAGACGAAAATAAGAAAGATTTTCAGCTTTGGCCTCAGCCTCTTCCCTCTCCCCCTGGCCAGACTGTTGTCTCTTGGCTTAACACTTGCTCAGGTCCCTGATTCTACCCAGTTCGTTGATTTTATATTGTCCATAGAGGGCGTGCTCTGGGCCAGTTGAACAAGGAGGGGTATAGGCCTTATTTCCAAGTCCATTGTCTCATTTGATCCATTTGATCTCAGAGAGAAGTGGCCAACCCAAGGTCACAGAGTAAATCCATAGGCTCATAGAAATATTAGCACCGGAAAGAACCTTAGAGAATATCTAGTCTACTCTAGAACGAAACCCTCTGGTCCAGCTCTCTGCATGATACGCTATAGAAGAAGTGTCTCTGAAATTTACTCTCTGCAACTGGGGTTGAGTCTTTTAACCTCTCCGTTTGCTTCTTCAGGAAATGGGGGTGGTAGCTCCCCCCTCTCAGGGTGGTGTCCAGGGTCAGATGAGATTGTGCATATAAAGGATTTGGCAAATTTAAAAGCTATGCTATGTAAATATGCTGTCATCATCATCATTTTACAGATGAGAAACTGGGGGCCCAGAGACTTGTTTGGGAGAGAATGACTGAGGAAATTGAGGTTGGTTTTAGTAACATCTTTGCAAGGATTTCCAGTGACATCTGAGTGAGGGATACTTAGAAGCACAGGACTGGGGGAGGGGGAATCATCCCCAACAGTAGCAGTTCTGCTCTGCTTTTTTTTTTTCCTCTCTTGAAAAAATGACTGGTCATCTGCCCAGGCCTTATTCTTACATTTCAATTAAATTCGCTTATCTGGTGCTAATACCTGGGGGGATTCTTATCACTAAAGGAATGGCTTAATACGCCCTAATATTCATTGCATGAAAAATGTGGATAGGAGAAAGGGACTGGACCTGAGATTTCTCTGGTACAGGGAGATCCTGACAAGAATACTGCCTATAGGGGTGTCTAGGTGGCACAGTGAATATAGCACCGGCCCTCTAGTCAGGAGGACCTGAGTTCAAATCTGACCTCAGACATTTAACACTTACTAGCCAGGTGACCTTGGGCAAGTCACTTAACCCCAACCGCCCTGCCTGTCCCCCCTCCAAAAAGAAAAAAAAATACCACCTATTCCAAATAAATTGGATTGAGAGGACTTCCTCTTGTCACTGTTGCATAGCCTTGAACACCCCTAGTATAATGGAAGACTGGGGGACAGGAGATGAGTTCTATACCAACATGGGCTGCTAACTTGTGAGACTCTGGGAAGTTCCTTTAACCATTCTGTGCCTCAGTTTCCTCATCTGTAAAACAAAGAGGAGTGGGTAGTGATGATGGTAAGGAAGAAGGGAGAGATTGGACCAAATGTTCTCTTAAGGTAATTCTTGGCTGTGACATTCTATGGCCATGGGACAGGGAGATCAGAAGTCTTGACTTCTACTTAAGCTGGAGACCAACTGTTGAGGGTAATAAATGTCATTGTGAACTACCATATCATAGCGTATAGTCATTTACAGAAAAATTCACAGTACTTTTCAGTTTATCTTCTGGAGGCGCCAGATTAGATCTCACCTAGTAATAGACCTTCTGTAGGAATACTCATCCAATACAGGTCATCAAAACTAGAGCTGCCTCAAATTAACTAGTAACCTCTACTTGGGGCCATTTATTCCAATGATTCTTATATTATGTGATCTATGGAATCATCTCATGAGGGCAAGGGAATAGGAAATAATTTTTAAATACAAACAAATCACTAGATCCTCATTTAATAGTTACAGAGGAAATTAGGGCTGGGCCCTCTCTTCCTCTGACTTTTATTTAGTGCTAATAGCATTTAATTATTTAATTCATATTTTTATAATAATAACTCACCTTTACATAGTATTTTTGGTTCATAAACTGTTTTCTTTACAACAGCCTACATGATGAGGAAGCATGACACAGTGTAATGCTTATAACATTTTTACAGTTGATGAGGCCCAGGCTTAGGAAAGTTAAAAGACTTGTTTATAGTCATTCAGCTAATAAATATAAGGGTTAGTCCTCAAATACTCAGCTGGCTCCAAGCCCAGAGATCCTTCCATTGTACTAAACTGCCTCTTACATAGTCTTCATGTCTTTGTGTCATTTGTTTTATTGAAGCAGGACTTAGATTGCACAAAAGCTGAAAAGCAGAAAAAAATTAAGGGAAGAACTGGTTATTTTTATACCCTGGATTTGGAAATACCTGTGGATTTTTAAAAATTTCCATCTAGATGCCTGACATCCCAAGGAGAGAGTTTGAGATTGTAAGCTTTTAGAGGACAGTCATTTTGACTTAGTCCATATGGTGTCCAGTCTAGTGCCAAGAGCAAAGAGTTTTCTAATTAATAATATATTCTGAATACTTCAGGTTCTGGCAGTGGCATATTCTTTTGAATGATCTCAGTGATGGAAAATCATTGTCCTATGAGGTTGACTTTAGGCTTCAGAAATTGCCAAAGAATCACTCAAAGCAGAGTCTGGTTAGTGCCAAGTAACCAGATCAAATAGACCCTCTCTTCCTCTTTATCTGACTTGACTAGTTCAGTCTTGAGCTCCAGCTCTAACTGAGATCCAGTTAGAATTTCACATCATTAGGATTTAATGGGCCCCCTTGGGTAGGAGGGGACTAGGAAATGTTGTGGCCTAACAGAAAATACTAGACTTGCAGTCAGATGACATGGCTTTGAATAATGGATATGCCACTTATTTCCTGTATGACTTTGGGCAAGTCCCTTAATCTTTTCTGAGCCTCAGTTTCTTCACCTGTAAAATGAAAGGATTAGATTAGATGCCTTCTGAGGCTCCTTTCAGTTCTAGATCCAATGACTATAGGACTTCCTGTACAGCTCTAAAGATCTATTTTAGCTCTGTCTCCCAGAAAATTCTATGTGTAAAGCAGATTTTATATGAGTTGAACCATACTTTTATTCCTTTTCCTTTTTTGGATAAATTGGGATTAAGTAATTTGCTCAGGGTCATATAGCTAGTAGGTGTCTGAGGTCAAATTTGAACTCAGGTCCTTGGGGGTGGAGCTAAGATGGCGGTGTAGAAGCAGCAAGGTTCTACAGATACAAAACAGATACAAACAAATGAAAAAATAGAAGGCAATGTGAAATATCTCCTTGAAAATAAACACTGACCTGGAAAATAGATCCAGGAGAGACCATTTAAAAATTATTGGACTACCTGAAAGCCATGATCAAAACAAGAATTTAGAAGGCATCCTTCAAGAAATTCCCAAGGAAAATTGCCCTGATATTTTAGAATCAGAGGGCAAAATAGAACTTGAAAGAATTCACTGATCATCTCTTGAAAAAGATCCCCAAAAGAAAACTAGAAATGTTACAGCCAGGTTCCGGAGTCCCCAGATAAATGAACTCAGGTCCTCTGGGGTAGCTCGGTGGCACAGTGAAGAGAGCAAGGGCCCTGGAGTCAGGAGGACCTGAGTTAAAATCTGGCCCTCAGACACTTAACACTTGCTCTGGCAAGTCACTTAATCCCCTCCAAAAAAAAAAATTGCGTGAACTCAGGTCCTCCTGACACTAGGGTTAGTGCTCTATCCACTGTGCTACCTACCTGCCCCTCAACCATACTTTACAGGCAGTTTTCTACTTAATACTCCAGGGCAGGATTTCTCAACTTTTTTTTTAATCTTACAGTCCTTCTGGGCAGTGTGCCATGATGTTTTTAAATGCATAAAACAAAATACCTAGGATTACAAAGGAAATCAATTATATTGAAATAAAATAATCAAAATAACGTTTTTAAAAGTTCACAGATGCCAGTGCTTCAGTTAACATTTATGACAATCAAATATTTTATTTTTGGCCAGTCCTATGATTTCATTCGTGTAGAGAGTTCCTAGGGAAGAACTCTCTCAAGACTGATGGTAAGCACCTTCCCAGAGAATTGCTTGGGGCACTGAGAGGTTCTGTGTGACATGACTCACACAACAAGTATGTGACAAAGGAGGGAACAGGACTTAGTCTTCCTGACTCTTCAGGCAGGCTATCTATCTATTAGGTCATGTTGCCTGAAGAGATACAAGTAAATATCCTTAATACATCTCTTTTGTTCATCTAGATTTCCCCCCTCCACACACTAAAGTTGTTATTGTTATTATTTTTTAAAGCAGGCAACACTGTACAACAATAATCTCTTTTCCCAATAAACCAAAAAGGAAGATACCACAAATGAAAATATGGTATGGTACTTACCTTGAAGGCTGCTGAGAGAGAAAGAAAGAAAGGAAGGAAGGAAGGAAGGAAGAAAGAAAGGATCAGAAAGAGAAAGAGAGAAAGAAGAAAGAAAGGATCAGAAAGAGAAAGAGAGAGAAAGAAGAAAAAAGAAAGGAAGAATCAGAAAGAGAAGGAAAGAGAGAGAAAGAAAGAACAGAGAAAGAAAGTAAGAAAGAAACAGAAAGAAACAGAGAAAAAGAAAGGAAGGAAGTATGGAATGAAGAAAGAAGAGACAAAGGAAGGAAGAATGGATGGAAGGAAGGCAAGAGGGAGAGAAAGAAAAAAGGGAGAGAAGGAAAAGGAACAAAGGAGGGAAGGAAGAAGGAATGGAAGGAGGGAAGGAAATGTAAATAAAATCCCAACAGGTAAAACTTTTACACGGGCACCTTTCACAGCAGATGTCTAAATCGCAGTGCTCATCTCTACGGAAATCTACACGTGGGGGCCTGTCACTCAGAGCCTGTACATGCTGGTTATGCATATACTCAGGGAGAGTTAATTTTAGGGCACACAATTAGCCGATTGTAAACAGCCCTCCTCCTCCGTGCCCAGATTTGATTGTCAGGCTTAGCGCTGAGCTTGCACAATCCTATGGGCTGTTTGTGAATGTCATTCTTGGTGCATGGAGTCATCCAAGTCATGTACATTCTCCTTACACTCAGACAGTCTCTTGGCAACACCATGTAGACCTTGTAGAAGTCGGCCTTTAGCAGAAAGGTTTTTAGAGACCTCCTCAGGGAAGCCCCTCCTGGCTATCTGGACCTACCCTAAAACCATGGAAACCTGGGCTGTGAAAGCCCAAAGGCATCTTATGACTTGACCCCCTCACGGTGAGCTAAGGAAACAAGCTCAGAGACATGAAGAGGCTTGTTCAAGGTCATGCTTTAGTGGTGTCCTGACCCAAAGTCCCATGTGCTTTTTCATTATACCAAACCACAATATCCTCTACTCAGCCGTCAAATTAATGTTCCTAAAATTCACATATGACTGCGTCACCCTCCTATTTGATAAAGTCTAAGGGGTCCCCATCACCTAAAATCCTCTGTCTGGCATTCAAAGACCCTCCCAGCCTGGCCGCTTCCTACCTTTCCAGTTTTCTTATACTTTACTCCCCCAATGTACTTAGACCTTACTTCCTTCCAGTCCTCCACCATCCCAACTCCCAATCAAGATGTTCCACCCACTCTGGGCATTTTTGATGGCTGTTCCCCATGCTTACAATACTCTCCTTCCTCATCTCTATCTCTTGGGCTCCAAGGGATCCTTCAGATCCAAGCTAAAATCTCACTTTCTTCAAGAAAGCTTTCCGGGTCCTCCTCAATCTCTGTGCCTTCCTGAGATTATATTGTGTATAGCTCATACTTATTTATTTACATGTTTTCTCCTCTGTTAGACTGAGTGCTTTTACAGCAGGAGATGTCTGTCTCCTCTCTCCCCCAGCCCTTAGCACACTGCCTGGCACTAAGTACATGCTTAGTGACCCACTGGGCAGCAAACTCCCAGGTGCCAATTTTCACTCTCCTCTCCAGCAAAATTCATTCTCCTTATTGGCTGAATGTTATATAAATCTGGATGTGTTCATCATCCTCCATTCCCCGTATCTCTTGTTCCCGTACCCTCTCCTAACTTATAACAAACTCTAACTGATCTCCCAATCTTCATCTGCTCATTATGATTCATTGTCTCCCTCCTACCAAACCTTTCATGAACTTTCTTACTCAGACTTTAAATCTTTTGAGTATGTCTCTCTGGATACCTATGACTACCATATTCAAGTGTGTTGTAATGAACATCAGTACATACTGTAAAAGCACCTCTTGCTACATATATGGACCTGTGTTTGCTTGCATGAATTTGTAAATAAGTACATTGTCATGTGTATAACTGCATATCTATCTGTTGGTCTATAAATATATCAACTTGTGTGACTGCTGGGATCTCAGCGTGCCACTTTGTACATCTTTCTATGTGTTTATCTTTGGATAAATAGATTTGGAGGGGAAGGATATAGTGTAGTGGGATAGACTGGGGTGTAGTGTATCAGGATAATATCAAATGTCAGCTGGGGCTTGGAGGTATGAAAGAGAGACATGGAGACATAACTAAGGTAAGGCAATTAGGTTGTTACCCTGGGGTGCTGAAATGCAAAGAGACATACTTTTTACTCTTGCAGTTGGGTCTCTAGCCCATTGTTTGTATTCCTTGAAATTTCCCATCAGCTGTGTCCCATCGACCCTTGTATAATTTTCATGATATGTGGGGAAATACAACCATTGCCACCTTTCCCCCCTCTGCCATTTTCCTAGCACCCTGCCTGCCCCACCCCCTTCCTCCCAAAGCTTGGGGATGGTTGTGATCAGAAATTCTTGGCTGTGATGTAGAGTCTTAGGCCACAAGAGGGGGTAGGGTGAGGTGAGATGGGGCGCTCCTCACTCTGGGGGACCTCGCCTGACTACAAGTGGCACCATGAAAGTGAAAGCTAGTGTAGATCTGGGAGTCTAAAACATTCCCACACTCTAGCTGAGCCCCTCTTTTGCACCTTCCACTCTGCCTACACTGCTTTTTCTCCTTCATTGTGACTTCTTCCACACTTGTTCCAGGCTCCAGAATTCCTAGTTATATAGCTCTGATATGAAATAACTATAGGAATGTTTTGGGATGTGTGAGATAGTTGTTGGTGTTGCTGTTTAGTTGTGTCCAACTCTTTGTGACCGCATTTGGGGGTTTCCTTGTGTAATGTTAATGAAATCAGAAGATCTTCCATGCCCCTTTCTATTGGCACCTATTAAAGGCACTTAGCACCTCAAAGGCTTAGCTCCTTACTTCCAGTTAACTCCTTGGGAGTAATTCACACCTTAACAGGAAGGGGCTGAACAGGGAGGGGCTCATCCCAGCAGGCTGGGAACTGAAGCCAGCCCAGCCCAGAACTGAGGCCTGGCCCCAGGGTGGTCAGGAGAAGCCACAGCTGGAGTTGAGAGGA
>CM053596.1:219926794-219945088 GCA_028646575.1 Pseudocheirus occidentalis | reverse complement strand
TTGGGACTCAGTGTTATGGTTTCTGAATAAAGACCTTGGTTCTGCTTTCCATGTGGAGAGTTTGCTACATTTTGTGATCCAAAACTATACCAGCGTATTCATAACCATCATGGGTGTTGTGAATATCTCATTATTGATACACCTTGGAAAAGATACTGGAGTGGCTTGCTAATTTCTTCTCCAACCCATTTTACAGATGAGGAAGCTGAGGCAAACAGGGTTAAGTGACTTTCTCAGAGTCACATAGCTAGTAAGTATCTGAGGTTGAATTTAAACTCAAGAACATGAGTCTTCTTGATTTGAAGCCCAGGGATTTATCCATTGGGTCACCTGTAACAGGTGTATATATGAAAGAGTATGTGTGTTTGTGTGTGCTTATTATATTTTTATATCTATTTTACAGATATACTTTAATATATATGTATATTAGTTATATAAGGGAGAATGTGGGCAGTCTCTTTTTAATCATTAATACCTTATCTCACAAATTAGTCCTTATTCTTTAAAAATCAGATGTGAAAACTGATAAATGTTTAATTAAATAGACAATCATGATAGATTACTTATTGGTATATTGCTGCTGTTTCTTGACCAATAAGCAAGAGCTGATGAGTTCTCTGCTACATGCATCTAGCAACTGATAATATTCTTCCCCTGGATTTGTCACAGATGTTGCCTGCTTTTTTCTTACGAGAAATTAATCTAGCTCCCATTAATAATGAGCACTGGAGGGCATAAATTCCATCATTAGCATTTAATTACTTTGTTGTGGGCCACAAAGAATCTGTTATGATGTATGACTTAGCAGCTCAAGTATTATCCCTAATTAACACACACTGGCTCCCTTGTACTAATATTAATACATAAATGTAACGTTATCATAATGCATTAGTATGCAAACTAGGCTTCTGATACTATTATAATAACTTGTGAGAATATTATACTATACTAGTTCTTGAGCTGACAAATGTAGTGTGGTCTGTTTCTCTCTTGTTCCCCCTTTGGGGATGAGTTGTTCTGAGGCATGGATTCTATTTGGGAGCTCAGGTCTCTCTTTCTGACTCACTGGTTGACTTAAGTTCTCTGTAGAAGAAATGGTTCTCTATTTGTCAAATTTCTTGAAAGAGTTGTTTGTGTGGGCTACCTCTATTCCCTTCATAACCACCCACTCTTCAACCCCTTGTAATTTGTCTTTTGTTCCCACCAAGCTTCTAAAAATTGCTCTCTCCAAGGTTATCCATGAAAGGTAGCAGATTTGAAGTCAAGGGGTCTTGGTTTGAACCCGAACTCTGCTTCTTACTACAGGAATATCTTGCACATATTGCAGATTCGGTTCCAGACATCACAATGAAGTGAATATTATAATAAAGCGAGTCACATGAATTTTTTGGCTTCCCAGTGCAAATAAGCTATGTTTATACTATACTGTAGTCTATTAAGTGTGCAATAGTATTATGTCTAAGAAAAGTATATACCTTAATTAAAAATACTTTATTGCTAAAAAAAAAGTGTTAATTATCATCTGAACTGTCAGCAAGTTGTAATCTTTTTGCTGGTGGAGAGTCTTGCCTTGATGTTGATGACTGCTGATTGATCAAGGTGGTGGTCTCTGAAGGTTGGAATGGCTGGGAAAATGTCTAAAAACAAGAGATCAGTGAAGTTAGCCTCATCAGTTGACTCTTCCCTTCACTTAAACTCTTAGAGGCCATTGTAGGGTTATTAATTGACTGGATTTCAATGTTGCTGTGTCTCAGGGAATAGGGAGGAGCCAGGAGAGGGAGAGTTGGGGAGCAGCAGGTCAGTGGAGCAGTCGGAACACACATGCCATTCATTGCTGTCTTACACGGGCATGGTTTGTGGTGGCCCAGAACAGTTACAAGAGTCACATCAAAGATCACAGATCACTGTAACCGATGTAATAACAATGAAAAAGTTTTAAATATTGTGAGAATTACCGATATGTGACACAGAGACACAGTGGGAGCATATGCTGTTGGAAAAAGTGGCACCTGTAGACTGGCTTGATGTAGGGTTGTCACAATCTTTGAATTTGTAAAAAAAAACACGTAGTATCTTTGAAGAATAATGAAACTAAGTTGGGTTTATATCTGTGTGACCTGGAGCGAGTCATTTAACTCCTCCGGGCTTCAGTTTTCCCCATGGACAAAATGTCGGGTTTGAACTAGAGAATTCCTTAAGTCCCTTGTAGCTTCAAATCCTATGACCCCCTTATCACCAAATTTACAAGTCTTCTTTCCATCTTCCTTCTGAGATCTTGTAACTTAAGGGTATCTTAATGCCATTTCCACCTTATCTTGAAATACCATACAACTTGTACCAAAAGAATTGATTTTTGCCCCCCTTATACTGAGTACCTTATCTTGTCATTCATCTTCCTCATCCTGTCACGACAATTTTTCCTCATCTTGCAAGCAATCACCTTTCTTACCTTGTCTGTACTTATGCTGTCCCTAAATCTCCAACCTCCATAAGAAACCCTAAAATTATATCATCATCCTACAGGCTGTGTAGTTTTCTGTCTGTATTACATCTGTTTTTTTTTTTTCTTATATCAGGGCCTTTGTTTAAACTCTTTGCTAAATCTCAGGTCCCTGTGCTTCACATAATAAACCTCCCAATGAACGGCTAAGAGAAAATCATCTAAGTGAATTTGTTCATAACTGAATCAGTTCTCCCAACTGGCACCTCAAAACTCCTCCCATTTTCTTGTTCTCTTTCCCCTATTCTGTAAAAATGTATTTAAACCAGACCTTTAACCTGATTAACTACTTCCTACAGGAAGCAGGGCTACTCTGTCTCTCCCATGTGGAAACAAGGCCCACTTGGGTGTGTTACAACAATAAGTGCTTAACTTGGAGACAGTCCAAGTGAATTCTTTAGGACACTAGAACCCTCCTCTCTATTCTTCATCCTTTCTGGTGGCACTCCAATATTCTTGGGGTGCACCCTGAATTTTGAGGTCCAGAGAAAGTCAAGAGCAGGCTCAGGAGGTTAAAAAAGCTAGGTCATCTTGGATCCCTTCACAAAGTGGAGGCTCCATTCAGAGTTTAACAGTGAGAGAAGGTAGCAGGCCTTGCAGAGGAATGTACTAGGGTGAGCAGGCTACAGGAGTAGAAGACTGTTTAGGGAGAGGAGGCTCAAAGTACTAGGAAAAGGTCCAGGATGAGCTAGCACTAGAGGGACCATGGTGCTGAAGTTAAAAGAAAGTCAGGGAGAGGACCAGGAGTGGAATGGCTCACCTTCCTCTTCCCCAATTTTTAAAAATGTTGATATTATTGTATTGTACTAATATTGATTGTGCTAGGGGGACAAAGAGTTTGGTTCTCCTCTCTCCATCTCTCCCTCTCCTTCTCTCTGTCTCTCTGTCTCTCTGTCTCTCTCTCCCCCCCTCCCCCCCTCCCCCCCCCCCTCTCTCTCTCTCTGTTCTCCCTCCCTAGGGAATCTCAGGACTACAACTTATCCTATCTGTGTAGATGGCTCTCAGCTCTCAGTTTTCAGCCCCAATCTCCCTTCCATAACAATGATAACAGAGACGTTCACTATGTGCCAGGCACTATGCTAGGCACTGAAATACACAGTCGAAAATAAATATACTTCTTGTCCTCAAGAAACTCATATTCTTTTGGGGGATGGCAATGTCTTGTCTTGACTTGCTTGTATATAAACTTCCGGTGAAGCAAAGCCGTGCAGGGGTCATGTAGGGGATGGCAAAGGTCATGTGGGGGATGGCAAGGGTCATGTGGGGGATGGCGAGGGTCATGTCTTGACTTGCTTGTATATAAACTTCCGGTGAAGCAAAGCTGTGCAAAGCCTTCAGCCTCGCTGTCTCTCCTCCAGAGGCGTCCAAGTGTAGTGATGAGACAAAGTTACGGCTGTAGAGACCAGACAAAGGCTGGCGACAACCCGGGATGTGGTGGGTGACTTTGGCCTTTCCCTGATCTCCATTTATCTAAGGCTGTGCGCATTCAATGACTAAAGGCTAGGTAAGAATGGAGACAAAAGATGGCCCCATTAGGCATCACAAAGAGGAAGCTTGGGTTGGGGCTATTATTCATTAAGAAAGCCCATTGTGTTTTAGAGGGAGTTACTGGACTAAACCTTTAAACACAGAAAATTACATACTCAACAAAATAGTTTTCCTGGGAGGAAAGTACTAGCACCTGGGCACCATGATAGACTTCCTGTAGGAGGTGGCACTCTGGCCAAACCTTGAAGGAAGTAAAGGATTTAGGGAGGCAGAGGTGAGGAGTAAGGGCATCCCAGACATGGAGGATAATCTAGCTTTGGAAAGGCATGGAGATGGGATAGGGAAAGCCACATACAGAGAGTGGCAATTTATACAGTCTGATTAAAATATAGAATGTATTGAGGTGAAGAGTATTCAGCAAGCCAGGAAAAAGCAGATTTGAGCCAGATTATGAGGGACTTTAAAAGCCAGAAGAGTTTTTATTATAGAGGCAAGAGGGAGAATCTAGAGCTTAAACAGTTTAGTGAGAACATCAAGCCTGTACTTTAGGAATATCAATTTGGCTGATGTATGGAGAGAAGAGAGACTTGAAATGGGGAGACCCATTAGATTTTTGCAATAGTTCAGCTGAGAGGTTCAACTCATAGAATCATCATTTGTGAATTGGAGGGCACCTTTAAAATCAAGCTTCTCATTTTATGAGGTCGAGAAAGGTTAAATCTCTTGTCCAGAACCACACCATTACAATGTGAGGTGATATTTGAATGCAGGTTTCCTGTCCCTTGGTCTAGCTCTCTCCACTAAACCCTAAGGAATTGAACCAGAGTGTGGTCATTCGGGAATGGAGAGAAAGGTCATGGAAACCAGGTAGGTTGTGAAAGTATGTTTGTATCTAATGATAGCCATCTTGGAGGGGAGGTTGGAAGGAAAAAAAAGAAACTTACATAATAATTTTATAATATGTTAAAGGAGTAGCAAATTGTACACAATAGATTTGCAGTTTCATGCACAATCATCTTTTTTATTATACTATTATGGAAATGCTTGTTTTATTCTGTAAATTAAAAATAAAAAAATTAAAAGTAGAGTCAAAGAGATTTTGTAGATAATTAGATTTTTAAAATGAATGAGAATGAAAAGTTTAAGATGACTCAGGCTGTGTTCCTGGGAAACTAGAAGAATGATGGTACTTTCAAAAGAAATTGGGAAGTCTGGAAGATGGGAGAGTTTGGGAGAAAAGATAATGAGTTCTGTTTTGGACATGTTGAATTTTAGATGACTGGAAGACAGTGGTACCAAACAAATCACCAACCCACACTTAAAGATTTTTGCTGGTTGCATATTGACTTAATTTTAAAAGGTAATGCTATCTCTGTCTTGTTTCGTTTTTATTTATTTTAAAAAATATTTCCCATTTACATTTTAATCTGGTTTGGCCTACTTGGGAGTGTTGTGGGTTAGGCCTTTGGGCCGTGTGTCTGGCACTTCTGCTGAAGGACATCCCAAGACCTACATGTTCATTTGCTTACAGAATGTTTCCACTTCAATGGCCTATGGCACTTCAGAATAAAAAAACCTATTTCTACCTGTCTGACCAATCCTTCTCTGTGTCTTTTGTCCAATTTCCAGCCGTATCCTGCCTGTAAAATATGGATGTATTCAATCTTATGCTAATAAATGTTTAACAACGGATTCTCTGGGGAAAAACACACTTTTAAGTTTAATCTGCATTAACATTTTCTCCATCACTTTCTTATGTCTAGACAATCAAAAATAAATAAACCAAGTCCCAATTTGTAATGTTTGCCTATTTCCCAGGTGGAAACGCTCACACTGAAAATTTAATAATCAGCTCTCTTGAGCTGCTGAGGTTGGTTTCAGCATGTGCCAACCCTGAATGTATTTCAGAGCTCTGTGTTGTAGTATTAGTCATAGTTGTTGTTGTTGTTTAGTCTTGTCTGACTCTTGATGACCCCACTTGGGGTTTTCTTGCCAAATATTCTAGAATGGTTTGCCATTTTTTTTAACCTAGATTCATTTTACAGATAAGGAAAATGAGGAAAACAGGGTTAAGGGACTTGCCCAGGGTCACACAGCTAGTATGTGTCTGAGGCTGAATTTGAACTCAGGAAGATGAGTGTTCATAACACCAGGTCCAGCACTCTTATCCACTGTGCTGCCTAGCTGCCCATCAGGGGTTCTATACCAGAACCTATCTTCTTTTCTCATCTAGGGATCTCATTCAATTGATCCCTGTATTCAGTGACCAATTCTATGCAGATGACTCTAAAATCCAAATCTGCATATCTGATCTTTATCCCTCTCCTGAGCTGCAAGGCACCATCTCCACTGATAACTAGACATGAACTGGATGCCCCATAGGCACTGTATACTCGGTGTATCCAAAACAGAACTTTTTCTCTTCCCCCCTAAACTTACCCCTCCCCAAAACTTTCCTTTTTCTGTTGAGGGCAATACCATTCTTCTAGTCACCCATGTTCACTGTTTCAGAGTCATCCTCAGTTTTACTCTCACCCTTTCATATTTAATCATTCTCAGTATTTTGTAGATTATGTTTTTATAATATCTCTTGAACAGTTGATTCCTGTTGAGCTGGACATTCACTAGGGATCTTTAGGTATTTTTCAGATAATCTACTGTCTTTCTATGCTTGTCTTTCTACCCTTGTACTTGTGAAGTTGATTTTTTGAACCCATGCCTAAAACTTTGCATTTATTCCTATTTAATCTTATTCATTTTGACTCAGTGTTCTAGACTGTCAAACTCTCTTACTGTTATCCAGTGTGGTAGTTATTGCTTACAGCTTTGTCATTTGCAAATTGGATGAAAGTGCTGTCTGTCTCTTTAACTATCAAAGTTATTGACAAAAATATTCAGCAGCAAAGGGCCGACAGCTATTGAATCAAGGTTTAATAATACCTGACCTGTTTACCTCCCAGGGTTGTTATGAAGCTCAAACCAGAGTATTCTGAAGGCATTTTGAAACTTTAAAATGCCGTACCAATAACTCACCATTATCAGTCTTTGAGATCTTCATTGCTCATGTTACCTACCATTTCCTTTTATAAGTAATGCATCTAAAATCCTGTCCTTACTAAGAAGAAACCCAACCTTTTGCAGGCCCAAATATTAGTAAGTGCTTATGTCAGACTTTCATGGGAAAAGTGCCCCCGCAAAGTTGCAGGATTGGTTAGCAGGCCATCCACCCTCCCTCTTTCCCCCACCCCCAAATGCACACACTTCTGTAGAAAAACACAATTCCTTCTTTGGCACCGGGAAACATTTGTTCTTCAATGCATTCTTCCAGCCCAGTCACTAGGCTCTGTTTATTCTGGCAAAGTTGGATAGTGACGTGCAGGGGCTATGAGGTTGCTGAACTTCCTGGATTGCTTATCATGCAGTTTACCCCACTGGGGAGAAGCTGAAGTGCTGATATATGCTGAAGTCAAGCCGTTAAGAAGTTTTACAAACACCACTCCTGATTCCAGCAGAGGCACAGTATGCACTTTGTAGTAATATTTAGGATTTTTTTTTATAATAGACAGCTTTACTATATAAAATTCAAACTCCTCAGCTAGTCATTCAAGGTACTTCAGAGTTATAACTAGCCTAGAACAAAGAGGGCTTTGCCCCAGAGTGCCCATATTGAGGGGAGTGGGGTCAATTGCTTTCTATCCATGGCAAATGCCACCAACACACTTCACCTGATTTTTCAGTACTAGCTCAAATTATCATTATGTGACCCAAACCACCTGATGGTTATTCTCACCTCCACCTCCAAATCCCTGGCATCCCATGCTGTCAACTGTTCTTGCCCCAGGTTAAAAAAAAAGCATAATCACATAGCTATGATTATGTCATCATTTTCAAATGAACATAGAGGTAGGAGAATTGGCTTTCATTGTATGATTTTTAGGAGAGGAGGAGAGGCTGAAAAATGTACCTTTTTTGGTTATGCTGGTTCTCCACTAATACACAACTTCTCTTGAATTCAAATAATTCTAGAAGACCCATAAAAAATCTGTATAGCTATGTGTCTATGCATACACACATTTATAAATATATTTACATATCATATATATAGGAACATGTATATATATAGACATACTGTACATATACATTATTTGGGTCATAGATGCATAAATGTTTGTATATAAGCTCACACACATATACACACATATATTTACAAATACATGTATACATGCACACATATATATGTGTATATGTATACACACACACACACTTTCCCCTGGAGTGGCAAGGATGGAAAGACCATTAACACACTTTGGTACCTATGAGCCAAGACCAGTTTAGAACTGAAAGGGGATTTCAAAATCAATTCCAACCCCATTTTGCAGATAAGAAAACTGTTGAGTAGAGAAAACTGCAATTGCTCAAGGTCACCCAGGTATGAAGTAAAAGAGCCCAGATTCTCAGTTTTGTGTCTGGGAATTTCTGGAGAAAACTTTCCCAAAGAAAAGGCAATAGCGGCAGCTGCCGGAATGTCAGAGCCTCGGAATGCTGGTGACCTCCCTGTGGTCACCAGGTGTTTTGGTGTGAAGATATCACCCTCGGAGAAGAAAAATTGCCCACACGGGCCAGGTTTATGATGGTGAAGATGACAAGAGAATATGCTATTTCTTGCCAGAAAGAGGAAAGTGAAAACTATGCAACTGATTTGATAGCAGAGCAACCAGTGACTCAAGTGGAAAGTCGAATAATATCATGTGATGGTGGAGGAGGAGCTTTGGGTCATCCAAAAGTGTATATAAACTTGGACAAAGAGACTAAAACTGGGACTTGTGGGTATTGTGGACTTCAGTTTAAACAACAGCACCACCGCTGAAACCACTTCTGTTCTTTGGGCCTCGGACAATGCTCTGCATGTAAGGATTTCATTATTAAAAGAAAAATGCTTATTTAAGAAACACAATATAAGTTTTGTTTAAAGAATATTCTATGAATAAAATGTAATTGTTAAGTATAATTTAAGCTTAAGGTAACTTTTTTTCCCGCATGGAATACAGTCTTTGAACTGCATTATTTTTATGAATGTGTAGCATTCAGTTAATCTTTGAACACACTGGCTTGCTCTCTTTCAAGAAAAATTAAAGCCTGTCAGCAAATGTTAAAATAAAATTTCTTTACTTTAATTAAAAAAAAGGAAAGAAAAGAAAAGGCAAAAGTGACTTGGTTGTCAGACATTCCTGGAGTTTGGCCTCAAAGAAGTTGCGGGGTCCTCTGCTGCTTCATTCAGGGCTCTCCCATAGCATAACACTCTCTAGAAGGAGTCTTGGTTTGGGGGAGATGACCGTGGACCTGGAGGGGAGGGTGTTTTGGTATCAGCGAAGTTGAGCATCCATCAGCAAAAGGCCCTTGGTCTTGGAGGCAGGGATGTGGTTTATGGTTTATTTTATGCCCAGCATCCACCAGTACAGTGCTCATTAAGGACTTTCTGCTTTAATTAATACATGTAAATATGGTCTTTAAACTGAAAATACTGAACCGAGAAGTACTTTTGTAACGTACAGGAGGTAAATAGAACTGACAAACTCCCAAGAAGATAAATTAAAGTCAAAAAGCATTTATTAAGTATCTGCTATGTGCCAAGCACCATGCTAATTGATGAATATGCAAAGAAAGAAAAAAAAGTCTCTGTTCTCAAGTTGGTCCCAGTCTAAAGACATAAATAACTATGTACAAATAAGTTATGTTACTGTTGTACAGTTATTTCAGTTGTGTCCAACTCTTTGTGAGCCCATTTTTGTGGTTTTCTTGGCAAAGATGTTGGAGTGGTCGGCCATTTCTTCTCCAGCACATTTTATAGATGAAGACACTGAGACAAATAGGGCAAGTGACTTGCCCAGGGTCACATATCAGGTCACATATCAGTACATATCAGGTCAGATTTGAACTCAGGAAGATGAGTTTTCCTGACTTCAGGCCCGACACTCTATCCACTGTACCATCTAGGTACCCTACAAACCAGCTATGGACAAGATAAATTGGAAATCAGTTCAGAGGGAAGGCATGGAGATAAGGACAATGCCAAATACTTCTTGCAAAGGAAGGTACGTTAGCCAAGACTTGCAGGAAGCCAGGAGGAAGCAGGAGGGAAAGAGTTCCAGGTCTGGGGGAAAGCCGATAAAAATGCTGAGAGTTAGGATACAAGGTATTGGGAAAGAGGGCATTAGCAGCTGGAGCTTTCAAGAGACGCTTCATGCGGAGGATAGCTACCTTAAAGGAAGAGAGGGACTCTATGAGGGAAAGTCCAGGTGTGTGGGACTCGGGGAGCTGAACTTCTGTGTGTTTAGTGAGCAGAGATCAGTTTGGCTAGGTAGCAGATTGTGAGAGGAGGAGCAACATCGAATATGGTTAAAAGAAAAATTTGGGAAGTTTATGAAGGCCTTTACAAGCATAAGAAGTAGAGTTTATGGTTTATCCCAGAAGTAGTAGGAAGCAATTGGAGTTGATTAAGTTGGAAGTCACATGACCAGATCTGTATTTAAGGAAATTACTCTGGCATCAATGATAAGGATGGCCTAGTGTGGGGAGAAACTAGAGACCCAAAGGTCAATTAAGAGGCTCTTGAAATAATGTGGCTGAATTAAGGTGGTAGCTGTGTGAGTTGTTGTTCATCCTGCATTCTCCAAGAGGACCAATGACATCAGGAGGGTGATGTCTTGACATGCAAGTGAATTGGATTTAACTGAGACAGAGCTGTACAAGGTCATCAGCCTCACTCTCTCCTCCTGAGTCATTGGGGTCCAGTGGCAAGACATAAGTCAAGAAAACTGGCTATCGGGGCGGCTAGGTGGCGCAGTGCATAGAGCACCGGCCCTGGAGTCAGGAGTACCTGAGTTCAAATCTGGCCTCAGACACTTAACACAAAAAATTAGCCGTGTGACCTTGGGCAAGTCACTTAACCCCAACTGCCCTCCAAAAAGCAAAAAAAAAAAAAAAAAAAAAAAAAAAAAAGAAAAGAAAACTGGCTATGGGCCAGCAGCTCTGTGAATGGAGAGAAGATGGCAGATACAAAAGCCATGAAGACAGAAACCTCATCAAGAGGTGTTAATTGATCAAAAATATAGAGTGTGGGAAAGTGGGATTAGGATGATGCTGAGGTTATGACCTTGGCAGACTGGAAGTTATATCTGATAGAAACAGGGAAGTTTGGAAATGAGAAAAGAGTCGGGTTTTTTTTGGCAGGGGGGAAGTGGTCAGTAAAATACTAAATTCTGTTTTGGACATTTTGGACGTAAAAGGTACTGGTTTTGGAGTCAGAGAACCTGGGTTCAAATATTGACTTTGATGTTTACTACTTGTGTGACCTTGGGAGAGTAATTTAACTTTTCTACCCTTGTTTTCTTGTCTGTAAAATAAGGGAGGTTGGACTTGATAACTCCTTCAGACTCCTTCAAGTTCTGGATTTGTAATTCTGGGCAAAACTAACTAAAGACTAAATTATAGATCCTGGACTCACTAGCTCCAAGCTATAACCAATGGAGTTCCCTTGTATGACCTCTTTCTAGTATGGTTTGCAAATCTCTTTAGATTATTCAGTTGTTCTTTGTGACCTGATAGACCACAGCCTTCTCTCCTCCAACTCTGCCTCAGAGACTGTTAAGTAGTTCATAGTAACTTAAGAGACCTCACTTGACCTCCAAGAAGCTGAGACATCTTAGGTGAGATGGTGTCATAGGCTTTATTGGTTAGATAAAGCACATTCTGAATCTATTTCATGCCCTCAGGGTGGTCTTACTCATTTCCTTCACTTCCTGACCACTTAACAACACACCATCCTTTGTGTAGGAGGAGGATGCTGACTTTTGCTTGAGTTGTTCTTCCAGTATTGGGGGGGGGGGGATAGATTGGATTAGGCCATGAACACTATCTTTCCTTTCTCCATTGGGACCTAGACCCTAAGGACACTGGACAAGGATTGTTCATGTGGTGGGTTTTTTTTTTTGTTGTTCATCCATTGCTTAACCACACAGTGCCTGGCATATCACCATCATTTCATAAATGCTTGTTATTGATAGATTTATTGCTATCTAGCCAGGTTTAGGGATCAACTCTGTAAATATAGAAGGCTGAACTGACCAAACTGGCTCTCTGTCCTTGGCATCATTGACACAGCTCTCTCATTCACTAGCCCAACCAGCCTCAAGCTAAACCCACAAGGTAAGATCCTCCAGCCTCCTTGTAGGTCTCTGCCCTTCCTGAGGCCCAAGTCTTTCCTCTCTGTAGGTCAGGAAACTGGAGGACAAGGAGGCGGAGAGGGCTGAAGGGCTGTCAGCCCTCTCTAAATTCTGGCACCCCTGGACACTAGTTAAGGTTTTGGCATTTTCTTTTTGCTTTGGCACAATGGAAGACTGCTTCTCTGGAACTACTAAGTCATGAAGTGGACAGAGTGTTGGCTTTGGAGTCAAGAAGGCTGGAGTTTAAATTCTGCCTTAGAATTCTAGCTGCTTAACCCTGGACAAAGCCACTCAGCTTCTCTCATTTATAGAATGAGGCTAATAATAGAACCCATCTCAGAGTCGTGAGGTTCAACTATGACAATATGTGTGAAGTACCTGGCAAACCATAAAGGGCTTTCTGAATGTTGCTTATTGTTGTTGTCATTGTTGTTGTTGTGGTGGTGGTGATGGTTACTCTTTGATCCTCAGTTTCTTTATCTGAAAAATAGGGGTGCACCTAAGACATGAGGTTGTTGTGAGGTCAGATAAGATAATATATGTAGAGCATTTTGCAAATCTTAAAGTAGACCAGCTTGAGTTGTCAGCATTAGAACGAACAGAATCCAAAGAAATAGAGGTACGGGGGTTAGCCAGAGACTACAGAGAAAGCAAAGGAGACAAAATGAGGTAAAAATCTGCTTCTCCAGTCACATTTCAGGACAATCATCAGGGATCCCAATCCAGGGAAGAAAGGAGAATGGGATGTGAGGAAGAGAAAAAAGTGGGACTCTGTGTGTGTGTGTGTGAGTGTGTGTATGTGTGTGTGATTTCCCCTTTTGGATTATCTGTGTTATTCCTCCTTCCATATATAAAAAGTAGACTGGCTTCAGCTTGTTGCTCTAAAGTTAATGGGATATAAGATCTTTCCCACCCACTGACAGGCCTCAGGTGGAGCACATTAAGGGAAGCTTGCTTAGGGGAGCCTAGCTCCTAGAGAGGCTTTCATACCTTTGGCTAATTTCTAATGAGGCACTGAGTCTTGAGGGTTGTGATGCCTGTCTCTGAGAGGTGTATATATCCTCTGAGTTGGTATTTTGCTTTGGGGGCTTGCTTATGAAGAGGGTCTTGTGATTCCCTGGTAGAGATTCTGAGTGGCCCTATGTTCAGAGCTCCCTGACTATTCACATGTAAAGGCTCTCTCCAGCCAGGGAAGTACATAAAGTGTATAGTTGATTGAAGCAGTCAGAGTTTTGTCTAGTCTTTATTTCTCTGCTTGTATTTTCTCTGAAGTTTAGGGTGCTGACTTTTCCCCTGAACTAGTGAATGTAATTTTAAAAGATTGTTGACCCTTTAAACAGCTATTTTTCCTAGTAAAGCAGATCTAAGGACCTGTGGAAGCACACATCCAGTGTGGTTGCTGCTACAGTTTCCTCCTGGGTGAGGTAGTGACAGACTGTCAGCCACTTTATCTTTGGCTGAGCATCTCCACCTGGTCCTGGGTCCTTCTGCCCTAATCCCCCCTTTAGCTTTGTGTCATATATCTTCTCTCCCCTTGGCCCGGGTGGTCCATCCTATTTGGAAACAGCATCCCTCTTCCATATATGCTCCAGGAATCCTTGTATGTAAGAGAGGAAGGTGCTTAATCAGCTTTTCCTGGTATAGGATGACTGTAGCACCACCCTTATGTAAATATGCTTTGGTTTTCCCGAGAAAATGGGAGCTTGTTGAGGTTAGGAACTATGATTTCTCCTACTCTTGTATGTCCCCTTGTATCACGTGGTTTAGAGAACGTTGTGTGTGTGTGTGTGTGTGTGTGTGTGTGCGCATGTGTGCATATATATAATTATTCAATTCCATTTTATAAGAAGTATTGTTTACCTATGCTATTCAAGGTACTCTACTAGGTCCCAAGGACATAGAGATGAAAAGTGGCAGTTTTTGACTCCCAAAGAGATCCAGTCTATTAGAGGCAGCTGGGTGGCACAGGGGATAGACCCCTGAGTCTAGAGTCAGGAAGACCAGATTTCAAAGCTAGCCTCAGACACTTGTTAGTTGTGTGACCCTGGGCAAGTCGTTTAACTTTCTTTGCCTCTGTCTCCTCATCTATACAATGAGACAATGTGTGTAAAGTGCTTAGGACAGTGCCTAGAACATAGTAGGTGCTTAATAAATGCTTGCTTTCTTCCTTTCTGCAGGAGGGAAGATAAGGAAGGTACAAAGGTAGATAGGACTCAAGGTAGACAAGGTCAGGGAGATGACTAGGCAAAGTATTCCATTCAAATTTAAGTAAGGAAGAAAACACTTTTAGCTGGTAGAGATCAGGGAAAGCTTCATGGAAGAGGGGCCCCTAAACTAAATCTTGAAGGAGAAGGGTTTTGACAGGGGAACATAAGGAGAAGATTCTTTCCAGGCAGGGGAGCTAAATTGTCTGTGGAAATGTATAGGGACAGGAAAGGGCAGGTAGTAGTTTGGTTAAGATATACAATTTATAAAGAGAAGTAGGGGACTCTGGCTCTGAACTTTCTGTGGTTCCCCATTGCTTACTAAATAAAATACAAACTCTATAGGCCAGCATTCAAAGCTCTGTGCAGTCTGTCCCTAAGCTACTTCTCCAGCCTTATTGGATACGACTTTACTTGTATTCTGCTTTCTAGCCAAAGCGGACTGCTACCTCTCCCTATCTCACATTTTTTTTTCTTGATAGGCTGGAATATATTTTCTTACTCTTACAGATTTCCCCTTCTACATCTTTGTTTTTTAAAATTATTCCCTTCCTTAAAGAAGCACTTAGAAGTCAAGTGGGTCTGGAGTGGGAAGACCGGAGTTCTAATCCATCTCTTTGACTTATTACCTATGTGACCTTGGGGGAAAAAGCTTTTTTTTCCATCTTATATTCAAATTTTTTTATGATGAGTGTTTTTTTCTCTTTTTAAAATAATATTGTATTTCCCACTCCAAATTATGTGTAAAAATCATTTTAACATTTTTTAAAATTGAGTTCTTAATTTTCTCCTTCCCTCCCTCTCTCTCCTTCCCATTCCCTGAGATAGTAAGCAATCTGACATAGGTTATACATGTTGCATCCAAGTTAAAAAAAATAATATCCATAACCCCCACCATTTGTAGCAGTTTGGAGAAATTATATTGATCCTAACCATCTATATGATCACCACTCTCTCTTCCTTTCTAATGCTTAGGATGTTGGACAGCTCCCTATAGTGCTAGGATCCAGCAGAAACACTACTTGGCTTCCCCATCAAACCCCACACACCAACTAAAACCAAACCAGGAGTGAGGCAAAAGAAGGTAGGATTGATTCACTTTCTTTGTTTGCTTCATTTTTATGTGGTTTTTATTTGGTTTAATTTTTTTTTCAGTTAATGAGCATTTATTTTTTTCCCCTTCCAAACTTCTCTTTTTTTTTTTTTAAGAGAGAAACAAAACACATGTATAACTGAGCCAAATAAATTTCCTTATTGGTTATGTTCAAAACAATATGTCTCATTCTTCCTCCTGAGTTTGTCATTTTCCTGTAAGGAAGTGAGTAAGCATGCTTCACTAGTCCTCTGGAATAGGGAGGTGGATCCCATTATTCAAAGGCCTGTGGCCCCATTTCCTATCTGTCCTGTCTGATTGATGGATTAATTGATTTGTTTGTCTTTGGTCTGGGGTTAGGTTTGAGCTTACTTTCCTTTACTCCCTGCTCCAGTTCTGGGCTTATTTCCCTAATTTAAGATTTCTCACCTCCTGGGACAGGTTTTTATTTTGACCCAAGTCCCTTCAGAAAAACCCTAGTGTCTGAATGATAGAGAGGCCCCAGGACTGGCCCAGGATATAGCACAGAACGGTGTGTCCCACTTCCACCAAAGACCTTGTTCTTTTTGCCTTTCTTTCACTCACTCTGGGGAGAGCCAGGGCTCTCCCGAGGAACTGCTCTGGGTCAGGGAGGCTTGGAAGGAAAGCTACATCAAGAGAAACTGGAGAACCAAGGGATTGTTTGGGTTCCGGCAGACTGCCCAGTGACTCAGCACTCTGCCTGCTGATGGCAGATTGAAAAGCCTGCTGGGAAGTGCAGTGGAGAGGAACTTGGGAGAAGTTCACTACAATGGTAACCTTAAGGACTGCCTCTCTCTCCCCTTCTCTTGGGGACACCAGGAGTCCCCCTGAAGACTTCTTGTTGCCACTTCTAAGACGACCACTGCAAGCAACTGAAGGTGGAGGTTGGGGCATCAATTCAGATTCTCTCTCTTACTCCAGAGGCCTTGGGGAAAGGCCCCGTAGCTCACTATAGACTCTGCAAGCTATGGAGTTTGGAAGAGGCTTTAATCAATTAATCTTTCTCGTAAGCGTGGTCTAATTGGAAGTGTACCAGATTCAAAGCCAGAGGACTCAATTTAAATCTTAGTTGTCTGATTTCCTAATTGTGTGACTTAGGTCAAGTTCCCTCACTCGTAAAATATAAATGTTTTACTGCATGATCAGCTTCCAAAGCCAATGATGCTCTATCTCTGACTTTCTTCTCTGTCATCACTCCCACCAAGCCTGCCTGGTTCAAGCCCTTATTACCTGACTACTGTGTCCAGCACAGTTGTATGGCCTAGCTGCCAGCTGAATAAAAGAGAGAGATGGCGATGTATTCCATAGTCTGTTTATTACAGAACCATTTCATACAGAGCCAAAGATACAAGGAACTTACAAGGTTTATATTCCCTCAGCAGAAATTCTTATTTAGTCTCAACCACTCCTTACCCCAGCCCAAGGCAATTCATTAAGATTTTTATCCTAGGACCCTGGCACAAACAAACAAGGAGTCACAAACAAGACTTGCAAATTAACTACCCTGTACTTTCTTTTAGATATTCATAGAACCAAAGATAGCATCTTCCTACATATCTGCCTGATGACCTTGTTGAAGAGAGGAGCATTTCCTTAATGGGGCCAGGGCCCCTGAAAATCTGGTCCACTATACCTGACCACTGATGACCTCAGTAGCACTTAATGAACCTCTAGGGCTTTAATTCCATTATATTCAACATTCCTTATTTTCCACTGCCAATCCTTCCTATAAATTAATTTATAAATTAATGTAAAATTATTGTAATGTAAAAATTAAGTGTAAAATTAATTTTTCTAAACAGTTACTCTCACCATATCATTTCTCTGTTCAAGACCATGTATTGGATCCCTATTGTCAATATAGGTGGATAAGATAAAGTATAAAACAGTGGTTCTTTACGTACCTGAACTTGTCTTTTAAAAATATTTTTATAACTGTATTTTAGTATTATTGGCTTCCTTTGTAATCCTATATATTTTGTTTGATGCATTTAAAGACATTATTCTGACAAGTCTATAGGCTTCACTAGACTACTTAAGGGATCCATGACACAAACAAGGTGAAACACTGAAGAGGGTTAGAGTTGCCCGAGACCCCAAAATACCAACATGCTGGGTCCTGCAGAAAAAATTCCATTCAAGTCTTCTCAGCCAAAGAAAAAGTAAAGTTTATTGAAAGTTCAAGTTCACCATATGGGGTGCTAGGGCATTCTGTTGCACTCTCACACAGAGCAAGTCTCTGCTAAGCTTTCTATGGAGCTCTCATGAAGATGGAGGGAAGATGGGGTCTTATATACAGAAGAATCTAGGGGTGGTTTAGAGGATGAGCCTGGGGAGTCTTCAGGAGGAGCCAATGAGGTCTGACTCCAGTAATGAGTTTGGGGAGGGGAACTGATGTTTTGATAGGCTTCAGGGTGGGAAGCAGATGGACGATGGAGGGCCAGGCTATTAACAGGTTTGGGCCCAGACACAATGAAATACTTATGGCTTCTGCAAATGCCTCCTGAAGATTCAATCAGATTTCAAGAAGTTTCCCAGAGTATGTACCTCAAAGATTCAAGGTGAGCTCAAAAGTGGGGGGGGGCAGAGCCTACACCTCATCAAAACCTCTGGTACAGCTGGGTGAGGTGGCACATACCTGTAATCCCTACTACTGGGGAAACTGAGGAGACTTGTGGATCACCTGAGCTTGAGAGATGCTTCATCCTTCATTATGTCCAATGCCAATATGCTGGTGTGCTGGGGTGGGGATGGGGGTTGGTTTGA
>CM053596.1:219901691-219926294 GCA_028646575.1 Pseudocheirus occidentalis | reverse complement strand
ATATATATATATATATATATATATATGCGTGTGTGTATACATATATATTCTCCCTATCTGGGTTCCTTCCTAGCCTGCTCTTTTCTTTCCATTAAAATCCTACCAATCTCCAAAGGCCAGGTCAAGTTCTTATTTCTCCAAGAAGCCTTCCCTGATTTCTCTAGACTAGACCATTGACCTCTAAACCTTCCCGGAGAACATTCAAGCACTAGACGGTACTTTATCTAATATTGCCTCCTTATTTTTCCACATATGTTTATCTTGCCTCCCTGGTCCTAGGCTGTCAATTCCTTCAGGGTGGAAACTGTGCCTTTTCCTTCTCTGGTACTACTACAGCATCTGACCCTGGACTTTAATAGGTCCTTAGTAAATACTTGTTTTGTTGCCTAATCTGATAACCATTTATTTGATTTTAAATTGCAATTGGAGGCATTTATCAGGTAGGCACACTCTTATGAAAGAGGGAATTGTTCACACACCGATCCCCTCCCAATTAAAGCTGAAATATCTACCGGGAGAAGCATAGACCCCAGCTGGGCAGTATCTAGGCAAAGAGAGGGACAAAGATACCCTACAAGGCAGATTGAATCCACTTGGGACTGGTTGAGAATTCACCATGATTTGCTCTTCAGAGTGAAACAACCTCCTCATTCACTCACTTTTTTTGTAATTCAATCTGTTGTAGGGCAAAAGAGAATAGTTGGAGTAAAGGAGCTTTTGTGACCTTGGATAAGTCGTTCAACCTCCCTGAAGCTCAATTTCCTCATCTGTAAAATGGAGACAATGGCATCCACCCTTCTGAACTCACAGGGTTGCTATAAGGATTGAAGAAGATATATTATTGAAAGAGCTTTGAAAAAGAGAAAGAGAAAGAGCCTTGAAACTAGCAAGCACTTTATAAATGTGAATTACTATTATTATGACTCATCCTTCTGGTGGTGGAGCACTGGGATACCCAGAGCAGCTGCATGAGAAAGTCTTAAGATCAAACAGATCAAGAGATGACCACTCCCAGAGAAGCCACCTTTGAATTTTAATTCAAGAATGACCCACAGAGAGGCATTTGTTTGCATCTGGCTTTGCATCTCATGCAAATCATAAGCAATTACTTCCACTGGATGAGAAGCTCGCCCTCCCCTTCTCTTTCACATTCCAAAGAGGTAGACTTTGAGAAAATTCTAGTGGAAGCTATCACCATAAAAAGTGAAACCACAGAGACCCAATAACTGTGTTCTCTGGGTTGTCTGCTAGCAGCCGTCCATTCTCTCCATAGTGGGAGGCTCATTTGCTCTCAGTCATAGGCTGGCTGTTCTAGCTGATTGACTGTCCGGTGGGCCTACCAGCAGGTTACTCTGGGCCAGTAAGGTCCCTATTCTATACTGAAACCAATTATTTTCTTTTTGTATCCATCAGTTTAGTGTCCCCCATATCATCCCTTAGGATGACTTTGAATTTTCTAGATAGCTAAATGTGGTAGGCCCTTTCCAGAGGAGCACTGGTAAATTTTCCACCACTTGCTCTCTGGGAGAAAAAAAAAAAAGAGCATACCTGACACACTTTTAAGCTTAATTTACATTTTAAAAATTAGTCAATAAACATTTGCTAGATGTGAGATACCGTGCTAAAAATCTGGGGGTACAAAGAAAAACAAAAATAGTCCTCAAAAATCTCTCTTTCTAAGGGGGGAGATGACAAGAAAACAAATTGTGTATGTGCAAGATACATACAGGGTGATTTGTAGATAAATTTAGACCAAAGGCGTTAGCAGTTGTGGGGACTAAGAAAGAAAGACTTTCCATCTTCTAGTTCTCTATTTCCTTCCTTCCTTCCTTCCTTCCTTCCTTCCTTCCTTCCTTCCTTCCTTCCTTCCTGTTTTAAATATTTTATTTTTTTCCCCAATTACATGCAAAACTAATTTCAACATACATTTTTTTTAAAGTTTTAGGTTCCAAATTCTATCCCTCTCTCCCTCCCTCCCTTCCTTACTCCTTGAGACAATAAGTAATCTGATACAAGTTATTCATGTGCAATCATTTAATTTGCATTATTAACATTTTTCTATCCCTTAAAAAAATCTGGACAACCAACAAAACAGTAAGTAAAACTTTGATTTATGGAATTTGCCAAATTTCATGTATAATAAATGCTCACACTGAAAATTGGGTCTAGAGAGTCAATAGGAGCTGGCTCCCACACATCATTGACCCCTTTTCTCTTCTGAGGAAATAGGAGAAACCAAGGCACAATGGAAAGAGTACTGGATTTGGAATTGGATAACTTGGATTCAAATCTGAGTCACTTACTACTTGGGTGATGTGGGTAAATCTTATAACTTCTCTGGGCCTCAGTTTCCTAATCTGTATAAATTGGTTGGACAAGTTTTGGGGTTCTAACCTTTTTTGTGTCATAGGCCCTTTTGGTACTCTGATGAGGCCTATGGACCTTTTCTCAGAATAATGTTTTTTAAATATACAAAATAGAACATAGAATATTATAGAGGAAATCAGTTATATTGAAATATCATTATCAAAATATTTTAAAAAAAATTCAGGGACCTTCTGAAATCTATTCATAGAGCCCTTGATGGTCCATGGACCCCAGGGTTAAGAACTCATAGCTAGCTGATCTTTTTTTTTTCCTTTTCTTTTTGGGAGCCAATTGAAGTTAGGTGACTTGCCCAGGGTCACACAGCTAGTAAATGTCTAAGATCACATTTGAACTCGGGTACTCCTGTTTCCAGGCCTGGTGCTCTATCCTCTGAATCACCTAGCTTGTCCCTAGCTGGTCTTTTTAAAAGTCCTTTCCCAGATTGAAGTCTATGATCTTAAGCATCTCGTGCTTTGTAGCTTAGAAAAAGGAGTCCGTGGCTGCAAGTCAGGGGCTCCGATGCTTACCTGTGTGTCTTTGGACAAGTCACGCAGCTTCCCTGTGCCACATTTCCTCTGTAAAATGAAGAAACTGGATTAAATGGATTCATGAGTTTCCATCCAGCTCCAGGTGGATATTCTTATATGAAGAGACTCCTGTCTTCTAATTCTACCCCTGCCACGCTCCATCGTCTGTGACTTCAGGAAAGTCAGCTGATCTCTCTAGGACTTAGTGTCCTTATCTGTAAAAACTGGGTTAATCATATCTCTCCCCATCGTCTTCAGGTGTTGCTGTAAAGAGCAAACAAGATGAAGTTAGATAATATGTGAAAGCCAAATTGAAAGTTAAAAGATTATACACATTGTTGCTGTTGCTGTTACCAGTCCAATTTTGCACTTTAGCAGGTACTTGATAAATGTCTTTTTTGTTGCTGTTCAGTCGTTGTTTCAACTGTGTGTGATTCTTCACGACCCTAATTGGAGCTTTTTTTGGCAAAGATACCCCAATATCTCCAGTATTATGTCATCTTCTCCAGCTCATTTTACAGCTGAGAAAACCGAGGCCAAGAGAGTTAAGGGACTTGTCCAGGGTCACACAGCTAGTAAGTGTCTGAAGTCAGCTTTGAACTCAGAAAGGTGAGTCTTCCTGACTCCTGGCTGGGAATTCTATCTAATTTAATTTAATTTAATTAATTTAATAACTAAAAAGCCTATCTTAGCATCCACAATATGCTGGGTAAAAATATCCAGCATCCTAGTCTTATAATACTGAATAAAAGGAGTTAATACATAACATATTGTTTCCTGGGCTGGAAGAATGAGCTCTGCACCCAGGAACATTCCTGACTGTGAGCCAGTTTTGCTTACTGAATCTCTGATCTGGCCACCACAGAAGAGTGCTTGGGGCTATTTGCATCCTTCTTCCTTTTCAGTTCCTTCTTTTTGAAGTGAGTTGAAGTCACCTGGTTGGCTGCTGTATGGTAGCCCAGAATTGCCTCCTGGGACTTTGGATCAAGAGTGGCTGTTGACACATAATGTCATACCCAAGAGGCTAAGCGTGTTTTAGAATCCCACGTTAAAAAAAATAAACAATTTCATTATGCAAATATTCTGTTTTGCCCTCCAACTCCTTTTTTAAAAGCCTTAATATCTTAATATTTACCTTCCTCCCACCCCCCAGTTCTCTGTACCAAACATCACTTTAGATCATGAGCTAATTGTTAATCCAAAATGTTTTTTTTATTGGTCAAGATCAAGAATCATTTTTGAGAAGTGAGTTCAGAGGGGGGAAAACACCAACATTAGAAACTGATAAACTGTGCAATTTAATGTGTGTCCCCAAGCCAACAAGGCTTTTTAATATTCATGGCACCTGTTGTGTTTAGAAAAGTCCCTGGAGGTTTATTTTTGGAATTTCAATAAGAATTAGCACTTGATATCAAAGGACTGTCCTGGATTTATTGGCCCTTTCACTACCCAATGAGGTTCAATTCAAATCAACAATTTCTGTCCCAATTCATCTCTCTCTTGGACATTGCATTAGCTTCCTAACTGGTCCCCCTGCCTCAGGTCTGCCTCTCCAATCACAGCTGCCAAAATGATTTTTCTAAAGTATAGTTCATGCTTCTAAAGGAAAGACCATGTCATTCCCCCTGCTCAGGAGGTTACAGGGGCCCCCTTTTGACACTAGGGTGAAGTATAAACACTTCCTCTCACCATCTTAAACTCTTCCTAATCAGATTCCAGCCAGGCTTACTGGACATTACTCACCTTCATACACTGTGCAGCCCAGTCAAATGGCCCACTTTCTGTTTCTGGAATTTGGCACCCCATTTCCCACCTCCATCCCTTTGCATAGGCTAGTTCCCTACCTGGAATAAACTTCCTCCTCATCTCTGCCTCTGAGGATTAAATTGAAAGTTAAAAGTATTCCCTGACTACTTCCTCTGTAACTGGTCTGACAGACCTAGGGAGTAGACAGGAAATATCGTCCCTTATGCAAAATAGCTTGGAGAGACCCTTAGAAAGAAAGTGGCAATGTAAGATGAGCATATAGCTGGTAGAGATCATGAACAGTACAACAAGCTTAAGGAAAGGAGAGACCCATGTAAGTTAGAATCATTAAAGAAGGCTTCATGAAACCTTGAGAGATATATTTCCATCTACATAAACCTCTAAAAGACATCTTGGCATAGTGGCTGGAGAGTCAACCTTAGAGGTAGGAAGAATTGGGTTTAAGTCTCATTTGCCATATATTGGTTGTGTGATCCTGGGCAAGTCATCTGACTTCTCTAAGACTATTAATTGCAGAGCAAGTGCCTATCTGCATTGGTAGAGGGATTTCCTTACAGGGAGGTCCTTAGATCAATTAAATCACAGGTCTGAGACTACCAATCTCCCCTCCCCCCCCAAACAAAACCAAACCCAAACAAATGAAAACAACAACATAAAACTCCAAATCAAACCAAAATAAATCTCCTAAAACCCAGAAAAGCATCTCTAGAACTATAAAACATTTTATACACATTATCTTGTCCAGTCCTCACAACCCTGCCAAACTCACATTTCCATAGGGTTTTTTACAAAGCCCTTTCCTCACAACAATTCTGTGAATTTGCTAGCTTGAAATGCTGCTATGCCAGTTGTACAGATAAAGAAACTCAAGCTCAGAGAGGTTACAAAGGCTTACCCACAAAGAGAGAGTGGGATTAGAATATGAACCTGGGGGCGGCTAGGTGGCACAGTGAGTAGAGCACCGGCCCTGGAGTCAGTAGTACCTGAGTTCAAATCCGGCCTCAGACACTTAACACAAAAAAAAAAAAACTAGCCGTGTGACCTTGGGCAAGTCACTTAACCCCAACTGCCCTCCAAAAAGCAAAAAAAAAAAAAAAAAAAAAAAAAAAAAGAATATGAACCTGGCTTGTCTGACTCCCAGTCCAGTGACACTGTGTGCTTTTGCCCAAGGACATACAAATAGGAAGTGGAGGCTTTGGGACTAGGACTCAGGAGTTCTGATTTCTAGATTAGATTCCTTCCTTTATATTTGGAAAAGTGGAGATCATTCTTGTGGAGAGCGTTCTTGTTGTAGCACTGATATTTTGGTCAGCCCTGGACTGGGAATCAGGAAACCCGAGTTCTGGCCTGACTCCAGTACTAACTTGTTGAGTGACAATCAAGGAATGAATCAATCAGCTAACATTTATTAATTGCTTACTAAGTGCTAGGCACAATGCTAAATTCTGGGGATACAAAAAGAGGCAAAGAATGGTCTCTGCTCTCCAGGAGCTTATAATCTAATAGGAGAGACCTATAACATATATAACAAATATATACAAAGCAAGCTATACAGTTATTCCTTTCTCATCCTGACTTTCCCCATCTGGTTTTGATATATCATGGGTTGGCATAAGATATTAAATGGGAATTTGGGGGGAGTTTTGCAGAAACCACAGATGACATGCAGATGATACAGAAAAGTTAGAAACTCAGAAATGCATAAAATCTATGTATAGTATTATATAATATAAACATTTTATCTTTTAATACCATAATAATTCAGACTTCTTTTCTGGTATGAGGGGAGGACCAAAAAGTTTTATGCATATTTTGCAGATCTCCAAGGTGCGGCATCCCTCACCCCCATGATGTGGAAGAGATAACTATATACAAGAAAAATAGGAAATGAAGATGGAAGGCACTGGAATTAAGAGAGCTTGGGGAAGGCTTCCTCTAGAAGGTGGGATTTTTGGAAGCTAGGGAGGTCTGTAGTCAGAGAAGAGAAGGGGAGCATTCCAATAGTGGGGAGAACAGCCAGAGAAAATGCCCAGAGTTGAGAGATGGAGCATCTTGTTTATGGAACAGTGAGGAGGTCAGTGTTATTGAATTGTGATCATGGACAAGTCATTTCCCCATTTGAGACCTGAGCTTCCATTGTAAAATGAGGGGCTTGGATTTGATTATTCATGAGTTCCCTTTTCCAGATTCTCACTCCACCCTGAGAGGTGGGCAGAGGTATCAGGTTTTTATTTTCTTGGCTTTTTTTTTTTTTTGGAGGCGGGGAGGCAGGGCAATTGGGATTAAGTGACTTGCCCAAGGTCACACAGCTACTAAGGGTTAAGTGTCTGAGGTTGGATTTGAACTCAGGTCCTCCTAACTCCAGGGCTGGTGCTCTATTCTTTGCACCACCTAGCCTCCCCTGGGCAGAGATATTGGAGAAGCATTGGAAGGGTGATGGTTTCAGGGAATGCACTGCAGAATCATTAGATCCTGATTTACACCTGTGAGGAATAGCTACTGATTGAGTTGTTTAGCAAAGTATGTGGCATGCCAGCTTAAGGATTCCCCTCAGATTTTTCACTACTCCCTATGTTTTCATGAGAGGCAGCATTATGTACAAGATAGAGAGCTGACCTCAAAGCCAGGAAGATCTGGGGTCTTTCCATACCTGAGTAGCGTGTGCTGGAAAAGAGAGTGAAAAGGGAGGCAGGAGAGGTAAGAGGCAGGACCTTGGACATATAATATTAATAACAACTAGCATTTATGTTGTGTTTAAGGTTGGCAAAGCACTGCATGTATGTTGTCTTACAAAAACCCTGTGAGTTAGTGCTAGTAACATCTCATAACGTGGAGGTCATCTTTCCTACTTCTCCCCAATTCTTTTTCATATCATTGCAATCTGGTTAAAGTAAACACTGAGGGCAGCTTGGCGAACAGAACTCACAGCATCAACATCAGTAACAGCAGTCAGGAAGTGGAAGCAAGGGGGAGGTGTCACAAATGAGCAATAAGCAGCCAGAGGGAGTTGGGGGGATAGGGGAGGGAGGGAGTATGCTGATGCTAATTCTATTTCACATGTTGACACTAAATTGTATTTCAGTTGCCAGCTGCTTGCTGCCACTTTCTCCTCCTCTGGCAGCTGCTATGGGGCCCCCAAAGTATGGGGCCTGGGATGATTGCCCTGATCTGCTGTATCCTAGAGATGAATCTAGTGGGGAGCTCCTGAGACAAATGTTGCCTCCTTCCCAATTTAGCTAAAGGACCTCTCTGCTTCCGTGAATGTACTTTGGAAACTCTGAGTCTATGATGCTTGTGTGTGTGATGCCGAGCTCTGTTTCTAGATCTGTCTCTGAATAGGTTGCTAAATAGACTGAGAAGGACAAATTGAAGAGAGTCTACAGAGGAATGTTCCAGAAGCCTGGGGGGCTGGAGGGGATTTCAGAGGCCAGTCCTTCAGAGGACCTGGAAAGTGGTTATATAGCCATTGTTTGAAGACTCCTAGTGAGTGAATAGATGCTTGGGAATATAACAGATAGAGAACCAGCCTCTCATTTCCTGGCTCAGTGACCCTCGGCAAGTCATTGTAGTACTCTTGTAGTAGCATCATGAGATGACCATCAGTAAATGGGCCACCAGAAGGATGATTGCTTTTTCTAGTGGCCAACATCCATTGTGGAGGAAGAAGAAGTAAAGAAATTCTATGAAGAATTTGATAAGATCATTTAAATTAACTCAGCATATTTCTTCTTCATACACAGTGACTCCAATGCAAGATTAGTCATAATGTTCTGGTTTAATGAATGAAAGAGACCAAAGGCGTGTCAGAAACTTCATACCTATACAGCGTGAGCACTTTTTTCAAGAAAAACAATAAGGAACTCAGTGACATCACAAAGAAATGAAATCAATCATATATTAATAGAAGGGATGCTGACTCACATATCACTTTAGGGTTTCAAAACCCTCTCTTCACATTGGGCCAGTGAGGTAATATAGAATAACTATTGTTATCCCCATTTTAATGATGAGAAAACTGAGTTGCAGATAATTAAATAGCTAAATTATGGCCATGTTATTGTTGTTCAGTCACCTCTGACTCTTTGTGACCCCATTTGGGGTTTTCTTGGCAAAGACACTGGAGTGGTTTGCTGTTTCCTTCTGATGAGGAAATTGAGGCAAACAGGATTAAGTGACTTGTCTAGTATCATATAGCTAATAAATATCTGAAACTGGATTTGAACTCCCAAAGATGAATCTTCTTGACTCCAGGTCCGGCGCTCTGTCCCCTGTGCCACCTAGCTGCCCCAAGTGTAGCCATACAGTCAGAACCAGAACCCAGGACTTTCAACTGCCTAGGCAAAATAATAGAAAGCCAATGTGGTTTGTCCAAGTTGTTTTCCTTCATGTTGTTGTTAATGTTCAAATTGTTCTCTTGGTTCTGGTAATTTCATTTTGCATCAGTTTGTACAATTCTTCCCATGTTCCTCTGAACCCACCATATTTATCATTTCTTGTGGTATAATAATAAACCATTGCATTTATGTACCATCGTTTGTTCAGCCACTCTCTAATTATATCTCCCATCTCTTGACAGAAAGGTAATGTACTAAAGATGCAGGAGATAGTTTTATTACTAACTTGTTAAATTATATATATATGCATATACATATGATATTTCTTTAAAAATAAACTCTAAAACCAGTTATAATTTCTTATACAATCCACTTACTCTTTCTTTATTAAAATGCTTATGTTTCCTAATGATTGTTAAGTTCACAACAAAAAAATAAAATTAAAAATTCATTGTGTACAGTTACAGGAGTTCTAACTCAACCTGTTTAAACAAGCTGAAATTTAAAAATAGTAAAGGCATTGACTCTGATTGTCATATTTCTTAGAGAAGTTGACAGTGAAATGCAAAACAGTCACCACAATGAAGAGGTTGAAAGCATCCCTAAATCATCTTAAATAGAAATCGTCTGATCTCTTTGCCCAGCAAAAGAGACTTCATGGTCAAGAGCAATGATGGCTTAGAGCATAAATACATTTGGAGTCATTATGGAGGAGGAGGATGATATGTAATTAGATGTAGTGTCACCAAAAGGCAAGTAAGGAGACAGTTATCCCAAAGGAAGGCTGACACTGAGACCTAACTAATGACAGATTATCTTTAGAATAGTTGTAAATTAATTTGAGAAGAGAAGAACAAATAGACATGAAATAAATCAGTTTCTCAAAGATTATAGATGATGCTCCAACTAAAAAAAAACGAGCTGAGAAAATATCAGAATCCATGCTCTTGCTTTTTCACAGCTACAAAGTGGTTTTGGGCCTACTCTGTGCTCACTTTGAACAAGGACAGGGGCCTTGAACACACAGATGGAGATTCAGATGGATTTAGCAGAAGTTTTTTTTTTTTACATTTAATTACATCTCTACTCACACAACTGATCAAGATATATAGAGGATAGAAGACCCCGTTGGTTTTTTTAATTTAAAAAAGCATTTGACTAAGTAGATGAAATGTAAACTCTTAAGCCTTTCCTCAAAGTGTATCCCATATGTATGTTAAATTATACAAGATTCTGTAACAGTTGCAACTAAAAAGATAACTCTTCAATGATCTACCAGATAATGAAATAAGGCAAAGTATAAAGCAAGGAGGCATGAGCTTTCCTAAAGTATTCCCCAATGCTGTGGATAAAAGAACGGATGTGCGGAATAGTGTGGGCACCTAGGTGGTGGCCATAATGGACAGAATACTAGGTCTGTAGTCCAGAAGATACGAGTTAAAACCTGACTTCAGACACTTACTGGCTATGTGACTCTGGACAAGTCTCTTAACCCTATTTGTCTTTGTTTTCACATCTGTAAAATGAGCCAGAGAAGAAAATGGCAAACCCCTCCAGTATCTTTGCCAAGAAAACCCCAAGTGGGGTCACAAAGAATGGGACATGATTGAAAAATGACTGAATATGGGCACAATGTAGGGGGCAGTATTGGGACCTTAATTAGAAGAATTCCCTAATAACTTGATAAGCTTATGGGAGTGGTGGATGTTTGTTTGGGACTTTGATTATATTTTCCTATAGACCATGTGGACATACTCAACTTCATTAAGATGATTGAGGAATACCTGGCTGGCATACCCAGGAAGACTGATTGTCTTGGGTTGTGCTTCCCCTCTATCCTTGAACTATATAAGATGTCAGGTCCTTTTTGACCATGGACTTTGGGGAGTGAGTCAGAGAGCAGCAGAGCTAAAAGCAGACTTGGCTGGTAGTGGGGACCTATATATATGAGAAACCTGTGCTTTTTCTAGGAACCACTGACATCCACTTTGGGGCAAAGGGACATGAGGTAATTAAACATTCTTTTAACAGAATGTCCTAAAAGAGACTCTGAGTTCCTGGCCTTGGCCCTCAAGGGGAAGCTTCAGACATGGCAGAGATGGAAAGAGGAGCTTCCCTCCTTCCCCACCTCCTGGATAGAGGGAGGGAAATTCCCCCTGGTCAATGCCAAAATTCTGGAGAGACGTTGATTGAGAGGAGGTTGGATTCTGAGATTCTACATTTTTCACAAGACTTGTGCTACCCAGAAGTTCTTCTTCCTTTTGTTGAATGAGTTGGGAAAGTCTGAAAATGAGAAGACTGGCAAACAAGTATAAGAAGGATGGTAGAAGTCAAAGGCCTCTAGTATCTAAAGGGCTTTGCTGTGGAAGAAGGATTAGAATCTTGCTCTGCTTGGCCCCAGGGAGCAGTACTAGGAAAAAAGGCTGGAAACTGGAAAGAGACCCATTTAAGCTTGGAGTAAGGACTTTCTAGACAGAAGGCAAACAGCCTGTTTTAAAGAAATCAGGAGATGACGATGAGTTCTTAAATCTAGATCTAGAAGAGACCATAGAAGTGATTTAGATCAAACCCTTCATTTTACCTGTGGGGAAACCGAGGCCCAGAGAACTTAAGTGACTTGCCCAAGGTCACATAGGTAATAAGTGGTAGAGCTGGGATTTTAACTCATATCTTCTTGCTCTAAATCCAGCATTCTTTCTACCACAACATCTTCAAGCCATAAATATTTGATAACTTGTTAGATGTTAGTTGTTATATGGGAATCATTTTTTGAGCTATAAGTGGAAATAGAAGGTTGTTAAAGTCCCTTCAAGCTCTGAAATACTATGAAATACTTCTCTGATTATTTTTGGCTCTAGTCTAGCTCAGAGAAGGGGTTAAATGCAACAGATCCAACCCCCTGGTGGTGGTTGGATTAGGGTCAATTAATTGACTATTAGATATTTATTAGGGGTCTACTATGTGTCTCTCTGCTGACATCCAATCTCCCATCTCTAACTACCTTTCAGACATTTCAAACTGAATATCCAATAGATTTAAACTCGATGTGATTAAAACTGAACTCCTTATCTTTCCCCCAAGCCCTCCCCATCTCCCTCTGACTATAGAGGGCAATACCACCCTCCTACTTCCTCAATCTTGCAACCTAGGTGTCAGCCTCATCCCTTCACTATCTCTCAACATCCATAGCCAACCTGTTGCCAAGGTCTGTTGATTTTACCCTTGCAATACCTCTCAAATACAATCTCTTCTAAATGCTAACACTGCCATCACTCTGGTACACACCTGCATCAGCCCATGCCTGGACTGCTGAAATAGCCAGCTGGTGAGTTGGCCTGTCTCAAGTCTCTCTCCACTACAATCCATCCTCTACATCAGCCACCAAAGTGAGTCTTCTAAAGTGCAGGTCCAACTGAAGAGGTGTCCAAAGAGGGTCAGGGTTGCCTGAGACCCCAAAATGCCAACATGCTGGGTCCTGCTGAAAGAATTCCACTCAAGTCTTCTTAGCCAAAGAAAAAGTAAAGTTTATTGAAAGATATGGGATAGGCTTTTACAGAGCAAGTCTCTGCTAAGCTATCCTAAGGCGCTCTCACCCAGACCAAGTCTCTGCCAGGGCACTCTGTGGCTCTCTCACACGGGAAGTCTCTGCCAAGCCATTCCACAACACTCTCACACAGAGGGAGGGAAGATGGGGTCTTGTATACAGAGGAGTCTAGGGGTGGTTCAGAGGACTCAGGGAAAGGTCTTCAGAAGGAGCCAATGAGGTCTGACTCTAGTAATGAGTTTGGGGATAGACTTCAGGTGCAGTTAATGACAATCAGACTCGAAGAGGTTTCCCAGAGTATGTACCTCAAAGATTCAAGGAAAGCTCAAAAGGGGTGTGTGTGTCCAAAAGCCTACATCTCATCACAACCATGACACTCCTCTACTGAATAAACTTCAGCGGCTTCCTATTACACCCGGGATCAAACACAAACTCTTCTGTTTGGCAGTCAAACCTCTCCATAACCTATCTCCCTCCTACCTTTCCAGTCTACTTACACCTTCCTGCCTATACTCTGATCTGTTAACACTGGCTTCTTGGCTGTTTCACGAGCAAGACATTCCATCTCTCTCTAATCCAGGCATTTTCTTTTTCTAGCTGTCCCTTAAGTCTGGAATCCCCATCCCAATTTAAATCCTATCATCTACAGGAGTCTTCCTCCACTCCTCTTAATTCTGGTGTCTTCCCTCTCTCATTACCTTTTTATCCTGTATATAACTTGTTGGCACATATTTGCTTGATGCCCCCCCCCCCCCATTAGATTGTAAGCTCTTTGAGGGCAGGGACAATCTTTTGCCTCTTTTTGTATCCCTAGCACTTAGCACAGTACCTGGCATATAGTAGGCACTTAGTAACTATTTATTGCCTGGCTGTTGGGTACTGTGCTAGGCCCCGGGGGATACAAAGCAAGGCAACTACTGGTGCCTGCCCTCAAGGAGCTCACATTCTACTGAAGGACACAACAGGACTATGCACAAATAAGCTACATATAGTATAAATTAGAGTTAATCGGAGAGGGAAGGCACTAGCATTCAGGGAATTGTCAAAGAGGGGATTTTAACTGGAACTTGACAGAAACTGGGGATGCCAGGAACTAGTCATGAATATGGAGAACATTCCAGGTGGGGGAGGCAGACGTCATCTTCTGTGAGTAACAGCCAGAAGGTCAATGTCGACGGATTGCAGAGTGCCCAGAGTCATGGAAAAGGACAAGGTTTCATGGAGGATTCAGAGCATTCAGGAAGGTGTGTAATTCCTTCACGTGGCTAGGGCCCTGGGTCTGGGGTCCGGACGATAGATAATCTCGAAGCATTTTTAAAGCATGTTCTAGTGTTTAAAATTCATGACCAGAGGTGGTTCATCCATATAATAAAATGCAGTTGGTTTCTCAGGCAATGGAGTTCTCATAAAAGAAAAATCGGTTTGTAGCCTCTCAGAAGTGATTTGGATAAACTTGCTGAGAGCATAACTTAATTGGCTTGACAATTTAAATTTCACAGTTATGTCAATTCCTGCTAATGCCGGAAGAGGGGCTCGTTAAGAAGGCTCTTCTAAAAGAAAGGGAAGAGGAAAACGGATTTTCATAAATGCTTCAGAAAACTATTGCTCAAAGGATCACAGACAGCCAAGAGGTTTCAGCTGATCCCAGGAAAGGCAGGAGGCCAAGGTCAGAGCTGTAGACCAAGGCCGACCAACCTGCCTGAGAGCTGAGAAATGGAGAGGGGTCCTAATAGCTGTCCCTTAGCTATGGTGATCAGGGAGGTACAGGGAGGGGAATTGCTCAGTGTACCTGCAGTGGTTGTTGTGGTAAAGCTGAAAATACATTGTTTGCTGTCAGACTGAATGGATTAAAATTCCATCGCTGCTAACTGAGTGACCTTGGGCAAGTCACAGGGCTCCCTGGGCCTCAGTTTCCTTATCTGTAAAGTGAGGGGGGTAAGGTAGGTGGATTAGATATCCTTTGAAGGATTTTCTAGTTCTTTTTTTAAGAATATAGTTAGCTACGTTAATTGTTTTCTTAATGATGAATGATTCTTGAATCTCTGGTACAAATCCAGATTGACTATAGTAAATAATTTTTGGATATGTTGCTGTAGTCTTTTTATTTTATTTTATTTATTTTTTGTGGCTTTTTTTTAGAGGGGGGAGGGCAGGGCAATTGGGATTAAGTGACTTGCCCAAGGTCACACGGCTAATAAGTATTAAGTGTCTGAGGCTGGATTTGAACTTAGGTTCTCCTGACTCCAAGGCTGGTGCTCTATTCACTGTGCCATCTAGCTGCCCCCTTTTCTAGTTCTAAATCTATGATACTATGAACCCAGGGTCACACAGCTAGTTCAAATCTGGCCGGAGACACTTACTAGCTGTGAGACCCTGGGCAAGTCACTTAACCCTGTTTTAAAATTTTTTTCATCTGTAAAAATGAACCAGAGAAGGAAATTGCAAAGCATTCTGATATCTTTGTCAAGAAAATCCCAAATGGGGTCACAAAGAGTCAGACACAATGGAACAATGGAACCTAAAAGAAAAAGGCAGTTGCCTGACTTATTCGATATGGAACGCTGCATTTGTAGTCAGAAAGATCTGAGTTAGAATCTTGCCTCAGGCATTGACTAGGTGATCCTGGGCCAGCCCCTTAACCTTTCTCAACCTCAGTTTCCTCATCTGTAAAATGGTGTTAATAATAACACCTATCTCATTTCTGTTGTGAGGCCTAAGTGATGTGTAAGGAGCTTTGCAAGCTTCAAAGTACTATATAATGCTAGCTACCATGTTTATTCAAAGAGACCTGAAGCTCTTAGACAAGCAACCTCTTCCCCCCTCTTCCAGGCAAAGGGAAGGACCTACTCCCCCCTTCCACATATCGCCTCAGGCTGAAAAGTGAACTTGTATAGCTTTTTTTCCTCCTCCTTCAGGGCTCTGCCTTTTAGCTCTTTCTCACTAGTATAAAAATGTGCTTAGGGGTATGCAGTGTGATTTGCCTGGGGCTCTGAAACCCCCCTCCCCTTCTCCCCCACAGCCTTGAAGACACAGAACCAAATGTCACAGGAAGCCTTGGGCAAAAAAGAAAAAAAAATCATCCCAGTGCCAAGACCACAGGAGTGAAGATCCATCTCAAAGCCTTCCCTGGATTTTCAGCGACTGCTAATGGAGGAAAAATGAGCCTGAATCTCATGGCAATTGTGAGTGCCCTGAAGTTTCCTTTGATTTCAGTAAGACCAGGTAAGGCAGTAAAATAGGGGTTTGTTAACAAGAAAGGAAATGGTCATTAAATACAAGTCTCATTTCTCTGTATGGGCCTCTTCAGCTGCCACTCATTCAGGCCTTCGTGAATGAATGAATGAATGAATGAATGAACAGATGGATGGTTGAATGAAAAGGCTTCTATTAAGCTCTTCCTATTTTCCAGGCACTGTATTGTGAGGGATGAAGATATAAATGTGAAAGGGGGACCTTCTTGCCCTCAAAGAACTTACATTTTTATGGGAAATGAGATGGTGGAAGAGAATATGCACATGGGAGTGTTGACTAGGGAAGGGAATAAGGGTAGTGTAGGGGAGGTTCAATAGACTTGGGGTGTCACCCCGGGGAGCCTGTACCTGAAGTTCCCGTGGAAACCTTTAGGTCTCCAGAGACCTGGCAATTCTGCTGGGCTCCTCAGAGATGAGTTTCCTGGCTGTTTCAGGCAGTGTGGTTAGCTGGCATTTTAAGGGTTGGCATTGTGGTAGGATGTGGTGAACCCTGAGCAGTCCCCCGGTCGCTTGGCCCTACCCCCCTGACAGCAGCAGTGAGGCTGAGTGCTGCATCAATTAAAAGAAGAGAGTTTTTGGCTGACCTTCCAGGTGGCATCATGCATTTCAAAGACTTTCATCGAGGGGTGAGGAGTGGCTGACTCTTCTCAGCTCTGGCATTTTGCAACCTAGCCCACTAATGGAGGAAGACTCGACTAGCTGAATTTGTACTTGGGTCCCTGGATGCTTTTTCTCTTTTTGTGTTTTTTTCCCCCCTCTTGGCTGTGTAAAAGAATATTTAAAATCCCGAGCTGGAGATATTCAGGTTGGGAGGTGAATGAGTGCTGCTGACTGTTGGCATTGGAGAGGATGGTCACTGAGAAGGAGCCCAAGCCTAGAAATTTTGCCAGCAGACATCTACCAGGGGTTCTTTTATAGGTGGCACAATGGTTAGAGCATTGGAGTAGGGAAGACCTGAGTTCAAATCCAATCTCACTTACTTTGCGATATTGGCCGAATCACTTAGCCTCTCTTTGTCTTGGTTTCCTCAACTGTAAATAATAATCCCTACCTCGCAGGGTTGTTGTGAGGCTTAAATAAAATATTTGTAGAAAGCACTTTACACTGTGCCTGGAACAAAGCAAGTGCTATAGACATACTTATTCTCCACCCTCTTTTTTCTCCTTTTTGGACAATGTAGAAAAGAAGAAAATGTAAAATGCCTCATTAGCAATTCTACAAACTGCTTTCCATTCTGATGAGTTCTAAGCCTCAGCCACTCTGGAGAGCATAACAGTAGTTATGAAGTTACTGAATCCTACTTTGCCTTACTGTCAATTCGTTAGCGTGCATTAACTTTTCTTTTGCGTGTAGAAAATAAATACCTGTCCCATATGGGATTCATAATGCACTCTGAGTCCACCTCCTCGAGACACAAACCTAAATATCAGCCATAAGTACATAGTTCCCAAGTGTCTAAGGTGAGGGTTTAATGAGCCGAAGCAGATGAGAAAAGGAAACCTCTCCATCCTCCACCCTGCTCCTTAGAGGCCGGGCTCCTCTAAAGCAGAATCCAGTCCATCCTTCATACCTCAGGTCCATGGCAAGGGGCCCCTTAGAGAGAGGGAAGGGCCATAGTGCTCCAACCCCCAAGCCCAGCAGCAATTACTCAAGATTATAGGGGAAATGAAAGAAGGGAAGGGAAGGGGACGAAAATATATTTAGTGTTTGCTACGTGCCAGGCACTGTGTTAAATGCTATATAAGTGTTATCTCATTTACTCTTTATAAAAACCCTATGAGTTAAGGAAACTGAGGCTGAGAGGCTCCTAGAGACTCCTGGGAGCCTTTCAAGGTTGGTAGTTAGGACTTTATCAGAGCTTAGGATTATAGGACCATAAGAAGGCATCTTGACCAATTTACCTTATTTACTTCTTTTTTTATTTTTTGAGAGGGAAAGGCAAGGCAATTGGAGTTAAGTGACTTGACCAAGGCAGTAGTGTTGCCCAGCTAGTAAGTGTTAATGCCTGAGGGCGGATTTGAACTCAGGATTCCAGGGCTGGTGCTCTATTCACTGTGCCACCTAGCCGCCCCATCCTCATTTTATAGATGAGGAAACTTAAACCCAGAGAGGTTATGTAACAGATCCCTGGTTACATAAATAGGAAGAGACAGATTCAGGATTTTAATTCAGTGGTAGAGTTTTCAGAGATCTTGGTCATGATCAGGTTTAGGAGTTGGATTTTAACCGAGGGAACTAACTAGTACAGAGTGTAAGCACCCTGTCAGCAGGAAATGTTTTTTTTTTTTTTACCTTTCTCTGTACCCCCAGTTCTTAGCACAGTGTCAAGCACTTAGTAGGTACCTAATAAATACTTCCCCTCAATATATTTTTGTTTTGTTAAATATTTCCCAATTACATGTAAAAATGTTTACTATTCATTTTTTAAAATTTTGAGTTCCAAAATTCTTTCCCTCCCTCCTGTTCCTTCCCCCTCCTTGAGGTGGCAAGCAGTTTGAAATCAATTATACATATGAAATCATGCAGAATATATTTTCATGTTAGCCATATTGTGAAAGAAAACAGACAAAAAAGGAGAAAAATAAAGTTTAAAAGTATGCTTCCATCTGAAAGTAATTTGAAATTGATTATATATATGAAATCATGCAGAATGTATTTCTGTATTAGCCATGTTGCAAAAGAAAACAGACAAAAAGAAAAAAAACGCCACCATAGTTTAAAAAAGAATCTGCTCTCAGAGTTCATCAGTTCTCTCTCTGGAGGTAGAAAGTATTTTTCATTATGTGTCCTTTGGAATTGTCTTGGATCATTGTTTTGATCAGAGTAGCTAAGTCTTTCACAATTGATCATTCTTGCAACATTGCCGTTACTTTGTACAGTGTTGTCCTGGTTCTGCTTACTTCATGCTGCATGAGTTTATATAAGTCTTCCCAGGTTTTTCTGAAACCATCTGGCTCATCATTTCTTATAGCATAATATTATTCTATCATAATCATATACCACACCTTGTTCAGCCATTCCCCAATTGAGGGGCATCCCCTCAATCTCCAATTCTTTGCCACCACAAAAGGAGCTGCTATAAATATTTTTGTACAAATAGGTCCTTTTCCCTTTTCTTTGATCTCCACGGCATATAGACCTAGTCGTGGCTTTGCTGCGTCAGAGTATACACAGTTTAAAACCCTTTGGGTGTAGTTCCAAATTGTTCTCTAGAAGGTTGGACTAGTTCACCACTCTACTAACAGTGCATAAGTGTCCCAATTTTTCCACATCCCTTCCAGCATTTATCATTTTTCTGTTCCATCCTGTCAGCCAATCTGATAGGTGTGAAGTGGTCTCAGAATTATTTTAAGTTGCATTTCCCTAATCAGTAGTGATTGAGAGCATTTTTTTCATGTGACTCTTGGTAGTTTTGGTTTCTTCTTCTGAAAACTGCCTGTCATTCTCCTTTGATCCTTTTCAACTGGAGAATAACATGCTTTTTTGCTTGTTTTATTATTATTATTATATTAAAAAATTTGAGCAGCCTTATTGGCAGTGTCTGGTATATAATAAGTGCTTAGTAATTGCTTGTTGACTGTATATGGTCTCTGGGTCATTAGAAGTATATAAACACAGAAGAAACAATCAGCTTAACCTACTATCACATTGATAAGTAAACAACTACTTGACTCATCGTAACTTGAATACCTTTCTATGTCTCCTTTTGGGAGTACATTGTTCACTGATTTCCTTATCAATTAAATTCAATTTAACAATTATCTATTAAGCATCTCCTATGGGACTGGCATTGTGTTGGGCACTAGGGATAGAGAAGCAGATATAAAAACTCAGGCCTGATCCCAAGGAACTTATATTTCATTGGGGAAAATAATATGTATACCGTATTGAACCCCAAGGAGATTGAAACCCAAAGAGAATTTGTGGGGATGTACTCCAAATGTAATGAGCATCATCCTGGCTCCCATTGCTTGCAGGCCAGGCCTATTTCACTTCATCAGAGTTCCCTGATACCATTAAAGGGGGTTGGGAATATCTAGGCTCCCTCCCTTTCATTGGCTCTAGCTCTATGTAAGAAATGCAGGTTCCCCCAAATCCAAGGGGATCCTGATATCCAAGCTTTATTGAACCATGTAATAATTGTATTAACTCTACAGAGGAATATTTACTACAAAGATGGAGCAAGAATAAACATACAAACATTCCTTCCAATACATGGGGACATAACATCTCCCTGCATCACCTCTTAGTGGGGGAGGATGAGGAGATTAGGGTCACAGTTGAGCTCAGTTCCCATATTGCATAGTCCCACCAAGCTCCAAGTCTGAAGCCCATCTTCTGTTGGAGTTTGGGGTACCCTGGCTTCTCAGGGCTTGCCTGCTGAGCTGGATGGCTGTTCAACCTCCAGTAAGGATCCTATCACCTGCATCTAGAACCAAAAAGGACAAGCAAAATGAACTAAAACACAAGCCCTAGCCCCACTCTCTAAGGCCACTGAGTAAAAGGGGGTTGGAGGGGAAGGTAGACCTCTCTACCCAGTTAATTCATGGTACCCATCTTGGGGATGAACATGAACATTACCCTCTCTGGATACTAACAGGAGAAAGAGAGAAAATGTTCCTGTAAGTCAGTTTTAAAGACACAGCCTGTTCTGGCTACACAGCAAATCAAAGGAGACTCCTCCCACCTATGTAATAGGGGAACACAGGATGTCTTCTCCCAGAAGTAGAATGCCTCCATGTTAGGTCATCTAGGTATGTATAGAAAACTCCTTGTGACACATGTAAACACAAAGGACTTTTTTTTTTTTTGAGAAAGGATTCAATTATCAATTAACCTCTTGGGGAACCAGGAATAGCTTCATGTGGAAGGTGACCCTTGAACTGAGACTTGAAGGGCGTGAGGGATTCCAAGAGTTGAAATTGAGAAGGAAGGATATCCAGGCATCTAGGACAGTTTGTGCAGAGGAAGGGAGGTGGGAGATGGTACACCATGAGCTGGACTTGGGGGGTGGTGTGGTATATAGCAAGCAAACCACTTTGGTTAGAACGTAAAGTATCTGGGAGAAGATAATGTGCAGTCTGGAAAGATAGGTTGGGGATAGATTGTGTGGGGATTTAAATGTCACACGGAGAAATTTGTATTTTATCCTAGAGGATGGGTCCTTAACCTAGGATCCTTGGACCTTTAAGAGGGATCTATTAACTTGGATAGCGGGGGGAAAAAAACCCCACAGTATTATTTCTACTAACCCATAACTAAAATTTAGCATTTCCTTCAATTGTGAATATGGGCAACATTATTCTAAGAAGGGGTCTATAGACCTTCCCAGACATGCCAAAGGGCAATAGAAGTAGAAATCAATAAGTACTCTGCAGTATTCCCTGGCTTCCATTAAGTCCCAGCTAAAACCCCACCTTCTACAGCAGTGGTTCTCAACCTTCCTAATGCCACAACCTTCTAATACTCATATGTGAGCGTATCTGCATGTAGGCAGACCTGCCTGGAGACAGATAGAGGAGAGGTGACTCAATTCCTAAGACCATCAGAAATATGTGTTTTCTGATGATCTTAGGCGACCCCTGTGAAATGGTCATTCGACCCCCAAAGGGGTTGTGACCCACAGGTTGAGAGCTGCTGTTCTACAGGAAGCCTTCCTCAATCCCTCCTAATTCCAGTGCTTTCTATGCTTTAACTATTTCTTATTTATCCTGCATCATCTTGTTTTCTATATATTTGTTGTCTTCCCTCATTAGATTGTAAGCTCCTCGAGGGAGCTTTTGTTTCTTTTTGTATCTCCAGAGTTTAGCACTATGCCTGACCCACAATAGGTGCTTAATAAATATTTATGGATTAGTTGAAGTTTGTTGTTGTTATTCAGTCCCTTTCAGTCACATCCGACTCTTTGTGACCCTATTTGGGGTTTTCTTGGCAAAGATACTGGAGTGGTTGGCCATTTCCGTTTCCTGATAATTTTACAGATGAGGAAACTGAGGCAAATAGGTTTAAATGACTTACCCAGGGTCACACAGCTAGTAGGTGTCTGAGGCCAGATTTGGATGCAGGAAGATGAGTCTTCCTGACTTCAGTCCCTGTATGTTATCTACTGTGCCACTCAGCTGCTAACTGATTGAAGTTAGTCTCTGTTAATGAGATTTTTAAAAAATTTGTTCTCAGTTGTTCTGAGAAGGGTCAACAACCCAGGGAACTAGGATGGGAATGGTAAGGTAACAATAGAGGTGATGCTTTGGATTACAGGGAGCACCAGGGAACATCAATTACTGGGAAGAATCTTCAATTCCTTCATGTATTAGCCATTGACATCTTGTCTGAGTTAGACCTGGGAACAGTTCTTGGAGCTATTCAGTTGAGGAGAATGTCATTTGCTACTTTTGAAACAATTCTCTTGGTCAATGTGGGAGAGCAAGAGTTTGTATCAGTCGACTATGGTGTGCCTATAACCCAATAAGATACCAAAGGATAGGGCAGACTAAACAAGACAGTAACCTGGGCTTCTGTTGATAAATTTTTGGCTCCAAGGTTAGAGATACTAAACTGGTTACATTCTGCCTTTCTTGCATAATGTTGTCTAAGGCTTGAAAAGGATTGAAAGCAGAAAGAACAGGGGAAGGTGGCCTGTACTTCAGATCTGTAGCTGGGCAAATACTATTCAAATATAAGCTCGTTGATTTAGATCTGGAAGGGACCACAGAGGTCATCTAGTCCAACCGCACCATTTTATAGATGAGGAAACTGAGGTCCAGAGACTTTATAAATGACTTGTATAATGTTATTTCAAGTAGGAAATATTTTCTAGCCAGAAAGTATAACCTTGGTTTGAACATTTGGGTATGAGAGTATGGGGTGAAGATGAGGGAGGAACGTGTGTAATATTTTCTTGAAAAGGTTGACTGCCTAAAGAAAGCAGATTGAATGATGCTCCTGAGCTTTGGGCGCCATCTTCTAAAACATTAATTTTAAAATGTTCAGTTCCAAATTCTCTCACTCTCTCCAGTCCCTCCCCCACCCATTGAGAAGGCAAGTAATACAATACCTATTATACATGTGAAGTCATGCAAGACATATTTCCATATTAGCCTGATGTCATTTTCTATTGTGTATGGGTTTTGTGTACGTATGTGTGTGTGTGTGAGTGTGTGAGTGTGTGTGTGAACTAAATTAGTAATTAAGGTGGAAACTGCAGAATGTTTGATCGCCCCATCAGCATCTTTCTCCTGGTCTATCTCTCCCCTCTGCTCTCTTTCTTTTGCTCTGGTTTATTCTCCATCTTGCCCTTCTTTTTTTTCTTTTTTTTAAAAGAGACATCTAATTTGATTAGTAAAGCCATATAGTCACTCTATAAAACTTAAAATTAGTTTCATCAAGGTTTTGGTGGGTCTTTACCATAATCTAGTCCTATGAGCCCACTGATTCAGCTCTACATGCTCTGGACATTTGTAATGAAATTCAGAATTGTTATAATCCTCATATACATATACATATACATATACAATCCTTATAATGAGAGACTTGTGGAATGTCAGAGCCAAACCATTAACTATCCCCCCAAATACAGACTTTTTGCCATTTTTTGTATGGCATTTACATTAGGTCACTTACTTTTTTTTTCTTTTTGATTGCCCTTCTTTTTCTTGATTTTCTTTTATTCTTTCCAACTTTGTCTGTTTCCTTTCTTTCAACCTCTCTACAGAACAAACTTTTTTGAAATAAAGGAGAGCCAACACTTGGTTTCCCATACTCCATGGTCAGTCACTTCAACCTTGCCTTCACTAACAGCCTAAATTTCCTCGCTCCCTAGACTTAGACTTACTATCATGCCAACTACGGCTGCTGAGCCAGTCTCCAATACTGAGTCACCTATTTACCTTCTTTCATCACAGGACTCAAAGTATTTCTGTAAAAAATTACAGAATCAAAAATAGAACTCACTATAAATTGGTACTGTAAATTCTAATTGATATCTCCATGTGGCTCATCAATTCTTCATCCATCTCCTTATAATACTTATTCCAAGTCTTCACCTTTTCCTCTACCATCCCCATTCCATCCTCTTCTCCTAGCTCTCATCAGCTAACATTGTATCCTACTCTGCAGAGAAGAATAAAATCATCTGACCTGAACACCTTCATTTCCCTCTTCTCCAACTCAAATATTTTGGCATCTTCACCCCATAATCCTTTCCTTCCATCTTGTTTTAGAAGAGTGAGTGTCCCCTCACATTGCTGCTTCCTATAGTGATCATCCTATCTTCCTCCTTCGCTTCAGGAACCAAGAGCCAAGTGTCTGCTTCTACTTACGTGACACCAATTTATCTCTGATTACTGGCAGGTTTGCTTCTCATCTCCCTCCTAAAACGGCTCTCCAGAAAGCCATCAATAATCTCCTTGCCAAATTCAGCAATCTTTTCTCAGTTCTCTTTCATTTCTCTCAAGCACTGATATTATTGTCACCCTCTTTTTCTCTGTCTTTATAACACTATAGTATTCTAGTTCTCTAGCTACTTCTGACATTCCCACTGATTGTTCTGCCTCTTCCTAGTCCTGAAAAGTGAGTACATCAATTCTTAGCTGTAATGGTAATCAATTTGTTTGATCAGATACTTAGGGCTAAGTAGATCATATACTTAGGGTTAAGTAGATCCTAGTAACTTAGGGTTAAGTATAGATCTCTGTCCATTGGTAAAAAGGTGTGAATTCCCCTGTTGACGTGGAAGAATGTTATTGGCTGAGACACTCCTCTGTTGACTTGGGAGAAGGCCAGTGTTTATAAGCAGGAGAATTTTGGAGAGACAG
>CM053596.1:219886122-219901191 GCA_028646575.1 Pseudocheirus occidentalis | reverse complement strand
GAGATTCTTTTTCCATCTGGCAAATTTGACTTTTTAAGGCATTCTTCTCCTCACTGGCTTTCTGGGCCTCTTTTGCCATTTGAGTTCATCTATTTTTTAAAGTGTTGTTTTCTTCAGTCAGGTTGTTGACTCTCTTTTCATGGTTTTCTCTCATCATTCCCATTTCTCTTCCCAATTTTTCCTCCACTTCTCTTATTTGTTTTTCAAAGTCCTTTTTTAGATTATCTATAGCTACTAGGCATTCTTCAAGTGTCTTGGAAGCATTTGGTGTGGGAGTTCTGACTGTGTTGTCTTCCTCCATGCTCTGATCCTTTTTGTCCACAAAAAAGGATTCTAGTGTTTTATTGCTGTTCTTATTTTGATTCCTTTACCTCATGTTGGCCAATCAATTAATTGGTTGGCTTTTTTTTTTAGCTTTGTGAAACTCTGCTTCCAGGTAGGAAAGCTCTGTTCCAAATCGCTGGGGTTTTCCCAGCTGCTGGAGTTATTAGGGGGGTGTTGCAGCCTCCCCTAGCTTTGGCTTGCTGGAAGCACTCCCCAGGACCACCACCCAAGACCAAGATCTGCATCCAGGCCACTCAACGCAAGAGCACTTGCCCTGATCAATTGATTCAGCCCCCCTGCGGGATCCACAGGCCAGGGGCTCTGAAGCAGCCCAGTGGGTGCATCCACCGGTTACAGCAGTTTCTTTCCTTCTCCCATTGCTTCTTTGCCCCAGTGATATATTGGCTGAACTGCTTTTCCTCCCCCAAATTTAGCTTGAAAGCTTCACTCACTTTCACTGACCTTTAATCCGGGTTTATGCAGATTGCTCCAGGTGCTTTAGATTTTCTCTGAAGTGCTGTGGCTTGGGAGAGGGCTCCTTCCAGCTGCCCTGGAGCCTGGCCACATGGTGTTTTCAGGCTGGGCTGGTCTCAGCTCCAGGCCTGGGATGAGCCCCTCCTGCCAGCTGCCTTTCTCTAATCCCTATTTTTCACACCTTTCTTTAATCCCTATTTTTCACACCTTGGTAGGTGTGGAGTTGCTGGAGGCTGTAGCTCTTCTCTCTTGTAGACTGGCTGTGGCTTGGCTTGGCTCCTTCCTACCGCCCCAGGGCTTGGCTGTGGTTTTCAGTTTCAAGCTGGGCCTACCTCAGTGCCTCAGCTTGCATTCTGCTGTGATGATCCCCTGCTGCCAAGCTGCCTTCCGTGAGAGATGTGTTTTCTGTATTTTTTGAGTTTGAGAGTCCTAGAATTTGTCCAGCGTCATATTTTTATGGGTGTTTAGGGTGGCTGTGTGGGAGCTGTGGGACACTGCTGCTTCTACACCGCCATCTTGCCTCCGCCCCTGGAAGTTATCTGATCACTGAAACATTGAAAGATACCTTGGGGTTTGGGGGCTAGATTTTTTTTTCTTAAGGACCATGCCTTAAACATGAATTACTGAAGCTCTCATGGATTGGCCGGAAATATTTCCCAGACCATACTCCACCAGGTAACTGGGCCCTGATTGGCTCAGAGTGAATATAAACAGCAATTGTTTCTGTTTTAGCCACAAACTCTAAAGGTCTTCCCCTTCCAGATTGATTTTTTTAAACTAGGTAAAAGAAGCCATTCTCTGCCTGATTTTTTGTTAAACCTTAGTCACTAAAGAGGTGTTGCCTCAGTCAAACTAAAACCTTCTGGGGAATACATTATTGACATCCAATCATCCAACTACATCTTGGTTAATTCCAACCAGAAACCACCAACATCTAAATAAAAGATGATTATGATAAGATTATTCAAGATAAGAAAAGGTCTTGCTTCTGTATCTAGGATAGGATAGAAACACGGTGCAATTTATTAAATATACATATATTTTTAAAACCATACAGCTCTACGAAAGTAAAATGGGTGTCAATTATCTCCCACAGCAGCCAGCTAGCCTCTGTTATTGCTTCTACCGTCATCCACTGCTGGGATGCTTCACTGACAAGCTTCTGCTATCTGGTGCTTTTATCCCAACTGAACTATTGTCATCTTCTGGAGTTTGGCTTTGGTTCTCAGACTTCTTCTTCCTCAAAGGATGTTGCTATTTTTTTGTGAGTCTCCCCATAACCCTGGCTAAATGGAAGCATTTCAGTTCTTTTACTTACTGGGTTCACAGTCACACCCAGCCACTACAGAAAAGAGGACTTCATATTAAGATCTTTCTTCATCTTAATCAAATTATTTGGTGAGGAAGTGAGGGTGTACAAATTCCCCTAACCGACTATATCTAGCTGACCTCAGGCCATGCTTCACATTCCCTCCAGCCATCCACCAGGAAATTTGGGTTGACTTGGACAAATTACTATTTGCCCAGGTGCTGTATACCCTGCTATGTCCCACTATGCCCTATGTTTGACTTCTTGCTTTGCAACAATAATCAAATAATTATCACCAATACTACTGGAAAGGGCAGTGGAGCCTTTTGACTCCATTCACATTCTCAGTAATTCTTAGACCAAATCTTCCTTCCTTGGCCACAGTTGCCCTATATGTGTTTTTGTCACTCATTAGAATGTAAGTTCCTTGAATGGAGGGACCATCTTACTTCTGTATTTTTTATCTAAGCACCTAGCACAGTGTCTGACACATTAAATGCTTTTTCATTCATTTACTTCATCCATTCTTTCCAAACAACTTTGCTGGTCCCTCATTGGTAAAGAAATTCCCTTTCAATTCCCACAAACCTCCTAGCGGACAATAGGGCCACACAAACAACACTGGAGCTTCAGGGAGTCTCCAAGAGTCTCTTGGCATCCCTGGCACTGGTGACCTTTGCAAATATTTCTGCAGCTACACCCAGGATGCAATGACTCCGACACAGGGAAGAGGGGGAAACGGGGCTTTTTGAATTTAAACACGAATATTGTTTCTTTTTCATAATCAAAACCTCTTTTGCCTTTCTCCTTCCCGGAATTCTCTTGCTCTGTAAATCGATGATTGTTTCACCTTTAAGTCTGCAGAGCAACAGGGAACAAACAACAACACCTCACAACCTTTCTTCCTGTGACACCTGGAATGGAGCGATTGTGATGTCTTAGCCTATTCAAGCTGCCAATGTGAAAGAAAAATCTGCAAGTGCCGTAGATTCAAGCATCCTGCCATCCATCTGTCTCTGAAGCCCAGCTCAGGGAGCGTCGGGGTGCTCTGGCAGCACTGACTTATATCTCTTTTACTTCCCTTCTAATGTGTTTTCCAGTTGTTACTTAGTAGATGTCATTTTAAATTCAGCATCTCATAGGATACTCGGCTTGCTTGCTGCAGATACTCAATAAATGTAGTTGGTGGAATGTATGAAGCTAAGCCTGAAAAGAGAAAGGACTGTTAAAATCTCTCTGGTCTAGCCATCCACGGGGCAGCAGACTTGGAGCCAGAAAGAACCTCCAAGCTCAACTAATCCAAATGCTCACATTTTGCAGAGGAGGAGATCAAGGACTAGAGAGAACCAACTTGCCTAAATTCACATAAGTAGGAAGGAAGGAAGGAAGAGTCCTTATAATGTGCCAGACACTGGGTGAGGCACTTTACAGATACTGACTCATTTGATTCTCACAACTCTCCAAGGAGGGTGCTATAATTATCCCCATTTCATGGCTTAGGAAAACTGAGGCAGACAGAAGTTAAGTATCTCACCTGGGGTCACATGGGTGTTATAAGTCAGATTTGAACTCATCTTTCTGACTGTATGCCCAGCACTATATCTACTGTACCACCAACCTAGTAAAAGTAGAACATAGATTTGGGCTTAAGTCTTGATTTTTAATTTCAGAGCTCTTTTCACTGTGCTCTACACTATGTCTGCAGAATGATTTGCTAAATGCTTAAGTAACTTGGAAGTGGAGGTGAGCCTCAGTTCCTGAAGGCTGTATTAGCAGAGTGTCCACTCTGGAAAGTAGAGAAACAGTTGAGCAGAGACCTGGGAATAATAGACTCTATTTCTGTCTTCCAAGGACAACCTGATAAAGTCTAGCCAGGCTCACCAGTGGAAGGATGGCCAGTTATTTTGTTGACCATAGAAACTCATAAAATCATCCACTGAGGTGTAAAAGGGTTGCAATTCGTACCAGGGAAAGAAACAAACACACTGATGAAATCACAAATGTTTAAAAATATTTATATATGAGTAAATGGAAGCTATTATTGGTGTCTGTAGACCAGAGGGAGACTAGAATGAACTCAAGTTCAGCCAGATTTACTTAGTAACAGGTACCCAAGGGGAAGCATCCTCTGTTTCTCAGAATTAACTACACAATTCAAGGGAAAATAAAACTCAGGGTAGGGCAACTTTACCTATCACCTGAATTTGTCACTAAGATTGTCTCCCAAAGTCTCCAAACCGAATACTGAGGGGCAAGAACATCCCTAGTGGCCAATGAAAGGTTTCATGGATATGCTTCTGTCTGTGTGTGTGATTTCATTACTTCTGGCACCATAAACCATGATCAAATCAAGTCTGCCACTGTTCCTGAATAGGATGTGCCAATCAACTTTCCTACAGCCTCTCTAAATATCCTTGTCACTTCTTTTTCTGTGTTGTCTTTTCCGTTGAAATGTAAGGTCTTTGAAGATAAGCTCCAAATGGCAGCATGGATGAGATATAAGGGTCATCAAATAAACAAATTAGAGGAGCAAGGAAGAAATCACCTTTTGGATCTATGAACAGGGGAAGAATTTGTGAATAAATAAGTGATCACAAGAGATAACATAGATCATTCTGATCACATGCAATTTAAGAGTTTTTGTACAAATGCAGTAAAAATTAGAAGGGAAACAAAGAACTGTGAAAAATCTTTGTAACAAGTGACTGATGAAAGTCTTATTTTCAAGATATATGGAATGGATTCAAATTTATAAAATTAAGAGCCATTCCCCAATACACAAATAGTTAAAGGATATGAGTGAACAGACAGTTTTCAAAGGAAGACATCCAAACTATTAATTATCATATGAAAAATGTTCTGAATCACTAACAATTAGAGAAATTCAAATTAAAGTGACTTTGAGGTTCTACCTCATCCCTATCAAACTGGCAAAAAATGACAAAATGTCCGAGGGAGTGTGGGGAAATAGGTATGTTGTCATACTTATAGTAGAATTGTGAATTGGTTCATTCATTCTGAAAAGCAATTTTGAACTCTGCCTGAAATGTTAACAAATGATACATACTCTTTAGTGCAATTGTAGCAGTACTAGGCCTATACCTCAAAGGAAGAGGAAAATAACAAAGACTTATAGCAACTCTTTTCATGGTAGCCCCAAAACTGGAAACTAAGGGGCTGTCCCACTTTTGGGTTATGGCTAAACAAATTGTGTCATATGAATGTAATGGATTATTATTGTGCCACAAGAAATTGTGAAATGGGTGGGGGGACAGAGTTTAGGAGAAACTGTGAAGAACTATATGAACTGACACAGGGAACTGAACAGAATTAGAACAATTTGTATATTGATAAAATTATAAAGGAAAACAACTTGTAAAACTTTTCAAACTTGAATCAATGCATCAATGTAATGGTAAACTGAATCCAAAAGAATGAAAATGAAACATTCTATTCACCTTATGATAGAAATAATGAGCTTAAAACAGAAAGAAACAGACATTTTTGGACAAGGCGGCTGTGGGGATTTGTAAATATGTACTGAGGGATTTTTTTAATTGATCAATTAGGAGGGTAGAGGAAGGGGCAGATTAATTATTTTAAGTACTTGTTACTTGAAAAACAATTTTAAAAATTAAAATCAAGTTTAAGCTCATAAATCTAGAACTGAAATGGACCTCAGAGGTCATCTAGCCCTAATCTGTTCATTTTAAAATTGGAGAAACTGAGGCCTAGGGAATTGAGATGGCCCCTGCAGGTCACCTAAGTAACAAGCACCAGAAGCCAGATTGGAAGTGAGGGCTTTTGACTCTGCATGTAACCCTTGCTTTTTGTGAGGTACCAAAGTGCCTTTGAGCAGATAGGAGCTAAGCTGATATCCCTCCCAGGATATCCATATGTTAGTGGCAGACACTTAAAGACTGAAAAGAAATGAATATTTAGTGCTAGAACTGAAACACTAGGGATTGGGGGCATATTTGGGGTTTTGTCCTCTGCCCCTCTGATTATCCTAACTAAAGAACATCTTATTCCTCTCCTCATAAGACTAGCTCATTTAACTAGCCTTTCTATGGTCTAGGGCTCTGGTGAAGGGCATCTTTAGTAAAGCAGGAGTGAATGGTCTATCCACCCACATTCCTAAGGTATGGTACCAATGACTTTGGCAGGCTCATTCCTGTGAAGGAGAAGGTGGAAAAATCCAGATGGAAAATCTTGCCTTGGCCAAATTAATATGAGCAACAGGAAAAACCCTAAATTGGTTCTATAACAACTGACCCTCTGTTCCTAAGTCCATGGGAAAGAAAAAAAAATGAATCCCACGTGAAGGAAAATTGAAGTGAGCCCAAGAGTTCATCAATACTTTTCTGTCTCCTCTTTAAGTGTTCCTTCTAAAGATGTTAGAACATACCTCACTGTTTAAGCAAGGTAATTTGATCCAGGCAATAATCCCCATAAATATTCATGATTTTGCCTTAACATTAAAATAACATCTGTTTCCAAACATCTGCAATCTGTTTTCAATGCTTCAGTAAAATGTAAATTAACTATAACTAATACAATAAAGTGCTAATAGGGATAATGATAATGAAAGATGCCTATTAGTGAAGAGAACATGGCCCAGCCCACAATGGCTAGTTTCTAAACTTCCTTGAAACTTCACTTTGCTTCCATCTCAAAAAAAAAAAAAGTCTCTCAAACGAGTGTCTGCTGGAAAAAACGGGAAATAGCTTTATATGGGGGAAGGAGGGAGAAGATTTTCATGAAATTCTTGAAGCCTCTCATAAGATGAGGTTGAACCTGAGCAGCAGTGGGGTGCTATGGAAAAAGGATTGGCTTGGGTATTTCATCTCGACTTGGAAACTTCCAATCTATGAAACTCTGGGCAAGTCATTATACCTCCCTAAGCCTCAGTTTTTTCTTCTATAACATGAGTTTGAATAATATCTAAATTATCTACCTCACAAAGTTGCCATGAGGAAAGTACTTTGCAGGGCTAAATGTGAGTTATTATTGCCCAACATCATATCAGTCAAGTCATTTAGATTTGGAAAGGAAGAAAAGGGTGAGTGGAGAGTTGTGGAAATAATAGACCAAGTTGATTAAATTTTTTCTCCTGTTTTTTTTTTCAAACTATTTCTGAGTTTGGAGGTGGAGACACCCTAGAAATATGCATACCACCTTCTTTGGCTATTTGGAAAAGAACATTTCCTCAGAAAGCAAGATGCCCATCTTTCAAAGCCTAGCTCACGTACCACCTTCTCTATGAATCCTACTTTGACTGACTGCCAACAATGACCTGTCTCTTCTCCAGATTCTTACCACCAATTTGGCCACACATGGATCTTGGCAATGAAATATATAATGCCATGAATTTTTCTGCCAAATCTCTCTCCAATTGGAAGGTGGGTTCTATGAGAGAAGAGACTGTTTCTTACTTTTTTGCTTTTATTCATCCCTACTATCTCCTAGAAGGAGGCAAATATACAGTAACCACTCACTGAACACTGGAATACTGGTGTTAACTCATTCCCAGAATGGCAGACTTTCAGAGTTGGAAAGGAAATCAGAGACTAATCCAATTCCTGCCTAATCAAGGATTCCTTCTACATCCGTCATAGCAGATGAAGACGATCATCTAGGCTTTGTCTGAAGGTCACCAGTGGTAGGAACCCATTTCCTCACAAGCCTTCTTTATTTTATAACGTCTCATTCCACAATTAGATAACTGATTGTTAAAGTTGTTGTTTTTCTTTTTCCCTTAACTAAAACCTAAATATGTCTCTTTGCAACTCTCCCCTTTTCTTCTGAGTTCTTTGCTGTAAAGACAAAGCAGAATAACTCTAAACTATCATCCGTATGACAAGCCTTCCAGTCCTTGAAGATAGCTAACATATCCTACTAAATCTTCTGTTCCTCAGAGTAAACAACCTCCCATTCTTTCATCTGATCTTTCCAAGGTATGACTGCCAGACCCTTTAGAATTCTGGTTGCCTTCCTATAGAGAAAACTGGAACTAGAACCTTTGTGCCTTGACTCTTATTGAGGACCAACCATAATAACCAGAACTACACCACACTAATCTCACCTAGAGAAGAAGAGGGCATAAAATTAGATGGGTAGAGTGGGGCTATATCCTTTGTCTATACATATCCTATCCACATATCAATGCCCAGCTCAGGTACCATTTTCTCTGTGAAACCTTTCTTCTCTAACTGAAACCTGGATTAATCTTCCTTTCTTTGGAGCTGCCATAGTGCTGATAGTCTATACCACCCACCTAATTCTAAACTTGTTGGTAGAGTAGGGACTAGACCTGTGATATTTTTGTTATAAGGATGAGACAAAGAGGATTATAAGGATAAGATTATAAGGATTTCCCTCATGAGAAAAAAATCTAACAATGCAGGTTGGCACCTTCTCATCAATTTATGATGTCAGAGATTGACTGGAATGTTGAGAGGTTAAGTGATTTGCCTAGGGTTCCACAGCCAGCATGTGTCAGAGGTGATACTTGGACTCAGTTCTATAATTACCACACCATACTGCCTTTCTAAAACTTGTTTATGTTGTGTGTTTTTTTTCTTCTCAACTAAATATTTGAGGCATTTGATTAGGTCACAGTCCTTCACCTAGAGTTTAACATAGAGTAGGTGCCCCATAAAGACTTATTGATGGAATGATTACCAGGGTACTCCCTCTCCATGTTTCTACATCGGATCTAAGATTCGGTCGAGAAACCATGAGATTTCTTAAGGTTTTTAAATGCTCTGAAAGCTAAGGTAGTTCAGAAGCCTGCTGATAAATAAGAATGTTCTATTTGGTTATATTTTTAAGGACCCATCTCATTGCTATGAGATCCTTTTTTATTGATCTACTTTAGGGTCAAGTGAATGAAAAAATATTGACTAAGCACTCACTGAGTGTTACTGTGCTAAGTCCTGGAGATATTCACATAAAAATGAGACAGTCCCTGTCCTCGAGGAGCTTATATCCTAATAAAAGGAGACAACATATACAGTATGAGAGAATGGTGGCCAAGGAAGGAAGTTTTGATTGGAGATATCAGAAGGATGGTGAGTGGATCCATAGGAAACAGGCTTTTTCAGAATTAATGGTGGTATTAATTTAATTATTGTGTCCAGAGCAAAAGTTGGAAAGCCAAGAGGTATGGCAGAGAAGGGGCAAGGGGACAAAGAGGGAGAAAAGGAAAAGAGAAGACATGGGTGGGAGGTTGTTAAATGAGCATTCTCTCACTCTATGATTAAGACAGCTTAGTGGCACAGTGGACAGAGTGCTGGGCCTAAAGTCAAGGGCATAGACAAGAGTTCAGTCAGTCCAAGTACCATGGACCCTTGATGCTGTCCATAGCCCAGTCTTTTCACCAAGTTATGCACAGAGCCATTTCTTGACTCCCTAGTCTAGTAAAGATTTGTAGGGGAGTGGTAGTGCTAAAGACTAAATTGCAGGTGGTACCAAACAGCAGATGGGACTCCCTTATCTCTTCTGTCTTCCTCTATTGAAATATGGGCTCCTGAGAAAGCCAGAACTATCTTGCTTTTGTTTTTATTTCCCTAACACTTAGCATGATGGTTTGCCTATAATATGTGCTTAACAAATGATGGGGTAGCCAGGTGGCTTTGATGGAGTGCCTGGCCTGGAGACAAGAAAACCTATGTTTGGGGCAGCTAGGTGGCGCAGTGAATAGAGCACCAGCCCTGTAGTCAGGAGTACCTGAGTTCAAATCCGGCCTCAGACACTTAACACCAAAAAAAAAACAAAAACAAAAACAAAAAAACCCTAGCTGTGTGACCTTGGGCAAGTCACTTAACCCCAATTGCCATCAAAAAAAAAAGCAAGAAGACCTATGTTCAAATCTGACTTCAGATATTTGATTAGCTGTGTGACTGTAAGTCACCCAATCTCCCTTTGCCTCAGTTTCCTTATTGGTGGAATGAGAACAATAATAGTCCTCACATCCCAGGGCTGTTAGGGGATCAGATGAGATAATAATTAATAAAGCACTTAGCAGAATGCCTGGTACCTAGTTTATAGAAAGCACTATATAAATGTTACCTATTATTATTGTTATTGTTATTAGGAGTTAAGGGTCCAAGTAACTCTAGTGATCCTGTACACGGTATAGTAGAAAGAACCTGGGTTTGGAGATGAGATGACCCGGGATAGAATGCCAACACTGCTGTCTCACCTTATCTATGTGACCTTAGACAAGTCCCTTATTGGCCCCTTTCCCCTGAGGCTTTTTACCTGCAAAATGGGCTTGATAATACTGCTTCAACTCACCTCCCAGGGCAGTCATGAGGATCAAAGAAAAAAACACATGTGAAAGCGTCTTGTAAACCAAAAAGGCCTTTGTAAAATGTAAACTGGCAACAAGCTTTGGTGAGCTCAGAGAAGTGATTAATGATCAATAATCTTACTCAACGGGGAGGCTTAAGAAGAATGTCCACAGTGAAAAAACAAAACCAAACTTTTAAAAATGGCCCTTTCCGGTGGAAAAAGCAGAGATTCAGTCATGAGCAGAACTTAACAGCCCTTAGTTAAGTGGCCATAGACCCTCACATATAATCCAGTGCCAAGGGGTCAGCTTGTTAGCCTTCAGTAAGCCCTGAGGACGAAGGTGGAAGCTTTGGACACAGCAAGTATAGGCCTGACCCTGCCCTCTGACTTACAACTGTATAAAGATGTGCAGGGAGGCGCTTTTCCTGGTGCCCGTGAAAGAGGACCTTTGATGGAGCCAGAAAGGATTAAATCCCAACATGGCCCTTAGGGGGCAGTTCTATCTGTGGCATTTCCTGACCTGTCACTTCTCTAGGGTCAGTTTTTATCGGTAAGGTCCCTAGTAACATTTCTAGAAGCCAGGAATCCCCAAATCAAAAGCTGCTTTTCCTCTAGAGTCCCATGAAAAGCATTTCCACTTCGCCCACCTAAGTGGTAGGGTCTGAGGCTCCATCACAAGGGGCCATTAAGGTGGGACTATGGGAGGCATGTTGTACTCCCATGTTGTAGTCTAAGCTCTGAATGACTTCTTTTCTTTGGTCTTGTTTTACCTTCACCACGCTGAGGAGGCATCAAAGGGTAGTGGAAAGGCAGCTCTATTTGGAGTGAAAGGATCAGGGTTTGAATCTTGATTCTGCCACCTATTTCCCATGTGACCAAGGGCAAATCACTCCCTCTCCTAGCACCTTAGTCACAACATCAATAATAAGGCATTGGGCTATGACTTATATGGTCTATTTCAGCTCCAAATATGTAATCCTATTCTCTTTTTATTCAGTGAAAGGTCATTTATGAAATACAAGCCATTTTGCCATCTGCCCTGCTGACACCCCCTCCCCCCCAGCTTTCTGCCTGTGACTGCTCCCTTCTCTCAGATGTCTGAAAACATTACTCCATGGGGAAATTAATTCTCTCAGTCTTGGAGTTCCCTTTCTGGGATTCAGACTGTTGTTGTTCAATCATTTTTTCAGTTGTGCCCTACCCTTCGTGACCCCACTTGGTGATTTTCTTGGCAAAGATTCTGGAGTGTTTTGCCATTTTTTTTCTCCAGCTCATTTTACAGATAAGGAAACTGAGACAGAGTTAAGTGACTTGCCCAGGGTCACACTGCTAGCAAGAGTCTGAGGCCAGATTTGAGTCTTTTTGACTCTAGAACGTAGATAGAATCAGGGTCATGGATAAGGAGGCAGGCGCCCTCAGCAGTCTGCTTCTTTCCCCTACCAACTCTTTTCCTTCCACATGAATACATAGCTAGGTCATCAGTATCCTAGATCAAGGTTTCCTACAACTGGTGTCTGACCTTGGTAAAGTTGTACAGGAAGTGGTTTGCCTTCTGAAACCCAAGCCTCCCATTCTCCATTCTTTTCCACAGTCCATTATGTTCTAATAACTCAAGCCGTACAGGCATACAGAGAGATCCCTGGTACTGCTTCCCTGCTCCCTTCATATCAAAACTACTATCAGGAAAAGGTCTGTTATCAGTCATTTCCCTCTTAGTATTAATATGTCACTACTAGGGAAAATGGCTTTTTGCACAAATCTCTCACATTAGAAAGAAAGGAGTTATTCCTAGTAAAGGAATTGCAGGCATATCAATATATTAGGTATATCAGTTGGGAAGGAATTAGGGTGAGAAACACAAGAATGTTCCCAGTGCCCCTGAAATCACAAGTTATCTATTCTATCCATATAGAAGGCACACCCAACCAGGACTTGTCACATTAGCCTTCTTTTAATCAGATCAATAGGTATGACCAGGTTTCACCAGCATAGGCCTTTTGTGGAATCTGCTTGCCCAAGACATTGATATTTGAGTTTCATTCCCCAATTCATCCGTCAATGTTCACCAGTCCCATCAGTGTTTCCCTCAATTCAGGACCCCATTCAAGGCAGCTCATGCCCTAACCACTAACCCTCCAGAACCGCTGGCTTCCTGCCCTGCTAGACAGAAGAAGCCCCTTGTCTCTATGTAAGATGGACCTGGAGTTTTGACTTAGGAGGTCTGATAAAGAGCGAACCCTAGAGGAAGCTAAGACTGACTTCATGTGGTCACTTAGTCATTTGTTACAGAGACATGTCTTACACTTCAAAAGAGAGTGACCTCAAATATCAGCCTACCTATAACATGAATTCAGGATTAGGTTGAAGTTGATAACATACAAGAGTCTAGGTATCAAGTGATATCCCTTATGATTTGACAGACTATTATATAGTAGACACCTGTGTCCTGGCTTATGACCACATGACAGCCAATGTCCCCAGCAAGGAAGAACAATCATCAAATACATGAACTGTGTTTTATGATCTCACTTCCCCAAGATGTTTATTTGTTTTAAAAAGGTTTTTTCCCTTGACTCTAGCAGTTTAAATGAAAATATTTGCATTTCTATAGTTCTGATATGCTTGAATTTCAAAACCCTTGTATTTCATACCAGAGAGGCAACCTTGGACAAACCTTTCATTTATTAATAGTAGTAAAAGAAAATTATGGAGGGCTTTATGTATATGAACAATTACAATTGAGGATAAAAGTGTAAATAGAAACACAAGTTAACAGATTTACTTGTTGTTCTTCTCTGCTTTGGACACTATCCAGCTTTCCACATTTCTAGTGTCTTTGAGATTCTCTCCCTCCTTATTTTGCCTCTGCATAGAGCTGTCCCTGATCCTATTACCTTAAGACTCACCTATTGAATTGAATTGGAAATTCTAGGGAAGTTCCATCATACGCTCTCTACTCAGAGAGGCTGTTGTATCTGCTACAAGACATCCTGCCAGCTATTCCTGACTTGGGAATGGAAGTGTAGAGGGCAAATGGATCTCCCAGTTTCTTTTCTTCCTATAACAATTAAAACCCAGGAAACGTCCAGTAAGGAGCTAGGCATGTTCATTCTTACACTCATCAAGCATTTACAGAGTATTTACTGCGTTCACTTAAGGACATACAAAGAAAACTAAGACAATAATCCCTGCTCTGAAAGAGCTTGCAGACAAATTAAGGAGCTAAAACACAGGCAAATATCTCCAACATGCTGTGATGTTCAATCCTTTCAATCCTGCCCAACTCTTCATGACCCCATTTGGGGTTTTCTTTGCAAAGATGTTAAAGTGGTTTACCATTTCCTTCTCCAGCTCGTTTTACAGATGAAGAAACGGAGGCAAACAAGGTTAAGTGACTTGCCCAGAGTCACACAGCTAGTAAGTGTCTGAGGCCAGATTTGAATTCAGGAAGATGAGTCTCCCTTTCTCCAGATCCTAGCAGCCCAATATACATATTACCAGGCAGTAAATAAATAACAAATGGGTAGTACAAGGCAGTAGAGGTCTCTAGAGGAAGAAGAGAGCTTCTGTGGCCCAGGGTAAGTCAAGATGCCCTCAGGGAGGACATAGCACTTGAGTTAGGATTTAAAGGGTGGGCAGGTATCAACAGGTAAAGATGAGTTCAGATTAAGTAAAGTCTCAGAGGGATGAAAATTTTAGAAACTGAATTAAAAACATATAGAAATATTCGACAGGGGAAGGGGAGAGATAGGGAGTAGATGGAGTTGATTAGAGCAAAGTATTCACAGAGAAGAATAGTAAGAGATTTACCCAGAAAAGTAAGTTAGGGCCAAGCTGAGAAGGGCCTTGAATGCCAGGCTAAGGAATTTGTACATTATTTTGTAGGTAGTAGGTAGTTATTGAAGTTTCTTGAATATGGGAGGAGCATATTAAAAGCAGTGCCTGAAGAAAATCAATCTGACAGTTGAGTAGGATGGATTAAAATAGGGAGAGATTGGAGGCAAGGAGAAAATAAGGAGATGTATAATATCTTCTGACTTGAGGAAAGGAAAAGGAAGCCTCTGGACATCTAAAAGTTGTTCAGGTCTACTCTGAGAGACATTAAAAATTCAAGATTTCCACATGGGAGTCTTAATAGCTAAGCTATGCTGGTTTCTACATGTGCATTAATGATGTCCCTAGCAAATTAGAATGAACCCTGGTTCAGGAGTCAGGAGACCTGGGTTCTAACCTTGACTACTATTAATTTTCAGTGTGACTTTGAACAAGTTATTGCACCACCCTAGCTCTCAGTTTCTTTATCTGTAAAATTAGAAAGTTGGAATATCAAGTTCAATCTATCGAGATCAAAGGCTCGATCTATCCAGACTTTCCCAGCTTTAAAAATCTATAAGTCTGTAATTCTGTCTATTCTTCTCCCTCTTTCATTGTCCCCAAGCTCAAACAATAAGTTTCTGTGAAATTTTATCAAGAAAATGCTTAGAAAGAAAATAGAAATGGTTCTGGGACAATTTCACGTTGTATCATCACCAAGCTAACAAGAAAGCCAAGCAGATCAGCGTGGTTTCCAAGAGAGAAAGGGATAAAGCAGGGGTGGGATGGGGAGGAGGGAAGAAGAGAGAGGCAGAGGCAGATAGACGGAGAGAGACAGAAAGACGAGAGAG
>CM053596.1:219869515-219885622 GCA_028646575.1 Pseudocheirus occidentalis | reverse complement strand
GATTTCTCATAAAGTCATTTGCTTCCAGTTGCTCCACTCTAATTCTGAAGGAATTATTCCCTTCAGAAAGTTTTTGAGATTCTTTTTCCATCTGGCAAATTCAACTTTTTAAGGCATTCTTCTCCTCATTGGCTTTTTGGACCTCTTTTGCCATTTGAATTAATCTATTTTTTTAAGGCATTATTTTCTTCAATCAAGTTGTTGACTCTCTTTTCATGATTTTCTTGCATCATTTTCATTTATCCTCCCAATTATTCCTCCACTTTTCTTATTTGGTTTTCAAAATCCTTCTTAAGCTGTTCTATGGCTCGTAACTAGTCTACCTTTTTCTTGAAAGCTTTTGGTGTGGGAGCTCTGACTGTGTTGTCTTCTTCCTGTTCCATGTTTTGATATTCTTTATCCCCAAAGAAGTAATCTAAAGTTGGATTGCTGATCTTACTTTGCTTCCTTTGTCTGTTCATGTTGCCAGTCAATTACTTGACTTTTTAGCTCTGTGGAACTGCTTCCAGAGGGGAAAGCTCTGTCACAAATTGCCGGGGTAAAGAGCAGATAACCAATAAAAAGCTTGCTTCAAAATCAAAGCTTCCAAATGGAGCTTAATGTTTGTTTTTTCTTGAAGAAGAGATGGGTTTGGGGACTTCAATATGCTCCTTTTCAGACCTGGATAAATCTAATAGAATGATAAATAAGAATTAAATTAAAGATCTAAGCAGAATTTTAGAAAAAAATTATAGACCTATGCTAATTACTGAAGGGAAATCATGGAGATTATACATATAATCAGCTCTGTATGGGACATTTACAAAAATTAGCCATGTGATAAAATATAAAACACCCATAGACAAATGAAAAACCCCCAAACTATTAAACCTTAAAATTACAATCAATAGGTATAATTCCAAAATGGATTGAGATTTAAAGAGACCAAATAACACAAACCTAAAGAATAAATGAATCAAAGAACAAGTCATAAAATAATAAATAATGTTATCAAAGAAAAAAATTAGATGTTGCCAAAAATTTTGTGATACAACTAAATTAATCCTTAGAGGAAATTTTATATTTATAAGTATTTTCATTTACCAAAAAAAGAGAGAAAAGAATTGGATATACAACTATGATAATTAGAGAATCAGCAAATTAAAAGTTTTCAAATAAAAGCAAAAAAAGAAATTTTGCAAATCAAAATTAAAAACTAAAAATTGTGAGTTGATCAGTAAAATTAAGCAATTCCCTCCCCCAAGACCAATGAAACAGACAGATCACTTGCTAATTCGGGGTGAGAGAGAGACAGAAATATAGAAAGAACAAACAAAAGGAAAGGAGGAAGAAAAAGTAAGGGAGAAGAACCTGAGTTGAGTCTTGAAGGGAACTTGGAATTTTAAGAGATGAGAAGAGAGAGCATTCTAAGCACTGGGGATAACTTATACAAAGGCATGGAGACAAAAGATGTAATATACTATGTAGGGAAGAGGCAATTAAATCACTATAGTTCAAACATTAAGTATATGAGAGAGAATAATAGCAAATCACTCTGCAAAGATTACTTGGTGCTCAACTTTGAAGGGCTGTAAATGCCAAAATGTATTTTATTCTAGAAGCAATAGGAAACCACTGAAAATTCTTAAACAGTGGAGTGGCATACTAGAACTTGTGCCTTAGGAGTACAAATCAGTATTTATTAAGCAATATATTAAACACATAGTAATATGCCAGACACTGTTCTAGGCTCTGGGGATACAAATACAAAAATAAGACAGTAATATATTCCATCAAGGGTGGCATGTTTACAGATAAAGAAACAAAAGAGTTTTTTTAAATATGCAATAATAGGGAATGGGACAGGACTAACAAGTGAAAGAGTCAGGAATAAATTGATCATAACATCATAGATTTTGAACTGGAAAGACCTTAAAATCTTATATATCTATAAATATTTCCATGGACAAAAAGGAAAATGAAAAGATCAGTGAACTGAGCATAGAATTAAAGTAATTAGAAAATCTAAAAATTAAAAACTTCCAAATAAACTAAAAAAATAGAAATTCTGTAAGTCAAAAACAATTTAAGTGAAATTTGAAACAAAAAAACCCATTGAGTTGATGGATAAAAGTGAGCTATTCCCCTCCCAATCCCCCCCCCAAAATGACTAAAAATAAAATAAACCATTAGCTAATATGAAGGATAAGAAAACTGACCCCAGAGAAGTTAAATGTCTCACACAAGCTCACACATGTAGGAAGTTGGTCAGACTGCAGTGTCCTCTAGCATGTCAAAGAAGAAAGAAATCAATTCGACTTGGGTCCAAATATTTATTGAACTCCAACTGCACTTGATATAGTGTTCAGTGATACAAAAAATTAAACCTATGTAAAAGAAAAAATACAAGCCTTTCCTCAAGTCCATTGCCTGTGAGATTATAAATAAATGTGGTTTGATTGAGGTGTCTACACAATTACATATCTACAGGTAGCCATGAGGCTATGAGTATACACTGGTATACACAAGTTCACAAGGTCTTGGGGTAGGATTGAGACTAGGGTGAATTGGATTTACTATGATAGAAACTGATTGACTAGACACAAGGGAAGGCTGAGAACATAGGAGAGGTCTCTATTAGGGTTTGGAAATAAGAGGGCAACCTAAGGCACACCCATTCTTGTTTCCCCCTTCTCAGAATAGATCCTTAGTTCCTGCTGATTAGTTACTGACATTTCAGCATCCATAAAAAGCTCTGTGCTTCCTCTCCCAGAGGAATTGACATTAGAAGCTTGACCAAGATTTTTTTCTCAATTAACAAATATAGGGTATATGAGTGATTTGGGAGAGTTATGATTTAGGGTAACAGGTCCTCCTCTCTGGATACCCTGAGATCATAGCCCTGCTCTACTTGTGTATAAAGCCAACACTGACGAAAAAGGTCCTCAGAATGACACCAGCTGATGCGCCTGGCAGTTTGGCAGGGGCAAGTGTCTGGTGTATCAGTGCAACAACTGCCCAAGAAGACTCTGAAAGACTTGAGACCCAAGCCAAAAGATCCAACTTGAAGAAATCATAGTAGCAACAACAACTCAGCGAATTCGACAAAGGATATTTCATAGAGGGTTATAGGAACTGTATAAAAAGTTCCATCAAAAACTGTATTTCCACATAGCATTTACTTTAGCATTTCTATTCACATAGCTTTTACCCTCTTGTTTGTTTTCTAAAGTTTTACGGATACATTCTCTTATAGCATCATTGTCATTTCCAGATAACTATCTCTCCCCATGCTCCCACCCCCAGCCTTCCTTTGAAACAACCAAAAAAGCAGCCAAGCAGAATCAATCAAAACAGTCGTCACATCAAGAATCATATGCAGTACTCCATATACACAGTGCCCCCCCCCCACTCCAGCAGAAGAGTGCTACATTTCCTCAATGCTTCTCTAGGATCAAGACCAATGACTATAACCATATGACAGTCATATTCTAAATTCTCTACTCTTAAAAGAATTTCTCTCTTGTTCAGGATTAGTGACTCAACTTGTGAAAGGTTAAAAGTTAAAGGCTAAAGGTTAAAGTCCCTGTGTGTGTCTCATGGGGGGGGGAGGGGAGCAGTGTAAAAGGAAATGGAGAGCAAGTAAGAATCAGAATCAATGAGGTGGTTACTTTTAGATACTTCTTTGTTTCTGTTTCTCATGGGAAACATGACCTTATTTGGCCTCTATGTCAAATAGGAGCTGGAGCCCTGTTTAATTTTCAACTAACAAAAGGTGAGGGGAACATTGCTAAGAAATTTGTTCTAGGCTTTCAAAATTTTTATCTAGGCTAATATGCAGAAGTCAAGTAGGAAAGTCAACATTTCAAAGGGAGTCTTATTGACAGTGTTTCCTGACTTTGGAATATTTTCTTTTATATTATATGGCCAGGTCAATTTCCCAGTATTATTTAGAGGTTTGTTGGGTTTTTTTTAAAAGGTGATAGCGAGTGAAGAAATAGAGAATATAATATAAAATGTAAATGTAAAATGGAGAAAGATTTCTCTTCTAGTCTCTCCTTCCCATAGCCAATTCTTCTCACAAGTGCTTGACTGATATTTCAAAAATATTTATCTTTTTGCCTTTTGGAATAATGTATCCCAAGCTCTTTTCTCATCTTTCTTGATAGTTTCCAGGTCTTACACAAGCTTTATGATGGTTTCTTGGTATTTATATTCTTTCTTTATGGCTGCTTGAAATATGTTTTGTTTTATTTTAAACTCTGGACTATGGCTATGGAATTTCTTTCTGGAGATACCTGATGGATTCTACTTTCATTTTGCCCTTTGGTCTGCCCTCAGCAGTCCTAGTCCTAGGCAGTTTTGATTCATTACTTCTTGAAATATGGGATATAAGCTTTTGGAAAATTTTGGTTGCAGTTTTCAAGTAACTTGATGATTCTTAGATTATCTCTCCTTGACCTGTTTTCCAAGTTAGTTGTTTCGTTAATATATAGTTTATGCTTTCTATTTTATTTTCTTTTGATCATTATCAATCTTTTATTTTAATCTTCAAGTCTTTCAATTTTATTCTGATTATTTTGGTTGTATCATGATTGATTTTTGTTTGAGCCAATCCAATTTCCTAAGTGTCTGTTATTTGGATAAGGTTTTGTACTTTCTGTACTAAGCTATTTATTCTCCTCGTTTTTTCCCTTAGAGTCCTTATTTCATTTATAAAATACTTTTTAAAACTCTTCATTTCTTCTAGGAATTCTAGTAAACCTTGTAGCAAAGCTATATTTTTGCTTCGTGCTTTCCTTGTATGTATATGTGTGTATATATGTGTGTGTGTGCATGTGTGTACGTGTGTGTATATATATTATAAACTTATTTATTTTTAGCTTTCAGCATTCACTTTCACAAGATTTTGATTTCTAAATTTTCTCCCCATCCTCCCTCCCCACACCTCAAGACAGCATGTAAATTTATATAGGCTCTACACATACATTAATATTAAACCTATTTTCACATTAGTCATATTATAAAGAAGAATTAGAACCAATGGGAGAAACCATGAAAAAGAAGAAACAAAAAAAGAGAGAAAAAAATATGCTTCAATCTGAATTCAGACTCCATAGTTCTTTTTCTGGATGTGGCCAACATTTTCCATCATGAGTCTTTTGGAGTTATCTTAGATCCTTGCATTGATAAGAAGAGATAAGTCTATCAGAGTTAGATTGTTACTGTGTACAATACTCTCCAGGTTCTACTCACTTCACTCAGCATCAATTCATATTTAGAGGTTTTTCCAAAGTCCACCCGCTCATCATTTCTTATAGCACAATCACATTCCATTACATTCATATACCACAACTTGTTCAGGCATTCCACAATTGATGGGCTGTCCCTCAATATCCAGTTCTTGGTCACCATAAAAAGAACTGGTATAAATGTACATGTGGGTCCTTTCCCCACTTTTTTTTTCTGTCTCTTTAGGATACATCCCTAGAAGTGGTATTTCTGGGTCAAAGAGTATGTACATTTTTATAGCCCTTTGGTCATAGTTCCAAATTACCCTCCAGAATGGTTGGATCAGTTCACAACTCTACCAACAATGCATTAGTCTTCCAATTTTCCCATACCTTCTCTGGCATTTATCATTTTCCTGTTTTGCATTGTTAGCCATTCTGAAAGGTGTGATGTGGTACATGAGAGTTGTTTTGATTTGCATTTCTCTAATTAATAGTAATTTAGATAATTTTTTCATATGATTATAGATACCTGATTTCTTCCTCTGAAAATTGCCTGTTCATATCTATGACTTGTATTCTTATAAATTTGACTCATTTCACTATATATTTTAGAAATGACTTTGGTTGTAAAAACTCTTTCCCAGTTTTCTGCTTCCCTCCTAATTTTGGTTGCATTGTTTTTGTTTGTGCAAAAACTTTTCAATTTAATGTCATCAAAATTATCCATTTTGCATTTCACAATGTTCTCTATCTCTTGTTTGATCCTACATTCCTCTGTTCTCCTTAAATCTGACAGGTAAACTATTCATTTATCTCCTAATTTGCTTGAAGTATCAGCCTTTATATCTAAATTGTGTACCCATTTGGAGTGTAAGATGTTGGCCTATGCCCAGTTTCTGCTGTACTATTTTCCAGTTTTCCCAGCAGTTTTTGTCAAATAGTGAGTTCTTATTCCAGAAGCTGGAGTCTTTTGGCCCATTGTATATTTTGAAGTTATCCTCTTCTTCTGGGTTTGTTTCTTAGGAATGCCTGGTTCTATATTTCTTTATCACCAGTATTTTCTCTGTTTATTCATTTTCCAGATTTCTTCAATTGGAACTTTGTGTCAGGGTCAGGCTTTTATGCTTCTGAATGGTGAAACCTTGTTTGGTCCTGACCCGTGTTATTTGAGGTCCTGGCTCTACTTTCTCTAGGTAGCGAAGATGGTGTTTTTTCAAGGATCTCTGGAGAGGACCATTGCTCATTGTAGGTCTTAGTGCCACAGATTTCAATCCTAGATACATTATTAGATAAACACTAGAGGGTCCAGTTTTCCCTGGATCACGCTGGTCTGTGAGTTTAAAGATTTTTGTATGCTTTCCTCCCAGGCTGGGTCTTTCTGACTAGACTCCTTCCCTAATGTCTTCAGGATTCTAGTAGTCTCTTTGTGTGGACCTGGGGTGGAAAATGAACATAATGGAGTTTCTCTTTAGAATTCTTGATCACAAGTCAAATTGGAAAATGTACTCTTACTGGAGGAAAGCTTGGCCATCCATACTCATTTACTCTGTCATCATAAAGAGGTGATTTCTGTGAAAGCAGAAATTATTTCTCTATAGTTATAGCTAGCTTTATACAGCACTTTAAGGTGTACAAAGTACTTTTCATTCCATATCTGATTTATTAAATTTTATTTAATTTTACTTAATTTTAATTTTATTATTTGCTGTTATATACTACCAACCCAAATCTAGCACAAAATTTTGTTGTTTAATTGGATTGAAATATACAAATGATATGTTTCAGTCAAGTCAGTCTCTTTGCTGCTCCCTAAACATGTTCCTTCTCTATATTGTTGCTGATGTATTGTTCCCATACCTGGAATATTATCCCTTTTTTTCTTCCATTTGAGATCCTTTCCATCAAAACCAAGATCAGTTTGCTTTTCTTCTACAAGGCTTTCATTAACTTCCCCAGTTGAACTTTCCCAGTTTCAGTAAACTACAGTAGTATTTCCTGTCTGTGTTCTCTTGATATGGCATACAGGTGCATATAGCATTGTGTGTTTGATCTGAAAGAAACCTTTGGAGCTCATTTAGCCCAACCTCCCTCATTTCATAGGAAAAACCAAGACCCAGAAGCGACTTGTCTAAGGTCACAGAGCCAGTGAGTTGGGAGTAGGACACATATCTCAACAGTCCAATGCCTTTTTTTCTTTCTAGAATAGAAAAGTTTTGGGTTTGGAGTAAGGAAGACCTGGGTTCAGCTCTTGATTTCAAGAGTCATTAGTTATGGGACCTTGGGTAAACAAACCTCTTAGCCTTGGTTTCCTCATTTGTAAAATGGAAATGGTATTCATTATATGTGCCACACAATAACACTGTGAGGTTCAGATGGATAAGAGGATATAAAATGCTATGCAAGCAAGCATTAAAAGTCTTTTATAAATGAGAGCCACAGTTCTCACACTTGTCCTCTCAAATATGTCCCCATAGCACCTAGCGTGATGCCAAGAACACAGGTACAACCCCAAATGTCTTTATTGAGTTGAGAAGAATTCTGAAATTGCCAACTGATGCCTTTCTTCTCAGCATGATATTCTCCGTGAAAGAACAAGGAGAAAGGTTTGATAGGTTGCACCCAAATCAATGTGGTCATTGCAACCCGTTATCAAACTCTCATATGAGACATTTGTGCTTTCCAGATTCCAAGAGCTGTTTGGGAGGGTTTGCCCTTTGGGTTTAAGGAAATTCAACTGTTTATCTCAATTGTAAAGTAATTTTCCATGTGCAGAATGTGGCCAATCCAATCCAGTACATAGGTTTATCGTACGAAAGGGCCAAAACATCTTAATCGGGCATTAGCCTCTCTGAACCAGCAGAAATGAGAGCAAATCCAGGAAGCATTATTTCTCCGAGATAAGAATGTAATTGCCTAATGTGACTTAGAATCTACTAAGGCTCTGTTTTAGCTGATTTAGCCCACAGAACGGCTGTTCATGTCCCCAATTCACAGTAAGCCCTAAGGAATTCCTCTTATCACAAATGGGATTGTACAATGATAAAATGGTTTGTTGCAAGGATATTTTCCTCTGCTCCCAAGAGAAAAACAGCTGCTGCAGTTTGAGGCTAACATGCCTCAGGTCCCTTTTTTACCCAGGATTCAGGCAGGGAAGTTTGCTCCTTGAAAAGTTAGGAATAAATTAAATGGAAGAGTCACTGGGAAAGCAATACGATTTCACATAATGACAGAACATTCTTACTACAGTATGAGTATCTGTGTGTGCTTGCCTCTGTGTGCCCATATGTTCAAGCAATCAATCAAGTATTTAACTAAGGGCCCAAATTAATCTTACTAAAGCACTGTTTTGATCACAGAGAGAATGGAGTGGGGGTGGAAAGAACTCTGGATTTGGAGTCGGGGGATATGGGTTCAAATCTTGACTCTTCCACTTTCTACCTGTGTGACCTGGGACAACTCTTTAGACCTCACCTGCAAATGAGGGAGGTTGGGATAGGTGAACTTCAAAGCCTAAAATCACAGAAATTTAAACTGAAATAGAAGAGACCTTGCAAATTATCTGGTCTAAGTCCCTGATTTAGTAAATAAGAAAATTGAACCCCAGAGAAGTTATTTGCTCATGGGTACCTGGTAACAAGTCACAAGTGAGAGAGTCAGGATTCAAACCCAGGTTTTGTGACCCCATATTCAGTGCTCACTGAAGAAAGAAATGGCAAGCCATTCCAATATCTTTGCACAAAAACTTCATGGGCAGTATGGTCCATGTGGTCACAAACACTTGGACACAACAAAATTACTGAATGACAAATTGAGCACTCAGTCCACTGTGCTGTGTTACCCCCTTATCTTTGGATATATGATTCCCACTAAAAATCTTTTAATGGTTCCCCATTCCCTACTTAATAAAGTCTGAATGCCTTAGTTTGGCACTCAGAGCCTTTTCTTCGTCTCACATTACTTCCCTTCATTTGCCCATTCTTCAAGTTAAACTAGTCCCTGTCTTCTCAACAGGCTATATTCTTCCCATACTGTAGATGGGAGACCTTTTCCACATCTTTGCTTACTGAAATCTGACTCATCCAATAGAAATCAGTTCAAATGCCACCCACCCGACAAAGGCTTTCCTGGCCCTCCAACATCTTAACCCAAAGCCACCTATTCCCACTCTGATTTAACTCAGTATTTTGTACCATTCACTTAGTGCTTATCTTGTGGTACGCTGTAGTCATATAGAGACATGCCTGCTCTCCTCTGTTGGATGGGTCAGTGTTTTATCTAATGCATCCTGATATCCTCAGAAACATATCATCAGACAGTTCCTTGAACTTAATTAATATTTATTGAACAAATAAATTAATTAGGAAATTGATTATATCCTGCCCTATAACATCAGTTGAGTCATTGATCTGTATTGTTATGTAATAGGAAGAAGAACATTAGCCTAGGATCAAAAAGATTTGGATTCTAGGCCCCACTACCATGAATTAGTCATGTGACCTCCTACAAATCACTTTAACTTTCTGGACCCGTATTTCTGCATTTATATGGTGGGGCCTATAATAGCTGCCCCATTAACCTCCTAGGGATGCTGGGAGCACCAAGTGCAATGAGATGTTATGTGATGAAGCACTTGGAAAACGAGAAACTATTACAGAAATGTAAAGTATTACCATTATTTAAATGTTTACAGTGTAGGGTTTACATCCCCTACCAGACTCTAAAATTGAGAACGGGGTCCTGATACTTCATATTCTGCTTCAGATCCTAGTAGAGGGCCTTGCACACAATACGAGTTCAAAAAATGTTCATAAAACAAATGAATGAATACTATACACCCAGAACTAAATTATACTAAAGGCAATAAAAGAGTCGTCTGAATGTTATTTGCATGTGGTATACATACATGCATGCATGCACACATACATACATGCATACATACACACACAGACTTTTGGGTTTGGTTTTTTTTTTCGCCAAATCTAGACATGATATTTCATTATTTAGGTAACTCTTAGTGTGGAAACTCCTTTCATCAATGTAGGACCATAAATCATCTATAACTTAACGTTGCCTAGGATACTAAGAAATTTAGTGACTTGACATGCTCACACAGCTAGTATATGGCAGACCTGAACCTAAGTCTTCCTGCTTCCAAAGCTGGCCCTTTGTCCGTTACTTCTGAGGGCTCCTATGATCCTGTGTATGTCTGTGTGTTTGTATGTGTAAACCCATGTATATATATGTACTTCTCAGGACCTACCCTCAAGGTTATTATAATCTCATTGGGAAAAAGAACTTTAAAATAGGGACAAATGCAAAGACAGGCTATAAACAAGTGTTAAATGGGATATAAACAACAACTGATATCTACCTGATCCTGGTTTTGCTGCTAGCCCTCTTTTGGGTCTCCATTCCGGCCTTCAGTTACCTCCTCAATCATATGGGGATTGAAAGAGATGATCTTCTCATTCTGACTTTATGTGGCTCTAATCCCCTGCCCCCCGCCCACCTCAGGACTGATTTCAGCCACAGCAGTGGGTTAGCTCCTTCAATTCCTTGTGGTCTGTAATACAGGTGTCTGACACATTTATGCTCCAGTCTTCACTGCGTAAAAGGAAGTGACCCTGATCCGGTGGGCCAGCCTTATCTCCCCACTAAATCTGACTCTGCTGGAGCCATATCACTAGTCATAAATGCTCCAACAGCCTCTCCCAGCCTGAGAGGTGGCAATTGGGAACTCTACCTTGATGAAATCAAAGAAGGCAAATCACATCAGAAAACAGCCAACCCCCAGAACTCTTTGAGTCACAAAGCCCAGGTCCTCTCCTGCAGAATACCACTTCACCATCTCACTGAGTCTCTTTTTAAATAGCTATATGTCATTTTTAGTACCATTACTAAACTTTAGTGTGTTACTCACTGCCCAGGATCAGAAACTTGAAAAAATGCAGCACCTCCCAATGGTTCCCAAGCATTGCTTTGATGGAAGAGAAACATTTCCTATTGCTGCTATCTCAATGGACTTTTACTCCATAACATTCGCTTATTAATTGTTTTTTTAAGATCTGGTTTTTAAATCATGCCCCATCCCAAAGTTAAAATCACCTCTTTTGTTTATGATTGTTGGTCATGAAAAATCATTGGAACCATTGGATGCTGCATTTTTTTTCATGCAGGAGAGAACTGTATATGAAAATATAAAGTGGTGGCTTTTGTGGATTTCTGTCTTACATTTCTAAGAATGATAGCCACTCCAGCCTGTTTTAATGAGCGGAAAACAGAAATTGCAAAGAAAGAAGAAAAGGACCCATTTGTACAAATATATGTGTGTGTGTGTGTGTGTGTGTGCATATACAGATATGTGTATATGTATGTCTTTGTGGGTATGTTTTCATAATAGCCCCAAACTAGAAACTAAAGGAGTACCCAGCTAAACAAATCAAGGTATGTGAATGTAATGAAATATCATTGTACCATAAGAAAAAATGAAATGGACAATTTCAGAGGGAACTGGGAAGAGCTCTATGAGTTGATGCAGAGTAAAGTGAGCAGAAATAGAATAATTTATACAATGACTTCAGAACTCTGATGAGTGCAATGGTGAACCTTGATGGAGCAAAGATGAAGCGTGCTACCCACCTCCTCCCAGAGAGGTGACAGACTAAAGAGGCAGAATGAGGCATGCATTATTATTGAATGTGGCCAATGTGGGAGTTTTGTTTTGCAAGACCATGCATATTGGTTAGGAGAGTTTCATTTTTTCTTTCACTTTTATCCAATGGGGAGGAGGCAGAGGGAGAGAAAATAAATGCATGTTAATTAGGAAAAATATGTATAAAACTTCATTTGAGGGGGAAATACAAGTTCCATGAAAGAGAGAGACTTAGAAATGTATTCCAGAGCTACGTGTCCCAGATTCTATTCCTCTGAACCCAGATTCAGTCCCTTCCCCTCAAATAAGGGCATGCTTTTGGTCTTAGCACATTCTTCACTTGATATTATGTAGCCTTTCCTTTCTCTGCACATTTCTTCATTTCCTTCTGTGTGAATTATGACAGCTTGGGTGGGTGTTGGCCTTGCTTTTACATAGTTCATTACACCGAGTCGCCTAGAGCATGTCACTGTTTGCAAGCTTTCCCCATGTAGCTAGGAGTACGAGGAAGGTTCTTTGAACCTTTGACCATTTGAGTTCCCATCTGGGGAGACTTGGTAAGACTTAATCCTCTTGCAAAGCCCTCCCCCCCCCAAGTCAGAAGGTTTTTCACATGTATTACATGCTGTATCTACAACTTAAATATATGGAGGGAAACTGAAACAAAGGAGACGAGAATAGAGATGTTTGTTTTTCCTCTAGATTTATACAAATTAGGAACGCAAGTTAGGGGTATTTGGGAGCAGCTTGGTTTTGTGTAGATGCAATGAGAATAACCTGAGAAACACTTGCTAACTCCTGTGCCCTCTGCCTAGATGGCACAGTGCTAGGCCCCTGGGCTTGAAATCCATAGTCTCCTTAGCTCTGTACATGAACATCTCTTCCGTCTTACATATTAAAGCCAAACTGGTCTTGGACTATAATAAGAAAGGTAGAGCATCTGGTAATGATTAAGTGTTTGTGCTGCTGTACTTTGACCTAGTCAGAACCTATTTGGAATACTGAGTTCAATTCTGGGCACCACGTTTTCATGTAGTACAGAAAATCCAGAGAAAAGCAGCCAGGATGGTGAATGGCCTTGGATGCATGATGTGAGGGTTGCATGGGGGAACTGAGCATGTTTAGCCTAGAGAAGACTTGCAGTGGGGAATGATGGCTGTCTTTAGATACTAGAAGATTAAACCCCACTCCTAGAGTCTGAGACAGTGCTGTCTTTCATCTCTATATCCCAACCTTAAAGTCTTATGCATAGTGGGTGTTTAATAAATGTTAAATTGAGCTGAATGGAATTTGATAGCTAAAAGAATAAGGAGAATGGTTGTCCTCCAGCTAGGTGTTGTAGTGAACAGAGTGATAGACATCAGAAAACTGAATCTATAAAGACATACATTAACATATCCTAACCACCAACAGGTTATTACCAAATAGTTGGATGTGTCTTAAGTGGCTAATAAGGTGAATGTGTAATTAAGCCATGAATCAATCAACAAATATTTATTAAGTGCTCATTACATACCAGGCATTGTGTTAAGCACAAGGAACAAAAAGAAAAAGTATCCTGGCTCTCAGGAAGCTTATGCTCTAATGGAGAAATATGTATTATAACTGGCCTGGAGCTTTGGATTAAGGCAAGGCAAGGGAGGAAGGAGGTGACTGTTTGCTCATTAGGAGCCTCACTTCCACATCTTCTTATCTCCCTAATTACACACTCCTACTCTCAAAAGTAATGGTCCTTTGCAGGTGTTGTGAGCCTCTGTTCTCTAGGGACTCAGAGGGGATAATCACCGCTCCTAAGGGAAGAACACTTCATCTGTGATCCTGTGTTCTCCTCCTCAACTGAAACGGCCCCAGGTGCTGTTTCAGATGGTTATGGCTCGGAGGAACTATAATGCCTTCCTTGTAAATAGATGCTGCCCAAGTCCCTTAAAAATGTATGCTTTTAAGAACCTAAGTGTTTCCCCTGCTCTTTCCAGCCTTTCTTCCAGTTACTTTGTAGCAAGAACCATTTGATCTGTTCACTGTCTCAGGAAACAGGTTGTGAGCATCCTTTCCTCAAGGCCTTCCTCTAGGTGTCACCTGCCCTCCCCTAAAATGCCCATCTCATGCTCTCTGCCTAGACACATCCTTCTTTTATTTTTTTGAATGTTTTTTCCCCGCTTTGCAAAAATCCACTTTCTCTCACTCCCACCTTCCCTCCTCTCATTGAAAGAGAAAGAAAAACAAAACTTTGGGACCAACACACATAGTCAAACAAAACAAATCCCCGCTGTGATGATGTCCAAAGAATATGTGTTCTAGCTGTACCCCAGAGCACCACCTCTGGATAATAAGTTTCATCAAAGGCCCCCTGGAATTGTGGCTGATCACTACATTGATCAGAGTCCTTAAGTCTCTCTAAGTTATTTATCTTTTTAATATTGTTACTACTGTGTAAATGGTTGTCTTAATTCTGCTCTGCATCAGTTCATATGAATCTTCCCAGGTTTCTCAAAAACCATCACATTAATTATTTCTTTCAGTACAATAGGATTTCATTGCATTCATACACCATAATTTGATCATCCATTCCCCAATTGATGGTTTCCCCATCACAAAAAGAACCACTATCAATGTTTTATATGTATATAGCATATGTATGTATACATATACATATGGTTCCCTTTCCTCTTTCTTCAAGTCCCAGCTCTTGTCTCACTTTTTCTATGAAGTCTCCTTTAACATTCCAATCCAGGCCAATCTCTCCCTCCTCTGACTCTATTGTGCTTGTTTTCTTTAAATGAATATAGAGCTGGTTGTATATGATTTGATATTGTTAAGTTATCTTATCATATCAGGACTTAATAATTCTCCATTCCCATCTTGCTCCAATGATTCATTTTGTTGTGAAAGTGATCCTGCATTCTTACAGATTATGCTAGCAAAGAATAAGCTCTGGTGAGTTCTACGTAGGCTGGAAAGAGTATGGACCTAGAAACAGACCATGATTCTACTGCTTTAGTATCAGTCTAATAGAGTACAGAAAGGAGATTGTTTCATCTCTCTCTCTGTCTCTGTCTCTCTCTCTGTCTCTGTCTCTGTCTCTCTCTCTGTCTCTCTCTCTCTCTTCTCCCCCTTTCTTCCCCCCTTCTCTCCCCACCCCTCCCTCATCTATTCTGAAATCCAGTGACACCAGCCTCTTTGCCATTCCTCACAAAAGGCTCTCCATCTCCTACTCTGAGTATTTTCACTGGTTGTCTCCCATGCCTTTTAATCCTTCCCTCTTTATTCCTGCCGGTTACCTTCTCTGATTTCATTCCAGTGTCAGCTAAAGTCTCACCTTCTGTCACAAGCCTTAACCAGTCCTATCATTATTAGTGCCATCTCTCCTGAGAGTACCCACAATTTATCCTGACTATATCTTGTTTGTACAGTATCATATTTGTTTGCAAGCTGTCTGCTCCATTAGATTGTGAGCTCCTTAAAAGCAGGGATTATCTTTTTCCTTTTTTTGCAGCCACAGTACTCAGCACAATGCCTGACAAACAATAGGTGTGAAATAAAATGCTAATTGATAAAAATAAAATAAAATTGATGACAACACAATAAAATTTAATTTTAAAAATGCTACTTGACGGACTGACTTGGTTTCTTTATCTGTTGATGAGGAGGTTGGATTTGATGGCCTAAAGATCCCATACTGTTCCAAGTGTATGATCTTACGAACCTCCGTGAAGGATGACCTACTCCCCTTTGGACCTCACATAGTGCTCATTTTTTCATGTCTCAAATATATTACCCACATAATATCATACATTATGCTTCTTTGTATATCCCTCTAATCTTCATACTACACTCGAATCCCTTTTACAACAGGGAGTACGTCTTACCTAAAAGTTTTATCTTCCTCTATGATAGGGGATGGAACTCTACATGGTTGGTACATAATAAATTACAGCAAATTTTATCATTTCATAGAACACTTGAGCATCTCATCTTGAATCTCCAAGATGAGAATAAGTAAAAAATTTCTGTAAAATTAATATTGACTGAAGATGGCGGCGTAGAAGCAGCAAGGTCCTGCAGCTCCCATACTGCCACCCTAAACACCCATAAAATACGAGCCCAGACAAAGTCTAGGAAAGTCTAGGACTCTCAGACTCACAAAAATACAGAGAACACAGCTCTTGCTGAAGGCAGCTCGGCAGCAGGGGCTCAGCGCGGCCACCGGAGTGGAGGCTGGAACAGCCCGAAGCTGAGACCGCG
>CM053596.1:219833512-219869015 GCA_028646575.1 Pseudocheirus occidentalis | reverse complement strand
AAAAACTAAATTAAAAAATTAATATTGACTGAGACACTAACATCTTTGCAAAAGATGAAACTCTAAGAACTTAATAGGATACTTCAAACTGGACCTTAACAAAGGTCTGGATACTCAGTGACAACACAAAAGTATCTCTCTAAGAGAGTGGCAAAAACCACACTGGAGTCAAGAAATGAAAAAGGCTAAAGTCTCGTGGAATGCCTGGAAGCCCCAAACTGGCAAGTCATTTGTGCTTTTCCTCAATACAAAGAGTCAGTAGCCACTGGACATGTTAAATCTTGGGAAATACCATAAAAAATAATATTGACTCCATCTTGTCAGACAGCAAATCACCTATTACACGTGTAGCAACCAGGTCAGAATCAGCTATGTGCAGGCAGTTCATTGACTGCTTAGAGCAAAGATCAAAATCAACACCAAATCAAACAAAAGGATCAATATAAAACAAGAAAAACAAACAACAGATGAAAAGACCCTTCTATGCGATTTGTTTGAAAAAGGTATTAACTGAAAAAGTGGGAAATGGATAAAAGTAAAGATACTATCACAATTTCTTTAAGTGATAAAAATAGTCACCACTATGAAAAGCCTAAAAGATCCCAGAAATTGGCCTCATCCTCAAATTCTAGATTTCTTTGCCAAATAGAGAGACATGGCAGCCAAAAGCAACACCAGATTAGAGGAGAAACGCATTTCAAAGTATGGTGGAGTAAACTAGTGAACACTCCACAAAATAGCATCTCAAAAAATAGTCCCAAAAATTTGAGAAGAAAATTAGCCCATAGAGAGCTTTGCAAGAGATGTAGCAAGGTGAAATCATTTCCAAAAGGGGGTGGTGTGGGGAAATGTAGATGAAACCAGAAGGAGAACAAACCAATACAAAATGGAACAGATCTGCTGGTGCTTTTAATGATAACCTGTTTCCATCAATAACGGAAATGGAATAACCACATTTAGATTCTACCATCTACTTCAGAACCCAAGGTAGTGCTTGCAAATAGTGTTCAAGAGTCACAGAATCTCAGAGTTGGAAGAGATCTTACAAGTCTTCTCATTCAATCCATGATGAAGAGTCATTTCTACAACCTATTCAACAACAGCTTTTTCCTGAAAACCTCTAGTGAAAAGGAGCACCCTACCACCAAGAGCAGCTTATTCCACTTTTGAATCACTTTAACTGTTAAGAAATGTTTTCCTTACACCAAATCTAAATTTCCTTCTTTGCAATTTCTCTTGCTCTCAAGTTGCTTTTAGTTCTGTCCTCTTGTAACAAGTATCTTCCTCTGTGTGACAACCGTCCAAATAACTGAAAGGAGCTATCATGTCCCTTTTATGTCTTCTCTCCCTATTCATTCTGGAATTCTAAACATCTCTTCAGGCAGCTTAAGACTACCCTTACTTAGCCTTCTTGGCTGCCTCATCATACTAATGAGGCAAACTCAGCTTTTGAGTTTGTCCACTAAGACTCTGACATTTTTTCTGAAGAGCTGCTGTCTAGATCCAACTGCCATATTGTGCTTGCTAAGTTTATTTTTTTAACCTGTATGTGAGACAAATAGAGGGGGGGGGGGGAATCATGCTTGAGGATACAGAATTTTAAAGGCACTCTGAGATTAATTTTCAAGGTATCTCAAAAAAAAAAAAGAAAATTCCAAAAGAATAGAAAAGTCTATGGACAGTGATTTAACAAAACAAAAAACAAAACCAACAAGGCAACTGAGAAGGCATCAGCAATTACCAACCCATATGCCTACTATCTCATCTCTATAAAATCTTTATGAGAATAATCTATGCACGCATCAAGGCCATCCTTTACAGAGAACAGACATGCCTTCACAAAATGACTTTCTAGAGTACCTCTTTATAATCACAATTGATTGAAAGGTGCCTAGAATATCAACATTATGCATTTTGTGCATGTGTTTTTAAAAACTAATTCAGCGGAACAAAATGCAACCTTGAAGACTCACCTCAAACAAGATTTCATGCATGATTGATTCATGAATTAAAATTATATAATACGTAATGACTGATGCAGCACTGGAGATAACTTTGTTCAAAGATCTGCCGACGTGGAATAATGTGTAAAACAGGGAGACATGCTCCTCCGAGGTATTGGCCAATGCAAGGGAAAATGTCTTGCATATAACACAAACAAAAGAACATTTCCCTATTGATGACAGCTTCTCTAACTGCTTTTATTTGTAAGTAATGTTGTGCGATTGTGTAGAGAACAGGAATGCTGCTACAAAGCCTCCTCCGTGAAATCTGCAGCTTTACAAAAAGAGATGAATGTGGCCAATCAGACAGCAAAAGCAAATGGTACTGGATTTAAAAAAAATGTACATTGTCTAGTCTAGGCTCAAGTTAGTAGCTATCGACATGTACAGAGATATATATATATATATGGGAATTGAACTGAGTTCAGGAATTCTGGAAGGAAGAAACTCCCTTTCCCAATGTAAGTGGTCACTTTTCTCTGCAATTTTGTAGTCTTAGAGAGTTCCCTAGGGCACTGAGAGGTGAAATGGTCTGCCCAGGATGTGTCAAAGGCTGAATCTAACCATAATTCTCCTGACATATTAGGAGGGGAAATTTCCTTACTCAGTAATTTCCTATGTCAATGAAATCACAGTCCTGATTCATATTCTTAGGTCCTCTTTGCAATCTATCCTTTAATTTGATCCTAGACCAGACATACTAGACCAGAGGTTCCCAAAATTATTTGGCCTACCACCCCTTTTTCAAATAAAAAAATTACTTAGCACCCCAGTGGAAATCTACTTTCTTTAACTCTTTAACAGTTTTTTAAAATTACATCGTTTTTTTAAAATTAGGAAAAAAATTTTAAATGCTACATCTTAAATTTAATAATGTATTGTAAATTTGTGGGGTTTTTTTTCCTGCATTGGAATTTTGATGATGCAATATTGCATCATCTAACCATATGGCATTATGTTATAAACAAATAATTATTCATACATACATATTCCTGTTGATTCATGCTGGACTTCCCAACAATGCATGGCATGCTCACCTGCCAACACTTGCATGTTAAGACCTGTTGGTGGACTTGACCTATATTTTGCATTTTCTGTGTTTATTTGGAAGATAATGTATTCACTATGACTTTAACTTTGATACATGACAAAGGAAACATATAGTTTTTCAAATTTTTCTTTTCTTCTCTTTTTTCCTTATGCTTCTGCCACCCCCTTATTTTTATTCGATGCCAACCCAATTGCACCTGAGGCTACAACCGCCCCCCTGGATCATTCCAGAGCCCCCCCAGGGGGTAATATTGTCTACTTTAGAAACTTATGTACTAGACCATATGCTTTTTATCCAGTGTTCCTTTATTTTATCAGTATGAATGGTTAGAGCAATCTCTTTTGTACAGCCAGAATGTATCAGAGGAGCAATTCGAATGCTGATCTTCCTGACACTAAGGCCAACTTTCTGTTATGCCTCTCAGTGTCTTCAGTCTATACTATAATAATATAACATATATTGTAATATATGTGTATATATACATTATGTACATATATGTGTGTACATAACATATGTATGTATACATGTGCACACAATATATGTATACACATATATTACAATATACGTTATATTATATTAATACCTAATACTATAAGTTGCAGAACAATTATCAATCTACATCATCACAGAGAGTTTCCTCTCTGGGATTTCCCTATACCAATGAAATAAAAGGAAGGAAGGAAGGAAGGAAGGAAGGAAGGAAGGAAGAGAGGGAGGGAGGGAAAGAGGGAGGGAGGGAAGAAAAGAAGAAGACAGAGGGAGGGAAAGGAAGGAAGCAAAAGAAAAATGTTCATGCACATAGTTATACATATATGTGGATATCTATCTTTCTGTCTATAACCATCTGGACAAAGCATTAGGTCTAGAATTGAGTGAGAAGAAATCTAGCTAGAATATATTTAGGAAATCTTGCAGTTCTATGATTATAAACTTCTATGATCCTAAACTGTTTCAGAAGTCCAATATTTTAGTAATATTATAAGACTGTAATTTGTATTTTAAAAAAGAAACTTTAATCTTGGAAGAAAAAATATTGTACCTAATTCAAAGGGCAATGGAAATATGCATGGTTGGCATTGGTAGACTACAGCGCATCACCTGTGATGACTTGTGTGAGCGTCCTAAAGGGCATTTTAGAACAGGAATGACAAAACAAATTGGCTCAGCCATGTATTGACATAAGGACAATATAGACAAACAGTCCAAGTGGCATTCAGAGTGTGAGAGGAAGTCCGTCAGTGTGTTTAGTGGCTCCATATGGAGGATCTACAGAAAGACACAGATAAGACTATGCAAGATGGGAAGCCAGAGGAATTGTGACACACAGTGGTGGAAAAAAAGGGAATCAGGGATTTATCCAGATATACCTCTGATTGCATGATCGACTCTGTGAAGGCAACGACAATGTCTTACTGTAGATACTTATCACACTTCCTGGAACAAAATATAGGCCCTCAGGAGATATTTGTTGATTGACAGATCTTATTTTCACTTTCCTCAGCCAACTCTTTCCTTAATAGATAATGGAGGGATGAACTCCATCTGCCACCCTCATTTCACCGATCTTGGTTCTAAAGGGGCAGGGTAGATCTGCCTTGCAATGATGAGATGATAGGGTGATGAACAGGAATTTGGGGATCATTAAACCACAGCTCCTTGTTATGCAGATGAGGAAAATGAAACCAAGACAAATGAGGTGATTTACTGAAGATCATGCAGCTATTGAGGAAGAGAGTTAAGACTAGAATCCCTAGCTTTCTCTACTCCCAAACCAGTCATCTGGCCACCTTACCACTCATAGGCCTAGAAAGGCAAAGAATGTGAAGAGTCTGACTCTCACATTCTGTGCCTTCCTGGTCTAATTAATGAGTCTAATTAATGTCTTATTCATTGACTCCTCCACTTGGCATCCAAACCAAGACAGTTTCATAGATCAACCCAAGAGAAATAAATATAATAAAATGGTCATCCCCTAAAGTTGCCCAAGGATATAAAAAATAAATCTCTTGTTCCATATCTAAGCTAATAATACTAATTTATGACTATAAAAATAATTAGAATAACAACAACAGTAATACATCTCTTGAATTATTAACACTGTGTAGCCACATCACTTTAAAAATAAGATACTGGGCTCCTTTTCTATTGCACCAATAAAATCACATCTGAATCTTGAAAGAGATAATGTTAATTGCCAAGTAAAAAAGTGGTGTGGCATTCATTTATTGATCCCCTAGATTCGAACAAGGACCTGACAGATTGGGCTATAGGACAGGTGTCTGAATTGGAATTGGGTAGGTGGGATGAGAAATCTTCCCCTTCCTCTTATCTAAACCTCCCTTTTTCAATCTCATTGTTAGTCTTCCTCAGATTTTAGATAGGATTCATAGAAAATGTCCAAAGTCTTTAAGCTCTCTTTTTATAGATGAGAAAACTGGGGCTAGGAGAGAAGTGATTTACTTAGGATCACCCAGCTAGGAAGTAGTAGGGGCAGAATCGGAATACAGGTCTCCAGTACCTGTATTGGAATACAGGTCTTTCCATTATGCCTTGCTGTCTCAATATTACTAGCATGTCTCACAATTTCTCTTACAATTCAAGTGCTCCACCTTACTAAGAACTTCATTTATTCATAAATAATAATACTTTGCATTTCCATAACACTTCATAATTTTTTAGATGTTTTCATATACTTGTTTGATCTTCACAAACCAACAGGAATAATTATTATGCCCCTATTTTACAGACACAGATATGGAGGCTCAGAGAGTTGTAAGTAATTTGTTCAGGGTGATACAGGGGAAGAGCCAGGACTGGTGCTTTTGAACACCAGTACGGTGCATTGGAAAGAAAACTAGTTTTGGACTCAGAGGACCAAGGCTTGAATTCTTTCTCCACTGTCTTCTGCCTGAATGACCATGGACAAGTTCACTTCACTACTCTTGGCCTCATGTGTAAAATAAAGACTCTGGACTTGTTAAGTTCTGCAATTTTTTTCTAGCTCCAAATATATGATGCTTATCTCTGTGAGTCTTGCTGAGATTTTCAATATCTACTTTCCATGTGGTCCTAGACCAAGCCCTTTCTACCTCTCCTCTGACATCTTGGATGATGCCCAGGTGTACTGGTTGTCCTTAGGGTGTGTTCTGGACACCGTTTGTGTTTATTTGAATGTTTGGGGGAAAATAAGATGCAACATGAAAATCCTTTGGTTTTCTCATCTTTGTTGTTGCTACTGTTTCTAAAATGTGTACGTGGGCTTCCCTGCCTTAGGAAGTGAGCAGGATTAACCCTCCTTTGATGATTCATCATTAGGCCACTAGTGTTTATCCAGGCTTTCATTTCTAGATGATTCAGATGGGTCAGATCAGACAGGCAATGAGAGGAAGAGCCTATACTGATTTTCTCAATTTCTTTTCTTGAAAGCATAGTCAAGAACAAGTCCTTAACCTGGGATCTAGAACTTTTTTTTAAAAATTTTGATAATTGTATTTCAATATCATTTGGTTTCTGTTGTAATTCTATGCATTTTATTTTGTGTATTCAAAAACATTATTCCCAGAAGGTAACTATAGGCTTCACCAGACTGCCAAAGGGATCCTTGACACAAAAAAAAGGTGAAGGAGCCCTGTTCTAAGACTATGTTTTTTTGTTGTTTTTTTTTGGAGGGCAGTTGGGGTTAAGTGACTTGCCCAAGGTCACACGGCTAATTTTTTGTGTTAAGTGTCTGAGGCCGGATTTGAACTCAGGTACTCCTGACTCCAGGGCCGGTGCTCTATGCACTGCACCACCTAGCTCCCCTATGTTCTAAGACTATGGATGGAGATGTAGAAGGTATAGGAGAATTAGTAGAATTTTAAAAATAAAATAAAAGCATTGATACAAACTTAGGACTTGACTTTTCCTATAAAACTAGGATGGGGGAATTATTTTTTAGTTAACTTAGTATTCTAAGCAATTGGATTCTAGTTCCTGATAAGTTGGGCTCATTGTCCTGATGATTTGGAATGTAAGCTCCTTGAGAGAATAAATTGTTTTCTAGCCTATAGAATCAGTGCTTATTGCTTGGATGTTGAGGTCTGCCTATAATCCCTTGAAGTGTCATCAGGGACCCAAAAGGGAAGGTCACATTTCCCAGAATTCAGGGAGACTTCTGGTCTATGCTTGCTTGATCTATCTCCATCTCAATCATGTTTGGCCATGATTCACCTTTATCAAATAGCATTTACCATCTACTCCAAACCCAGAGATGAACAAACAGAATCTCAGCACGAGGAAGGCAAAATATGGCCTGAGATGCTGGTTGGAGGTTGCTGGCTGATTGCCATGACCTGATATAATATGAGAGACCTTTCCTGCAGCGTGGCCCATTCTCATCAGAGATAGGAAAGAGCTAATCCCAAATTAAAGAGCAGTGAAGGAGAGCAAAGTGGCAGGCAGTGTGGGCCAGCAGGGATAGGCAGTGATTCATTAATTACCTCCTTTGGAAGGGAAGCAAAGGATTTCTTGCTTCCCTGTTGCTTAGGTGGCACCAGCCCAAGTTTGAGTGAACGAAGGAAGAGCTACAACCTCTGATGAAGAGGTAGGGAAGGGGGGCAGAGCCCATTGTAATCGCCCTCAACCTTGCTTGAAAGAAGCTCCAGGGAAATATTCTGGAGAGCTGGGAGACAGACCTCAGAGGTTTCAAGACAGATGCACCATAGGTTTTATTTGAGATGAGCCAATTGGGCAACTGTGCTTAGGGAAATAAACCCAATGCAGAAGAGGAAGCCAGGAGCCCAAGGTCCAGGCTCAGCTCCTCGGCAGCACATGTCTCTAATGCCATGTGAGAGCATCTGCCATAGCTGGGGGAGGGGGAAGAAGCCCTCTACTCCATGGGATGGCCAAGAAAGAGAACCTCATGGAGTCTCCAAACTTGGCAGTCAGGAAGAGAAAGGGCACCAGAGAGTGGAGTCACTCCTTTTAAGGTCTTCTTAGTAAGAAGCTACTCCAATTCAACGACCAGCCCCCTTCTCTCCTTCCAACTCAAGGACCAAGATACTGCTGTGTCATTCTAAAGTCCTCCAGGGCTAAAGATATGTGTCCAGGAAAGTGACCAGAGGAGTTCAGTTCAGCTCCATGCATTCTTTGCCAAGTTTTCTCCAATCTAATTCTTGCCACACAGGGAAGGCTTCCAGGAAAAGGTAGTGCTTGACTTTGGTCTTCAAGGATAGATGGGATTTGAGGAAGTATAGAGACAATGGGAAGATGAGACTTCTGCCCTGGGGATAAGGGGAGGAATGGGAATGGAGAGCTGGGGAGGGAAGGAAGCATCATGGAAGGCTTCCAGCTTCTTCTTTAGGGGGACATTCAAGCAATTTGATCCCAAGAATGAGCAGGAAATCCAACCTGGCTCCCTTATGTAGTAATAGTATCTAGAAGGTGGTGTGGTTGTATCACTGCATCTGGAGTCAGGAAGACATGAGTTCAAATCCTGACTCAGACATGTCCTAGCTATGTGGTCCTGAGAAAGTCACTTAATTTCCCTCAGATTCAGTTTGCCCATCTGTAAAGTGAGGACAGGGGTGGCTAGGTGGCACAGTGGATAGAATTTCAGACCTAAAATCAGGAAGACCCATCTTCCTGGGCTCAACTCTGGTATCAGACACTTATTAGCTGTGTGACCCTGGGCAAGTCACTTAAACCTGTTTGCCCCAGTTCTTCATCTATAAAATAAGCTGGAGAAGGAAATAGAAAATCACTCTAGTGTCTTTGCCATAAAACTTCAAATGGGGCCATAAAAAGTTGAACACGACTGAAAAATGACTGAACAGCCACATCTAAGCCATAAATAAGCAGGACTTGAATCCAGGTTTTCCTTACTCAAAAGGAGCTGAGTGGTACAGTGGCTAGAGCATCAAGAAGAATGGAGTTCAAATTTGAACCTGGATACCTTACTGTGTGACTCCGAGGTCACTTAGCTTCTGTCTGCCTCCGTTTCATCATCTGTGAAATGGGGATGATAACAGTACCTACCTCCCAGGGTTGCTAAGGGTTGGCCAAGACCATAACAGTAAAGCGCTTAGCACAGCGCCCAGCCCGTAGTAAAAGCTGTACAAATGTTAGCTGTGCTTATTATTAAAGCCAGCTCTCTACCCAGCAGGCCCGCATCCATAACTGACACTGGCTTAGGGCTTAAGAGCTTACAAAATGCCTTCTATCTGATTAGCAGTCCTATGGAGGAGGAAAAGCGTTGGGTCTGGCCTCAGAAGTTGTGTCTGAATTCTGGCCCTGCTACTTGTTAACTGGGCAAACCTGAGAAAGCTGTTTTCTTCTCCAGACCCAGGTTTCTTCAGCCACATAATGAGGGAGGTTGGACCAGATCATTTCTAAGGTCCCTCCTAACTCTAAATTCTATGATCCAAAACAGGAACAAGTATAGAGTACGTAGTGTTTATTACCAGGTCGGGGTGTCAATTTAGGGGTTCTTTCCCTAATTTGGTGTTGTTTTCTTCGATTTCTACCCTGCTCATCTCCCTTCCTGACTGGATAAATCAAGCCCATATGTTAATTACTAAAGAAGAAATCACACCAGAGGACATTCCAGAATGTTGCAGTAATCCAGGCAGTAGAGCCTGGTGGATTGAGTAGATTGCACCATCAGGGCTGGCTTTTCCATTAAGAAGTGACTTTAAAGGGCCAGATCATCCTTCTCTAATGTTCTTAGTATAGGAAGCCACAGCACAGGTCATTCGCATTTGTTAGTAATCTGAGCACCCAACAATCTGTGCTCTTTTCAGTTGCCATTTTAAAGGTCATCACAAAAGGCCATAGCAACCACTCTTCCTTAGCAACACAAGAAATAACCCATCATGGAGAAGGCTAGGTGTCATTGTGCCTGAACCAATTCACTCAGTGGCTTGTAACACATTCATACAAGGTCAGATTTAAAGTGGGAATCAATCTTTTAAAACAGCTAGTCCACGCACCTCTTTTACAGGTAAGGAAACTAGGTCCCAAGGAAACAAAGTGATTTGTCCAAGGTCACACAGCTAGGCTTGTTCTATTGACTCCAATCCAGTGGTCTTTCCACAACACTATGATGGTCATGGAAAACCAAGGTCATGGTTTTAAACCCTACCAATTAGCTAAACTTGTCTTCTCTAGGCACAAGTTGCGCCATGAAGCTAGCTGAACCACCCTCCCCGCTTCAACACCTTTGTCCCAAAGGCTAAAAGAGTGTGAATGGCTCGGTGCAGTGCCTTCTGCTAGAAAAGCAACTCAACATGTATATCCTATAGGTGATTTATCATCTGCTCTGCTGTTGTCCTCTTCAGAAATAACTCACCCACCTATAGCAAATGTGAGAGGAATTATTCAAGTGGTTTTGTGTCATGATTAAGCTAAAATATAGTTCCTACTCATGCAGCGTCATTCCTGAACAAAACTGTGAAGTTGGTACGTTCATTTTGGGCACCTTCCTCTGTCCTGTCTCAGTATGACCTTTTTTTCTTTTCTTTCTCAGATGTGTCTAGGGGGACATGACCATCATCAAGTACTTGAAAAACTGGCAAATGAAAAAAGGGATTCGATTTGAATGAGACAAATCAGACCAAGCAGGTTCATCTGAGAGGGTGGAACTAGTGTATTGGGTGGAGGAGAAAAGAGTGGGATGATGTAAAGAAGCCAATTTAGGTTTAATGTCAAAAAACACTTCCTAACACAGCTCTTCCAAAGTAAAATGACTGCTTCAGGAGGTTCTTGGTCCCCCTTTACTGGAGGTCCTTTAGAAAAAGTTGGATGACCACTTGGTGTGTCATAGTAAGTTCTTTTCCAGGGATGCGTGTGTTGGATTAGATGCTCTACAGCAGCAGTTCTTAACCTGTGGGTTGCAACCCCTTTGGGGGTTGAACAGCCCTTTAACAGGTGTCACAGGGGTCGCCTAAGATCATCAGAAAACACGTATTTTGGATGATCTTAGGAAATGAGACACGGCTCCTCTATCTGTCGCCAGCCAGGTCCTCCCACATCCAGATACACCCACATGCTAGTATTAAAGGGTTGCGGCATTAGGAAGGTTGAGAATCACTACTCCACAGCATTGCTTTCTACTCTGATATGCTGTGACTATTATTTTATGGGAACATGGATTGACCTAGAATGTACTCCTTTCTTCCCTCTGCCTCAAAGAGTCCCTCCCTTCCTTTAAGATATAGCTCAAGGGCCATCTTCTGCATGGAGCCTTTCCCAATCCCCCAATCTATCCCAAACTACCTTTTAGTTAATGATTTTATACATACTTGTATTTGTTCAATTTGGATTAAATATATATGTATACACACACTTATAATGCATATTATATATGTGTTGTTTTTCAGTCATTTTAGTCATGTCCCACGCTTTGCAACCCTATTTGGGGTTTTCTTGGCAGAGATACTGGAAAGGTTTTCCATTTCCTTCTCCAGCTCATTTTACAAACTGAGGCAAACAGGATTAAGTGACTCACCCAGGGTCACACAGCTAGTACATATCTGAGGCCAGATTTGAACTCAAGAAGATGAATCTTCCTGATTCCCCTCCCACTGCACCACCTAGCTGCCTATATACATACATACTGAAATGATTGTTATTGTATGTACTTGTCTCCCCCATCCTAATGTAAGCTATTTGCAAGTAGGGGTTGTTTCTTTCTTTTGTGCTAGTGTCCCTAAAGCTTAGCACAGTACCTCATACATATTAAGTACTTAATAAATACTTGTTGATTGATCATTTGTTCCAGTTAATTCCCCTTGCCTCCTCCCCTCCAAAAAAGTCTTCTCTCAACCATGTTCTGCTCCTTGCTTTTATTTCCCACAATTCCAGCCTTCAAGTCATGAGAAGAGATATCAGATAGTAACCACATTGGAGGAATCCTTGGAGAAAAACAAGTATGTCCTGTAATAATAATTGGGCTACTGAGAGAGATACAAGATGCTTCAAAGGGAGATGACATGCTCTGTCTACAATCTAGTGGATTCGATTCAACAAACATCTATCACTGTGGATTAATAATGTCATAGCATGTCTGAGTCTTAACCTTCAAGCATCTGAGATTCTGCAGGGATCCCAGATATAAGATCAAAATGTGGTCTAAATTAAAAAGGCATTTGTGGATGAACAAAGCAAGATGGGAAAGAGAACACGATGTAACAGGAAGATGGGTGTACTTAGGGGCGAAGGACCTGGACTCCATACCCTGTGCTGCCACCAACTCTTTCTGTGGCCTTGACTGACTCTGTTGACTTTGACTCTTGATTTACTCTGCTGACCCTCAGTTTCCTCATCTGCAGAATGAGCACAATAATACTTGCACTATGTACCTCACTGGATCCAATGAGCTGATGCAGGGAAGTACCTTTGTGAACCATGGAGCACTTTGTAAATGCAACCCATACCCTCCTCCAAGGTGCTGTCTTCATGTGGAATTGACCCTAAATTAAACTATGATGGGTCTTCTCAAATTGGGAAAATCTGAGTACGTGCTCAAAGACAAGCCATCATCTGTGCACTAGCACAGCTCAGGTCAGTGGATACTTACCATCCCCAGAGGGTTGGTCAGGTTTTTTTATTTATTTATTTTTAGCCATAGAAGTTCATGCAACCAATTGCAAAGGAGTTGCAATCTGTATCTATGAAGGAAGTATCCATATGGATGAAATTACAACTTTCTTTAAGTATTGAAGAAAGATGACAGGAATGCAACATCCTGGCTGTTCTCTGACAGTAATATCAGCAGGAAGGGAGGGAGCTGGAGACCAAAGAGAAAGCCTTCACCTTCAATTGGACAGTGTCATGTCCACATCTGCAATGCTGTGAACACTTCTTAAGGGCCATAGTATGGGGCCAGAGAAGGTACAGAGAGGAAGCAATTCAAGTGATCAAAGGATAGGGGGATGTAAAAGCTATTATATAAGAACAGGGGGAACAAAGACAAAGCTTCTTCAGAGTGCAAGATGAAAGTGGAGAGAAAATGTCATTGAACTCTAGGAGTTAACAAATGGGATGTTCACCAGATCCCAGACAACTGAAGGTGGGGTCCTCACCAAGAAGTTGAGAAGCAAGTTTGGGGCAAGCAAAAAGAGAAAATCAAGGTAAGGAAATTGTTGCCCCCAAAGATTGTGTGAACTGGGACTATGAAGCGATTTGGAAAGATAGAGGTAAATTCACAGTTACGAGATTGGGCTGTTCAAGGAAACTGGGAAGTTTGAATATGCTTGGTATAAAGGGAAACAAGGAAGCCTGGAGACCATCCCTGCCTTTTGAGGTGGATGCCAGGAAGTGATATTTGATAAGCCCTCCTGGTCTGGGCAGATCATGGAATGACCTCAACATCATGGCACTGATAACCAATATACTCAACCTCTAGCCAGTGGCCATTCTCTAGTGTCCTTCAAAGCTCCACTTGGGTAGCACCTCCTACCCAAGGCATTTCTTGATCCTTGTAGGTATTAGTGCTCTCGGAGACTCCCCTGTCTATATTTTGTGTTTCTAATGAATGTGTATGGTACATCCCCCAAACAGAATGAAAGCTCTTAAAGAATGATTGCAATGTGGTCTTTGCATCCTCAGGGTCTAGCAAGGTGCCACACCTACAGAAGGCGCTTAATAAATGTCTGTTGGATTGAATTGTAATGAAGCTAGGCCCCAACTCCAGTCTGTTACCATTCTCCTCCAGAGACGAAGAGCCACCAATTAATATCTCCTCGTGAATACAGAGACCTAGTGGACCAAGGCAACTGAGGAGTTATCATTTTCATTCAAAGTTGAAAGTCTTTGACGTTTTTCTACAATGTCTTTTAGATAGAAAGTTGTTTCCTTTTAAACTGATCTTCTTTGGGTGGGAATACATTTGCCAGCCATCTTCTTCCAAGTTTCATTTAACTCACCCTTTCATACTTCCCCCTCTCCCCCCTCCCCCGCCCCAGTCATTACCCAATTGTCCCTTGGCACACATCAGTCAGAACTGTTTCTTCCCTGAGATGTACCCTCAAATGCTGTTTGTTGTGGGGCGGCAAATAGTCACCAATCCAAGGGGGAAAATATTAGACTTTGTCTTCCCATTAAGATTTGGGCTGGAAAACATTTTTGAGGGTTGATCAGGACTGCCAATGCTTTATTGCACGTCCAAAAGCCCAGACGGATGTCTCCCTACCTCACATCTGACCTTTGCGTTTGGATTCGACCACGGCTGAATCAGCTTGGGGAGCTTTCGTTTTGACTAGGCTACATCTGAGGGAGTTCAATGTCAACCTTGCAAGCATAGAAGGAAGGGAGTCAAATGGTGGGAACTAGAGGAAACCGAGCCTGGCTCCTGCCTTTTAACAATTACCCAGATCACGTGGCTAATTAAAATACCTTGGTGTCCGTGGGGCAGCCCTCCTGCTGCTGGGCCATCTGTACCTGCAGTCTGTGCCCTGGAAAACCTTTCCACAAAGCGTGTGCTCTTAATAGGTATTGCTGCGCCAATGACAATTACCTAATTAGTCATTAGATCACTAATGGTGAGCTCACCATCTTGACTAATTATTTTATTTCTTATAGAATATTTCCCAAGGGTTCATGGAGACCTGGGGAAACAAGATGACAAGAGAAACAGAGAGTCAATTGGAGATCAAAACAGAAAGGTGAGAGTGCTCTGTGTGTGTATCTGTCTGTCTGTCGGTGTGTCTGAGGGTGGGTGTGAGACAAAAACAGAAACACAGAGACAGAGAGAGCACCATCTATCTGTAATGAGTTTTCAAGAATGATAACCATTCAGACCTCATGTATAAAACCACCTCAACATCAATATTAAGACCAAGCTCAACCTGTTCTGATTGTGCTAGATGATCAAGCTGTTGCCACTTAATTCCAAGTTGATAACCAAAGACTTTTAGTGCTGGAATCACCTTCTGGATTCAGAAATTCATGGGATTTAGGACTAGAAGGTAACTTAGAGAGTATGTGTTCTAATCTCATTTTAAAGATTAGGAAACTGAGGCGCATTAAGGGGAAATGAGCTTACTATTCCCCACGGAGAGGAGGCAGGCCTCCATGCCTGAAATGCACTCCCTTCTCTCCTCTGCCTCTTGGCATCCCCAGCTGCCTTCAAGTTTCAAACCAAAGTAACCCCCCTAGCCCACATTATTTTGTATATATTTTGTATTTATATATTCTTGACTGTGCATATTTGTATGCTATACCTTACCCCCTATTTAAGCTCCAGCTCCATAAGGGCAGCAATGATTTCATTTCTTTTTCTTTGTTTATCCTGCCCTAGTACAGTGATTTGAATAATATTGTTGATGTTGCTGTTGTTGTTGGACCGGACTTGGTAATTCATTTCTCTACTGAGCTCCTGGTGCAAAAACTCTCTCTGTATATCTTTTAAGTAGCACCTGTGCTGCAACTTCTGGTCTTAGAGATCTCTCTAGAGTGGTAAGTGATTTTCCCAGGGTCCCACACACACCCAACATATATCAGAAGCAAGACTTGAAGCCAGGTCTGGCTGATGCTAAGGCCAGATCTCTGTCCACTCCACCATATTGCTTCTCACCTTGAGCACAGTCAGCCCTTAAGAAATATTTATTGGTATTGTTGCCCAAGGTCACGTAAGCAGGAAAGACTAGGCCCTGTGATCTAAGCCCTCTCGCTTTTCCAAATCCAGAGTCTTTTCCAACACGCTGTATTTTAATAATCACAAAATTCATGATGAAAATCATTATGGCAAGAAATATAAGCCCAAGAGGTAGGGAAGAGATGGAGGAGAAGAATTCAGAGGAGGAGGCCTCAGTTCCCAGCGACGCTTATCTGTGGAAAAACGGACTGCACAGTTCTTGATGTGGCTTTAGGATAGATGACAGTAGCATGTACATAAAAGATTACAATAGGAGGTTCCAGAATTCTCATAGTATCATAGATTTGAAGTTAGAAGGGACATTAGCAGCCACTGAATTCAACCCTCTCATTTACAGATTAAGGAAATTTGGATTAAAAAAGGTTAAGTGACTTACCCAGTATCATATAGCTAGTGTATGAAGCAGGCTTTGAATTTGGGTCTTTCCCTTCCATGTTCAGTATTTGGCAAAATGCTATCCAGCCTTAACACATGGAAACCCTATGCCCAAAGGAGAGCAAACCTCAGCTAATACCTAAAACTCAATGTTTCAGCTTTTCTAAATGGTTTGGGAATCATCCCTGCCTATGGAAAGGATAAAGTTAATTCTCCCACATCTTCAAGTATTAGCGAATTCTGAGAAAAGGTATTCACCTAGGGCAAAGTGCCTTTTACCTAAGGAGCATAAGACCTTTGAAAAATGCATCCTGCAGGATCAGACATTTCCTCTAGCCATTAGTGAGAGCATAATGTGCCCACTGCCTGGGGGCCTCAAGAAGAAGGGCAGAAGATTGCTCCAGAAGAATAGGGTAGGGAGACAGTTACACCAGAGGATTCTTGAAATGCTGGAACATGGAATGTTGGAACAAAATGATGGAACAAAAAAACAACTCAATGAATTAGTGACCCCAGCAGCTGGAAACTTTGCTCTTTGACCAAAGAGCAGAATTGGAATTAGAGTAACTTTAATAGCTATGGCTTGGAAAACCTTTATCTCGCCTTCTCCATCCATAATGATTGTGATTAGCACTCAGAAAGCTAAAGAACTCCATATTTTTTTTTGGTAATTTCCCTGGAAGAGACAACATAGAAGAAAGAGTAAAAAGCTAGCCTCAGAGTCAAGAAATCCTGGGTTCCGGTCCTGCCCTTCATACATACATACATTTTTTCCCATAGACTTCTGAACACAAATCACAAATCTGGACCAAAGTTCAGTTTCCCGTTGTCCCAGTCCTGGGCACCCTTGAAGGTTTGCTGAGGATGGGTTAATAAAACATTACACCATCCCAGGGATATGAGAGGCAGCTGGGTGGAACAGGATATGGAATGTTGGACTTGGTGTCAGGAAAACCTAAATTCAAATTCTGCCCAGACACTTACAGCTCAAATTCACACTATTTCTTACTGTGAGAGTACAACTACTTCCTGGAATTTCTTGTGTGCTCTAATAAGGATTTAGCTAGCTGTATACTTCTGAGCAAATCACTTACCCTTTCTCAGCCTCCATTTCTTCCCCTCCAAAAGAGAGCTAATAATACCATCTATTTCATAAAGAAAAACATGGAAAGACTTGCATGAAATAATGAAGAACAAAATGAACAGAACCAAGAGAACATTGTATACCGTAACAGTGATATTGTTTTAAGAATGATTTTGAGCAAATAAATAATTTTGACCATTATAAATATCCAAACTAACTATAAAGGACATACAAAGAAAGATGCTATCTGCATCCAGAGAAAGAACTGATAAATATAAGTATATATAGAATAATATTATATGTGTGTTTACATATACGTGTGTGTACATATATATATATACATACATATATATATATATATATATATACATACACATATACACACATACACATGCCTATTTGTGTCTAATGGTAGCCTTCTCTAGGCTGGGGGGTGTGGAGGGAAAAAAAAGGAAAAAAAGAAAAATTTACACAATAACTTTATTATATATTTAAATGGAACAGCAAGTTGTACATAATAGATTTGTAGTTTCATTGCAATCATCTTTTTCACTATACTATCCTATGGAAATGCTTATTTTGTTCCATAAATTAAAAATAAAATAAATTTTTTAAAAGTTGTGAAGGTCAAAAGACATAGCATTTATAAAGTGTTCTATAAACCTTAAAGCATTATGTAAATGCTAGTTATGATGATGATGATGATTTCTACTTTAACAGAGAACTCCTAAAGGTCTAAAGCCTTTAATACCTAATGGTGTCCTCAAATAATGACATTTTAGGCTCAGTGGGTCACTTTGGTCATTCCCCTGTTTCTGGTGGCCCTCAAGTTGTACCACGTAGGTGACAGACTAACTACCTTTCTCTTTAGGCCTGCCCTAGCTCTACTTGTGCAACTCAACTTTGCTCCCACTCTGTTTCCCAATCTCAGCTCCTCCCAGGAAGATTATATAGGCTGAAGAGGTTTTAAGGAAAAGTTGTACATCCCGATCTCCAGAGAAGCTAGAAACAGTCTGTATAAGCATGCAGGCCAATCCATGGGGGAGTGTGCAGGGGCTCAGGGTCACATGCCCACAAATATCAGACCTGTTTTTCAAATTGCTTGGCAGGCCTTCTCTTCTGAGCCAACTGAACAGAATGTTCTTTGGAGTAGTAGGGGTCGTCAACTCAAGGATTCCCAATCTTGATGCTAACAGAGTCAGTCAAGGCAAAAGGGAATACAATCAAGCAACAAGTACAGACCAGGCTTAGCAAAACAATGTGGGGACCCTTTGGCTCTTCCAGGCTTGGGATGAGTAAATCTAGTTTTCCTTTTTACAAAGGATGGATTCCAAGACTATTCCCAGGATTCCTGAATTATCTGTTCAACTCAGCTAAAGAAAAACCATTTATTATCAGTCATGTGTCAGTGCAGACTCACTAACAACCCAAATGAGATTAAAATATAACAAAATAAATAACAATAAAATACAACATCGATAATGTCAGATCTATTTCTATCTGAATTTGATAACACTGATGTAGTAGACAGAAGGCCAGCCTTACATTCAAGAAAACCTGTAAAGGATCAAATCTTGCCTGTGATTCATACTGGCTGTTGGCTACTGTGGGGTCCATGGGCAAATCATTTAATGCCTCCAAGTCACAGAGCATCTATTGAGCTGTCTTGATGGAAGTTTCCACACCAATGAAATCACAGGGGCCAGGACGACAGAGAGAGAGAGAGAGAGAGAGAAAGAGAGAGAGAGAAAGAGAGCGAGAGAGAAAGAGAGAGAGAGAAAGAGAGAGAGAGAGAAAGAGAGAGAGAGAGAAAGAGAGAGAGAGAGAGAGAGAGAGAATATGTCATCTTCCTCATAGGACTGGGAGCATGTTGAAGTTGTTTGGGGCTGTCTTTTGCCTTTCGTTGTAACCTCAGTGCTTAGCACAGTGCCCTGCACAAAGTAGGTTCTTAATAAATGCTTCTTTAGGGGCAGCTAGGTGGCGCAGCAAATAGAGCACTGGCCTTGGAGGCAGGAGGACCTGAGTTCAAATTCAACCTCAGATGTTTAACACTAGCTGTGTGACCTTGGGCAAGTCACATAATCCCAGTTGCCCTCCCTTCCCCCCTCCAAAAAGACAAAAATAAATAAATAAATGTGTCTTTACTGATTGATTGACTGACTATGTGACCTTGGGTAACATATCTCTCTCTGAACTTCATTTTCCTAATTTGTAAAATGAGAGGGGTTACCCTTGTCAACTTCTAGTTATAAATCTCATATTTATATCAGAAAATGATAGGGACCTTAGAAGCTCATCTAGTCCAACTTCCTATCGTGCCTCTTGTTACTGAGTCTCTGAGAGTTCCTAGGACTTGTCCACGATTGCCCAGCTGGTTAGTGACTGATTTGGGACAAAAATCTGGATCTTCTGACTTCAGTTCTAGAGCTCTTTTCTGTCCCCCGCTTCTCACCCAGTGCACTTTGCTCAGGGCAACCAACATCTAGCCCCTCGTGGAAGTGGCTGGGGCCTCTGTCTTATACTTTAACATCCATCTAAAGGGCTTTCCTGCAGAAAAACATCTACTCAATCTAAACTCTGAAATTCTACATAAGGCATTCATTCTTTTCAATACCCAAACTGTTACTTTATGGTGAAAATGTATATATCCATAGTCACCACCTTAGAGGTTTTGTGGCCCATAGCTCTCACTTGGCTTGCTAAGAAGCTGAGGCCCACAGCACAGTGGCCTGCCCAAGGTCATAAACTTCTTAGGGACTTTACTGGGATTAGAAGCCTTGTCTCCTGACTCCTGGTACAGTGATCCTTCCTTCAGCACCTCGATGTTGTCTTAATTCCTTTGCTTCCCACTCCACAGTTCTGAGCACATACTCATTAAATAATTGTGAAGAGGGAATCAAGGCTAAGAGACATTTGAGGTAAAGTCACAGGGAGGGGGAGGGGACGACATCTGGCATTGTCACCCCCACCTGTTCTGAGTCTTCTCATCCTTCCTCAGATCCCATCATGGTACTCTCTTAGCTTCAAGGAAGGATATTCAGAAAGATCAAGCTAATTGATTAGGAGATTGGCTCATGGGAAGATTAAATGAGCTAAATTCTATAATCTCACTAAGCCTGTGACTAGAGGGAAGACACTAGAACTATTTACAAATATTTGAAAGGGCCAAATCCTAAGAAGTTTGAGGACTGTGTCCTGAAAGAGGTGACTGTCATCAGGACTCCTATACACACTTACAAATATACATGCACACGTATGAACAGAGAGAGGAAGTCACGTGAAGTAATAGAAAGGTGGCCTTGGAGTCCTGCAAGGTTTGGGATCAAGCTTCTAACACATATTGGCCCCAGGATTCTGGAGAGATCACTGAGCCTTGGGCAATTCTGATGCTACAAATAACAGAGTGGTTTGAAATCTATATTAGAAAAGGGGAATTTCCTCACCAGATATTCCCTGCACCAATTAAATCACAAGATTGGTGCCACCCACCCACCCCAAATGTGCGCCATATCTATGCCTGTGTATATAGTATATATTAAATATGAATGTATATAGATAGGCATATGTCTATATGTATGTGCCGCTACACATATATGCATGCGTGCATATGCACATGTATGTAGTGTCTGCATTGTGTGTGCATGTATTACATGCTTGTGTCTTTATGGGTGTGTGCATGTGTGCATATGTACACTTATGTTCGGTATATGTGATGTATGTGTGTAATGTATAAATGTATATTACAGAGTTGTTAATGCATATGTGTGTATATGTTCACATTTGTATATATGTGTATGTTGCATATGCTTGTATATGTGTGTACATGTGTGTGTACAGGTATGATGTGTATGTGTCTTATGCTGTATGTTTGAGTGTGTACATGTACATAGGCATGCATGTATGTGAATATAGAATGTGCACATACACATATACATGCTCATACATTTTTGTGTGTATGTATGTGTGTTTATCAGACTATCCAGGAAAAAGAGAAATCCCTACTTTACACTGTGTTTCTTGTGAGTCTTTTGTAAGAAGGTGACCACCCTCTTTAATCAGGAAGGGCTTCTCTAGAAGGTGTGGGAATCAGTGACTGTAGTAACCTAATCATAACAATGGGAACAGACCAAAACTCTAGAACAGCAGGAAACCCAGATCTATTGTAGGAAATGGCTTTACATTCTGAGAGGATATTTCCAGCTTCTGCCACTATTAGTAGTAAAAGGTAGCTATTATTTTTATCGTGATTGCAATGAAAAAACAAAAATAAATATCCATGTACTAGGCAATAGGAATTTGGCAAGAAGTGGGCTCTCCCCTGTTCCCTTGGTTCTGTGTCCTCTGTGTCACGCTGTGAAATGGGAACAGTCCATCCTAACTTCTAGAGCTCAACTATTTTCTTCCAAAGTAGGTGTGTGGAAGGGGAAAGGGGAAGACCGGTGTTGCATGAGAAAGAATAAGCCTATAACTCTAGCTCTGCCATTAACCAGTTGAGTGACCTTGGGTCAATCACTGCCATTCCCTGGGCCCTCACATGTAAAATTAAAAGCTAAGACTGGATGATCTCCCAGATTCCTTTCAGCAGTGACCATCTATATTCTACCCTGAGTAGCTTCCTGTGGCAAATCACCAAAAAAATAGTAGTGACCATATACTATGGGTCCCTGACTGGGCTAAGTCCTGGATGATTTGGAAAATTCCTAGGTAATATTCTAAACTATTTGGGTCAATAGAGCTGTACCATGATGCTTTGGGGACAGCTCGGAGGGAAGGTAATATGCTGTGTTTGGAGTCAGGAAGAACTGAGCTTAGATCTTGCCTCAGACATTTAATAGCTGTGGGACCTTAATCTCTGTCAGCCTCTGTCTCTTCCTCTGTAAGATGGGGATAATAGTGTCTACCTTGCGTGGAGCAAAAAGGATCATGTAATAAAGTGTTTTGCAGACTTCAAAACACATATAAATCTTAGCTATTATTGTTCCTTGCATTGCTGTGATACTCACTGAGAATGCTTATTCAAATCCTTCTAAGTTCATTTTAAGCCCTTTGTGCTCCATGTGCCTTCCATGATCATACCAGGCCCCAGTCATCCATTTACCATCCTGCTATCGTGATGAGACTTTTCATTTGCCCTTTGTTATATAAATATATATGTATTACAGTATAGCAGAGCAGAGCATAGTATAGTATAGGACAGGATAGGATAGTATAATATAGGACAGGATAGGATAGGATAGGATAGGATAGGATAGGATAGGATAGGATAGGATAGGATAGGATAGGATAGGACAGGATAGGATAACATAGCATGGCATGGCATTTAGCATAGCATAGTATAGTACATCTCGAGGTATCTTTTTTGCAGTTTCCTTGTTTGATTAGCTCTGATACTGATCTGGAACTTGTCATTCATGTTCCCAACCAGATCCTGGAGATCCCTCCTGTAACCCCTGTAACAGCATGTGTCATGTGGCAAGAGGGAGGGGAAGATGTTCCATAGGTATCAGGCAAAAGCTAGAAAGCTAGAGGAAGGGGGGAAGAGAAAAGAAGATTGAAAAGAATAAGCATTTATTATGTGCTTACTGTGTACCCTGCATTGTGCTAAGCACTTTTTTACAAATATCATCTCCTTTGAGACTCACAACAATTGTGCAAGGTAGGTCCTATTATTACCCCATTTTACAGTTGAGGGAATTTAGGCAAACAGAGGTTTAATAACTAGTAAATGCCTGAGACCAAATTTGAACTCAGGTCTTTCTGACTCCAGGTTCAGGCCTCAATCTATTGTGAAACCAGCTTCTTCTAAAGTCTTCTATGGAGGATTTCCAGGAGGACATAATAGATATTTTTGTTTGTCTTTTGTTCTGGAAGAAGACCAATGACTTGCACATGGATTGTACTAAAGGGAGGCAGAGGTGCACAAAGTCCTAGGCCTTAATGTCTCCTCCAGAGTCTTTGAAGCCCAATGGCAAGACAAAGGTCAAGAAGACTAGAGAGTCCCAGGATGCAGTGAATGACCTTGGCCTTTATAAATGCAGGTCTTTGCTTGGTCTCAGTTAGCTAAGGCCTCCCATTCAATAGCTAAGGGTTAGCTAAGAATTGAGACAAAGGATAGCCCAATTTATCATCACAAAGATACCAGTCTGGGAAGGGAATGCCTTTGGGAGTTTCTGGCCAGAAGAGAAAACGATTGTTATTTACACACATTCTAGACCAAAGAAATCTAAACAGTGAGCCATAGAAACTTGGGTTGGGGCTCTTACTGACCATTCAATGAAAGTCAGAGTGATTGGGGGTTTAAAGGCTTGGTCAAATAGCTCCAGTTAAAACACAGTGAGCTTTTTTTAAAGCCTGTTTTTCAGAGGTATATTTCAAGAAATCAAAAATGAAAACTTCCCAGGACAAAAGATATATTGTCCCAGCTTTTTAAAAAATAAAAATAAGGAGGACATAGATAAGAACAGCACAGGAGGGAAAAGCCTGGGTAAGCCTCTCTCTGTACTGTTGGAGGGCATGTCAAAGTACAGAAACATCTCCCTTAATACCTATCTTGGTAGGGGATCAGTCACTATTTATTGAGTAAAACATTGAAGGAAACATGGTGATTGTCATGTTGGCAAAATGGTTAGATGCATCAAATTGCCATGAGCCATCTCCCCAAGGAGACAGTAGAAGAAACAGCCTTTATCCTCAGCCCTTGAATTCCATTCCCATCTGTGGTTTCTCCAAACTGGAGGGCATAGTCACTGGTAAACCTCAAAAGTCATGGGTAAGGACAGGGAGATTATCTTTTAAGATAAAAGAAACATTTGTCCTGGGACCCCCAGGTTTAAGAGACTCCAAAGCTTCACTTGACATGACCAAATTACATTGTAAATAGTGATGTCTCACTGGAGGGTACCCTTTGTGACTGTGCTGCCCCAGGACTATGCCTGCTCTTAGTCTGTCCCAGGTTGGGGGCTTTCCCTCTTCTCCTCCTCACCATATGCACAACTTTATTTTCACTCTTTCTTCTCTAATGCTTTCACTCAAATGGTCCACACTTTTTTTTTCTCTCCCTCTTACCTATGACTTAAACTCCCTAATGGCTTCAAAACAGCTGGATCTATACATACACAAAGAATAAACCACAACGTGCATGGGGTGATATATGGTGGTCTGAAAGGTTTGCCTCATCAATATATCTTCTTCATCCACCTGACATAGAGCCTGGAATTCCCACCACTTACTTTAGGTTAAGGCTTTGAAGAGCCCTCTCAAATTTCTATTACTCATTTTGATTACTCCCTTTATTTAATGTACTTGACTCTAAATGATTCTTGGCTATTCTGACCTAACCATGGGATTGTTGATTTAGACCTGGGAAGGAGTTTAGACATCTTGTACAACTCTTTCATTTTATTGATGAAGAAATGAAGAAAAAGGCCCAGAGAGATGTGTTCAAGGACACACAGAAATTAAGCACCAGAGCCAAGATATATACCCAGGTCTTCCGGATACCAAATTTCCTAAGGGTTGCCACCACAGAAGACAGTTTGAAAAATGTGCTTTGGGCCCTAATGGCCATTCTCAAAGAAAGAAGAGTAACTATGGCCTCCCAAGGTGACTACCTTGAAAGGGACAGCCCTGTGGTATCCTTATTTAAAAGTCAGATTCTGAATTCAGGAAGAATGGGGTAAAGGAAAGAGCACTGAATTTAAAGTCTAGGGACCTCAAATCAAATCCTAGCTCCACTATATACTCCCTACATGATCTTGGCATGGTCACTTGACTCAGACTCAGTTTCCTCATCTACATAATGAGAAAATTAAAGTCTATAACATCCAAAGACCCCATCAGATCTAAATCTATAATTCTATTGTAAGGAGAAGACTAAAACTACCATTTAGCTCCTGCTTGGCCTAGGTGAGAATGCTTTTTGATTGAATCAAGCAATCAAAAGTGAGTATGAATAGGGCCTTTCTAGCTCCTTGAATCACTCAAAGCCATTGTATGAGAGAAAAGATCCAGCCCTAAGTAATCATGTGAATTCAAGAGGTTGGAACAAGCACGGCATTTCCATGCATCTCTGAGGAACAAAGGGAGGACTGAGCTGTGGAAGAGATGACAAGAGTCCTTGGCTCTGCAGGCAACATAAAGAGGCAGACCAGGCTGAGAAAAGCCCCCCAAAAAAAGTCAGTCCATTCATCAACTACCCTTCCTGGTGCCTGTTTGTCCATGGGCACTTTACTATAATCTGCTGTTTCTTTACCTCAGTGTTCATTACCTCTGTTTCCAATAAACCGAATTTTTGCCCCAACCACAAGGAAGCTAAGGGTTAAGTATATACGTACATACATACATATATATGAATTCTTAAGTTAGGCAGAAAGCCCAACCTCTGCCTAGGTGTCAGGAATTTTCCTAACTGGGGACTTAGAGCAATTGTGACTGAACTCACAAGTTTTCATCTAGAATGCACTCCCTGAAGACAAAAAGGAAGGAACCAAGTAAACCTTGGGGACCATTATATTGCTCCCGGCATAAAAAGAGCTAATTATTGTACCAGAGTGTTACATTATGAATTTACAACCACAACTTGTACTGTTTGTGCTTCTGATCAAGGACAATGATGTTACTGTTTTATAAACTCTTAGAGCCTGTTAGATGCAGCAAGGGATCATTGATAGTTACTACAAAATGATCTTACAGAAATGTACAGACTGTTTCTTCTTCGTGTGATTTCTACCATTTGTTCTAACTCTCCTTTACAACATGACTAATGTGAAAATGAGTTTACTATGAAGGTATGTGTAGGGCCTATATCAAATTTCACTCCAGTTAGAGTGGGGGGAAGAGAGAGATAGGGAGAAAATATGGAACTCAAAATCTTGTGGAAGTAAATGTTGAAAACTAAAAATGAATAAATGTTTTTTAAAAAAGAAATGTATAAACTTTTCTCATGCAGATATAGTCCAGTATTGTTAACTCCACTTACTGAGTATTTTTAACAATGCTGATTGTGGCTGAGGAGAAGTTTATCTTTGAACTATCTCTTTAAAAGGAGACAAGAGTACAGCTTTCTAATTAAAATAATATTGAAAATAAGAATATTTAAATTATTTGAGAGTTAGCTGCTTTTGTGTCTTCTTAAGCCTGTTAGCAGTCACCATTTAAGTATACACATGCTAGCAAGTGTGTATGCAAATGCACACATACACACACACACACACACACATCTGGGAGCATTGCTAAGACAGATCATCAAAAGAATCTACAAGACAACACTGCCTTCCCCTAATTCCTGTTGCTATGATGACATCTAGAGCGTTTATATATAGCATTATTTCTTTAAAAACATTCTAGAATTCAGAGTCTTTGCTACTTCAGACACAAGCCTTTCTGCATCTCCAAATCACCAGTCAGAATTGGTGACCTTTGACTACCTACAATTGAAAATACCAACAGTCCAGCCTCAGCTCTCTCGGTCTTTAACCAGGGTTGTTGAACAGCCAGCTCCAAGAGAGGAACCCTCACCTCCCCGCAGTGGTCGAGCTCGCTTCAACTCCAAATCTGCTGTGTTCCTTCCATCTTTGGGTCTTGGTCCCAGCACTCACACAAAATTGAATCCTATAAAATAATCACACAGTTTCGGTGAGTCTTCTTAATCTAAGATTTGGGAATTTTAAAAAAATTTTCATAACTACTTTGTAATGTTATTTATTTCCTTTACAATCTTATGTATCTTATTTAAACATTTAAAATATCATTCTGAGAAAAGGTCCAAAGGTTTCACCAGATTGTTGGCATCTGTGATGTACAAAAAACGTTAAGAACCGCTGGTCTAGAGGTACAGGTATTTAATTAAGACCATGAAGCCTGTGGATTGTCTAAGAATTCCTTGATCAATTTCAAACCTATTATTAAACACATTTCCTAAAGGGGAAATTACCAAAACTATGATAATCATACACATATGTCACAAATTCATACTATATAAAGGAAATAGAATATTTCACCATAATCCTAAGTATATAAAATACAAAGCTATTAAAAGATCAATACCTTTTCCCACCCTTATAGAGCCTCCCTGAACATGAGACCAAGCAAACTTTCTAACTCCTGGCAGAGAAAGAGAGGGAGAAAAGCAAGAGGCAAAAAACAAGACTTCTGACCGTTTCTCTGCCCATCATCAGCTAAGCAGCCTTCTGTCTCTGCCCTGGAAAAATCAAAGTATCTTAGACATATAGCTTAGATGCCATCTGGTCCAATGCTGTAATTTTACCAATGAAACTGAGGCCTAGAGATGATGGTGTGCTAATAAAGGTTTTAACAGCCAATGATGCAGAAAAAAAAAGGGTAGGCACAACATAATTTTAATTGGCCTCATTAACATTTCCATCATTTTCTTTTTCTTTTTTGTTTTTGAGGCCAGGGTAAAGTGCCTTGCCTGGGGTCACATAACTACTAAGTGTCTGAGGCCGCATTTACTCCAGACTGGTGCTCTATTCAGCTAGGCATCCCCTCTCTATCATTTTTTAAAGTTGAAACAATTTAGAAAAGATTACTACTGTTAGAGCACCTATTAGCACAGGCCCTGCAAGAGGTTAAGAGACTTAGCCAAGACCACTTGTGTAGCAAGTGACAGAATCAGAATGTGAACTCGGGTCCTCTGATTCCAAAGCCAGGACTCTCCACTACACTGTCCTGCTTCCCAGCTTCTCCTGTTGTTTCATTCTTTATCAGCGGAGGGCCAACACATGGGCTCGTGGCCTCATGTCCCAGAGGAAAAGAAAAGAGAATGTAAAAATCAAGAGGGGACTCAGGGCAGCTGGGTGCTGCAGTGGTAGAACACTGGGCCTGGAGTCAAGAGGAAGTGAGTTCAAATCCTGCCTCAGACACTTACTAGCTGTGCGACCTTAGGCAAGTCACTTAACGTTAGTGCCTTCCCTCCCCTCAAAATTGACTTGCCTCCAGAGAACTTGCTGAAGCCATGCTTTTAATACTTTCAATCAAATTAAGCCACATGCTTGAAGTTTTATCAGTGCTGAGATGGAGACGGTTCTGTAGAGTTAATTGTTAAATGATCAATTTGAATATTTACACGTTGAACATTGACAATGCTACAAATCAGGGCTTAATTTATTTGTTTTGCTGGCTGTCTAGCTTGTAAAAAGCAATGGAAAAAATATTGCTAATGCAGATTAAGCTTAAAGACCAGTCCTGGGTATATCCTCTCCACACACAACCCCCAAGCTGGTTGTTAAATATTGGATAAATACAATTTATCCAATTGTACCTCTGCCAGCCCTCCCTCACCACCAAGGGTACAAGCAAGCTCTCTCTCTAGTCCAGAGCCCTTTCCATTATCCATCCCACAAATGAATTATCTAAGTCGAATTAAATTTCATCTAGGTTCAGGCAAATTGAGTTTGTGCTTTTTTGCCTTTTCAGAAAATCAGTACTAGCATTTACCACTCAATTCACATTCCCTGTTTGTAAAGTCCTTTCTACTTCATTCCCTAACGTCCCGAGTCATATTTTGGTATCTTCATTGTAGACATATAACTCTTATGCAAAGAGTTCAGGTTCGTGTAGGGAAGCTTTTTGCCAAAGGCTTCAAAAATTAATGACCAAGTCAAATATGAAATTCATGATTCTATTCATAGTAACTAGCATTTATACAACACTTTAAGGTTGAGAAGCATCTAAACATTACTTCATTTTGTCCTGACAACAACCCTAGGATGTAGGTACTCTTATTTTCCCCATTTTATTGATGAGGACACTGAACTAGCTTAAGTGACTTACCCAAGCTCTCATAGCTAGGAAGTATCTGAAGCTAGATTTGAACTCAGGTCTCCCTGACTTTAGGTCTAGCACTCTATCCTCTGTGCCACCTGGCTTCCTTGATCATGTTGTTCACTCTTTCTGCAAAATGTTACCAACAGCTAATTAGACTGAACCAGTTGGATCTCCACAGGCCTCTTAGGATTATATTGATTTTGTTGGGGGTGGTGAGGAAGCAAATAGGAAGAAATGAAAAATAGTTAAAGGCCAAGGATTATGGTATCCTGCAGGAGGAAGAGGCTGGATGGTGACACTGCAATAACTGCCTTCACTACAGAAATTAAAGGGGGAAGAATTTAGGTGAGACTAAAAAAAGACCCATATAAAAGTACTGGAGGGCAAGGCTGTCAAGAGAAAGTAAATCTCTCCTTAGAGAACTTCTTCAAAGAAGCCAGGCGGCCTCCACAGAAAAGTGGAAATGGCAAAAGGATTCTGCACAACAAAAAGCTGTATGTTTATGATGAAAGGGAAATAAATGTGAAAGAAATATACGTAATAAAGGCTTGACATCCAGAATCTGTAAGAATCTATCTACCTATCTATATCTACACATTGAGGTATTTATCTATTTATTATCTGTCTACCTGTCTGTCTGTCTACCTATCTACCGATCTACATATCTATGTGTCTGTCCATCTATATCTACCAATCTATCATCTGTCATCTATTACCCATCTATCATCTGTCTGTCTATCCAGCTATCATCTATCATCTATCGTCTGGTTATAGAGGGATAGATACCTATACAGATCCCTCTATAACTAGTAATTCATACTTCCTCATGCAGTGACCAAAGGACAGAGGCAATTTACAAATTACAAACTGTTAACCACATTAAAAAAACACACAAATTCCCTGATAAGTTAAGACAACCTTACAGGGGCAGCTAAGTGACACAGTGAATAGAGCACTGGCCCTGGATTCAGGAGGACCTGAGTTCAAATCCAGTCTCAAGACACTTAACACAAAAACTAGCCATGTGACCTTGGGCAAGTCACTTAACCCCAATTGCCCTACCTTTCCCCCTCCAAAAAAAAAAAAGGAAAAAAAAGATACCACCTTTACACCTACTAGAATGACGAATGGTATCCAAAAAATGCAAATGTTCAATATTGGCAGGACTGTAGGAGAACACTCTAATATACTGTTGATGAAATGGCAGAATGGTGCAAATATTTGGCCAAGCAATATGTGATAAGCCATGGAACTGGATATACCTTTGAACTCTGTAATTCAGTTGCTAGGATTATATCCCAAAATGGCATTAAAAGGACAAAGAAGATCTATCTATACAAAAATATCAATGATTATTTATAATAGTAAAAAATTTAATAGATGGCTAAATTACGATACAGTAATGTAACGAAATATTTTGTGGTTGTTGTTCAGTTGTTTCAGTCACGTCCAACTCTTAATTTAGGGTTTTCTTGGCAAAGTCACAGGAGTGGTTTGCCATTTCTTTCTCCAGCTCACTTTACAGATGAGGAAATGGAGGCAAACAACGTTTAGTGAGTTGCCCAGAGTCACACAGCTAGGAAGTGTCTGAGGTTAGATTTGAACTGACTCCAGGCCCAGCATTCTATTCACTGCGCCACCTAGCTGCCCAATGAAATATTATAGTGCTGTAAAACATGCCAAATATGAAATAGAAAAAGAAAATTTTCAAGATGTAAATGAAAGGATACAGAATGAAATCAAGAGGATCAAAACTGTATAGAATCTGAATATAGATACATATGTGCATATATGTATATACCTAAATATATACACAGTAAACAGTAAAAAACAAAAAACAAGGAAGAAAAAGAGTCCCAAAGGTAATGGAACTGCACCTAGGTTTGGAAGAAGAAAAAACAAGAGTTATTTTATTTGCTTGTTTGTTTTTAGTTTATTCTTTCTATCCCTCATAATTAAAGGCTAACATTCAGGATATTTTTCTATCTATGTATTGTTTTTTGATGGTTATAAAGTTCATACTTTTTAAAATGTAATATATAGGGGTAAAGAGTTGGATTTATGCATATTTAGTCAATGACAATGCACAGGGTAATGGACTAGATACTTACGGACATCACCTTCCAGTCCTAGAATCAACATTCTCCCACGCTTTCCTTACAGCGACAATAATCTGGGTGGTCAGTTTTTTTCTTTCTTGATTCTTTCATTGTGCTAGTATTGGGGATGGGGGCAGCAATGGGGCAGGGAAGTGGGCTGGAGAGGGACTAAAGGGAAGGGGGAGGGCTAGAGGAGCTGCTCATCTAGGCCTGGTTTTTATCTGTTCTGGGGTGCCTGGCAGTGGTTCCTCCACAGAGGTGTTGGTGATCTGGGGGGCCCTTGACTCTGTCAGCAATTCAACAAGGGTCAAAAGCCTTTTCACCTTTGATGACTGACCTGAGTACAGGAGGTCAGATTCACATATCAGAAGGAAATGTTTCCCACATGCCATTCCCTGTGATTTCCCCATCAACCATGTCAGAACAAGGCAGTCAGGCTCTGGGCTATGGAGGCCATTCTCAGAGATATAGTGGTAAGTTCAGGGAACTGTAGTCCAAGACTTTATTCTGACTGAAATGAAACAGAGGACTCTGTACTCTGGTAGAAACTCTTACTCCATCTATTTTCAAGCCCATGGACTTCCCCTACCAAGTACCTAACCCTAGACCACCTCAAAGAAGGTCAGGAAGTTGACCAAAGAGCCCTTCTATCAGTTAAAGACTTCCTCTCTGCCTATCCAAATCCCATCCCATTTTTCAAGGCCCAGATTAAAACTCTCCTCCTCCATGAAGCCTTTCCTGACCATCTCAGTGCCCCTCTTCTCCCCTCAAAAAAATGCCTTCCTCCCTCTCACTTGTATTTATAAACCTTTCACAAGTATAGATCTTGTCTTCCCAAAGAAACCAAGACAATTCTGAGAGCCTAGCTTATCCTTCTTTTGTACACCTATTAAGTGTTCAATAATTTAATTGATTGATTGATTGGTTAAATTTTCTCTTTGAGAAAAACCATTCCCCCTGCAGATAGGCTGCTGTTTTGCTTGTTAAAAAAGTAAGCTTGACACACTTTTAAGTTTAATCTTCATTACTAACATTTTCTTTGTCACTTTCTTAAGTCTAGAAAATCAACAAAATGATAAATCAAGTCTGGATTTGTAGCATTTGCCAGTTTCTGAGATATAAACTTAACAATTGGCTCTCAGAAGCCAGTTTCATCTGGTTCCAGTGCACACCACTATTTTCAGACAAACAACATATTCAGAGGGGCAGCTAGGTGGTGCAGTGAATAGAGCACTGGCCCTGGAGTCAGGAGGACCTGAGTTCAAATCTAGCCTCAGACACTTAACACTTAACACACTAGCTGTGTGACCTTGGGCAAGTCACTTAACCCCAGCTGCCCTGCCTTCCCTCTCCAAAAAGACTGAAGAAGATCTATCAAAAACAAAAACTAAAAACAAAAACAAAAAACAAAATAAAACCCATATTCAGAGTAAAAAAGGCTATGGTCAGGGTTGACCTCAAACATGTTTGAAGAAGGTAACCATCTACGTGATGTGGTTAGAAGGGTGCTGTAAGGCTCACTCCTTCTCTGTGCTTCAGGGCAACACCTTCCTCTCCTACCTGTCCAGAAATTCTTGCCATTAGAATCATAAGATTACAAAATTCAAAAGATCACTATGAAAATATGTACCATCAGCTTGGCAAACCATGTTCTTGAATGACTGTGCCTGATAGTCTGATACCCAGAATAGAGACATTTCAGAATAGGAGAATATGGCAGAGACAAGCCTTGGGCAGCAAATGGGCACCAAATTAGGGAGGGCAGACCCCTAAGGCGCTCATGTGCAGTGGGACCAAAGTTACAACAGTGGATTCACAATTCTGCCACTTATGGGCCTCAAAAGCTTCCCTCTCTCCCCTTCCAACCAACTACCTCCTCTTACTCCTTTTTTTCTCCTCTTCTTGACCCTTTTAAGGACCCCTTTCTTCTGTGATTCCATCATGAGGAAAAAGCTAAGTCACCTCATCAGGTCTCTGAGACTGAATAGGACTCTGGGGGATGAGGGACACCTGGGAGCCTCAGCAGGGATGCTCACCAATGGTTCTGATTGGGAGGTTCTGACCTCCCCAACTGACTTCATCAAACCCACTCTGCCCAGTCCTCAGTCAGTCTGTCCCTGCTCCTCTTGGTTTTAATTAATTCCATCTACCATTTTTTCTGCACTCTCATTTGTATTGTTCTCTCCCCCCCCTTTTTTTTTCTTGCATGTACAAGTATTTACATAAGTAAAAGTATGATGCGAGAAATTGTCTTAAGTACAGGCTCCTTAACTCGTCTCCCTGCCTCTAATTTCTCCCTCTCTAAGTCAAGTCATTTACTTCTGCTCTCCTGATCATCCTGCTGCCTGTAATTAAGTAGTGACGTGGTGTTGGTGGATAGAACACAGATCTTGTAGTCAGGAAGACTACAGGGTTTCAGTTCCCAGCCAGGTGATTCTGGGCAAGCCACCTAAACTCTCTAGGCTTCAGTCTCCTTATCTGTAAAATGAAGGGACTGGACTCAAGGACCTCTGAGGTCCCTTTTAACTTTAAATCCATGACCCCATGTAAGTTCAGAAACTGTCCGTGGCTCACCACGGACTGGACTGAAGATAGAATTTTACCTTCCGTGCAGTCCTCAGTGACCCTCCACAATCTGACTTACCTGTCATTCTGGCTGAATTTCATGCTACTCCTCCCACAAACTCCCTACTTGTGGGCATGAAACATAGTTCATTTATCTTTGTTCACTTATCATAGTTCTGTGCAGATACTGGCATATTGTTGGATGAACGCAGTGTACCCCTGTGTATATGCAAAGAGCTATTATGATGTTCAGCACTGATGGTGCTAAGTGTTCGGCAAAATTTATCTTTGCTCATCTACTTTCTCCTTTCCAGGAGTAGACCCATCCTCTCTTTTCTCTGTGAGATATTTCCCTATTTATCAGCATACTCTCACATTTGATCGCTTCCCCTTCCTCATAAAAGTCTGCTTTCAAGAAAGGATCTGCTATGAGTCAGTTACACTTTGGAGAGAATTAAATTTCTGTGGTCATTTTCCCAGAGGTGCTTGGATTCCAAGCCTCCTCTTTCCCTATGTCAATGACTATTAGCAATTAGTGTTTATATATGTGTGTGTATGTATATATGATAGCTAGCATTTATATAGCATATTCGACTTGGCAAAGTGCTTTTTCGCATATCATTTGATACTTAACACAACTCTGGTGAATGATTGCTACTATTTTCCCTGTTTTGCATATAATAAACTGAGATCCCAAGAGGCTCAATGATTTGCCCAAAGTGAGGCAAGATATACGATATTCCATAAGACTCTCAGAGCAGTGCTGATGCTTCGTCTTGATGTGTGAGGAAACTCTGTCCTTTAGATGACTAGGCAAACCAAGTTCTTATAGAGCTTACCAAGCTGGAAAGGTCTGGAATACAGGCCCAGCCCCTGACTGAATATATGTGTTGTATGTGTTGTCCAAGGACCTGACAAGCTAAGTTTGAGGAGACCTCAGGTAAATTCAGGAATCCACTGGATACAATAAAATGTAGCTTTTGTTGCTTCAACAGAGAGTTTAGTAACCACAAGTTGTTGTCTCTCTCTCTCTCTCTCTCTCTCTCTCTCTCTCTCTCTCTCACACGCACACACACACACACTCTCACACACACACACACACTCTCTCTTTTCAATTATCAAGCACTAATTTTTCCCCACCACCTCCCTCCACCCATTGAAAAGGAAGAAGGGAAAGAGAGAAAAAGAAAGAAAAAGAAAAATGAAAGAAGAAGCCCTTTATCACATAAATACAACCAAGCAAAACATATTCCCACATTAGTCATGACTAAAAATGTATTTCTCATTCTGTGTATCAGTCCACCATGTCAGCATTCTTCTTTATCAGTCCTCTGTACTCACATTGATCATTTTGTTACTCAGAGTTCTTAAGTCTTTCAGAATTGCCCATTCTTATAATACTAATGCTATAGTATAAATTTTTCTGGTTCTATTCACTTCATTCAATATCAGTTCATACAAATCTTTTCATGTCTCTTTACAATTTAAAATTAAATTCTAAAATTTAAAAACCATTCATTATTGCTGGAAGCACACACTTCTGTAAAGGGACAGGGTAGAGAATAGAACAAGGGGGAGGGGGTTGGATAGGAAGGAGGGACATATAATCAGTCTCTCATAATAGGTCCATTGTGTAGATGTTCTGTATAATTACACATGTACAGCCTGTATTGAATTGTTTGTCCTTCCAGTAGGGGTGGGTGACGATGGAGGAAGGAAAAGAATCTAGAATTTAAAGTCCTATAATCAAATGTTAAAAATATATGTGTCTATATATACATACACATATACATATATATATATATATATATATATATATAATCATTATTAACTATATGCAACTGGGAATTAAGATATATAGGCACTGGGGTAGGGAGACCCATCCTGCCCTGCATTGGAGGGGTGATG
>CM053596.1:219791039-219833012 GCA_028646575.1 Pseudocheirus occidentalis | reverse complement strand
ATAATCAAATGTATATATATATATATATACATATATATATATATATATATATATATTATTAACTACATGCAACTGGGGAATTAAGATATAAAAGCACTGGGGTAGGTAGATCCATCTTGCCCTACTAGAAAGTCAGAGGGGTGATGGGGGAGGACATAGGAGAGAGCAAATTGGGGGAGGGGTTATACAGTGGAATAGGGCTGTTTTGGGGTGGTGGGCAGGGGAAGGATGGGGAGAAAATTTGTAACTCAAAATCTTGTGGAAATGAATGATGTGAACAAGAAAATCAATAAATTAGTAAAAAAAAAAAAAGGAAAAAAGAAAAAAGAAATGTATTGTTGTTCAGTTTTTCAGTCATGTCCCATTTTTCATGCCCTGGCACACTATACTGTCCATGGGATTTTCTTGGCAAAGATACTGGAGTGGTTTTTCATTTCATTCTCCATGACAGACCCTAGTCCATATTTGTTACTTTTTCTTTCAACAATTATAGCAGTTAGAGTCTGCACTACACAGTGAATCTAATTGATAATAATGATACTACATGATGTTTGAACAACCAATTTAGAATTTTGTAGGTGTCTTCATATAATTATTTTTTGAGGACTTGCAATGTGTCTTATACTGTGCTAGATACTGTAGAAGCCTAGGATATGGCCTTTGTGCATAAATACACATATGTACAAATTTCCTCCTCTAATAATGCCTGTTCTCAGGAAACTATGGAATGCATACTGTTGTTTCTCTTAAGGACATCTAGATGGCACAGCAGATAGAGTGCAAGGTCTGGAGGGAGTTAGGAAGACCTGATTTCAAATCTATCCTTAGATACTCACTAGCTGTGTGACCCTGGATAAGTCCCTTAACTTCTATTTCAGTTTGCTCAACTGTAAAATGGGGATAATAGAAGCATGTACCTCCCAGGGTTGTTATGAGGTTCCAGTGAGATAATATTTGTAAAAGCATTTAGTATAGTGCCTAACACATAGTAAATACTTAATAATTCTTATTTCCCCCCCTTACCCCTTCTCTTCACCAGCTTCCTTTCTCTTTGGACACTGGACACATTGCCTCTGCTTAAATATCTTCTCTTACCCCTTCTCTTCAGCTCCCTTTCAAGTTTTGCGTTCTCTCATCACAGCGTCAGCTCCTTGAGGAGAGGGCCTGTTTTTCTGCATTCACATCAGCACTTAGCATAGTTCCTGGACCATGCCAAGTGATTAATAAATGCTTTACCCATTTATGTATACTTTGATGTTCATAGTCACATATACATAGGCACACACATCAATATACAATTTGTTTTCTATTCCAATAACTTCCATTTCTTTTCTTTGTTCTCTCAGCACATCTCAGAAAAGCAAAATACAAAAGCAACTATCTGAAACCCTCATTCCCATTATGTGCTCTCACAAGCAGTATCTGCAGCCAAGATTTCTGGAAAAGGAGAAGATCCACGACCATAAAGATTGTGATTGAATTAGTTATTGAGGCATGGATTTTAATGAGTGATGCTTTGGGAGAGACAACCGTGGAAACTGTTTCTAGGTAATGATTGAATGAAGAAACAGATGAATTTGAATATTAGGGACAAGGAATATTCAGGTGTCTTTCCAAAACCCTTGTGCCTGCCTGGTGTTCTGTTTCTTGCCTTCATTGGGAATGATTTTCAAAGATGAGTTGACTAAGGGTTCATGATGCTCTCTCTTGAATTGCCCTCAATCATCACATAAAGCAGTGGTTCTCAACCTGTTGGTTATGTTCAGTTTGCAACAATTAAACTACATCCTGTATATTGGATATTTACATTACAATTCATAGCAGTAGAAAAATTACGGTTATGAAGTAGCAACAAAAATAATTTTATGGTTGGGGATCACCACAACATGAGGAGCTATATTAAAGGATCGCGGCATTAGGAAAGTTGAGAACCAGTGACATAAGGGCTTTGTCCAAGGTAAGGTCAAGAATGAGACTGGGCCAAGAGTCTTCCATGGTATGGTCTACCTTACCAGTAGCATCTACAAGATGGTCTGATCTGATAAGGATTATGTGCAAAGGTAACATTTCAGGTAGTGAAGGACCATAAGAGGTCATGGGTCATTGGAAACAAATTGATTAGTTAGAGACAAAACAAACACAAGATAACAAACAAGTAGCAGCCAGAACCTAAAAACATGTTCAAGATCTAAACATACAAGTTAGTAATTTGGTAGTATTGGAACACAAGGACATGTGAACACAAGGTTATTGGAACAAGAATATGTACATGGTCTAAGTTCAGGTAAAAATTAAACAAGCAAACAAATGAGTAACTATCAAAGTGTGAGATTATTCAAAGAGCTCAACCCTACTTCTCATTTAACTCATTCAATTGGTGAGTGTACCAATATCCATTGAGCCTTAGCAGGCTTTGGGGACTAACCGTGGTCACCTGTTCTTCTGAATGAGCTTCAGCGGTGGACAGCTCCCTACTATCTTTGACTCCCATACAACAGAGAATGTAACTTCATGAAAGCTGGGTATGGATAAGATAAAAACCAGCATGGAGCTAAATGTTAGCTGGTTAAGCCCTCTCCCTTTTCCAGACCGTGTAATAAATGTTATTTTAAAGTAATGTGACTGATTTTTATAGTTCTACTTAAATTGATTCATCCAAATGAATGCTGTACTTTCAGTGTAGTTCCCTTATCATAATGGTATTCCTATCATTCAAAGTATTTTTGGAACTACTCTTTGGAAATTATTTTTAAGACACACAGTTCACTTGTTTGAATATCATCGGTAGAAGCAAATCTTCATCCTTTCAAGATGGGTACAATTTTTGAAAACAACAAAAAGATGTTTAGAACCAAGTTTAATGGCCAAGCTGGAGAGTTACATTTTGGGTCAAAAACAATATGTGACTATGAAACAAAGTGACTAATCTTTTTCAATCGCAAACTGACTCCTTTCAAAGAGTTCCAAAATAGTTTAAATAAGGCAGCATCAGTGCCAAATTTCTTTTTTTATTACCAAGTATTGTGTTTTTTAAAAATAGAATGTCTTCCCTATAAGAGACTCTTACAAATAACAAGTGTGAACTCTTATTATTTATAATCATTATTAACAGGTACATAAAGATTGTAAAAGGCACAGACAAAGAGAGGTTCTAAGAAAGACGTAGACTTTCTCTGAATAACATCCCCATCTTGTGGTCTTTAAGGTATTTCCACCAACATATGTTAGAAGTATGTTGCATTTTTGCAATGCTAGACATAAACAGGAATACTACATGATCATTTACATGCACAGACTAGACACAGTTGAGCTTAGGTGTATATTTAGCCTGCAGCTAGTTTCCCCAGTCCAGTTTTATGTACTATTATTTTTCTACCTTCTAATCTCCCTTTTACTTTTCTTTCTTGGCTCAAAATTTACTATGTATAGCTTACACTAACTAAGAAGAGGCTAGATTGACCTATTGAATAGCAGAGCCAAAAAGGATAATGTCCTCCCATTCTCTTATCTTAGAGAATAGGACATTGTTTCAGGGAAGAAAATGGATTTGCCTGATGCCACACAGGAAGTCATTTGCAGAGCCAGAACTAGATCCTGAGTTTGCTGGCCTCAGTTCTGGTGCTGCTTCGTTTATTAGTTACCTTTGGCTTGAACATACTTTGTACCATAGCTGCTGTTTATAAACAGATTGTCACTAGTGTGATGGAGTCTGAGCATGTTGGCAAAGGAAGCTGCCTACAGCTACTAGTCATCTTTTCAGTTTATTTAAGACCATTTAAGATTCATTCCCATCACTGAGGCTCATGAGTGCAGTTTTGGCAAAAAGCAAAATAAGACAAAACAAAAACCATTGGATGTAGTGAAGGAAGGAGAGTATGCTGAAAGTTTATGTTGAGATCAGAGTGACTGAGCCTATTCAAAGAACAATAGTATAAGATAAAGAAAGAGAGAGAACAGGAACCCCAATGAGAGTTCAGCATTTGTGAGGGAGTTTGGGGGAGTCTGTTTATGTTTAATTTAATCTATTTTTTCAATTAACAAGCATTTATTTTCTCTCCCTCCCAAGGGTGTCTTCTTGTTGCTGTTCATTTATTTTCAGTCATGTCTTACTCTTTGTGACCCCATTTGGGGTTTTCTTGGCAAAGATACTGGTACAGTTTGCTATTTCCTTCTCTAGATCATTTTACATATGAGGAAACTGAGGCAAACATGGTTAAGTGTCTTGTCCATGATCACACAACTAGTAAGCATCTGAGGCCAGATTTTAATTCAGAAAGATGAGTCTTTCTGATTCCAAGCCAGATAGCTGCCCAAGAAGGTGTCTTCCCCCTCCCTCAATAAAAAGAGAAAACCCTCATAAAAATATGCATAATCAAGCAAAGCAAATGTCCTCATACAGCATGTTTAAAATTTATGCCTTATTTTGCATCTTAAGCCTGTCTTCTCTTCTCTCAGGAGGTAGAATACTTCACCTTTGATTTTCTGGTCTCATGATTATTGGTTGCATTAATCAGAGTTCACAAGTCTTTCAAAGTTGTTTTTTTTTTTTTTTACAGTTGTTATGCAATTATTCCCCTGGTTCTGTTCACTTCAATCTGCATCAGTTCCTATGGGTTTTCCAAGTTTTTCTGGACCCATCCTTTTTTGTGGTCTTTTATGGCACAACAATGTGTCATTATATTCATATACTATAATTTGTTCAGCCATTTCCCCATAGATGGGCACCTCTTAGTCTCCAGTATTTTACAACTACAAAAAGAATTGTCATGAATGTTTTTCTCCATGTGGATGCTTTTCTTCTTTCTTTGATCTCTTTGGGGTATAGACCTAGTAGTAGTAGTATAACTGGGTCAAAGGGTATGCATAGTTTAATGACTTTTTTGGAATAGTACCCAGTTACTTTCCAGAATGACTGGACTAATTTACTCCTCCACCAACAGTGCTTTCATCTGTCTATTTCTCCAAAACCCCTCCAATATTTGTCATTTTCCTTTTTTATTTTCTTTACCATTCTGGTGGGTATGAGGTAGAACCTCAGAGTTGTTTTAATTATCGTTTCTCTAGTTATGAGAGATTTAGAGCATTTTTTTAGAGCATTTTTTTCTTATGGCTATAGATAACTTGTATTTCTTCCCTTGAGAAGACCTATCCTTTGATCATCTGTCAACTGAAGGATGAGCTGGGGAGTACGTGCAAGAAACTGTGAGTGAGAATATGTGCAGCAAGAGATTGTGTTATATTTTGTGCCCCATCCCCTGTGCTCCCAGAACTAGTAATGGGGAGCCATAGGGAAAAAACAGGCTCTGTACCTGAATGGCAAGTTTCCAAGTTCCTAGGAAGTGAGTACCCCTGGAGTACACCAGGGTATCTAGAGCTCCAGGTGGGAATGACAGCAGGATGACAGTCATTGAAAGGTCCCCAATTGGGATAGAATCACGATCTATCAGGGTTCCCCTTCCCACACTCCCAAAACATAGGTTAGGCTAGTTTTTCCCTGAAAGGTGACAAAACTGAATCATAATTCTCCCAGGGAGCCAAGATTCAAGCTATATCTACTTAAAGCAAATTCCTGGTAGCCTTTGGTGATAGTGATGTTCTTTTTGGTAACATAAGGTCATAAAAAGGCCTAATCACATGGATTTGGAGACCCTCAGATTTAGCGTATGTCCCCTGACTTGGGATTCATTATACTCTGCCTTGCTGGCCATACTTATTTCTCTGCAGAGTATTCTGTAAAGCATCTACTCAAGCTAAATGCTTGAGTATTCTTGTTGAATATCTTTTATAAGGTATAGCTAAGAAAATGTCCTTTAGTAAACTATAGGAGGAATTATGGATGCTTCATTTTGTTCTAGCAAGGAGCCTGAAATAACAGGGAACTCACAGGTCTGAGGCAAACCTGTCCCCCAACCCTAAACCATTACAGAGATCATGAAAAAGATCAAAAGGAAAGAAGGTAGAGAGGCAGAGAAACCAAGGCAGGAGAGAATTGCCAGAGGGAAGGAACCATCATTATCTAGACTGGTAGAAGAATCAACAAGAGGGCCTTAGCAGGGTATCTTTGGGTAAATGTGGCATTTTCTTCCTGTCACTGGGCCCCAAGCCTTCAAGATCACCACTAAAACAGTATCCCAAGCACCTCTTGAGTCCTGGTGCTTCTCACATACTGATTTATGAGCAAGGGGACAGGAGGGTCTCTCTGAAAGGCTGCTGGGGTTTACTTTACGGTTCTGGTCATCTATAGGCTAATTAGTTTTATGGCCTACATAAGAGACAGGGAGGTTTAGAGGGCTTAAAACCGTATTTGCTCAAACCTAACAAAAACTCAGCTGTCCTCATAACCGTTTAATTTACTAGGCACTTAGAGGCTGAGCTTCCCCCTCCTCTTTCCCCACAGCTGGTTAGGTCTCTAACAACAGGGGGTCTCTTGAAGGCCAGGGGAGAAAATCATTCCCATTCCTGATTGCATGCTCAGCAGAACATTTCAACTCACTGAACAAATCTATATTTGGGACATTCCAATGTGGGTTCTTGTTTGTCGGACGAATGAGTGAATCGCTTTTATGTTGTCTTATTGCTGAAGAAATTTATTCATTTGGTTTCTCCTGGGGAGTGCACTGACGTCTCCCATGACCTCCACTGCCTAATGTTCCCACTCATGCAAAGCTGCTAAGCTGGGGGTTCGGAGAAAAGGCCTGCCTCCTCCTTTGCATGCTTTCTTCCATCATCCAGGGATTAGCCTTCAAAGCCAAGATTAGGATACAGATGTCTTTCAGAGGCCAGTAATAGTGGTGAGTTTGTACCAGAGCCAGCAGTGTCCTAAAAACACATGATATGTTTTGATAATTTTAATATGGTAACAATCTCAAAAATCAACCTTCTCATTCATTGCCTGAATTAGGTAGTAACGAAATGGACTCTGTGCCAGTGCTAAGGAGGCTGAGGTCATTTATCTTGGTGCAGCATTGGTATTGGATTTTAATCCTGGCTCAGACATTCTGATTTAGTCCACCATTTATTAAGCACCTACTGTGTGGGAAGTTTTTTGCTAAATTCTGTGAATATAAAGACAAAACAAAAAACAGAGCCTGCCCTCAGAGAATTTGTATTCTATTGGGGGCTACAACAGCACCACCTCCTTCCCTTTTCATGCTTTCTAGGCCCCTTCTTCCTTACTCTAGGTTCAGTTTTTCCTTGGTTTCCCCTTTTGCGAAAGAATACATTGTACTAGAAGGTCTCTAAGCCCAATGTCTTCTTCCTGATCCCATTTTGATCTCGTCACTGGCTTTTCAGCCACTGGTAAATCATTTATACTTCTGAGTCACAACTTCTTCATCTGTAAAACAGGAATAATACTTGTTCCCATCTCACAAAGAAGCGATGCAAGCACTTCAAAAACCTTGGAGTGCTACCTCATTATAAGTCCTTATCATTATGGTAAGATGCCAGATTTAGTCAGCCACTGCACAGATGAGTTCTAATGATAACAAAGAGGAATCAAACTTGAGACTGTGAACAGCACAAAGTCTTCCCAGCCACTGGAAAAGTACTGTAAAACCTGCGTCTTAATAATGGTAGTATCCTCATCATAAATGTGGCTTTGAAATTGTTGGCCCAGAGCAGGTTGGCAAATGATGTTAAGTGGCTAGCAAACTTAGTAAGACAGAAAAATGCATGTAGGTATTTGGGACTGGGGATAGCTAATCAGACTTGATATCATTTATCCATCTTAATATCATTAATCTAATGCTTAATCAGGCATTGAATAAGTCATTAAAGGTAAGAGGAAAGAGGAGCCTTAAAGATCATCTAGTCCAATCCATTTTACAGATGAGGAAACTGAGGCCCTAACAAGGTAAATGACTTGCCTCACATCACACAGTTAATAAGTGGCAGAACATACTCCCTATTGTATAACCAGAGCTTTTCCCGCTACTTGACTGATGCTGTATGAGAGGCAGACATTTAAATAAATCTCTTTTGCCTGAATATCAAAATGAAACAGACTATGGTGGTAGTAACTGATGGTTACATAATTTATTAGAGTTTGCAAAACACTTTATAAATTTTTTTAAATTTGAGTTTCATAGTAGCCCTGTCAAGTAGACACTGTGGGTATGACTTAATCCCATTTTGCAGATAAGGATATAGGTCAAATGACATGCCCATGCTCATACAAAACTAAGAAATGGGGCCAACAAGACTTGAACCCATGTTTTCTTGACTTAAGGTCCAACATTTTATCCATTTCACCATACTACCTCCTTTCCCTAGTTAATACTTTTAACCTTGCTAAATTCTTTCTCATTTTCCCATGATAAGTCTATGTGGTGGATAGAGTAGGCATTATTTACATTTTTTTAAAAGAAAAAAAGCCTGAATTTCAGACAAATTAGGTAGTTTGCTCAAGGATACACCACAGGATAACATCAGAATCTGGATTCAGACTCTAGCTCTTCTGACTACAGAAAAAAGCTCGATAGCACACTCTATCCTAGATGGCAGAATGCTTTGACATATAATTAATTGTCTAATTTACTTTGGATCAGTTGCAAGTTACATTTTTTTTAACTAACCCAGAGACTTGGCTATTTGTGTGTATTCTTTATATGGTCAAAGTCTGATGGTTCTCAATTAAGGTGGGAGGGTGAGGTTGAAGTCGATGTGGTTAGACATCATTTAGGCCACTGTGTCCCAACCCACAGGCCATGACACTGCAGCATATTATGAATCCGACCTTGGTGGGTCATGATGCCCTGAATCTCTCCATTCCCTTTTGCTAGTTGTTGACTCTGAGGAGGGAGAGTGGAGATGGTCATGGCCCTGGTGGAAAGAGGAGGGGGATGGTATGTAGACTGGGATGTAGCATGCATGTGGGCGTATGTGCTTGAATGTTTTATCTATGTTTGTATGTATGTGGGAGTAAATTTATGTGTAAATATATAACAGTGTTAGAGGTAATGCAGATAAACAGTTTAACGTTGGGGGAGATTGCTCTTTCTCCTACTGTGCCTTGATACACTCACTGGTGGGTTATAGACTAAAAGTCTTAAAAGGCTGTGGTTCAGTGGAGTGCTGTTGGCCACAATTCCCTTGTGCCAGGCTCTTCTAAGCATTGGGGAGTTGCCCAGATGGACATGGTTGGAGACCTTAGATCCTGAGATATCCAAGGGCATTAAGAAATGGGGAGGGAGATAAAGGCTCACAGAGATCTGTTGCCTAGTCCCTGAAGTCTCATAAGCACAAGATGTGCAAGAACGCAAAGGAATAAGCAGGTCCAACCTTCAGCAAAACTGTAACATCAGCAGAGTTTATTTTCAGGGACTGCCTCCTTATAGTTTAGCGTTTGTCTCTCTGCCTCCTGTAGCCTCCCCAGGTGGCCCATGTCCTGATACCACCCCTGCAGCACCCTCCCAGGCATTCTCCCTAAATCCCCCCAGCAGGCAGTTTCTCATGCTCCCAACACACAGTGACCGCACAATCTGTCTCCACTAGGGCCATCTTTGGCAATCTGCACCCCTTACAAATGGCCAAGCATAAGTCATTGGGGCCATTTGTAGAATTTCTAACAAATATTCATCTTCCACATATATTCTCCAACACACACACACATTTATAGCATGTGTCCACAAAATATACACAAGCTAATATCTACAACATACACGCACACAAACATGCAAATACAAAACTTGTTTATTCCTTTGTTTTTTCATTCAACAAATAAAACTGAGCACCTATTTACAAAGCAAGGTGCTGCATTCACACGTATGTATTCACAAGTATGCAGACATGAAGCACTCATGAAACAATTTCCTTTCACTCCAAACACATATGCACTTAGTGGAGCAAATTTGATTTAAACTTCAGAACCTTTTGAGAGAGTTTGAGTCAGCCCTGTGATTAAGGGCTGCAAAAAGGAATGAAGTGGAGGGCTTTCCCTCCTCCCTCCCCCCTTTTTTTTCTTAGCTAGTGAAGGACATCTTGAAGTAAAAATAACTCAGCGCTTGGGTCTTGCAATAACAAAAAAAATGTTGAACAGCAGGGTCTCTCTGAAATGCTTGCCCTCCCTCACTGGATCAAGGTCCTGAGGCGTGCCGCCTACACAGCTAAGATGTGGCCTTAATGATTCAAAATGAAAGCCTTCTCAAATTCCCCAATGACACATACACTCTGAAAGCAACGAGAGTTGGGGATTGGCAACCTCCTGGACACTCAGCTGCCTTGCCATCTGTGGGAGTGGTGGGCACATCACCATTCTCTACATGCCCCTTCAAGCACCTTGACCTTCCAGCTAATCATCTTCCCCCACATCCATGACTTCCATCTCCATTCTCTGTCAGCCCCCACCAGAGTGGGCATGTCTTAGACCTCACCATTACCCCAAACGAATCCACATTTATGATATTAATACTGAAATTCAGCTCTTCTGGCGTAATCTCCTTCGTTCTTTCCCTCCCTCCCTCCCTTCCTCTGACTCACTTTTAAACATGTTCTTCACTCTCACTGCCACTCTAGAACTTCCATCCCTCACTGTTTCCCTGCTGCTCTGACCTCAGTATTCACCCTACAAGATGCTATAATTAACTATACTGACTAGGAACCCTATAGCTAACTAGCTCAGCTCTTCACTCTCCTCACCTCTTAGGTCTGTTTCCCCTTTGTCCTACTCCCAACCTTCAATCCTAGATCACTGACCCTATCATGTACTCAGGCAGGTTTCTCTACTCCTACTCTCAAGCTGCTGAATAAAGTCATACAATTGTGTCAACTAAGTTTCCTACAACTTCATGTTATCCAACTTCAGTTGAGCCCTTGAGGTTGTACCACAACCCCACTTTTTCTTAACAACTAACTTTTTGCCATCCTTCCTTTAGTAGGGGTTCCAAACCTTTCCCCTCTCTCTTCAAACCTCAATACCTAGTATATGATCTTGCTTCTCACTTGACTGAAAAAGGTCAATAGTCAGTCAGCTAATAAGCATTTATTAAGCACCTAGTTATGTACCAGGCTCTATACTAAACACTAGGGATGCAAAAAGAGACAAAAGACAGTTCCTGTACTCCAGCTAAGTCTAATGAGGGAGAAAAAAGACAAATACATATGTACAAACAAGCTATGTACTGCTAAGTAGGACATGATTAATAGAGGGAAGGCACTAGGATGTAACAGGCTTCCTATAGAAAATGGAGTTTTAGTTGGGACTTAATAATAGAAGCCAATGAAGGCAGGAAGCAGAGGTGAGGAGGGAGAGGAAGGAGAGAAACAGAGAGAGAAACAGAGAGAGACAGAGAGAGACAGACAGACAGAGACAGAGACAAACAGAGAGACAGAGACAGAGAGACAGAGAAAGAAAGAGAGAGACAGACAGACAGACAGACAGACAGAGACAGAGACAGAGAGAGAGACAGAGAGAGACAGACAGACAGAGACAGAGACAAACAGAGAGACAGAGACAGAGAGACAGAGACAGAGAGAGAAAGACAGAGAGAGACAGACAGACAGACAGACAGAGACAGAGAGAGAGACAGAGACAGAGACAGAGAGAGGTCTCAGGACAGAACCCTCCAGGATATTTATGGTTAGAGGGCATGATCTAGATGAGGATCCAGTAAAGGAGACAGAGAAAGAGCACTGACACAGGTAGAAGATTCAGGGGAACAAGGTGTTCTGAAAACCTAGAGAGAAGATAGTATGGAGGAAAAGAAAGTGATAAACAGTGTCACAGTCTGCAGAGCAGCTAAGAAGTACGAGTACTCAGAAAAGGTCAATGGGTTTGGCCATTAAGAGATCACTGGCAACTGTGGAGGGAGTAGTTTCAGTGGAATGATGAGGTGGGAAGCTAGACTGTAAGGGGTTAAGAAGAGAGTGAGAGGAGAGTGGAGGCACCTATTGTAGACGCCTTTTCAAGGAGTTTAGCCACAAAGGGCAGAAGAGTTATAAGATAATTGGAGGAATGGAAAGATCAAGTAAGAATAAAATGATGAAGGAGATACAGGGAATGTTTATAGGCAGTAGGAAAGGGGTCAGTCATTTAGACAGGGAGAGAGGGAACATGAGTGATATGTTGGGGATGACAGAGGGATCAATCTGCTGGAGAAGGTGGGATGGAGTGGGATTGCTTTTGCTCATAGAGGAGTTAGCCTGGGTAAGGAGGAAGGTCACCTCTTTGTGTGAGGCAGAAGAGAAGTAGGAGATAGTGGCAGAAGGCATCAGAATGAGAGGAGATGAGGAAGAAGGGAGAAGAGGGAACACACAACTGGTGGCCTTAATTTTTTTCTGTAAAATAAGAGGCAGTACTATCCATCCTTCTTTATACTTCAAAGTTCCTCTGCTTCTTCACTATCCTCCCTAGGATCTGAAAATGGAGTGGCCTTTAAAGTCTTATACACTGCAACCCCACAACTCCACTTGATCACATCATACCTGGGCGGGGGAGGATAAGGCATCTCCTTTAGGAGTTTTTTCATTAACCATATTCTCTCTGTCTTCTGTCTCTCCTCCCTATGTTTTCCTCCCTCCCCCCTCCTCCCTATGTCTCCCCTTCTCCCTATGTCTCTCCTCCTCCTATCTCTCTCTCTCCCTCCCTATTTCTGTCTCTCCTTTCCTCTCTTCATCTCTTCCTCTCTCCTCTCTCTCTTTTCTCTCTCCTTTCCCTTCTCCTCTCACATGCACTCATAACACACATCCTTCAAGCTCTTACTCCAGGTCCTTCATTTCCTTACCATCTGCTAACTTCTCAAACCCCTGTCAATTGCCTTTCAACCCCATCAATCTTCTGATCCTGTAATGTCAAATCAACCAGTCAGCAAATATTTATTAATCACCTATTAATCACACTGTGCCAGTCAATGGGGATACAAGGGCAAAGAAAGAAACAATTTCTACTCAACAGTGGCCTTATATTCAAATGGGGGAGACAAGTACATACAGTAAATGTATATCTAATAAGTATAAACATATACAAAGTGGTCAAAGACAAGGTAGTTTGGGAGAATAGGTAGCATGGATCAGGAAAGGCTTCTTGAAGAAGATGATGCCTGAGCTGTAGAGAAGAGACTCCATGAGGCAAAGGTAAGGAGGTTGAGCATTCCAGGCATGGGTGAAGGAAGGGAATGTGTGAGGAGTGGAGACTAAGCCAGTTTGGTTTCATGGCAAAGTGCAAGATGGGGAGTAAAATCCAAAGAGACTGGAAAGATTGGGTGGGGTCAAGTTGTGTAGGACTTTAAAAGCTAAACTGAGGAGTTAATATTTAATTTTAGAGTCAATGGGAAGCCATTAGATTTCATTAAAGAGTCCCACAGTCAGATCTGCACTTGAAGAAAATTGTTTTGTCAGCTATCTGTAGAATGGAGGAATGGAGAGGGGTTTGAGGCTGGAAGAATGATGAGGAAGCTTATCAAATAATCTTGGTGAGAAGTGATGAGGACCTGAACTAAGATGGTAGTGTCTCCACAGAGGCTGTGTCCCAGGATGATGGCTACAAATACTAGGCTGGGAGCATTGCTATTTCAAACTTCTAATGGGGTTCCTCCATTAGACTCTGAGGGGAGATGATGACCAAGGTGGTAGCTTCACCTGCCTGGCACATGCTGTCTCCTCTCTTTCCCCCAGGATGCAGCTCCAACTAGGCTGGTCCATCCACCCTATGAGTAGCAGGTGGATGGCAGATGGTAGGGATGGCTGACCTTTTTCCCACAGAGTTGTATCCTTGACTGATGGCTGTGAGGGCCAGGTAGGAAGCAGAACTGGTGGTTTGGGAGTGCTGTCACTCCTGAGGCTCTTGCATTTATCTGGGTGGCATTTGTTCAGCAGCAGTTTATGGTGATGAGGAAGGTATAACTCCTCTTGACCATCATTTCTCCCCTCAGGTCTGGCTGGTTTGGAAGCAGGTCTGGGGACTATCTCCTCAATGGGGTGAAGGTGGTGGTAGTGTTTCAACTTGCCTTGAACATACTGCCTCCTGTCGCTCCTTCTGAGTTTGTTGTTATTATCTTAAACTTGAAATATAACAATAGACACAAATATTTTCATAAAGAAAGAACAGAACATGAAATTGGGACTATTACCTACAGTTTAGTTTTATAAAAAGCATGTAACAAATTCAGTACCTTATTCCTAAAGCCATCCTCCTTTCTTACGTCTTCTGAGAGCTTCCTTCTGCTCTTTTCTGTGCATTTTAAAGACATTTCATTAATATTCTTTTTTTCCTTTATCTGTTATCATTATTATTATTACTTTCTACATCCCTTGGAGGAAAAAAAATACAAAAGCAAATTGTAACTTGCAACTAATAAATATAATCAAGCAAAACAAGTTTATACATAGGCTATATCTAAACATCTATTTTTCATTCTGTACCTACAACCCTTCACACCTCCACCAAGAGGAAGGAGCTTTGCTTGCATCATCCATCTTCTGGCATCATGATTGGTCATGACACAGTTTTGTAGTTACTGCATAGATGGTTGCTCTAGTTCTGCAACTTCACTTCTTATCAGTTCATACAAGTCTTCACAGGTTTCTCTGATTCTGTCTCTTTAGGCATGTCTTATGATGCAATAACATCCTATTACATTCATGCACGATCATCTATTGAATTGATTGATGGTCACCCCCTTCAGTTTCTAGCTCTTTCTTGAAAACTTCTACTGAGGGGGAGTCCCCACGGTCTCCCACAGAAACTTGTCCCATTTTCGGAGAACTCTAATTATTAGGAAGGTTATCCTTATACCAAATTGGTCTCACTGAAACTTCTACCTATTGCTCCTAGTTCTATCCCCGGAACCAAGTAGAACAAATTTAATTCCTCTTTCATGAGATCACACTTCAAGTACTTGAAAACAGTTATAATGTCTCCCCAAAGTTTTCTCTTTTCTTGCTTAAATATCCTTAGTTCCTTCTATGGCTCATCAGCTTGAGGTACTTCATCAGCCTATTTACCTTCTCCTGAATACTTTCCAACTTATCAGTGACATGATAAAAAAAAAACAACAGCACCCAATAGATATTTATCAAGCACCTACTGTCCTGGACACTGTGCTAAGCATGGGATACAACAATAACAGCAAAATGACAGCCCCTGACCTCAAGGAGCTTATAATCTAATGGGGGAAATGATTTTTTATTGTTGTTTAGTCATGTTGAACTCTTCATGACCCCATTTGGGGTTTTCTTGGCAAAGAAAAACAGTAAAAAACATTTTACAGATGAGAAAACTGAGGCCAATAGGGTCACAGACCACACAGTTTAAAGTGTCTAAGGTCAAACTTGAACTCACAAAGATGAGCCTTCCGGACTCAAGGTCTAGCCCTCTATCTGCTAAGCCACCTAGCAGCCCTGAGAAGTGAATATCACCCTTCATATGTATTAGAGGCAGGTCCCAATTAATGCAAATAACGAATTCCCAGAAACGGTTGTATGGACTCAGATTCACATTCTTCAAACTTGTAATTGTGCAAGATGTTGTAATTGGTTCCAGCCTAGTGGAAAAATGCAGTGTGAATTCTAATCATTGACCACTTGAAGGGATTCATTATTTGCACTAATCAGGAACTGGCCATATGAACAAGGAAGAGCGCAATGGTCATATTATCTCCTTAGTCCTGTACTTGTCTAGACCTCTCCTGAAACTACCCTGTCTGCCTGGTGTTATCACTCTGTTGACACCAACTCGATCGAGCTTGTAATCCTCCAAACTCTCAAATATTTTCCAAATGAACTGCTGTCTAGCCATGACTCTCCCATACTATTCTTATGACACTGGCTTTTAAAATCCAAATGGAAGGCATTTGTCCATATGAAATGTAATTTTATTGGATTCTGCCAATTTAAACCCTTCAAGATCTTTGTGGCCCCTGATGCTGTAGTCTAGGGTTTTAGATCTCCCAACTTGACGAGATCTGTAAATTGATAAGTATGCCCTAGGTCTTTCCAGGATCCTCACGGTGCAGAGGATGAAACTCAGGCTTGGAATGAACAAGTTATCCGATTAAGGTAACACAGTTAATAATGAGATGAGTCAGCTTTTAAACCTAGGTCCTCTGACTCCAGCTCTGATATTCTTTCCACCACACTCCTGCAGGCCTTTTTCATTTCATTTCTCTTTGTATCCCTCACAGTACCCTGAACATAGTAGGTGCTGAATACAAGATTATTGACTGATTCAATCATCAAGAATTGACTGTGCTCATAGGATGAGATTATCCTGAAAGCTTTCAATGGTGGAAGAAGAAGATTTGGAGACCCTGCTAGTTGTCTAAACCAAAAAAAAAAAAAAAACTGCTTCTTTTTGATTCAAGCCTGAGTTTTCTTCAGGTAGAAACCTGCTAGGGATTTCCCCTATGGGGCCATCACTACTTGTCAGGAACCAAACCCTGTGGAGAAGATGGTTTTGGGGTGTGTGTGTGTGTGTGTGTGTGTGTGTGTGTGTGTGTGTGTGTGAAATTACTTTCTAGCTGACTTTTCCTGATTGCCCTCAAATTTCTTTGTGTTTATCATATTATATAAGTAGGTGGTTCAGTGGATGGGGTACACAGACCTAGAGTCAGGAAGACCTGAATTAAAATCTGACCCCAGACACTTCCTACCTGTGTGACCCTGGACAAGTTGCTTAACCCCATTTACCTCAGTTTCCTCATCTGTAAAATGAATTGGTGAAAGAAATGGTAAACTACTCCAGTATCTTTGCCAAGAAAACCCCAAATGGGGTCATGAAGAATTGGACGTGACTGAACAAATAAATACTTGTATGTGTATACGTGTATACATTTTGTATTTACTTTTATATGTACTTGTTTCTCCTAACAGATTATAAGCTCCAGGAGGACAATGACCACTTAATTTTTGTCTTAGCACCCCTTGGGTCCGACCCAGAGCAGACACTTAATAAATGCTTGCTTGCTTGACAAAGTATGCAAAAAAAAAAAAAAGATGAAACTTGAGGGACTGTTTTTAAGGACATTCCTACAGGGTCATACAAAAAAAGATACATTCAGAAGAAACAGTCTGTTGTTCCAGAAAACAGCTCCAGGTTTAGTGTCTGAGAACTGCTAGTTAATCTGGTACTAATTAGCTGTATGAATTTGGGAAATCCCTTAACCACTCTAAGACCTCAGTTTGTCCATCTGTAAGCTTGAAATAGATGCCCTTTAGAGTCCTTTTCACAGACTTTAAAAAACTTATTTTTTAAGGTTAAGTGACCTGCCCCACAGCTAGTAAGGGGCTGAGGCTAAGATCCTTCTGACTATAGGACCCCTGCACTATCCACTGTACCACCCAGCTACCCCAATCCTGTGGATTTTTAAAAAATAAAGGCATGCAGCATTCTGTTCTCAGTTTATATTCTGACTTTTGCTTGCCTTTTATATTAAACAAGCAGCGTGCACATTAGCTTTGAAACCTCATTAATTTGGACTAATTGGGAAGAAAGGCCAGCCTAAATTCAGTGGAAGTGTGATGGGATATATTTAAAGCAAGGCCATTCTCTTAGTTTAAGTACAGACGAAAATTGCAACTGGGCAAACAAAATGCTTTGTTTCCAGGGAGGGGTCCTCAGCAGAACAGCTTAATGAAGAGATAAATTAACACATCCATTGTTTGTACGTAAATAGGTGTTTCCAGAGTGCTTGAGGGGGCTGAGAAAGTTTTTTTTTTAATAGTTTAAATAATCCTCTGGTAATCTTGTTTACACTATTAATTTCCTTAGTTTATCAAACTGTACTCTCTTAGAATACTCCAAGGTGGCTATCAGCTCAGCTGCTACTCAAACTATCTCAAATCTGCATTAATCAAGTCCAAATTCGGGAAAGTGTGACTGTCAATGCTAATTTATTCGAAGCAATACCCAATGAGTTAGCAACTAGGTGGGGAGGTAGCAGCATTGTAGACTGGGTACTTGCCAAGAGACATTAGAAATAGAAGTAGCCATCACCCTGGGAGTGGTTGTGGAGGGGGTGGGAGTGAAGGTTGAGAAATAAAGAACAAGGAAGCAGAAACAGTGCCCTGTAGTGGAAACCCTAATTGCCTCCTCTCTTGGAGACCCAGTTTCTTCATCAGTGAAATGAGGGTTGGATTAGATGGTCTTCAAGGTGTCTTCCAGGAGTATGGTTCTAGATCCACCCAGCAGAGACAGTACTAGGAATTTCTGCAGAGAGCAAACGGAGGAAAGTCTGAAGGATGACCACTCCTCGCCACTGAGGGTGTTCAGAAACGGTAGCGGTTGGAGAAGAGAACAAGACTCTGAGGCAAGTAATAAACCTATTAAGGATAAGGGAAACTGGAAGTCCATGAAAGGTTGGCACAGTAAAAGGCATCCTGAATTTGGAGTGAGAGAAATGAGTTCAAATCCTACCTGTGTGACATTGAGCAACTTATTTAACCTCTTTGAGCCTCAGAGCAAAATAAGGCTAGACTAGATATCTTCTAAGATTTCTTTGTTGAAAGTTATGGTGACTCAGTATGTCATTGTTCCCAGCCCTGCTTATTAGCCAGTGTTGGGGAGGCTCTGGTGTGGAAGGAGCCCTCAAGTCTAGATCACCTGCTTTTTGTCAGGTACCCCTACCTGCAAATTGTCCCATCCTCCCTACCTTGGGGAAGTGCTGAGATTCAAGGACCCCACCTCTTTTGTTGAAGTGAACCTGTCTGAATTGTCTTAAAGTTTCCCACAAAAGCTGTTCCCACCTCAAAGCCCTTGATGATCTCCTGTGATTAGCCTGTCAATGGGCTACCTTGACATGCTTATAATAAAATCCTTCTGATTCTCTTCATCCTGAGTTTTCCTGGTTAATCAGGGTGGAAGCCCAAACGAAGAATTTCCCTTTCAACACCTTCCAGGTCTAATCAATGATCCAATGACCTCTAAGGGTAGTAAGGACCTGAACATGATGGGAAAACTTTGAAGGAGGAGAGGTGGTTGCCAAGTGATGGAAGGCAGGAGAAGGATCTGAAAATGGCCTTCTTGAGCAAGGATTCTTCCAATTTGTCCCCCTGGTCCTGTGTGTCAGGGAGTTGGAGAGAAGTGTTAGCTTTGGAGAGGTGGCCAAGCATGCTTCACCCTCAGAAGACAGGCGGGCTAGCAGAACAGAACTAGGTTCTAGGAGTGGAGCGGGAGCTGGAGAGTTTGAATGGGGCAGCTGAGGGAATAGCCATGAAGGGATAAAAGAGAAACTGTGGAACTGGGATTGTTAGAGAATCACTTCCTTCCTAATTTTGGTCGGGGCTGGCCCTGCTTCTCTTGATTTTTGTCTGGCGCATACTTAGGGCGGAGCTGGGCCTGAAATAGTCAGTGGACTGCTGAGTAGATGGTTACCTGAGCAAGGAACAGAGATGTATTGGGAGGGGAATGAGGTGGGAAAGAGGAGCAGTGAAGAGGAAAAGGGAAAAGAAAAGGAGGAGGGGGGGACTTTCATATTCCTATTCCACCTGTGACTATTTCGTAAATAGGCAAAGATTGTAGATATTCAATGACAGAGGAAATAGTTTTTCTCAGGTCTAATAGGCAGTTTGGTGACTCAGTGGATAGAGCCCTAGTCCTGGAGTCAAGAAGGTTTATCTATCAATGTTCAAATCTGACCTTAGACACTAGCTGTGTGACCCTGGGTTGGTCACTTAATCCTGTTTGCCTCAGTTTCCTCATCTGTAAAATGAGCTGGAGAAGGAAATGATGAAACTACTCCAGTATCTTTGCCAAGAAAATCCCAAATGGGGTCATGAAGAGTCAGGCGTGATTTAAAAACAACCAAACAACAGGCAGCTAATTAGCCGATGGTTAGACAGCTAGGCCACTAGAATCAGGAAGAGCTGAGTTCAAACTTAGCTTCAGACACTGACTAGCTATGTGACCTTGGGCAAGTCATTTAACCTCTATTTGCCTTAATCTACTAAAGAAGAAAATAGCAAACCACTATCTTTGCCAAGAAAACCCCACGGACAGCACTGGCTACTTACAGTCCATGGGGTCACAAAAAGTCTGATATGACTCACTAACAATGACATTCCAAATTTGAGCTGGGCAGTCTCTGTTCATTTCCCTTGCTTCCTCTGCAGGAGTGAGTCCCTTGTCTGCTTTAGCCTCAGTTTTTCTCACCTATATAATGGGTAAAAGGCTGGAAGGAACAGAAAGGTTTGGGAGCAGCATTTCTGAAGAGAGCTCTGGGTAGAAAGGCTAGGAGTACTGTGTTCCTTCCCACTGGAGAATTATGCTTGACTGAAGGTCAAAACAAGACTCAACTGAGAAAAAAGTCAAACTTGCAAATGTGCGATTTGTTTGGAAAGGGTGGACACCCATGGCTGCTCCTGTAGCTAAGAATACCAGCCCCGCTCGTGCCTGCTTATGCTCTCAATCCCATTACTCCGTGTGACTGGGCACCTAAAATAGCCCATGGTGGCTTTTATCCTTAAAGTTCAGCTTCCACTGGGCTATTATTAGTCAGGCCAGTCATCTTTAACCCTTTGCATACCAATGCTCAGCCCCTTTCTAATAGGAATGCCCCAAAGGTTCATGGGCTGAGAGGCTGCTTTACCTTTTGGAATTCAGTCTCCGTTCTAGCAGGTAAATGTCATGCATCACTCACAGTCTGGCTCATCTCACCTCCTCTAGGAAGTCTTCTTATTCATTCCAGCCTATGTTGATCAGATTCTCCTCTAAAACCTTAGCACGGTCACATTTGCAGAATCCCTCCCATTGACTCCCACAACTGGCCATTTGCTTTTACAATTTGAGGTCCTCAGGGGGATGTTTGCTTCTACACTCAGGGGTAATGGTTGTAACTTCTAATATCATAGCTCCTCATTATCAATAAACCGGCAGATTCCATTAGCTTTTAGAAAAGAAATATACTAAGAAAGTATAGCAAGAACAAGGTAATTTGGAAAGTGGCTGGGCTGATATTCACCTTTAGTCATCTAGGAGAGTGGGTTTGATAAACCAAGTAAATTAAGAACGTAAAAATATTTTTATACTATTTTGTTCTTGCTACACAATTTTGGAAGTACAAAGCATTATTACCACACCACTTTTGGGATGCATTTTTCCATTGCACATACAAGGTCCCTTGGGAGAAAAGGCTCAGATTTAAAGCACAATGGAGTAATGCACATCAGTGGAGAACACTTGTGGCCAGAGAATATGTCCCAACTCCTGACCTTGAAAATAATGTTCTCTCCTGTCTTGGCCCAGCTCTATGCTAAAATCCCCAGGCTATCCAAGAGAAGCAGGACCAACCAGGAGAAAAAATGTGAAGAAACTGAGTCTTTGACTAAAGATAATGTTGTTTACTGGTTACTTGATAATGAAGAATGTTCTTGTGGTGGTTCAGAATTAGGATATTAGAAACCACAATCCCTTAAAAGTTACACCTACCCTGAGTGTAGTAGCAACCAGCCCTCTGTGAACCTCAAACTGGGAGAGGAGTTCCTAGGTTGGGAAGTGGCCCCAGAGGGGGTTCTATAGTGAGGGGACTTTTTCCTTTTGCAGGTTCTCACGCAGTTCCAGCTCAGCACTTCTCATCAATTGTTTTGTTTGTATTTTTCCTGTCTCTTCAGTCAATTAAAAGACTTTTCATTTACTTGGTACCAAACTCTATCATACATGGCTAAGAATAAGCTCACCCAAGTTTCCATCTGATTGTATTCAAAGCAGGCAAAGAATACCTGGTCATTCTTTAAGGTTTGAAGCAAGGGAGGGCATATCTTTGCATGCTCAAAAGACTGGGTCCTTCCTCATTGGCCAATCCCCTCATTTTACATTGTGTCTATTAAACGTAAACCCTGCATTGGTCACTTGGTGCTTATATCTTTGATTCTTCTTGTCTCCTGTATCTAAAGCTATCATCTCCTTGAGTCTCCCTTCACAGCACTGCTCATATCTGTCTCCTTCTTTGCTTTCACACAGACTCTACCCTAGATTAGGGCCTCATTGTCTCTTGTTTGGCCTCCTTGCCTTTTCCCTTTTCCCAGGACTAGGAATTCACATTCCTAAAACATATTTAGATAGGCTGCTCATCCTACCCAAGAATCTTCAGTGGTTCCCTAATATCTCTAGGGAAAAAAAAATCACAATCTCTTATTGGGTGCTTAAAACTCTCACATATATTTCTAATAGGGCAGCTAGGTGACACAGTGAATACAGTGCCTGGAATGGAATCGTGAAGACTCATCATCCCAAGTTCAAATCCAGCCTCAGACACTTACTAGCTGTCTGATCCTGGGCAAGTCACTTAATCTTGTTTGCCTCAGTTCCCTCATCTGTAAAATGGCGTGGAGGAGGAAATGTCAAACCCCTGCAGTATCTTTGCCAAGAAAACCCAAAATGGCATCATGAAGAGTCCCATGTGCCTAAAATGACCAAACAACAACATTTCCAGTCTTATTTCTCAATTCCTTTTGTATACCCACTGTTCTCATCAAATTTTCCACTTAGCTGTGATTCATACAAATCATTCATTTCTCAATAAGAGCCTTGGTATAACAACAACAACAACAACAACAATAATAACAACAGCTAGTACTTATATGGTGCTTTAAGGTTTGTAAGGGACTTCACAAATATCTCATATTGTCCTTATAACAACAGAGAGACAGGGAGAGAGAGAAAGAGAGAGAGAGAGAGAGAGACAGAGAAAAAGAGAGACAGAGAGAGACAAGAGAGACAGAGAGAGGAGAGAGGAGAGAGAGAGAGAGAGAGAGAGAGAGAAAGAGAAAGAGAGAGAGAGAGAGAAAGAGAAAGAGAGAGAGAGAGAGAGAGGGAGGGAGGGAGATGCTATAATTATCCCTATTTTATAGATGAGGAACTTGAGACAAATAGAAGTTAAGTGACTTGCCCAGGGTCACAGAGTCAATGACTGAGGCTGTGAACTTGGGTCTTTCTGACTGTGGGGCCAGTGTTCCACTGTGACATCTGCTGAAATGCACCCTCATGTTTACCTGCTAGAAATCCCTTCCTTCAAAGCTCAAGTGTCATATCCTACAGAGGGTTTTTTCCTGATTCTCCCAGGTTATTAACACTCCCTCCTAGAGTTCCTTTCTTCACAACTTTTTATGTACTTAAATGAATCAGTTAAATAAATGAATGAATGAATGACTAAGTCCCCTAATGGAATGTAAGCTCATTAAGGGCAGGTATTACTATTATTATTTTTCCTTTTGTGCCTCCAGCACCCATCACAGTGCCTTTTCACATAACAGATATCTAAGGAATGTTTGTTGAATTGAATTGTTATTTTTCTGCCTGGTGTCATTGGTGACTTTTGCACGTACAATATAGGACAGTATCAAGAGTTCTCCTAGACTTGGATCCAGAAAACCTAGATTCAAATCCTGATACTAGATGAGTGACCATGCATAAGTCATTAAATTCTCTGAGGCTCAGTTTGCTCATCTGTGAATTGGGACTAATTTTTATTATCTCATTGGGCTGCTGTGAGTAAAGTACTCACAAAGTGATTTGTAGTTGTCAGTTGTCATTACTCCTGTTCAACACAATGCAGCTAGATTGTAAGCTCTACAGGGGGTTGTCCTGACTCTTGCCACTGGACTTCAATGACTTTGGAAGAGAGACTGAGGTTGCAACTCTACCTCACTTAAATCCAATTCACCTGAGATGTCACTGATCTTCTAAATGAAGGACAAGCAACATTAGCGACAACAATGACATGTTTCTATGAATAGCTTGTATCCTCAGGGAACTGACATCTTGGGGGACACAGCATGAAAACAGATAAGCCAATATGCTCTAATTGCTGGGGAATCCTAACTATTAAGGAGACAACGGACAGCTTCTAGTGGGAAGAAGTGCCTGAGTTGAGGCTTGAAGGAAGACAAAGATTCTAAGAGACTTTCTAGGAAGGGAAGGAGGGAGGGAAAAGAACAAGCATTTATATATATATATACCTATTATGTGCTAGTCACTGTGTGAAATGCCTTTAGTCCAGTGTAGATCCCGCTGTGGTTCAGTCTCATGTTCTAGGTGTACATTCTGGACTTTATTGATTATTTTACTGAATTCCCAGTGAAATCTATTTTCCTAAATTTTGTTTAAAATAATGTACAAATAAACTCCACTTATAGAAATGTCTGTTCTGTGTGTAAAAAATGTGACTTCAGGAGACAGATACATAGGACAGTGATCTCAAAACTTATGAGTCCAACCTTTTCCCTTCCATCTTCTCCAATGCAGAACAAAATACAAAAAACAAAGCAAACTATAGTTATCCCTTCCACATTGTAGGAGTTAGGGGTGCAATACCTCCATGATCTGGAAAATCCATGTCAAATTTTTTGGCTTGCCAGAGAAGAAGCCCAGATTTTTTCTTTTTCTTTTAGAAGGTACCTTATTGTAAAATTTGGGTTAAGTATTTGTCATAGGCTCTGTGCCATCTGCTGGCCTTCACGTGCTGTCTGCGGCTTCTGCAAAGCTTCCAAAATATTCCCATTTAATTTCTTATGCCTATTCACGATATATAGAAACTGCAAAGGGAAAGTTGTGATGTGGAAGGGATAACTGTATATTCATATTTCAAAAGGAGCCTATGTTTTACAGAACAAGTCACCTCAGAGATCCTTTAAATGGCCAAGGGTCCAGCACATTGAAAAATGGGATCCAATTTGCCAAAAGTCACTTCCAACCACCTCCAACCCCATGAGTTCCAAAAGAAGTTAATCTTGTGTTTTTAATTTTGTTCTGTCTACTTAGGTGCAAATAACAGGCAGTGGTTTGAGAGTCTTGAGATGTTGAGATGGTGAAGTCAATGTGAAAGGCATATCAGGCGTGAACTGAATTAAAGTCAATCCAACAAGCCTTTGGTGAGTAACTTTTAGGCATTAGGCACTGGGGATAGAAAGGCAACCTTGAGAAACAGCCCCTGCCCTCAAGGAGTTTACGTTTCCCTGGATGATCCAAAAAAGTATATACAATAATAATGGCTAACATTTATATGGCACTTTACAGTTAGCAAAGTGGTTTGTAAATATTCTCATTTGATCCTCACAATAACTTCATGAGGTAGATACTATTATTATCCCCATTTTTACAGATGGGGAAAATCAGGCTCAAATCTCAAGTGATTTGCCCAAGGTCACACAACCAGTACGTGACTGAGGGAGGATTTGTACTTAGGTCTTTCTGACTCCAAGACTCGGGTGCTATTCGTTGTACCACCCAACTGGCCTGAGATAATTTGAGGACAGTGAAGAACGTTCAACACCTTGCCAAAACCTAGGGGGAAGCTAGAGATTCAGAAATTTTAAGTTTACAAAATTAGAATCGGATGACGTGTTACAGGCCCTCGTATAACCTATTGATTTTATAAATGAAGACAGTGAAGCCCAGAGAGGTGAATGGGTTAAAAGGCAGTGTGGGGTAAAGGATAGAGCACCAGACTAAGAGTATGAAAGACCTGAATTCATAATCCTCTCCCCAGACACTTATTAGCTATATGACCCTAGGCAAGTGACTTAACCTTCCTGTGCCTCATTGTCAAAGATGGAATCAGAAATTTGGAGCCAGCAGGGACCTCAGAGGCTATCACATCCAATCCTCATCCATTCATTGTATAGATGAGGAAAATGGCACCTTGAGAAATGATGTGACTTACCCCAAGTCACACAGATAGTGAGGAACAGAAAAAGGATTTGAAACTAGGTGTTTTGACTCCAAATTCAGTCCATTTTCCACTAAAACCTGCTTACTCTTATGAGTCTAATGTGATCCAGAAATGAGATCTATTTGACTTCAGAAAAATAACTTTCATCAAGTTCCTTGATTTCATTTACCTGCTCTGGATTTCTATTTTCCCATCTTTAAAAATGAAGGTGTTGGACTAAAACTATAGGTTCCCAAAGTGGGCAATATTGCCTCCTGGGGGGCACTGGACCTATCCTGGGGGTGTGGTGGTAGTATCCTCTGGTGCAATTGGTGGGCATTGAATAAAAATAAGGGGGTGGTGGAAGCATAAGGAAAGAAGATAATTTTGAAAAGCCATTTCTATTTGACTCATCTGTTGTGTAACAGAGTTAAAGTCATAGTGATTACATTATTTTCCAAATAAACATACAAAATGCAAATTATAACCAATCAGTGGTCAAGTCTGCCAACAGGTCTCAACAAGCAAGTGTTGGCAGATAAGTGTATTGCTCATTGTTGGGAATGTCCAGCATGCATCAGCAGGGATACGTGTGTGTAATGACTTGTTTACAATATGATACTATACAGTTGCATGATACAATATTGCATCATCAAAATTTCAATGCAGGAAAACCTCCCACAAATTTACAATAAATCATTAAATTTAAGATGAGTTACTTAAAAATACATTTTTGAAATGATGTAGATTTAAAAAAAAATCTTAAAGGGTTAAAGAAAATAGATTTCCATGAGGTTCTGAGTATTTATTTTTGAAAATGGGGTGGTAGGCCAAATAAGTTTGGGATCCTCTGGGTTAGATGATCTTTGAGGTCCCTACTAACACTGACATTCTATGAGTTTATAGAGTAAACACAGAGTAAACATTTGTTAAACGTTGATTTATTGTTTTGTTAACTGATTGATTTTTAAAGCGGAAATAAATATTAAGTTAATCAATTTTGGCTCCAAGGTATCCTAACTTGACTCTGTTTTACTCCCTCTCCTCCTCCTCCTCCTCTTTCTTCCTCCTAGAAGGAAAGGAGTGCCAAAAAGATAGAGGAAGTCTGTGAAGGACACAGCTGCTGAAGGAGGCAGCTTAGGTTCCTAAAGACTAATAGCTGACATGTGGAGGGGATGGGGTTCTGGACCTGTAATTTCATTTGTTTAAGGAACTCCTGGTTTATACAATTTCCCCCACCAATGCTGATGGGGAAATCATCTGTAACTTAAAGTTGCCTCTTGCAACAGTCTCAAAGACTATTCAATTCCATTCCTTCATTTTGCCAGTGAGGAGACCCATGACCAGGGAGGTTACTGTTTTGTAATTTCCCAATTTGTAAATTTGCAAATTCCCAATTTACATAGGAAGTTGGGCAGCCAGGTGGCACCATAGTACACAGAGCACTGGGACTGCAGTCTGGAAGACTCCTCTTCCTGAGTTCAAATCTGACCTCAGACACTTACAAGCTGTGTGACCCTGGGCAAGTCCCTTAACCCTGTTTGCCTCAGTTTCCTTATCTTAAAATGAGCTGAAGAAGAAAATGACAAACTGCTATCTTTGTCAAGAAAATCCCCAAAAGGGGTCAGGAAGAGTCAGATAAGACTGAAAATATTGAACAAAAGCAAAAACAGAAAGTGAGCACAAAAAGTGGGATCTGAACTCAAGCCTTCTGAATATAGAGTCAATGTTCTTTCCACTATACCTACACTATCTCTACAAGCTAAAGGAACTGTCTTTGGTCCCTCAACTACTGTGTATTAGAAGCAAAATTTCCTCCCTCTGTTGTGCTGTTTCTTTACCATTTATATGGCATTTGCCATTTACAAAACACCTTTCTTTAAAACAGTCTTATAAAGTAGGCAGGACAAGAGTGATTTTCAGGTGAGGAAGTTCAGGGCCGAAGGGACTATGAAGTAACTTAGATTGTGACTGGGCTGAGGAGGGGGTCTTTTGCCTCGCACCCAACTCCCTGCTCTTCTTTGCAATCCATTACTGGGCCTCTGTGTCCTCACTGACTTCACAATTTGGCCTTGGGTACACTGAGCTTCTGACTTTGAAAACGACTCCCCTCCAACCCAGCAGCCCACTGGTCTCATTGATCCAAAATCTCTCCCTTCCTGCTCTCTAATTCAGGGCAAAATCCAAAATCCAAAGCAAACTCTGTCTATTTAAATAGCAAACTTCTGTCCTGAAAAGCCCTACAGAGTGATAAGCAGAATACAAAGTACAAAAAGAACTCAGGAAAATTTAAGGAAAAATGTTTGTGGAAGTCATTCGACAATCCCCAGAGTACCCTTTTACAGGCTTGAGGCTGGGCACAGGACCAACAACTCTTCAGAGGTTGACCTTGTCTTTCCAGGCAGCTGCTGTATTTAGGTGTTATACCAGGAACCCTGTGTCTAGGAGCTGTATTATGATTGGGATGCACTACAAACTTTATAAAATAAGGTTTGGGGGCAGAGGAGGCAAATGGACCACTGCAGACCCCTGGCACTGTGCTGCAGTGGACTGAAAGTCAGGGAACCCAAATTCTAATTTGGACGCTCTGACTAATCATAGAATCATAGACTTTGAATGAATAGGAACCTTAGAAGCCATCAAGACCATTTTCTTTTTATTACAGATAAGGAAACTGAGGCACAGAGAGGTTAAGGGACTTGCTCAGGCTCACACTGCTAGTAAGTATCTGAGACAAGATTTGAACCCAGGTGTTCCTGACTCCAAGTCCAAAGCTCTATTTTGCATCATGACCTCGGGCATGATCCTTGAGCCCCGGTTTCCTCATCCATTCCAATGAGCACATATGAGGAGTGTGTGAGATAGAATCAAAGTTTAGGTAAGATACAGTACCCACTCTCATAGAACTTATTGTAGAGTACTTGGTGGTCTCTGAAGTGAGTCCCTTCTGTAGCCACTGGAGTGATCTGAACATCAGTGCCTTAGGATGTTTGGGGGCAGCCGACCAGAGTCTTGTGAGGGGAGGTAGGTTGCAGACTGTATCAAATTGGAAATCAAGTTCTTGGGAAAGATGGGTGTCAAATAGTTATTGATCATATGCAACTGGAAACACCAAAATCTGTCATGTCATCTTGCCATTCTGTGATGCTACCTTCCTAACATGAACCCCACCCCACTCTCTGTCTCTTTCTGTTTAAGGTCCAGTGAAAGATGAAGAAACAGCCCTGCCTTAGAAAGTCTTCCCCTCTCCTGTTTGCCGCCATTACCAGTCATTCCTGACTCTCCACGATCCCATTTGGGTTTGTTTGGGGTTTTTTGGCAAACATGCTGGAGTGGTTTGCCATTTCCTTCTCCAGTTCATTTTACATATGAGGGTTAAGTGACTTGCCCAGGGCCACACAGCTAGCAAATGTCTGAGGCTGGATTTGAATTCAGGATGATGAGTCTTCCTGACCCCAGACCCAGTGCTCTATCCACTGTACCATCTAGCATAGAAAAGCTCATTTGGAAAAATAGATATTATTTCTACAGGATCTCTGGATGTTCAGCTTCACAGTTTCTCCAAGAGCTGTGTGCCATACACAAGGGCAATGGTGCTGGTGCTTTATCTCTAGGACACATACATGCTCCAGGTTATTTTTTAAGGAGTGGAGATGGATCCCCAAAGTGGCCTACATTCTCTTGCCCAGTCCTACTTGTCACCAATGCCATACATTTACAGGATAGCTAGACCAGATTAGAGATATGGTTCAGGAGCAAAAAGGTATACAACCAATGAATTTGGCCTCACTAGCACTATAAGCTAAAATATAAACTTGGACAGAAAAATAATCGAGGTGGTTTTTTAAAAATATTTTTTTGGTTTTGCTTTTTGGAGGGAGGAAAGCAGGGCAATTGGGGTTAAGTGACTTGCCCAAGGTCACATGGCTAGTAAGTATTAAGTGTCTGAGGCCAGATTTGAACTCAGGTCCTCTTGACTCCAGGGCCAGTGCTCTGTTCACTCTGCCATCTAGCCACCTCAAATTGAGGTGTTTAATAAATGTTTGGGTGGATTTCATGGTTGGCAAGACTGATGTATAATGACAAGCAGACGGAAGCCCAGAGATTGGTAATAAAAGCTCTCAGAGGAAGGTTAGTTTTTCCAGATTTTCTGATAAGGGCACTTAGACTTAGACTAAAGGGTCATTTTTAGATAACGATTTTTCATGCTAAGTTGTATCTTCCTAAAACATCAGTTCATACCTTTTTTATGTGTGTCATGAACTCCTTTAGTAATCTCACGAAGCCTATGGATCCCTTCTCAGACAATTTTAAAATGTGAATAGAGTACTGGCCCTGGAGTCAGGAGGACCTGAGTTCAAATCTGACCTCAGATCCTTAACACAAAAACTTGCCATGTGACCTCAGGCAAGTCACTTAACCCCAATTGTCCTACCTTCCCCCCTCCAAAAAAAAGCTATATATATATATATATATATATATATATATATATATATACACACACACACACATATATATACACAATATAATGTGTTATATGTTATATATCATATCATGTTATATTATACATATATAATATAATATAACATACATAAGGTGACAAAGGAAATGAATTACATTAAAATTTAGTTATCAGAATTTACAATTTGAAAAGTTCACAAATTCAGTTAACAGCTCCTGTGCCTAGAAGACAAAAGGTATCTAGATAAGAGACAGTTGCAGACTATATATGTATACTGAATGAATAATGAGTGGTGAGAAGGAGACCTGAGTTCTAATGACAATTTTCAATGCTTTATTATGTGATGGACCATTTTCTCTCAATCTATTTCCTCAATTGTGAAATGGGGAAGGGTGGAAGAGAGAATTCTACTTTCCTGGAATAGCATGAGACAAAAGATATATGTGATGTTACAATTGTCAGTTTTCTTTTTGAGACTCTCGGTTCATTTTAATATATATTCATATGCATTAATTTTTAAATGGTAGATTATTCAAGATATGATTCAGAATGAGTCTAGGTTCTCAAAAAGTATACCAGCAGAGGAAAACCTTTGGTGGTCCTACCAAGCTGGAAAAGCTTTGAGCATAGGCTCCATTGTTGGTCCATTGTAGGTCTATGTGAAAATGGGTTCCTCACCAGGTTGACTGAAGGGTTGGGGGTTATTTGTTTGGTCAAACAACTTTGAAAGAGAGGATGAGCTTTGGGGGAAGGGAGCAGTACAGGGAGGAGACATGATTTTTACCTCCGTATTTAGAGATTATTGAACTATTGAAGAAGTCCAATATTTTACATTTAGATGTTATTTTTAATTCTCTTTTCTCCATTTGCCTCCATGTTGTATTTGATCCTCACTGTTCCTCTGGGACAGCAAGGTGAAAATTATTATTTCCATTAAAATATGAGGAAACAGTAATCTATCTGCATCCAGAGAAAGAACTAATCAATAGAAATATGAACAGAATAATTTTACATGTGTATACTTATTTGTGTCTAATGGTAGCCATCTCTAGGGTGAAGTTGGGGGGAGAGGCAAGAAAAAAGGGAAAAAAGAAATTTACATGATAACTTTATCATATATTTAAAAGGCACAGCAAGTTGTACATAATAAGTTTGCAATCTTTCATGCAATCTTTTTAAAGCCATCATCTTTTTAAAATTTAAATTTAACATTTTTATTTAACATTTGTTTAGCATTAACATTATATAGCATAATTAATAGATGATAAAATATATAACATGTTATTATATATGTCATATATAAAATATAATACCATAATAAAATATATAATACTCTTAATCCATTACTTTATACCCTATTCCACTTAGATACTCAATAACACTTGATCAGTTGAATTGAAGTGTCTTATCCAAGATCCCAGAAGAAGACAGTGGCACATCTAGGACCATGGAGCTTGGATCAGGAGTTACAAGAAGCTTCCATAGCCATCTAGTCCACAGTGCCTGACCTATAGTAGGTGCTTAATAAATGTTGATTAATCGATAGTCCAACTTTCTGGTTTCTCTGACTTCAGAGTCAGTGACTAATACACTTACATAACTCACAATCTCATTCTCCAGTAAAGCAGCAGCCTTATAATGATATAAATGATTTAAAATATTTTCCCCATGGTTGTCCCATATTCACAGAGACATATTTCCAAATGAAAAATGAAGAGAACAGATGCTCTTCCTCTTCCCAACCCCCTCAGATAAAATTGCTGCCAAGGCAGTATGGATTTTGGTCAATCTCCTGAACCAGCTTAGGCACGCCTACCACCAAGGTTGGAACTCAGCAGTGGGCTCTTTTCCCTAGGAAGCTGCCCTAGGCAGGAAGCACAGCACAATCCACATGGCCCTGGGCATGGAGTCAAAGAACCACAGGTATAGAGTGGGGGGAGGGGAGGACCACAAAGGCCATCTGGTCCAACCCTCTCATTTTCCAGGTGAGGTAACTAAGGCCTAGGGAGGTTAGGTGAACAAGTAATCAATGTCAAAGATGGGATTTGAACCCAGGTCCTTTGGTTTGGAGTCAATGTTATTTCTACTATTCATGATGCCTCCTTTTGAAAGGCAGCAGGAAGAGTTGGGTTTGAATTCCACTTCTGACATGTATTACCTACGTGATGGGCATAACGCTAATATCTCAAGGTTGTTGTAAGGATCCCATGAGATAATGCGTGTGAAGTGCTCTGAAAATCTGAAATGGGATTGCACTGGTGAGGAGGAGAGATTGAATTCCCTTGGAAGTTTAGGACACTTGCTTTGATTGTCTCTGCTATTCTGCAGCTCCAGGGGAAAGTCCAGGAACGCTGAGCTAGAACATATTCCCCCGGGATTCTTCAAACTAGGACTAGCCCAGACCCCTTCCAGAAGATGAGCAGAGGCATAGACACTGATGTGCCCAGAGTATGTGTTTTCAAGTGATTCTGCCGTATTGGTGAGTCATGGGCTGCTATTCCATGCGTCCATAACGCTCTTGGATTCATTGGGAGATTATGAGCCTCCTTAAAATTCTCCTGATCCTTGGGATATTAGGTATTTGGTTCCTTGGGCAGATGTGCACAGAGAGGAGGACTAGAATAGTCAACAAGCATTTATTAACTATTTACTGGGAGAGCACCCTTCAGAGTCCTCTCTTCCTTCTCACACTGATGAGACAGTGCAACTAGCATCACATCAGGAACCAGAAAATCCGGAATCTAGTCTGGGCTTATCCATGACTAGCTGTGTCCTTGAGTTAGTCACGTCTCTTCTGAGAGTTCTGTGTTAGAGGTGCTGTAAGGTCTCTTCTCACACCAACTATCTGATTCTCTACGTATTTTAACGTAGACTTGAAGGCAATATACTTAGTTTCACTTTCTAGGTCACTGAATGGATTGACATTTACTACTATGTGTTATATACTTAATTTGATCTATTACTCAAATTTCTTAGCCAGTACCAGCTTGTTTTGAAGATTACCACTTTGAAATATAGTTTGAAATCTGGACCACCCTGCTTCCCTTTTTTTTCATTGATTCCCTTGATATTCTTGGTCTTTTGTTTTTCCAGATGAATTTTGTTATTAGTTTTTCTAGCTTTATCAAATAATTATTTGGTAGTTTGATTGTATAGCACTGAATAAGTAAATTAACAGGCAGAATTGTCATTTTTATTACACTGACTTTGCATCCATTAGCAATTAATATTGATCTAATTGTTTAGATAAGTTTTTATTTATGTGAAAAGTGTTTTGCATTTGTATCCATATAGTCCTTAGGTTTTTCTTGGCAGGCAGACTCCTAAGTATTTTGTATTGTCTGCATTTATTTTAAATGGGATTTCTTTTTTTTATCTCTTGCTACTTGGTTTTGTTGGTAGTGTACAGAAATGTTAATTATTTATGTGGGTATGTCATATCCTTAATTTTACTAAAGTTGTTGCATTTTTTTTGTTGATTGTCTAGTGTTCTCTATCATATCTGCAAAGAGTGATAGTTTTGTTTCCTCTTTGCTTATTCTAATCCTTCCATTTCTTTTTCTTCTCTTATTGCTATAGCTAGTATTTCTTTTTTAAAATAATACTTTATTTTCCCCAATTACATGTAAAAACAATTTTTACCATTCTTTTTTTTTAAGTTTTGAGTTCCAAATTCTACCCCTCCTTTACTTCCCCCCGCCTGCCCCAAGACAGTAGGCAATCTGACATAGGTTATACATGTGCAATTATGCAAATATATTTCCATATTGGTCAGTCATTTTGTGCAATAAGACTCAAGGAAGAAAGAAAGAGAGGAAGGAAGTAAGGAAGAGAGAAAGAAAGGGGAGAGAGAGAAAGAAAGAAAGAAAAAAGAAAGAAAAAGAAAAGAAAAAGAATATTCTTCAGGTTTTATTCAGACAATATCAGTACTTTCTCTGGAGGAGGATAGCATTTTTTGTTATGAGTCCTTTGGGATTGTCTTGGATCATTATACTGATGAGAATAACCATGTCATTTACAAATACAATATTGCTGTTACTGTGTATAATGTTTTCCTGGTTTTGCTCACTTCACTTTACATCAGTTCATGTAAGCCTTTCCAGGTTTTTCTGAAATCACCCTGCTTATCATTTCTTATAGCACAATAATATTCCATTACAATCATATGCCACAACTTGTTCAGCCATTCCCCAAGTGATGGGCATGACCTCAATTTCCAATTCTTAGCTAACACAAAACAAAACTGTATAGCTAGTGTTTCTAATACAATATTGAATAATATTGATTATAATGGATAATCCTGAAAAAACTCAAACTGTTCCTGGGACTATATTAAAAGATTTTCAGTCTTCATAGAAACTACCTAAATTTGTGTTTCCCTGGCATAGCCTTCAAGAAGCCAGGATCATGATGAGGCATGAGAACAGAAGACACCGGAGTAAAGCATTTGGCAAAATCTCCATATCTTCTTAAAATATAATGTTACTCTTCCCTCTAAGCTCCCCGCCAGTTATCTATCTTGTTTCTTTTGAATTAAGTATAACCACCTCAGGGCCAATATTCAAGTCACTGGTCTTATCCCATCAATTCTCAGTGATACCCGTACGGTGGGATTTGCCTCTTTGTTTTTAGGATCTCCAGTTCATCTCATTTTTTACCCATACTTTGTGTATTTGTATAGAGGTATCTTAGGCTACTGGTTTTATTACTGGCTTGTTTCTCACTTTGTGTCTCCTGGGGACTTCAGGGTCTCTCTATTGCAATTCTTCCTTCTTCACTAGTCTTCGTGGTATGGGCTTGGTGTACACACATAGAAAGCAGTTCTTGCCCTCACTTTTCAGCTTAAACATCTTTTTGACTAGATTCGCAGGACACCAGTTAAATCGGTCCACTCCTTATTCTTTGGATTTTTCTACCTGTTTATCAACAGCTATCTCACCCCAGAGATGCCTCTGCCCCGAATCCTTCTCTGGGAATTGGTGAATGCCTGATTAGTAATACAATTTTATGAGGAGCTCAGGCAATGCTTGTTTCATTCACAGCTCCACTCTTCACTCCTCAAATGTTTCCAGCATCTTTATCCCCAATACCCTTGTCCACATTCAGTTACCTTTCTCCGTCTCCCTTCTCAGCTTCCTTTTATGAGTTGCCTTCCCCCTCTTCTCCCCATTAGGAGATAAGCTTCTTGAGCATTGGGACTGTCTTTTCTTCTTACATTTTTTTATCTTCAGTACGTAGGATATACCTAACACCTACTAAATGCTTAATAAATGTCTTAACTATATATTTATCTTCTTACTGACCCTCATTAAGGGCACTCCATTTTTAGCAAAGGCTTTGTCATTGCTTTGTTTGAAACTGTGGTCCAGAAATCAATCCAAATCTCATGCTCAGACATTATGATTTTGAATAGCCGCTCACTTTCCAAACCACTTTCATTTCCTTTCTGAATGGATAGCCTTTGATGGATATCAGGATTAAAATATCACATGCCTTCTTAAAGTTTTAAATATTTTGCCCCAAATTTCATCATATTTAGCAAAACCTTCCATATTCCTCCTGAAAATATTATTTGTACTCATGTGAATAATCATAAATGGATAGTAGGCATTCTATTTAATGAGTCCTGAGAAGCTCTCTCACATCTTGGATATGGGCTGGGAGAGGATCAGGGACTTCTCTGTTGTTTCTATCAAGTAAAAAAAATAGCTGTTTCAGTATTCCTTGCCACTACTAATAATCTCTCTGTCTTCAAGCCCCTACTGGGTGACCTCTAACTTGACAGCACCTATGGCTTTTCAGTATCCTTACTTGGAAGACAAAATGCTACTTCCTCTTCAGTATGTGCAGTCCTCTTCTTTGGGAAGAACTCTGTGACCTGAAGAAGGTAGACCCCTGTAGAGGGGGAGAAAGCTGTTTTGACCATGCATAGACTCATGTGCAAGTCTTTTCTGTATTGGGGTTCTTTTGGGTAAAAGAGAGTCTGTCCTATATTGTACAGCTTGTCAGCCTGAGCACTCACATGGGAGCTGAAATTTGTTTTTCTGGTGAAGACCTAGATATAATCCAAATTTTGCTATTCCCAAGAAAAACTGGTGGTCTGCTTCCCACCTTCTGCAGTGACACCCAGTGGCCACTGGAACAATGATAACAAGCCAACGCTATCTGTGCCAATGGGTAATACACGAGTTGTTGCAACCAGTAGGAGGAACTGAAAATGGTTGATATACCATGGCTTCTTTTCTCTTTTAAAATTTGGTTTTAGTATTATAGTTTCCTCTGTGTTATTTTTTTCCTTTTTTTTTTAAAACTTTATCACATGGGGAAACAATTTAATTGTCATGTACTTCTATGGTTTTCAACCAGTACATATGAAAACCTTTCCATGCCTTCACATCCCACTGGACTCATGTCCTTCACAGAGGACCCACTCCATTCTCTGGAGGCCTTCTTCTGGTTTTTCAATATTGCATTGATATTAGTGCAATGCTCTATCCCTCTGTTAGCTCTCATTCTTACATAACTGGCAGACCCCTTATACCTACATACTAAAAAGTAAGCCATACAGAAATTTGAGTTCAAGAACTAGAGGTAGTTATGGAATGCAGTACCTATATCAGAAGGTAGCAATGGGGGAGGGACAGGTATAGATACAGAGAGACAACCACCTGAAGGAGGACAACACAAAAGAACTATGTCTAGCAATGGAGTGTCAAGCTGTGGAGAGGAACAGACATTGGAAAGTCACCTAGGAAACCTGATCATCAGAGATGCTGTCCCCCAAGGGAAGATTCATGAAACTCTATGAAGAAAGAAAGGACTTCCAGGCCCTAGGGTACCAGAAATTAGGAGTTGCCTTTGTTAGGTATGTGCCTCACTACCATCATACTCTAAGTTCACTCTTCCCATGAATGCTGTGTGTTCTTGGGGAAGAGTGAGATCCATGTTTATGGGGGTAAAGTGGGGTAGGAAGAATGCTTTATAGCTGTTGTTCTTGCAATGCCATTAGAGGAAATACCTTTCCTAAGGACTAATTAAGTCCACTAGCTGATCGTTAATTAAGACTACATTAATGGAGGCTCGTGAACTACAGTGTTAGGAGTTCAGCCCCATAGAGTTACACCTAGAATCTGAGGTATTAGTCACCCACTGAGGACCCAAACCACAAATGCAAATGCAAACTAGAGAGGTAACCCAGAGGGGGCACTGCATTGGACTAATAATTTCCCTTCTCTGGGTCTCAGTTCTCTGACCTGTAAAATGAAAAGGATCAGATAACTTCTCAGGTCCTTTCAGCTCTAAATATATTAACCAATAATCCTGTGGGTTCTTTCCTCAGTGTATTTTTCACACCCATCTCTGCCTTCCTCTTTGCACAACTATCACCCCAATAGAAGTATTGATCCTTTCATGCTTGAATTACTGCAACAATCTCCTTGATGAGCTCCCTTCTCTCTAGGCCCTTCTTCCTCTGATCTCTCAAGACACTGAGACCAGACTAATTTTCTTAACACAATACTTTCACCAAAAACAACAATAACATAAACTTCAAAAGTTCTCTAATGTGTATGGGATTAAGTAAATATTTCCTGCTCTCATTCACTATTATCTCACTCCTTATTACTTCAGATGCCAGGATTCTCTTTGTACATACCTCTGTGGCATGATGTAAAGTGCGCTGGGAAGGTACCTCATTCCAAAATATTTCTCATTTATTTCTGAAATTCCACCACTGGCATTTTATTCTTTTGGGTTAATGCATTGCCTTCTTCAAGCTTTCAATGCAAACAAATCTCCTCTCTGGAGAAGTGATTAAATGACTAATCCTTCACCTTGAATGAGTTTATCAACTCACTTTTCTTATTGTTGTTGATAGGAGAGACAGGGCAGGGATCACATGGACTTGATAGGAAGGGTACACTTCTAAAGACAAAATAGTGTGGTGGAAAGAACGCTGAGATGGGAGACCTGATGTCTGGGTTCTTCTTCTGACCTTGTCAGTTCAGTTGTTTTTCAGTCATGTCCAACTCTTCATAACCTTGCTTGGGATTTTCTTAATAAAGATGCTGAATGGTTTGCTATTTTCTTCTCCAGCTCATTTTACAGTTGAGGAAACTGAGGCAAACAGGGTTAAACGACTTGTCCAGGGTCACACAGTTAGTGTCTGAGGTCTGATTTGAACTCAGGAAGATAAGTCTTCCTGACTCCAGGCCTGGCCCTCTATTCACTGTAACATTGTGCCACTGTGCCCCAGACCCTCTCCGTATATAACCTTGGACAAGTCACTTCTCTTTTTCAGGTCTCAATTTCTCACTTGAAAGTGAAGGGTTTGTACTAGATAAACTCTAAGGTCCCTTCCAGTTCTAAACTCTATAATTTAGGAATTGAGCTGGGATTTGAAGAACAGATAGGATAGTCAGTGAGGAGGTGGGGGAGGAGGGTATTCCAGGCAGAGGAAAGAACCTCCAATGTCTCAGAATTCTTAACATCTGTGCACCACCAAGGTTTTAACAACAGCTCAGATTTTTAAAGTGTGTTTCCGCCTCATCAGTGGCTGCATAGAGCGGATGTTGCTGGATGTGTGTGAACATGGCTTTGTTTTTTACTTCACACCCTCAGGCTTCATTTTTATGAAGAACTTCCTTCTGTTGGTGCTTTGGGAATATTCATTCCTGGTTTACATAGAGCATAGTTGACAGTTAAGCTGGGAAATGTACCCATGGCTTAATTGCAGAATAAACAGATCTTCAGTGGAAAGGTGCTTTTTCTGCAGAAAGACCCTTAGTCTCTTTACCAGAAGTCCCTCGCTCCCAACCACAACTCATTCCTTAGCAACATACTCAATAGTAACATTACAGCTTTCCTCCATCAACCTGAATGTGTCCCAAGCTACCCTTTCAGCCACATATCCCACTACTCTGCTGCATAAACCTTTCACTCCACCCAAACCAGTTCAGTGTTCCCAAAACATGTAAAACATGTAAATATTGCATTTTTCTACCTCCACATTTATTTCCACCATAGCCACTGCCTAGATTGTGTTCCCCCTTCTTTGATCATCATCATCATCATCTTCTTCTTCTTCTTCTTCTTCTTCTTCTTCCTCTTCTTCTTCTTCTTCTTCTTCCTCTTCTTCTTCTTCTTCTTCCTCTTCTTCTTCTTCTTCTCCTCCTCCTCCTCCTTCTCTTTCTTCTTCTCCTTCTTTTCCTTCTCTTCCTCCTCCTCCTCCTGTTCCTCCTCCTCCTCCTTTGCTATCTCTCTTACAAATCCTTCCACCAGGGCCATCTCTCCATCCTCAAGTACACTTATCTACCACCTTGTGCTTCCTCTAGGGTTTTATTCTGCAGCATTCTTTATCTCTTCTATTGCTTTTTCACTTTTTGTCTTACTCCCTCAACTATCTTAGCATCTTTGTATTACCCAGAGAACTTACCCCCATGCCTACTTTGTAACTGTAACTGTTAAATACATCCTTCTTTGATTAATCTGTTAAATATAAACTTCTCAAGGCAAAGGACTACTCTGCTTTTATTTTTGAATCATCAATGCACTCGACAAATATTTGTGAATCAAGTTGGTTGTATATTTGTACTTTTCTTCAAAACCCTCTTGTTAGAGCATCATAGAGGCAAAACATACTGTGTGCTCCTGACCATTCCTCCTGAGCATGTATATGTGTGGATTCAGAACTACAGCTGGCACAAGGCAACCAGGGCTTTGTCCTAGGAACTGACATCAAGGTAGGGACATTTCCTTCTCCATAAGAGAGCATTAGCCTATCCTTAGGATAAAACAGGGTCATCACACCCCTCTCTCGGGTTCCCTCAACCCACAGGAGCAGATTGTTTCCAATTCTTTACCTGATCTGAGGACCTAAGCTATGAATGTGAGAATCCTGAGATCAGCAAGAGGGATCTTGTGGAAGACAACATGTGTCCCCTGAACCTTCCCCATAGTAAACTTACCCCTGGCCCTCCTCAGTCCTTATCCTTCTCTACCATTCCCTCCTATATAGTTTCATACCTTGTTGGTAAACTCCTCTTCATCTCAGAACTCATTCTCTTATGCACCTTCCAATTTCCTATGCTTATCGAAACCTATTTTCCTACTGAAAAACTTAATCTCTTGGCCTCTCTCCAAGGCTGGCTGCTTCTTCCCTTACTTCCTCTTGACACACAAGGCCAGAAAGATGAGTTGGAATAATCCTTGCTCCCCATGGCCACTTTTAGACTCTCCTTCTGCCACCGTCATTCAGCACTTACCTCTTCTCCTTTAAAGTTCTATCCCTCCTTTCCAGATCCTTTATTGCTGTCATCTCTGGACCACCAGGTCACTGTCCCTCTTTCCAGGTAAATTCAGTCCTTGGCTTGAAGTAGTCTCCACTGCAACTCCTCTCCCTTCAAACACCCTTTCGTTCTAATTCTTTAATCTCTCCAAATCCCATGACCTCTGTCTCCAGTCTACATAAACCAAGAATAGACAGGAATGACTATTATACCTTAAGAAATCACCTCCATTCCCACCATTGCTCAATGCCCAGGGGACAGAATTCCTAGGCACAGTCCTACATGACTATCCTTTCCTCTGGTGCAGATGTGAATCTATCTATTCCTCTCAATTCCATGTGATTCCTGTCCACGTTTTCCCATAAATACTTCATGGAGTATATATATCCAAGGTGCTGGAAGCTTTCCTCTGAGCCTTAAAATTTTACAAAGATAGTGGAGTAACTGGAAGAAGTGCAGCCAAACTCTCCTCACAAACAGATCTAGAAAAACATCAGACTGAGTGATGACCAGGAAATCTGTGACAAACCACAGTGAGTGAGTTTTCCAGTCCAAGACAACATCAGGACACAGAGAGGTCTGCAGATACTGGAGATGAGGCCTATCCAGAACAATTCAGAGCATTCAAGTACAGGGACTGAATGAGGGCCAAGATGTACATTGGTCAAGATGAGGTTCCAAATCCTGCAAAAATAATCCCAACTTTGTTCAGGGTTAGAAATAGGTGCCATGTGGCAGTTCTGTTGATCACTTTTAAGTTTCAAATCACAAATTTGGGACCAACTGAGAAGAAAGCCTGCTTTTTGGTGTGATATTCCAGGGTAAGGTAAGCCTTAGGCTGTGAATCAAGAAATGAATAAGTTAAACAGCAAGTAGTAGCTATGTGACTTTGACTCCACGAGCAAAGTACAACAGGGGTCTTAGTTCTAGTCTCCAGCCTAGTCTAAAGCCTGCAGGGGAATGACTACTGCAGGAGTACCAGAACAAAGGGAAACCTGAAGTTCTATCTGAAACAGCAGAGTTTTCCAGGTGACTCATAGTGGCTGAGTCAAGCAGCAGTTTAATGGAATTCTAAGCAGAGGCAAGCTCACAGGTGAGTTGCTCAGATCCAAACCTAAGTCAGGAATGTGCACAGCTCAGATCAGGACGGTAGTAATCAGACTTTTCCCTGGATCAGATTATTTTGGGAGTACTGAAAACTTGTAGGTCCCCAGTCTGTCCCCGAGATCCCAGAATAATGCAACATTCAACACTCCGAAGAAAGTAGCAGGACCAGCTCAGACATTCCCTCTAGAAGAAGAGAATGATTCAAAAACAGCTACCAACAAAATCTGAAAGAAAAACAAAGCTTGGTAACAAGTTCAACTAGAATTCCTAAAAGAGATGAAGGAAGAGTTGGGTTTTTTTAAGAGTTAAAATGTTATTTTATAAGTGAGAGTTGGTAAAGAATTGAGACTTAAGTAAGAAAAAATTGGAAATAGAAGGAACAACTTAATACAAGAGGTACAAAATATCATTCAAGCAACAAACTCCCTGAAAACTAAAATGAACCAAATAAGAGCTAATGACTCAATAATGCAGGCCTGTACAACATTGTGGGCTACATATAGCCCACTAGCCTCTTGTTACCTGCCAAAGGATTTTGGGC
>CM053596.1:219746179-219774233 GCA_028646575.1 Pseudocheirus occidentalis | reverse complement strand
ATTATTCATTCCATTGGTTATAATCCTTCTTTACAACCTGACCAATGTTTAATGTGAAGGTATTTGTAGATCTTATATTTGATTGCATGCTGCCATGGGGGTGGGGAGAGAGGATGAGAGAGAAAATTTGAAACTCAAGGGATTGTGGAACTGAATGTTGTAAACTAAAAGTAAATAAATGAATTAATTTTTTAAAAAAAGGAAATTTCAAAAGACATTCCACCATTTCATAGGTGTGAGTCTTAAAGAAGCATTTTCTTTGGCTGTTATGGTGGGAATCAGTGATAAGGTTGCACTTACTCAGAAATGGATGTTGAAATACTTTTCCATTGCTTTGTTTTGTAATTCTGTACAAATTAAACATTTTACTGTTTCAATGAGTGGTTTTTGCCTGGTCTGTCAGTAAAGTAATAGCTGAATTTGAATGACCTATTAAAGCATATGGGGATTCAAATCAGGCAATGTATTTATAATGATCCAAAATATTGGTATCTCTTATACTAAAAGAGACCTGGTCATTTACCAAAGTTCAAATTACATAAAACCTTTCAGGACCCTATTGAGGATATTTATAATGACTTCCTCCGCCACTTCACTGATCAAAGCATTTCTGTGGACAAAGAAACAAGTGGTACCCACTTTCACCAATAAACCAAACTGATATATGCATAGTTAATTCATGTCAATAATTCTTCATTTCTTAAGAGGCTTCATTTCTCTGTACTTTTTCATCACGCCCAGGGACGTGTTACCATCTTCCCTCCATCCTTCTATTTCAGTATGGTTTTATGTGTTGTCTTCCCCATTAGAATGTAAGTTCCTTGAGGACAGGGATTGACTTCCTTTTTGTTTGTGTTCGTATTCCCAGTACTTAGCACAGAGCCTGGTACACTGTAAGCACTTAATAAATGCTGGTTGACTGACCAATTGATTCTTTGAGAAGAAAAATTCTTGATGTGGTGTGAAAATCCAATAATGTAGGATATGCAGATGCATGAGTTTGAACAGTTATTGAAGGAAATAGTATCCACACAGAAAATGAATTCACTGAATTTTTTTTCCCCATGTTCACATTTAATCAGCTCCGTCATTCATCATTTGAATCCAGGCTGCAATCACTTTCCCAGTAGATTCTTTTAAGGTAAGGGAAAAAAAAAGAAAACAAAGTCTAAGGGAACTATAATAATTAAGTACACATGCACACGCGCGCACGCACGCGCACACTCACACACACACACACACACACACACACACACACACACCCTCTGACATAGTTTTAGCAGAAAACTGTTCTAAAGAATAAAAATGTCTCATGCTTGTATGTAGCTAAGTGCTATTGGTGAGTCTAACCATCTTGGAAGAGAAGTGATAAGGTAAAAATTCACCCTTTCAAGGCAATTTTAGTACATGATTGCCCTCCCCTACTCCTTATTCTGTTCTAGTCTTACATAGAAAAAAGAAAACTCACCCCTTCTGGTGGTTATTTAATTCTTGCTGGAGACATAAAAATGAGGATTTCTTTTGCAATCCATTCAATCTGTAATCGACATCTGAGAAGAGTCAGTGCCAGTCATTGAGCCTATTGCCTGGAGAGACGCTCCATCTCCAGACCCACAGACCCCCATATGCCATTTAGTTGTGAGGATTTCATCAAATCTTGTCCCTTTCTGGACACATATGATCATTTCCCCCCTGTACACGATCAAACTGCTTGATTTACTTCAGTAGACAGTGAGCATCCCTGCCTTAGACTGCAGTATCAGAAGCTGGAATGGACCACGGAAACCATTTTAGTCCAACCCCTCATTTTACAGTTTAGGAAACGTTATCTCAGAGAGGAAAAGTGACTTTCCTAAGATCACACAGGTAGAAAGGTGCAAATACAGGATTAGAACTCGTGGCCAAAATCTAAGTCCAGCACTCATTCTAATATAGCACAATGCTTCTCCTAAAACAGAATCTTCTTGGATTAGGGTCATTTTTGATGGCCAAAATAATTAATTCAATATTAATAATGACTATAAGACTGTTAGAACTAGAAAAGACCTTAATCCAGAATTCTGAGTTCCTCTGACTCCACATGCCACATTCTTTTTACTACCCAATGCTGCCTCTTCATGAATAAAAAGGTTTAATGGAGTACATAACCTCTATCACCCACCCTCTGTCCTTCCCATGTCCAAACACTCTCAACAGAAGCACTTATTCCTTTTTCTTCAAGGCTGGTCTGTGGAGAAAAAGGGGGGGACATAATTTTTCTTTATCAAAATTGTACCCCTTTTACATTCCCTTGCAATAACCCCTTATCCTCATGCAAATTAGTCCAGCTTTCCCTTAAAAGATGTTGGAACTATCTTCAAGATTCAGTGCACTCAGGGGACTAAAGGCTTGGGAAGATGACATTCCTTCTTGGTTATTTGGGTAAAAATAGCCACAAGGAGCTTTAGCTTCTTTCTGAGGCTTGGCTAGAAAACCATGGTGGACAACTTGGAGGCGAGGGAACTTCACTCAGCTGAATCAACCCAGTGTTCTTGACGCATGTTTTTATTGAATATTCTTCCTCTGCTATGAAATCTTCCTTTGCTAGTAAATCTTTTGTTAATGGTTGAATGAGGAATGAGCATCTCAATTCATTCCAGTATCAACCCAAAACAACCAGGGGACTGGCCTGATTTGGGACCACCAACCTTGCTATTCCTTCCCCTCCCTCCCCTGGGATCCTAACCTCTTACCTCATCTCAGACATCCCATCAGCAACTCTTCAGACTGATAAATTCATCTACCCTAAGATGTTAATGACATATTATCCAGTAATTTTAATATTTTAAAACTGACTTCAGAGCAAGCTAGGAATCTAATGATGGCCTTTCCAAAGGCAGGTAGAGGTAGTTTTAATAGAGAGGGTCATTGGTGCCCCCTTCCAACCTCCTTAAGTCATATATAGGTGGTGGACTACTACTCGGACTAACCACGTGCAGAAATTTGGAAAAACTCTATGTATTGACCAAAAGCCCACAAGATGAGGATTCAATGGTTATGGCCATTCAGTTGTAGATCTTTGAGTTTTCATACTCTGAGACTACATGACCTTAGATGTTTATTCCTATGTGATATCTCAGTAAGTAGCTTCAGCACTGACCATGTTCTAAAGGTGAGGATAAAGTAAAGCTTGTGGGAGAAAGAGATCAGCAGTAACACAATAATGGCAGAGAAGGGAGTTAATGTTCCTACTGACGAGGAACCGTATTAGCATGTTACTTACAGCTCATAGGAGCCTAGACTTAGAGCTGAAAGGCACTTTCAAGGCTGTTGAATTGAAATCCCTCATTTTGAAGATAAGGAAACTGAGGGATAAAGAGGGTAAATGTCTCATTCATAGTCACAAAGTTAATAGGTGCCGAAGTGGGACTTTAAACCAGACCTACTTAACTTCAAGTCTAACTATCCACAGCACTAAGTGGGAGTAAATTATGGCCTGTAGATCAAATCCAGCCTTCCATCTGTGAAATGGGCCTGAGTTATGGATGGTTTTATATTTTAATAAAGTTTTATTGTGTTTAAAATGTAAAAGCTATGTTTAGCTTGCAGACTGAACAAAAATAGACAGAGGCCGTTGGTCCTCTGCCCAATAGTTGACCGACCTCTGGACTGCCCTTTTCTATATCTGAAATTGTTTTCTGTGGACAGACATTAGAAAGTTCTTAAAATGGAGGGACATCCAGGCTCCAATTGTTGTTTTCTTGTTGTACTGTGGGTGAATATCCTACCTTTTTGGTCAGAGTGGAAGAGAATGGGGGAGAGAGGAATGAAGGTAAATATAGCAATCCTGGTACCATGACCATGGTGATGGACATTCCCCCTTTACAGTTAGGTCATAAGATCAAGGAGAGTCAGGGGGCTCCATAGTGTAGAGTGCCAAATCTAGAGTCAGGAAGACCTGAGTTCAAATCTTGCCTCAGACACTTACAAGCTATGTGACCCTGGGCATGTTATTTAACCCTGTTTGCCTCAGTTTCCTCATCAGTAAAATGAACTAGAGAAGGAAATAGCAAACCAGTACAGTATCTCTGCCAAGAAAACCCCAAATGGGATCATGAAAAGTCAGACATGACTGAAACAATTGAAAAACAACATAGGATCATAAATCTAGACCAGAAAAAGTCTCTAAAATTTAGTTCAGCCTGTTCATTTTGCAGATGAGGAAACTAAGGCTCAGGAAAGTTACTTGACTTGCCTAAAGTCACACAGTTGACATGTATCAGAGACAGAATTGTTGCCTAATATTACCTTTGAAGACAGTCCTTTTAAAACCATACCCTATGGGAGTATGAGAGTGGGGAAGAAGGATAGAAGCAATCGGCCTTTTTTTTTTTTTTGCTTTTTGAAGGGCAGTTGGGGTTAAGTGACTTGCCCAAGGTCACAGGGATAGTTTTTTGTGTTAAGTGTCTGAATCCAGATTTGAACTCGGGTCCTCATGACTCAAGGGCCAGTGCTCTATTCACTGTACCACCTAGTCACCCCAGAAGCAGTCATTCTTGTGCCTATGAAAATTGATCTTTATGCTATCTTTGGCCTCCCCAGCATACTTAGGTTGCCAAAAACTCCTGAGCAGCTGGCTCCAACAAGAATAGAGAATGTCCACATGGTCACACCTAACAGTGCTAAGCATCACACAAGTTGGTCTGCTGACAGGACAGCCAACTGAATAAACACCTTCCCATTAATCCTCAGAGAGGTAACTATTAGAACCAGCAGATGGCTCCCACTCACTGCTGGAGACCACTTCAGAGAAACAGGAATCTCAATTCAATGAATTTCTTTAGAATCATAATGTTGCTCTGGAATGATTAGACAGAAAGTTTGGCAGAACCAAAGCATCCAAACTGTCTCTCTTGCATCTATGGATAAGCCAGCCCTTCTACTCCACTAGTCATTAGTCTGGGACAGGGTTGTCCTGTTAGCTACATTCCTGGAAGAACAGGGTCTTTCTGTGGGAACCCACTGTTTATGTTTACTCTTGAGGCTTGGAGATCCTTTGGAGATGATCATGTTTCATCACTAGGGGCTAGAGCCACTGGCAGGTCAGCATTCTACGGTGAGTTATGGGACAGGGACTGTCTTGTCTATGACATAATGATCTGAAACCCACTGTTATTTGAGGATAAATAGAATCTTGGAACAAGCTTTCGTCTTTTGCTATCTACTGGCATTGTCCCTGGTATCTATGAGCATGTCCATGTATTCCCCATTCTTATGTAAACCAGGGTCTCAAGTCTTTTTACATAAGACTCTCCTCATTGGTGAAGACTGATTACTCAATGCTCCAAGCCTAAATGAGGGGTGGAGTTGGAGAGTTTGGGAAGAACAGAGATCCTTCCTCGTCTTTTGGCTTTCAACTTTGAAAGAGAAAAGACTATAGTTCCATATTTCTTCAGGGAGATGTCCATCAAAGAAGAAAAAGACTCTGGGAAGGAGTTAATATGGAGAGGAGTCACAGAGATGAGTTACATGGTCACACTCATATTCCTATCCTTAGTTTACTGAGTGAGAGACTTCAGGAAATTTCCACTTGGGTAAGATCTGGGATTCTTCCTTGGTTGAGTTAAAATTTTTTTGTTCCCATTGGAGAGCTCATGCGCTCTATGTATTGTCTGGTATATTTTCATTTGCATTTCTGTTTGCTGTCAGCTTAGATAAATGGGTTTGTTTGTCATTTTTTATATGTGGACTTTGTGTGGCTAGCATTTGATGAGCAGTGAGATAGGCCGTATAGCTACTGGAGCTCCTTTGCTGTTACGGAAACTTTTAGAAATGTGGGTTGAAGTGAAAAATTATTTGCTCTAGACTAATAATATTCAGTCTAGGGGGGCAAATAAATAGAAATAATTCTACCTTGGAATCCTACCTCTCTGAAAAGAGCAGCTAGCCTCCTATTACTCCAGGCAGGAATAAAAGTCTCCCTTAGAGACAGTTAGAGGAGATTCTAGAGATATTTATTCATTCCTCCCTGTGTGCTATATCTAGACAGATCCATGTGGACACACATACCCATATAGACAACATACATTTTCATATATATATACACACATACACACATACATATTAAACTTTAAAAAACGTCACTCGATCTAACCATCTCCATTTGTTTTCACCCTATATCTCTCCTCCCTTTCTTGGCTAAACAACTTGAGAAAGTCATCAGAACTTCTACTTCTTCCCTCACTGACTTCTAAATCTTCTGCAATTTGGCTTCCAACCTTTTCAACTGAAACCACTTTGTCCAAAGATTCTAATGATCTCTCAGTGAACAGATCTAGTGGTATTTTCCAAGTCATGATTTACCCCCGACCCTTTACACTCTCTGTGGTGATTGACACTGTTCATCACCTTCTTTTGGATCATCCTCTTCTCTCTGGGTTTTTGTGACACCTCCTGGTTCTCCTCCTGTATGTCCAGTCACTCCTTCTTTTGCAAGGAGCCTTTCCCAAACTCCTTTAATATTAGTACCTTCCCTCTGTTAAATTATCTTCAATTTACCACATACACACGTATATGTATATACATATGTTTGTGTATATGTATATACGTATACATAGAGCTATTCCTCTCTGTATCTTGTTTATACATAGTGGTTTATGTGTTTTCTAAAGGAGAGAAAGACTAGAGCCCTTTAGAAGAGGAACTGTTTTTTGTCTTTTTTTGTGTTCCCAGCACTTAGTAGAGTACCTGGCACTTACTCAGTTGTGGACTGTTGACTTGATGATTACATCATTTCTTAAGGTTTTAATTATAATCCCTATGTAGATCAGTTCAAGGGGTATATATCTCTACTTTCTGCTGAGTGACAGTTGCCCATCTCCAACTGTCTCTTGGATGTCTCAAACTTAATCTCTCTGCGCCTCAATCCCTCCATCTTTAAAAGGACAGGAATCCACAACAAACCTCCCTCACAAATAACTGTGAGATAATGCATGTGAAATTGCCTTGAAAGTGCTGTTCAATTGGGATGCTCATCAGTTGGGGAATGGCTAAACAAGTTGTGGTTTATGATTATGATAAAATATTACTGGGCTCTAGAAGTGATGAGCAAGTTGATTTCAGAAAAATGTCAAAAGACTTGTATGAAATAATGAAGAGTGATATGAGCAAAACCAAGAGAATGCTGTATACATTAACGGCAATATTGTTAGAAGAATAACTGTGAATGACTAAGTTACAGAGTGTTATAAATATTCAAATCAACTACAACTACAAAAGACCTATGAAAAAAGATGCTATCCACCTTCAGAGAAAGAACCAATGAATAGAAGTATGCAAAGTGTGGTTTTACACATACATAGACATATTGAATGTTGGCCTTCTCTAGTATGGAGTGGGGAGGGAGAGAGACAGTTCAGAACTTAAAATGTAACAAAAATAAATTAGATATTTTAAAAAGTGCCGTACATATGTAAAGTATTATTATATTGACTCTAAATTAGATACTTACACTGTCTAGAAAATGGAATTTGCAGGATAGAAAGTCACACCCATTTCAAGTCACATTGCAGGAAATGAACTGTCCTGTCTAAAGAGTAGTCTGCTATGTCTTAAGGTTGGTGCTAGGGTTAGGAAAGATGGAGATTTGCTTATAGAACATGTTCTAAGGGAAAAGTAAAGGCATTTTAAAATATTTCTTTTTATAATTGCATACTGTATTTATAACTCATCATAATGCCAGAAAATTATTCTCTCCATGAATATATATTACACATGCATGCACACGTAATGGGGCTATATATTATGATAGGTCAAGGAGTATATTATAGTGAAGGCTTTAAGTCAGTTGTGGACATTGAGATAAAATGGGAGCCATTTTGAAACCCTGCCTTGGGACCATGAATGCCTTGTCCTGGACTAAATCATGTGTTTGGGTACAAATTAATTTAGGGGAAAAATAGTGCAAAACAACAACAGTTCAGTTCTGCCCAACTGGTTATTAACCCCATTGTTTTCAAAGTAACCAGCTATTGGAGTGAATCCCAATGTGGTTTTGTTTTGCAAACTGGTTTGTGTGTGGAGACATAGACTGCCATGATATTTGTTTTAGTCCCTCCCGATTTACATGGAAGAGCTCCCACCACCCTGCCCTACCTAGCCCTTCAGATTGGAAAATATGTGAAAATTATGTCGAGCTTTCAGCAACACTTGCCAAGTTTTGGGGCAAAAAGGAACACAGAATGAGGGCCAGGCACACACTCTAGGCATCTGGGTATCATGTTTTGTCCTTTGTCCTAAAAACAAATTTTATTCCCCTGTTGATCTTAGAAGCCGATGAAGAATTATTTTCAAAACCAAATATTTATTGGCACATCACAAGCTTCCCTTTAGTTAGAAAAACATGTTTTTTATTTGAAAATTAAATTTTCCTGGAAAGAACAGTGGCTTAAATCAAAGGGGACAAGTGTTTGGTGGAGCAAAAAGAATACAACCCTGCCCTCAGAGAGTCTCTGGATTTGGTAGGATCCAAGTCACTTATAAGAGTGCTTCTTGAGAGGCAAAGATCCTGCTTCACAGCTTATCCTGACTGGGATAGCTCATATTGGAATTTTTGTAGAAATTTTGGGAGAAATATAGGGTAGAAGAGAAATTGTCATCTTTTAGAGAAAAGGGTGGTGGTTCATAGTATTCTGATCTTTTGAACATATCACTGTTCAAGTGTAGAATTCCAATGACCATCACAACTATGGCGAATTTCCATTTCTAGTGACAATGACTTCCTTTAGAAGTCAGCAGAGGAAAGTAGGGTATAGTCTCTGCTCCTGATTTCCCTGTAGACAAACTGTGAAGTGCAATGAGTTGTCTTGCGAATGTCCACATCTCAGACAGATCAGTCAGTTCCCAAGGAGTTCATTTTGTCTGAAGCTTGGATAAAGGAGTGGTGGTGCAGAACATTCTGGCTCTTGAGCATGTCACTGGTGCTGGGGCCTGGGAAATCATAGCAACTAGATACTTTGCAGAGAAATACTGGAGGGTAAGAAGCATGTCAACAGGCAATATGGTATAGTGGATGAACGGAGATAACCTCAGAGTCAGGAAGACCTAGGTCCAAGTTCTACCTCTGACCCCAACTCTCTGTGCAACTCTAAGAAAGTCCTTTATCTTCTGTCTCAGTAAATACCTCAAGCAGCTCTATAAAACTATAAGTTGCAGGTATGCATTGGCAAAAGAGTCTTCCTCACTGGGTGTTACAATCTCCTAGGGTCTGGGACCAAGCAATATGAGATAAACATAGTAATACCCGGTGCAATAGATGAAACCCAGACAAAATGTCCTGAAAATGTTTAAGGAAAATGAAATCACTAGTAATTAAATATGTCTGAACTTCATCTTTTTTTTAATCAAATGATCAGTCACTTTTATTCTGATGCCTTTAACATTTGTATTAACATTTTTATCCACTAGAATGTAAATTCATTAAGTCAAACCCCACTGGAACTTTGTATTTATCTTTATTTCCCCTCAAATGTCACTTCATTCAATTCAACCTTTTGACTGCACCATAGCAAGAGTATTCTCCATTTTTGTCTCATACTCAGTGCATATTGTGTGCCTTGTACACCAAAGACACATAAGAAATACTCACTGAGTTGAATCAAAGATTTGGATGAAAGCAAATATGGCATACTTATCAAGTCTTATATTTATCAAAGCTAAGAGAGATAGTTAATTTATTGGATGGCAGAACCCTAAAAGACCTAGCAGAAGAAATTTAGTAGGAACAAGGGTAAGCTCCTTCAACCATGTTAAAAAAAATCACATACATAAAGACAAGATGAGGAAGGCATACCTCTGTAATATTTCATGTGGGTCAGTAATGAGCCATGGCAAATAGAAAAGCTCACTCAATTTTAGTCTTCATCAAAAAGAAGTATTGTATGGAGAATGAGGGAAATGTGGGTCCTCTCCTACTTTGCCCTGGTCAAATGACTTGTGAGGCAGGGTGTTTAGTTCTGGGAAGTTTTAGGGGCATATTGACAAAATGGAGCATATCTAGAGGTGGCTGATTAGGTGGGCCACAGGACCATATGGTGGGTTTGTACCCAGGATCATATGAAGAAGCTGGGGGTGTTTATGATAGAGAGCTAGAAAGGGATAGGTTAAGGTAGACATAGTAGTTATCTATAAGTATTTGATAAGTTCTCTTATACAAAGGTTAGACTTTGTTCTGCTCAGCCCCAAATAGAAGAAGTAGAAATAATGGGTATGTGATGCAGAGATGAAGATTTGTGCTTGACATAAGGGAAAAATTAACAAGTTGAGCAGTCCAAAAATGCCATGGCTATCCTGGGGATTGTGGAGAGCTCTGGCCACTGGAGAGCTTCAGGCAGAAGCAGAGATGTTATGGAGAAATTCGTGGTTAGGTGCAAGTTAATCTCGGGGTCAAGGGGTTTCCCTCCCAACTCAAAGATTATTATTCTCTGATTCTGATTCATTTCTTCTGTCCTCCTTGCTAGCAATCTCTTCTTCCCTCCAAAGCACAAGCCTAAGGGTAAATTCCTCATAGACTAGTGTGCCCTACTGTTTGTAAGTATAGGAGGCAGCATCCCAAAAGGCAATGAGAGGCAACTCTGAGAAGGAAAGCAACCCCACCCTCCACATGTGCTCCATATGGGACAGGGACAGTTGGTTCTTGGACCTACTCAACTACTACCCTACACAAAGAGAATCATCATCATGTTACTCTTGCTAGAATTATGGAGAGGATACCTTTAGCATTGCAGCCTCAGGACTCCAACAACCAACCACTCTTCAGTGTCCAATTTCTCCTGATTCACCATCCACAGAGACCCAATTTCACCCCCTACCCCTCCAAGCTTATGATGTGACCTATTTCCACCAAGTTTTGTTTCATTCTTTGTACTTGTTTCCTCTGCCTAACATGCAGTAAGCTTGCTAAGTAATCAATTCATTGTTCTTAGACAGCTGTCAATATTTGAAAGGCAGACAGAATTCAGAATATAGAATAGACATTGTAAGAAAAGATATATGCCTAAGGTAAGGGAAACTTTTTCTAACCATTTAAGCTATCTAAAATTAGAATGAGTGTCCTGGGGACTGTGGTGAGCTCCACATCGCTGGAGGGCTCCAGATAGAGTCAGGGATGTTCCTGTTCAGATATCTAGTTGTACTAGTAAGGATACTTTCCAATTCCGGAATTCTGATTCCATTGGTTTGAATCAGGGCTTCTCCCTTCCCTTCCCCATTTCCAAGATGTTAGTCCTTAATGATCCAAGGGGTTACACATCTCTGGGTTGTCTGGCTTAGTCACTTTCAGTCATGTCCATTTCTTTGTGATCTCTTTTTGGAGTTTTCTTGGCAAAGATTTGGAAGTGATTTACAGTTTCATTCTCTGGCTCATTTTACATTTGAGGAAACTGAGGCAAACAGGGTTAAGTGACTTGCCCAGGGTCACATAACTATTAAGTGTCTGAGGTGATATTTGAACTCAGGAAGATGAGTCTTCCTGACTCCAGGCCTGGTGCTCTATGCACTGCACCACCAAGTTGCTGCACAATTTCTGTGTAATTAAAAAATCCAGATGAGCATCACAGACATTAGTTTACATACTATCTCCTCTTCACTTATTAGACTTTTTAAAATTAAACTGGCCTGTTGTGTTGGTGTAAGGAAAACAAAGCCTTGAGGCTGCTTGTTAATCTTGAGTGTAAGGACAACCTGTGAAATGAGATTGGCACAGGGAAGACAGAATACTTTTCTTCACCTGCAGGATGTCATCATACCTCCCAAACATCAACCCTTTGGTCACCCCAAGGTCCCTCCTGAGTAGAATTTTCTCTTTACCAGGGACTCAATACATGGGAGGCCACAGTTGTCCTCCTAGACATCAGCCTGAGAGGCAAAGGATATGACCCACGCTTCCCTAACTTTGCTGAGATAGCCCATAATGTAATTCCAATTTCTGTATCTCTTTAAGATTTGCCAAAGGCTTTTCTCACATAACAAACATGTGAAGTAAGCAGTGTAAGTAATATTTATTTGTCGTTTATATAGCTAACACTGTAAGCTTGGCACTCAGAACAGGCTGATACGATGCCAAGAGAACCAGGAAGATCTGCGTTCAAGTTGCTCCCCTGACTCAAATTGGTTGCTTGACCTTGGACAAGGAATTTAACCTGTCAGGGCTCCTGAGTAAGCTTCTAAAACTAAGTTGCACAATAGTCACTGATCTTCAGTGATGGAGAGAATTGCCTTACCTGGAGTTCCCTATATTGATGAGATCACTTATTTAGCCTACCCACCACCCATCAACAAATAAAAATCTGTAGCTACATTTATGATTTACATGCATCATCTCATTGTATCTTAGAGCCATAGATTTAGAATGGAAAGGAACCTCAGAGATGATTTAGTCTAATCTCCTCATTTTACAAATGAGGAACCTAAAGAACAGAGAAGAAAGGAGACTTTCCCAGGGTCCAACAGGTAGGAAGTACATGAGCCTTGGGTTGGGAGAATCTAAGTCTTCTAACACCAAGTTCAGCGTTCTTTCCATGATATAACACAGACTCATGATGTCATTCAGATACTGACTTATGTCTTTTTGAAGCTAATTTCTGTATCAACTACCTCTTAGAGTAACCCTTTCCCTAAGTTTATCCCCCAATATATGAATAGGACTGTCTTTTCTTTATCCTAAAAATCACATTGTGAAGACAAGTTCTAAGATTCTGGGAGTTCGTGCCCAAGCCCATTCTAGAAACTTCTCTTCTCTATCAGCTTCCTGACTTTATAAACAGATTCTGAGGCAAATTCAGCATGGGACAGAGTGACCCACTTCCTCTCTTGGTCTGGCCTACCACTTCCTAGAGTTCCAAAGCTGTCACACTCCTCTTCCAGGGACAACCTTCTTGTTGATGTAGACTACATGTTACCTTGCCATCTGACCTGAGCACCCTTGCCATTTGGACTGCCCAGGATCAGTATTGGAGATTAGAAGTGAAAGAAATGATGATGGCAATGCTTACACCTCCCCTGCTCACCCCACCCAATAAGTTCAGCTCTGACCCTACCCAGTCCCTTTCCTCCTCCTACCTCTCTCTTCATTGTGTCCTCTCAGACCCTCTTCATTCTAGATTTATTTTCACATTTCTTCTGTTCTTTTGGTGACTGCCCAAACCCAGCTTTCTTCCAAGGACACCCATATCTCTCAGCACCTTTTCAAAGTCTGGCATTATCCCTGATGAAATACTAAGCTGAGAGAAAGAGTTATTGATTGGTAAATTCTTTGATTGCTATGGTCACTTTCCTTCCTTTTCTACTATTATTTGGTAACCATTTTTTCTCCTTTAAAGTTTATTCATTCTGCCCAAATCCTTGTTGTTGTCATTGACAAAACTTCAGCTCATTCTCCTTTCCTAATATTCCAGTAAATTCAATTCACAGTCTTCTTTACCTCTCCCAACTTCTGCCTTTTTTGAATACATTGTTGTTCAATTGTGCCCAACTTTTTGTGACTTCATCTGAGGTTTTCTTGGCAAAGATCCTGGAATTGTTTGTCATTCCAGCTCATTTTACAGATGAGGAAACTGAGGCAAAAAGGGTTAAGTGACTTGTTTAGGGTCACACAACTAGTAAGTGACTGAGACTGGATTTGAACTCAAGAAGATGTCTTCAGTCTGGGTACTTTACCCATTGAACCACCTAGCTGCCCTAGCGTATCCTAGGCTCCTCCAGTTCCTATGGTCACTGTGTCTAGTATAGTTCAACATATGCAGAAATAGTCAGAAGATCAGAGATAGGGGACAGAGAAAGGGACTGGACCTATGATTTTATTGTTATAGGGAACCCCCAGGTGAGGAAAATCCCTCTACCAATCCCTGTCAACATCTTCCCTGCAATTTAGAGTCTTAGAGAGCTGCCTAAGTCACTGAGAAATTAAGTGATTTCTTCAGGGTCATAAACAAGTGGCAAAGCTAGAGCCAAAAGTCAGGTCTCTTGTTTTGGGAGTCTCCTGCCATAGAAAGGTGGCGACAATTTATTTTTTCATCTTGTAAGAGAATATTAAGTCCTTGAACGTGTGATGGGGAAACTATCCATAAAAGCCCCATTTTTAGAATATGTACAATGTGATAACATTTGCTGCTAATCTATATGTAGGCTTGGTGACCCTGCTTATGGAAGTGTATAATGGAAAGGCCCTTTCCTTCTCTAACTGAGAGCTTGCACAGGTATGCTATGTTTCCTGATGGTTTACTTTGAAGTCAGGAAAAGCCTTTGAATCGGCTGCCAAGCTAGAATTGAGTGTATATATAAAAGGTTCAAATTGACAAACTCTATTTCTCTCTTTTCCCTGGTGGATCTTGGGTGAGGAAAAAAGAAATGCCGTAGGCTTCCGGAAAGGGGTAGAGGTAGCAACATTTGTAACAGGGCTGCCTCCCACTAGCCACCACATTGTCTTGGACCCATGACGCTGCTTTTCTTTTGTCTGTGTGTTTCTTTCCTGATCCTAGGTGAATAAGTGTCAGCAACAGAACAAAGTGACAACACTGTGAGTTTCAAAAGGTCAGAGTAGTCATCAAGGACTTCCTTAGCAACTGGAGCTGGTAGAAAGAGGAACCACATCTGGTAAGGAGCCAGCCTTGGGGATCCATCTTCCTGACCTAACCCAGCAATGAACATACCTGGCAGATGAGACACTGGGTCAGGAAAAAAAGGAGAAATTTGTCCACCTTCTATCACATACCCAGAACTCAGTGAACCATCACCTGCAGCACAACCTCTTGGTGTCTGAGCCTACTTTTCCAAGGGCCTGATTGGATGTGTAGAGGTGGAGAGTGCAGCCTAGTTCCAGGGTGTGTGTGTGTGTGTGTGTGTGTGTGTGTGTGTGTGTGTGTATTTTTGTAATTTTTTGGCATTATTGTTTTTGTATTATTGTAATATTTTATAATATCGTAATATTTTTCTCAGGAATTATCTTATTGTAAAAACTAGTTGATGGAACTGGGTAGATTATCTTGGAGAGAAATCAACAGGTTAACTGATGTGGAGAAAATGTTAACACACCAGATGGAGGCTAATGAACGATAGTACTAGACAACTCCTTAATGTTTTAGTGATACCCTAGAACTCTGAGGGAAGGTGTAGTTAGCTGAGCCCTGGAAACCTGTCTGACTAGTGAATGAGAGTTGGGAGAGTGATCCCAGAGCCTGCACTACAAATGAAAGATAATATCTTTTGTCCACAGCCCACTCTCAGTAGGACACATGCTCTGAGTTGCTTGTAAAGTAATGAGCATGGGCTGAAGCAAGTTATTCACACTTACTGTCCTAGCTTTCCATGTGATTCAGGGGATGAGGGATGGCTGGCTGGAGTTAGAGATGTAGTCAGTGACCAAGAGAGAAAGCAAAGTTAACCCATCCCCAAAAGAATCAACAATGTGCTCTTGGCCTCATAAGCACAGTGACCTAAGCAACTAATCTTTCCTCTTATTACAAAGCCAAGGAATTATAAATTAGATTAGGGATGTTCCTTCACTCACATTTCCCTTAACTTCATTTCTCTAAAACAAACGCCTCTCACTGATACAAGGAGCCAGAGCCTGCAGCACATTCTTTTAAATATCTTTAATGGTGCCAAGTCTTTGTCCTTAAAGAGCTGATTTGATTTTTGTAAACAGCCAAAAATCATTCATTGGCAAATCTCACGAATAGGGTGGGTGATTAAGCTGGAGAATGGTAATGGGGGTAAACAGTTAGTTATTTTGACTACACTGTGATCTTATGGAGGCTGCTGGAAGGCAGTGGATAGAGCTCCAGGCCAGGCATTAGGAAGACCTGAATTCAAATCCATTCTTTCACATTTACTGGCTTTATAACCCTTGATAACCCTGGGGAAATTACTTAATCTCTGTATCCCACAGTTTTCTCAATTGTAAAATGGGAATAAATAGCACCTACTTCCCAAGGCTCACAGTCAGATGAAATAATAACTGTGAGACCCTTAGCACAGTGTCTAGCATGTGGTAGGCACTTAAATGCTGATTTCCTTCCTTCCTTCCTCCCTCCCTTCCTTCCATGATTCTCACCTGTGTAATGCTAAATCACACGAAGTACTTCCAGAAACATTTTGAGCAATTTTTGCAATGAGTACATAGCCTCCCAAGGTGATTATTTTGAAAGGAACAATAATCATTAGAATGAGTACATCCTTTGTATGTATTAAAAATCAATCTTACTATGTGATATGCTTTATTCAATATAAAATTTATAGCATGTATATATGTATGTATATGTGTATACATACATATATATACATATATATATGTATATATATGTTCCATTAGACTACAAGATCTTTGGGGCCAAGGACTATAACTTTGTTTTTGAGTTCGTAGTGCCTTGAACATTGTAGGAACATAATGAACATTCATTAACTACTGATTGATGCTGTGTTGAGCATATTTTTTAGCTAAGAGGAGAAAAAGCCCCTGTTCAAGTTATTCTGTTATTTTCTTCTTCTACTTTCCCATTGAGTGTGAGGTATAAGAAAGAAGGCTGGAGTTGGAGCATGTTCAGAGGTTCCAATCCTGGGTCCATTATTTACTACATGTGTGAGCAGGGGCAAGTCACTTCAACTCCTCTCAGTCACAGCCTCTGTGTCTGTTAAACAAGAGGTTAGACTGGAGGACTGTCATGTTCTTTCTGGCACTAAATCTATTCTCTCAGGCTACCACAGAGTGAAGTGGATGCTTCCCTTACCATACTCCTTCTGTATTCTTCCCAGCTACAAAAGCATTTAGCACGTTAACTGTGCAAACACCATACTGGTCTGACCACTCTCACACCCCACTCTCCCTAGAATGGCTCAAAAAGTAGCCAGGCCTGTATGTGTATATATGTTCTCTGGAGAGGAAAAGAGAGCTGGTAAGAGGTTATTCCATTCTTTGGGTCTGGTCCAAGCAATTTCCTACACTCAGGGGATAGAGTTTTGTTAATATACTATCCTTGACGCAATAATGTGACATGATTCTCCTGAGTCCCTCATTGATAGAGGTCACATTGTGGGCTGTGTTTCCAGAAGTGGAGATGAATTTGTGTTGACCTATCCACATGCTTTTACTTGGTCTCTATCACTCAGTGAATAAAGATTAGGGGTTCAGTTAGTGGTCACAGAATAGTGAGAATCTAACTGTTTCCAAGAATCAAACATGAGGCCATAGCTACATTGAGTGTTATGTAAATATTTGTAGCTAACCAGCTGAACACCTTGAAAACAAATTTCTAGTTGTCCAAATGTCCTGTTTAATTGACTGCTGATTTGGGAATTCTCTGACTTTTCTAGCAAAAATCAGCACGGAGAGAGCATCTCAATCTTAGGCACACAGAATCATAGGAAGGTTAAGTTAAGCTTAGAGGAAATCTAGTCTGACTCCCCACCCTCTCCTCTTTTTATGGATAAGGAAACAGAGATCTAGAAAGGGAAAGTGACTTTCCTAAATAACAAGATGGTGGAACTGGAATAGCCTCACTCCCTTCCCAGTCCGTCATTCAACAAACATTTATTGTACACTTACTATGGATCTGGTATAGGCAATTCAGTGCCCAGGACTGAAGGTATTAATGAAGGCAAAAACATGGTCCTTACCCTCAGGGAGCTCACACTCTCACATGAAAGACAACAATCAAAGGACCATGTGCATAGGAGACATATACAGTATAAATGGGACATAATCTCAAGGGAGTCTTGAAGAAAGCCAAGGAGCCAGGAGGAGTCAGAGGTGAAGAAGGATAGTGTTCCAAGCAGGGGAGACAGTAAAAAACTCAAAGCTGGAAAATGAAGTGTTATATGAGAAAAATAGCTAGAAGACCTCTGTAGCTAGATTTTAGAGTTGATGGGGAGCAGGTCCTTGGAGAAGCTGTTCATTTTAAGCCACATGATTCTCTGTTCTTAAAGTATTTCTTAATAAATTTTTTTATGTTTATAAACAAAAACCCCTGAACAGACAAAAGACTAGCCTTTATTGTAGCACAGGTGAATAACAGGGAAATGAAGAAGGGAGGACACGTCATTTCATTGCATTTTGTAATAAGGAATGTGGGATCTTAGAATATAGCTCTGGGAGGGACCTTAGTCCAAACATTTTATTTTATAGATGATCTCATCTATATAGTCCCATAGAAGTTTTACCCAAGGTTACAAAGTAACAGGGCCAGGATATAAACCCAAGCTTTCTGATTCTATGTCTAAAATTCCTGGACTTTACCACAACATCTCCATGAGATCATCACAGAGCTTATCAGAGATGTCTGCCCTTTCTCCTGTGCGGCAAATGGGGAGTTGTAGGCTCTAGAGACTTGGGGGTCACAAAATAAAAGGCTGGGTTTGAAATATTTCTTTTTGTTACTCATCTAGACATCAGCAGAAAGCAAATGAACAGGGAGCCAATGAAGCATTTGCCAACATTATAATAATGTGAGAAACATAATGTGGGCACATCTGGCTGGCTCCATTTCTCACCATCAGATGGAGTCATCTGTGCAACCTCGTTGCAAACATTGAATCTAATGTAAGAGATATTTCATTCAACACTGTACTCAGGTTCAATGTAGAAGCACAATACTCACCTGGAGTTCCCACCCAGTGCATGCTCCAGTAACAGGTCAGGTAGGAACCATAAGTCTAATGACAGGTATTTAGTTGGGATAGTAGAGCAAAGCAAATAATAGAGGAAATTCAATGAATCAAATTCTGCTTAGCTCTCCTGCATAGAAATGGGTACAATCTCCCACAGATTCATGATGTGCTGATGGGAAAGGGAAGTGTACAATCTTCAGCTCCATTATTAAGCAGACCCATAATTTCCACTCAGATACTATACAAATGGAGTCACTCAGGCAGTTTCCTCACTCCATTTCAATGGAAGGTCTCCAGCCCTCAATGCTAGCTGAGCTAGGAAGAGTGAGCTTTTCAACAGGCTCACCATACACAGTCATCACCTCCCACTGAGTCGTTCTGAAGCTAGGGATAAACACTCACTCCCCTTTCCCTTTGTCCTTTCAACTCCCATCAGACCTCCAGTAATTAGTGCCTGGGCATGCAAATTGTCTTGAAGCTTCAGTAAACTTCAATAAGGCACTCTAAACACTGAAGAAGAAGGAAACAAGCTTGCAGTCTGTCCCTCTTATGCATTGCATCTCAGAGTTGGAAAATAGTTCAAGGATCATTTAGTCCAATTCTCTACCTAAAGAATGAATCTCATTTACAACCTTTCCAACCTCCACAGGAACATCCTCATTGTCTCTCCCTATAGAATGTAAGCTTTTTGAGGGTAAGGGCTGTTTCATTTTTGGTACTCTTATCCCCAGTACCTGGCATAGAATGGGTACTTAATAAATGCTTGTTGATTGGTTGACTAATGTATAATTCACTGTATTTTGAGACACCTTCTTCTATTTTCACCAAGTTCTAGTTATTAGGAAATTGAAATATGCCTTTCTGCTCTGTTTTGTTTGTTAAAACCAAGATAGTTCAGAGGAAGGGACTTACTCATTTAAGAAGCCACATTGCAAAATTAACAGTGGCATTCTCTAGGAGAGTGGCTCTCTGACTGAGGTTTCTTTACTCTATATTTCTTCTAACTTAGAAAGATAGAATGAAGGGACATCAAATAAGATATTTGTAAAGCTCTTAGCACAGTGCTTGGCATATAGTAGGTATTAACGAATGCTTATTCTCCCTCTCTCTCTTAGCACCTTTGTGTTGAGGACAGTTTCAAGCCTTCATGTTGAGATAGTTTCAGGTAGATAGGACACGGGGATTTAAGCATAATGATATTGGGAGTATGTAATGGAGAGGGCCTAAATGAAGTAACTAATATCTTTCCTCTGAATGGCAGCTATGGGGTGAAGAGTTTAAGGACAGCCAAGAAGTAATAATGAAAAACAACAGTATCATTCAAGTATAAAGAAGAGAAAATGCCTAGGAAAGCATGAATTTTATAGTTAGCAAGAAAGGTATTTATTGTACTTCTGAATTGGGGCTTTAGGGCTGATCTTACTATCACTTTCATTTTCCATTTCAGATTTCTTTGCTGTGGTTGATGCCACCAGCTTACTAGTCAAACATGCCCAGAATAGCCTCAAGGGATCACTAGGCTAACATGATAGCCCCCTGTCAGCTAGAGAGTTATAGGCCATTTGGATAGTAGTATTGCCTTTGTATAGTTATGGAAAATGAGTCAGAGAGGCTTTGTTCCTGGTTCAGAACAAAACTACTGAAGGACTCGACAAATAGAGATGGAGTAATTGTATACAGTCATACTGAATGAGATTTTAGGGGAGATTCAGAAGAGGTACCATGTTTGACCAAAAGAAGATAGTCTTTTTTCAAATAGTTTTACTCATAATATCAAGATAATCTTAAATTCATGCACTGGTGCCATCCAGTGGGTGAGGAAAGTAGCTACAAAATCATTGCCTTTCTCTTTCGAAGAGATGGGGGTCAAGGGGGGCAGCAGGGAAGAACAGCTGGGGAAGTTATTCCAATAATTGCTGTTTTCAGTCATTAAATTGTATAGAGCTCTATAGTTTGGAGAATCGCAGTGTGATTTTTGGCTGATTGATGGGTTTCCTCAAATCTTGCAGCTGAATTGTGAAATGGCAGCTAATACAGAGAGAAGGGCAAGTGTGAAACAGAGAGTATTCCAAAGGCATAAGAAGTCACTGCCCGGGTGGTACTATGAATAGAGAATTATACCCCTGGAGGGAAAACGAAGTCAGCTCAAGTAGAACTTCTATGCTATGGAACCAAACCATAGGTTTTGAAAAATGCCAAATCCAGGGGGCAGCTAGATGGTAGAGTAGATACAGCACCAGTCAGGAGGACCTGAGTTCAAATCCAACCTCAGACACTTACTTACTATGGGCAAGTCACTTAACTTTGATTGCTTCCAAAAGAAAAAAAGTCAAATCCAGTTTTCAACAGATGAAAGTTCTTAGAGTTTGCAGAAGTGAAGATAAGTGAAGAGAGTAAAAGTGAGGAAGAAGTCATAAATGGTGACAAGAATGACAATGATAGAAATGAAAAAGAAGAGAGTAAAACTGAAAGAAATAACTGAAATACCATGAATAATTAATCAAAAGAAAAAATCTCACTTCAAGCAAATCATTCTTGAAAAACTTACATCTTTAGGGAAAAAACTTCAGAGGATGCATGAACCTTGGACCTGAAGAATGGCCAGGATTTGAATGGATGAGACCAGTATCAAACAAGAGTATCTGCCAGAGACAAGACTTGAACCCAGACCTTTATCTTCAAGGCTGGCTCTTTATCTACTATACCATATTGCCTCCAATAATTTCTATTGTAGACTATTAGTAATTTGTAGAGGTGACTCAAAAATCATATTATAGTAGAACCCTCCTCCCCCTTGTAGAAGCCGTATTGAGATAAGACTTCTCATATTAACCTGAGAGATGTGCTTTATCCATTTCAATGCACACGGGGTGGGTAACCACATTGCAGTGTTTTACTATGGTGAAGAGTATTATCATTTTCATAAAGGGGGTTGGAAAAGATAACCTCTTTGATCTTTTAAAGAGGAAGTGCAAGATTTGCAATGGTCCCAACAGACAGGTGAACAACGCCTTTTGGAAGGCCTAACTGTTCCAGACTCTCAAGAAGGGTCTCTGGGCCCCCAATCCATTCAGCCTGAAATGTTCAATTGACAACAACAGTCTGAATTTTCATGATCTATTTGTGAAGTTTTCAGCTTACTAGACACCCCTTAATACTAGACACCCATTAAAAAAAACCTGTCAAGTGGGTATTAAAGGGCAGTTGATTTTTGTCTGCTGAATAAGAGATAGATAATTCAGGACGAAAAGCAATCACTGTATGTGTCTTGGCTATATGGTATATGGCATATTAGCTTGATTCATACTTCCTAATCACAGTTATCATGAGATTATGCGATATTGACCTAGAGGGAACCTTAAGGATGATCTAATTCTATTCACAAGATGAAGAGCAGCGGCCAGTTGGAGACTGAGATTCAAACCCAGGTTTTCTCACTAGTTATACAATCTCCTAGGAAGTCAGAGATCCATTGTACTCTGTACTCTTCAAATCATCAGCTTGAAGAAGTCAGGAGAAAGAGATAAGGCAGTGACTCCTTCCTATATATGGGCTGCTGGTCACATGGTATGATTTGAGATTCCTTGAAAAGGTCTCTCAGTTCAATATTATCTTCCCCACATAGTCACAGTGACCAAAATTATTCCATTGTTGAATTATTCTTCTAAATCTTACTGGGATTTGGGGGGGTGGGGAATGAGGGTTGTTATCCCAAATTCCCAGTTAAATTCCCAACACCACTAGGCCAGGGTAATGTTTTGCCACCTGACATCTTAGTGTCAATTAGTTGATAGTCAAGATAAAAAGGAAATGAAATACAAGTTAGGGTGGGGGAATTGGGGGCAGGGAGGTGAAGCAAGGGTACCAGGAAATAGAAGTCAGATGTTGGAATGGCTAATCCTAGTACTTTTTTTAAAGACACACAAACCTACAACAGCAACAACATAAATGTAAAATTCTGCAAATAGACTCAAATGTTCAATTGCAAGAGAATAGAGCACAAATACAGGTTTCAGATTAAACAGTTATTTTGAAAAAAAGCTAGAGGGTTTAAATAGGACACAAGCTCAAATTAGTCAGCAGTGTGATTGGCAGCTGAAATAATTACATTTTAGAATGTCTTAATAGAAGCAGAGCCTCTAGAACAAGGGAGATAAAGTTTTACTGATCAGATGAAAGGTAAACCACTGTTCAGTTCTGAGTAGAACGTCTTTAAGAAGGGTAAGAAAGGGAACCAGGATGATTCCATGCCTGGAATTCACTTTCTCCTCACTTCTGCATATTAGAATTCTTAGTTTCCTTCAAGACTCAGCTCAGATACTAGCCTCTATACGAAGCTTCTCTTGATTCCCATCTCCCTTCCCATCTTTTCTAATGCCCTCCCCTGAAAATAATCTTGTGCTTATCTTGTATCTCTATATGCATGTGTCTCCCCACATCCTTATTCCATCAAATTCCCCAGATTATAAGCTCCTCAAGGGCATCTTTGTATTCCCAGTGTATGCACAGTGCATGGCATGTGGTAGATGATTAATAAATTCTTATTGGTTGATAGAACTGGGTATATTTAACCTTAATGAGGGAGTCTTGAGGGGAAGGGGATTGGGAGGAGGCAGTATAACTATCTCAAAATATTTGAAGGGCTCTTGTGAAAAAAAGGGAAACAGGCTTGTTTTGTACTTAGGTCAAGATCAGAGTTAATGTGTGGAAGCTATGGAGAATTAGATTTCAGTTCAGTATGAAGCAGAAATGTCTAATGTTAGGAGCTATTAAGAAATGAAACGGTCTATTAAGAGAAGATCGGTTTCTATGCCCAAAGGACTATAAGACTGTGCATATATCCTTTGATCTAGCAATACCACTGCTATGTCTGTATCCCAAAGGAATTTTTAAAAGGAGAGAGTGGAAGAACATATTGTACAAAAATATTTATAGCAGCTCTTTTTATGGAGGCTAAGAATTGGAAATAGAGGGGATGCCCATCAATTGAGGAATGGCTGAAGAAGCTGAGGATGACTGTGATAGAATAGTATTATGTTATAAGAAATGACAAGCAGGATGATTTTTTTAAAAACCTGGAAAGATTTACATGAACTGATGCAAAGTGAAGTGAGCAGAATCAGGTGAATATTGTATACAGTAATAGCAACATTGTATGATGAAGAATTGTGAATGACTTAACTGTTCTTAGAAAATACAACAATACAAGACGATGCCAAAGGATTCATGATGAAACATGCTATCCACCTCCAGAGAAAGAACTGATATTGTCTGAATACATACCTTCCTTCCTTCCTTCCTTCCTTCCTTCCTCTCTTTTTTCTTTCCTTTGTTTCTTTTTTGAATTTTCTCTTACAAAATGACTAATGTGGAAATGTTTTACCTGATTGCACATGTATAACCCATATCAGATTGTTTACCATCTCAGGGAGGGTGGAGAGGAGGGAGGAAGGGAGAAAGAGATAGAATTTGGAACTCAGAACTTGAAAAGAATATTTAAAAGTGTTTTAACATGTCATGGGGAGGAGGAATAAATGTTATTTTTTTAAAAAGAGATAATCAGTTTCCTGTTACTGAAGGTATTCAAACAAAACCTAATAGGTATACTAGAGAGATTTTCTGTATCAGGCAAAAGACTGAACTAAATGAGCTCTAAGTTCCCCTCTTTTATGTCAACAGAAAATGTTTTCTTAGACTAACTGAGCCAGCTACTCAGTGAACACCTCCAAAGGACCCCCCATGTCTACAGGCAGCTCATTACACTTTTGGACAGCTCCACTTGTTAGGAAGTTTTTTCTGATGTCAAGAGTACATCGGCTCTTCATAATTTCTACTTTGTTACTCTTGTTTTTGCTCTTTGGGGCCTAGCAGGTCAAGTCAGATTCCTACTCCAAATAACAGTCCTTCAAATACTTAAAGATGTCAATCGTGCCCCCAAAGCCCTCTTTTCTTTAGAACAGACATCTCCAGTTCTTCCATATAACATTGAATCAAGATCCTTCACCATCTTGGTTGACCTCTTCTGAACTGAACCTTATCAGTGTCCTCAAGGCGTAGCACTCTGAACTGAACACAGATGAAGCCTAATAGGGGCAGCATATGCTGGAATTGTCCCCTTCGTACTGTGGTTTGTGAATTACTTGGGATAAAAATAAATGATTAAATTTATTGACATACAATAAACCTTATGACTTTTGATACTTAAATCTTTTAATATGTGTCATGCTTTTGCAACTATTACTTGTTGACATGATTTGAGATTATGTTTGCAAGGTTTTGATATATTTAATTTTTCATTCTGAAACCACATTTTTATCACACAGGATATTTTGTTCCTTTGTGTATTTTTACAAGGGTGACTTTATAGCCTGCAAGTGTTCAATGGTCATCAAATCATATTTATCTCTATTTCTTGAATCAGTTTTTTAAGTTATAATGACATTTGGCACATTGCAAGGTCATGTTGTGATATATTACCTCCATATGGGACTTTGAATAATTTTGAAAATAGTCTCAGTATATCAAAACACTGAGCAGAGTTCATTTCCTTAACAGGGACAAGAAAAGGCCCACTGAAAGCAAAAAAATGCACAAAATATTTTTTGGAATGGATGTTTTATAATCTGATGAAGATGTTCAGAATTTACAGGCTCACACAGACTTCTTCTGACAGGGCTTTGACAGGGCTTTGAATGAAAATGTAAATTTTATCAGCAAGAATTACCATTTTCTAACATTGTGTATTGCACTATTTTTTATATTTTATGGAGAACTCACACAGGGCAAGCATTCACAGGGTGGTTAGAAGAAGTGATATAAGGACACTCTCAAGGTCTCTCTTAAGAACTTTGGAATGTATTGCGTGACATGGGAGACACTGGCAGAGGACTGCCTAGTATGGCCTGCCCACATCAGAGAAGATGCTGTGCTCCATGAGCAAAGCAGAACTGAAACAGATCAAAGGAAATGCAAGATGTGCAAAACCTGAGAATTCACCCTAAATGTTCATGCAAAATATTTGTGCAGTATCTGTGGTAGAAGCATTCTGAGCTTGTGTTGGTCTGATCAGCAACAGTCAGACACACTAAAACTTGACTCTAGCATAGTGGTGTCATTTTGGCCCTCTTCAAGAATGAAAGACCATAACCAATTTGTATAGTTCTATTCATGGCAAGTATCTTTTTTAAAAATCATAACAATGATAACCTGCTGGGTTTTCTAAAGCTCATTTTCTTACTGTTCCTTCAACTTCAGAAAATGTACCCTCACTTTAGAGGAAAGAGTAATAACTCTTCTAGTTTCCAACTCCTTCTGAAGATCTTTGCTTGTTTTATGAGGACTGTTTTGCAGCAACAGATTATTCTTTGCCTTTTTTTTACCACACATTTTTTTCATCACACACATTTACTTCTGTGAAACTGATCCTGCTTCACCATGGTCTTGAATAATCCTTAAAAGTCTTGATTTCCTCCCATTACCAGCTGTTGTGGTATCTCTAACAGTCATTGAAGTGTGCTCTTAAACAAAGTTTACACATCTTTGTGTAATACTATCTACTATTAAAAATTAAAGAATTAAAACAAAACAAAAGAAAATAATAAAACATATGTGTGTGGTATAAAATCCAGCATTTAATTAACAGAAATCTAACAAAAGGTGAGAAACCAGTTCAATCCAACACTATGTCTTCAAGGTCAAGTGTTCTAAGTCACCTTAGTGTAAATAAAACCCTATGTGCACAATCATTGCTGTGACAAAAATAAAACCATGTCAACATTATTGCTAATTCTGAACATACCACTATTTACTGGAAGCTGTTCCTCTTATAATACAATCCAAGACTGAACTAGATTTTTTGGTTGATGGATCATACTGCTGATATATCAGACTGGCTGTTCATTAAAACCTCCAGATCCTATTCAGAATAGGTGCTATCTAACCATGTTTCCCTCCCTCATCTTATACTTGTGAAGGTAATTTTCTGTACACAAATATAAAACTTTACATTTATTAATATTAACTTTTTAGGTTCTGCCCAGTGTTCTCTAGCTTGTCAAGATCTTTTTGGTTCTTGAATCTACCAATCTATGCATTAACCATGCCTCTCAATTTTGTGTTATCTGGAAATAGAGGACCATGTCATCTATGCCTTTATCTAAGTGATTAATAAAAATATTTTAAAAAATATAGGGCCCACTGCAGATCTGTGGGATACTCCACTAAAAATCTTCTGTCGTATTAACATTGAACAGTGAATTAATCACTACTCTTTAAGTGTGGTCATCCAAACAGTTCTGATTCCATACAATTTTATCTTCTAATTCATATATCTCCATCTTCTCTATGAGAATACCATGAGGTACTTTATCAAAAGCTTTTCTAAAATCTAGGTAAACTATATTGACAGCACTTTTCTTGATCTACTAGTTTAGTAACACATTTTTAAAAATAAGGCAATGAAATTAATCTGGTATTACTCACTCTTGATAATGTCTTGATGGCTATATATAATGAATCTTTTTCTTTCTGCATGTTTTCCAATCATCTCTTGAATGATCTGCTCTAGAATTTCCCCAGAAATCAAAGTAAACATCATTGGTCTATAGTTTTCAACCTCTTTACTCTTTCCTTTAAAAAAATCAGGATATTTGATCTTCTTCAAATTTGTGGTGTGTCTACTCTTTCACATAATCTTTTTAATATCTCTGAAAGTGGCAGTTCATCTGGACCAAGTGACTTGAATTCATCAGAGGTAACCAGATGCTCTTTTATTTGTCTTGGGTATCAGTTCCATGTTGGCTATTTTGGTCCTTTCATTTCCAGTATAAAAACATCATTCTCCTGAGCAACAGAAACCAAACGAGAATCAAGGATCACTGGCTTCTCTCTGCTGTCAGTTATCATCCCATCCACTCTAAGCAAAGATTCTCCCCCTTCTTGGTTCTCATTTTCCCCCAATACTGCTAAAACACAAAACGTTCCCAACAGTATTTTTCAAGGACTATGCCACACTCATTCACCCTGGTCTGACCTCCCATCCTCTATTCATTTCTTCCCCTAAATCTAAGTTGGTTGGTGAGCTCCCTGTCTCTGACTTCCTGAACTTCAACACAGGTGAATATTACCACACAGGCATCTTCATTCTCCACACCAAACCCAAACTTTTCAGCTCCTTTTTGTAGTTTATTTTCACCCATTTAAATATTAGATCCTTTAAGTTAGGTACCATCTTTCTTTTTGCTTATATTATATCCCTAGCATTTAGCACAATAGTTGGCATATAGTAAACACTAAATAAATTTTTTCCTTCCTTCCCTCCCTCCCTCCCTCCCTCTTTCCTTCCTTCCTTCCCTCCTTCCTTCCTTCCTTCCTTCCTCCCTCCCTTCCTTCCCTCCTTCCTTCCTTCCTTCCTTCCTCC
>CM053596.1:219722101-219745679 GCA_028646575.1 Pseudocheirus occidentalis | reverse complement strand
TCCTTTTCTTCCTTCCTTCCAACCTGCCTTTTTACTTGCCTTCCTTTTTTCCCTCCTTCCTGTGCATTCACATCAATCCTTTATGAAAATCCCATTTTTATCCTCATTGTATTTGTTTCTCTTTGTGTCATCAGAATTTCATCCTTGAGTATCTCCAGCCCCTCCTGGGCTGATTTCCTCTACTGACATTTAGAGGTCTGGAGGAGATATTAAAGGAATAGTTGTAGAAGAAGAGAATCAGAAAGGAGGCATGTCTTGTCAGCCAAGAGTGGAGTGAATATGAAGAGAAAGGTGGTCAGCTTTGTCAGATGTTACAAAGAAGTCAAGCCAAATGAAGTATCTCTTCTCTTCTTTTTTCTCATGTCTTTCTCTCTGCTCTCCTCTCCTTTATCTTGTAACTGGTAATAGTAATAAACATGTATTGAATGCAGTGTTTTTAGGCATTTCACTCACCTCTCCTGGCTTCCCTGACCCTTCCATCTGCATCTGTTCCCTCCAGAAAGGAAAAGGATCAATTCTTCACCAGGGAAAGCTCTTATCCAAGGCAGCATTTGGTCTGAAGTGGGGTTCTTCTTTCACCAACAGTTTGGCAGGAACACAAGACAATCCAGTTGTGTCAGGCATAGGTCACAGAGAGAGTCAGTAGCTCTGACAATTCTGAGCACTCCAGAGCTTGTTGGCTCCATGCTATTGGCTCAAAATTAGAGAATGAAGACCCCTAGGAAAGGCAGCTGTCCCTCTCAACAATCTTGCTGCTCTTTAGTTCCATGAGTCAACATTGCCTTAACAAGTCTGGCCTGCATTTCTTCAGGAAAAGAAAGATTTATTCCCTTGTTCTCTTTCATGATTTTATTCTCCTTAAATGATCTAACAGATTCCAAAAGAAACTGTAGCCAGAGAGTAGCCTCAATAGTATACAGGTGGGATATACATTGTGTAGCCCACCACCTAACTACAGGAAGTGATTAAAAATTTGGAAAAATTCCTCCTGACTCAAAGAGCCTTTCCAAGTGGTTTCTCAGTGTCCAAAATTCCACTGTTAGAGATTCTATTCTTTTAAGTTCTTCTCCCTGTGGTCCTATTTGAAAATACAAATACCCTTAACATGGGGAAAAGTAAGAACACTAAACAGTGCTTTCTTAGGTCTTTTTTCCTTTTAATGAAAGATCTTGGAGGTACAAAAAGACTCTAGAAAGTAGAGGGAATGGGGGGAGCCAGAACAGTAAGGTCTGCAGTATCTTCTACAAAACTCCAGAGGGTTTTGTTTATTCCTTCACCCAGAAATTTTCTTTTCCTGGAGGGAATCAGAGCCTAGAAGTGGCCAGTGGCTAAAGCATTAAATAATGTTTTTCAAGGGAGATCAGACAAGGCTAACTTGCTCAGTCTGGTCCATAGGAACCACCACAATTTGCTTCTCTCAAATTAACCAGCCTTATTTGTATGGTACTCAAAGCTCCATCCTAGTCACAAACATTTGACGCTCATTTTTTACCTTTGTGACTTTGTTCATGTTACTCCATAGTCCAGTTTGGAGCCTGACAATGCCCTTACCTATCCCCTCAACTTCTCTAATTTTTTTCCCTATCTTTAAGCCCAGCTCAAGTCCCCTCTTTGAAACTTTCTTTGCATGTTCTAGCCCATATTGGTCTCTCTCTTCTCTGGACTCCAACTACAGCTTACTGGTTACATTTGACATATGAGGTCCTGCACAATTAGATTATAGCAAGGCAGTGTAGTCTAACTGATGGGCTGTATGCGGTGTTCAAGGGAGGATTAGTTCCTCTCATGTGGGGGCTGCTGAGGCCTTTTCAAGAACACATCTACCTCTGGTGATTTGGAGAGCAGTCTGAATAGCATACAGGTGGGATGAAGCTGTGAACTCAGAGCTCACCTTATATATACAGTAGCCCATCACCTACCTACAGGAAGTGATGAAAAGTTTGGAAGAATTCCTCCTGACTCAGTGTCTTTCTAAGGAGTCTGTCAATGCACAGCCAGCTGTCACCTGGGACTCCAAGAAACTTTTGTATGCAGAGTGGTCATTCCCTGGGGGCCATTCCCTGCTTGGCAGGTTGGAGGTAACTTACAGGCATCAAAACCCATTGGCAAGTTAGGGGATATCTACCCCAAGCATGTGAAGACTTCCCTGACAGAATAGGCAGATATGAATATGTTGTTTCAATGGGCCATGAATGCAGAAAAGCAAGTGATGAGGAGCGCTTAGAGCTTGATCAGACCCTGAAGACACCAAGGTCATCCACTACATCCTGAGCCATCACCATTTGTTTTGCCTTTTTTGTCTTGCCATTGGGCTTTGATGACCCTGGAAGAGATGGTGAGGCTGATGATTTCACACAGCTCTGTCTCACTTAAATCTGCTTTACTCACTAGTCAAAAGGCATCACTCATACTGTTTCACTATTTCATTATTTTACTATTCAATAATTTTGTAATTTTATTATTCAACTATTTTATATTTTACTATTTATTACTTTACTATGGTACTATTTTTATCTCTCTCTTCTTTAACATCCCTCAGTTCTTTGGCAATAGGCAAGTGACAAAGCAGCGGATATGGATATAGTGGGAGCTGTAGTCACAACCCTGCACATAGGCAGTCTAGGCCATAGGGTCGTCCTCTCACTTCACTGTGCCTTCAAAAAACAAACCTCAAACCATATCTTTTAAACATTAATGTTTTATTGGTGGTGCTATATGTCAGTGAATTATAGAACAACATATTCTCTGAAAAATCTAAAGTTTAAGTGAAGTAAAAGGCAATGAATACATATATCACTATGCTCGAGTCAAGTTTCAATGTGCCTGACTATGGCTGATAAGACCAATATGAGCTTGGAATGCTCTGCCACAGATCATGGAGAAATAGTCCGTGTGAACATGTAGGCACCCTGAACTTCCTTTGAGCTGTTTCAATTCTGCTTTGCTCATAGAGCCCAGCATCTTTTCTGATGCAGGCACACCATGCTGTGCCAGTGTCACACAATCAGCACACAATCAGTTGCAATGTTCTTGAGACCTTGGGAGCGTCCTTGCATCACTACTCCTGACCACCATGTAAAGGTTTTGTCTTGTATGAATTCTCCATAAAATAGTCTTTTTGGTAAGCATATGTTTTGCATTTGAACAACACGGTCAGCCCATCAGAGTTGTGCTCTCTGAAGCAGAGTTTGAATACTTGGCTGTTTAGTTCGAGTAAGGACCTCAGTGTCTGGTACCTTATCCTGCCAAGTGATCTTCAGAATCTTTCTAAGACAATTCAAATGGAAGCAGTTCAGTTTCCTGGCATGGCACTGGTATACTGCCCAGGTTTCACAGATATACAACAATGAGGTCAGCACAATGACTCTGTAAACCTTCAGTTTGGTAGTCAGTCTGATACCTCTTCTCTCCCATACATTCCTTGGGAGCCTCCCAAACACTGAGCTAGTTCTGACAATGCACGCATCAACCTCATTATCAATGTGTACATCCCTGGAAAGTACAAAGCCAAGGTAAACAAACTTATCCACAGCATTCAGAACTTCTCCATTTGCTGTAACCAGTGGTTCCACTTATGGGTGGTGTGGTGGTGACTGATGGAGCACCTGAGTTTTCTTGGTGTTAATTGTTAGGCCAAAATTAGCACAAGCAGAAGAGAATTGATCCATACTTTGTTGGATCTCAGGTTCAGAAAATTCACTGAGTACACAATCTGCAAAAACAGAAAATCATGCAGTAATGCTCCCTCCACTTTAGTCTTGACTTCGTAGCTTTTTCAAGTTGAAAAATTTACCATAAGTTCAGTAGCTGACCTTGATGCTGTGTTCATCCTCATCAAAAGCAATTGACAACATGACTGAAAACATCATGTTAAAAAGGAAGCACACAGACTTGTTTCACTCCTTTGATGACTGGGAAAGCATGAGAGCATTGTTTATTATCTAGAATTCGGACAAGCATTCATTATTGAACTCACTAAAAGATTGGTTCTAGAAGAATAAAACAACTTTTGGTCACGTGATCGAATTCCAACCAACTTCCAAAGTTTCTCCACTTCAGTTGAACATGTATATTGTCTGTTACCATTAAAATAGTAAAGTAAATGTTATTATTTTCTATGTTTCCCCATCATAATATATTCCTCCCATTCCCTACCCCCACCATACTCACACACGATTCAGTACAATTTGAGAAGCATGGGACTAGATCATTTCTAAATTCATTTATAATTGTAACATTGCATGAATTATTTTTGAATGAGGAGACTTTAATCACCCTTCAAACCATAACAAGAGAGTACTTATTTTCTCTACCTCTGCAGTGCAGCCCTAAGCAATGCAATTAAGAAATAGCTGAGCAGAAAATCTGTCTCCTGCTTTCTCTGGGCAATATCTCACCCAGGGTTGGGGTTCAGCAAATGTGAAGAGTGAACTCCTGAATGGAACTGAAACTTCTTGGATTGGAAGAGTAGCATTGCCAAATCCTGAGTCCAAGTGAACCTCACGGGTTTAGAATTTAGAACGTGATTCTTTCAATGTCTGAGTTCATTTAGACCCAGAAAAAACACAACTTCTGTTATTTTAAATACAAACTAGAAAGAGAGTAGAGAGAGTGTTAAAAAGTCTTATAAAAAGACTCAGGGTCTTGTAGGACATCAAAGAACTCTTTAAAATCAGTATTTTGATGGGTAGAGTGTAAAGGATTCAGAAGCATATGGATTAAATTCCCCATTCATTATGCGTCCACCCTAGTATTGAGATGAAAATTTAACACAACATAGTCCAGGTTCAGTGGGTTGGAAAAATGCTTTGAGTCATGGACCTCCCCCCCCCAAAGGCAATCAGCTTGTGCCTTTGTCCCCATCTCTTAAATCCACTGTGAGGGAAAAACAAGTGAAGACAACTGGACATCACAATGCATTGCCCAACCCATCATCCCCAGTCCAGCTACAAGAATCATCACTTCTTTGTCTTTTGGTTGTCCTTCACCTCCTCTGTTCAATAAATTACTGTATGTTGTCAATGCCTTTTGCTTTTCTCATGAATTCTTAATTCCCATTAATAATATCCCTGTCCACACGTTCATCTCCTTTTACATAAATAATTGTATCTGCTTCTGAACTGCCTCCAGTCTCTAACTCCTCCAATCCATCTTATTCATCACTGACAGCTTCATCTTCCTACAGAACTGCTTTCATCATGTAACTACCCTGCTCAGAAAAGATTCAATGGTTCCCCACTGCCTAAAAAATTCAGTCTAAACTCTTTCAAAGGTATTCAAGGGTTTGTACAATTTGGTTCCAACCTACTTATTCCACCTCATCTCCCACTACACACCTTCAAGAATACTTTGTTCAAATGAGACTAATCTGATTGTTGTGTACCCTCTATTTTCATTACTTACCCACTGTTTTTGTTTATGCTGTGGCTCTAGCTAGAATATCCTTATTTCTCCTCCTCACTAATCCAAATCCTACCCATCCTTCAAAACTCTGCCCAAATCATTCCTCCTCTGTGAGATCTTCCTCAGTTTCTCCAGTCCGCTCAGGGGCAGGACAATGCCTTTGTCCTCAAGCCCTAGCGCAATGCTGACCATTTTCTTAATTTATGTACTTGTGAGGAATCCAGCCCCAGGCTGCACCTCACTTTCCCAGGCAACAGAATCATAAAATCAATCAATCAATCAGTCAGTCAATCAAACAAAAGGATTAATTAAGCTCCTACTATTTACTAGGCACTATGCTATGTACTAGGTATACAAGTAGAAAGAAAAAACTCTCTACTTGAAAGGAACATGCAATCTAACTGCTGTTGGTCACGTCCAACTCTTTGTGACGCTATGGATCATATCATGGCAGGTCCTTCTGTCCTTCGCTATCTCTGTCCAAATTCATGTTTATTGTTTCCATGTCACTTCCTGTCCATCTCATCCTCTGCCATCTCCTTTTTCTTTTGCCTTCAATCTTTCCCAGTATCAGGGTCTTTTCCAATGAGTCTTGTCTTCCCATTATGTAACCAAAGTATTTAAGCTTCGGCTTTAGTATTTGACCTTCCAGTGAATAGTCTGAATTAATTTCTTTTAAGTATTGATTGATTTGACCTCCTTGCTGTCCAAGTGACTCTCCGAAGTCTTCACCGGAATGACAATTTCGAAGCATTAATTCTGTGGTGCTCAGCTTTCCTTATAGTCCTACCCTCACAGTCATACATTGCTTTGACTAAATGGACCTCTGTCACCAAGGGGATAATCTCTGATTTCAGTATGCTTTCCTTGCCATAGCTTTCCTTCCTAGGAGCAAGCATCTTTTCATTTCATGGCTGTAGTCACTGACTGCAGTGATCTTTGAGTCCAAGAATATAAAATCTGACACGGCCTCCATTATTTTTCCTTCTATTTGCCAGAAAGTGATGGGACCAGTTGCCAAGATCTTAGTTTTTGACTTTAAGCTTCAAACCAGCTGTTACACTCTCCTCTTTCACCCTCATCAAAAAAACATCTTAATTCTTTTTCATTTTCTGCCATCAGAGTGGTATCTGCACATCTGCCAATTTCAAGATGGCATGCTAGCATGGATTCTGGATAATGAATAATTTTCTCATGCCTTACTAGTCACCAATGGAATGAAGCAGGACCATGTGCTTGCTCCCATGCTTTTTTAGCATAATGCTTTCAGCAATGTTGTCAGATGCCTTCAACAAGGATGAAACATGGCATCAAAGTCAGCTACCACACTGATGATAAATTACTTAACTTGAAAAGACTACAGGTCAAGACTAAAATGGAGGGAGAGTTGGTGTATGACCTTTTGTTCATAGATAATTGTGCACTCAGTGCAGCCTCTGAGACTGAAATGCAACAGTTGTTTCTCTGTCTAATTGTGCTAATTTTGGCCTGACAATTCACCTTAAGAAAACAGAGATTCTCTACCAGCCAGTGCAATACTGTCCATACATAGAATCATCAGTTACAACAAATGGAGAGATTTTGAATTCTATGAATAAGTTTGCTTACCTTGGCAGTATACTTTCCAAGGATGGTCACATAGATGATGATGTTGATGCCTGCATTACCAGAGCTAGCTCAGTGTTTGGGAGGCTCTGAAGGAAAGTGTGGGATAGAAGAGTTGTTAGGCTGCCTACCAAACTGAAGTTTGTGAGACATTGTGCTGACCTCATTATTTTATGTTTGTAAAACCTGAGCAATGTACCAGAGCCATGCCAGAACATGGATTCACTTCCATTTGAATTGTCTTAGGAAGATTCTGAAGATCGCTTGGCAGATAAGGTGTCAGATACTGAGGTGCTTTCTTGAGCTAAACAGCCAAGCATTCAAAGTCTGCCATTGAGAGTACCACTCCAAAGGGATGGCCGCATTGTTTAAATGCCAAATGTATGTTTGCCTGAAAGACAATTTTACAGAGAACTCATACAAGGTAAGTGTTCACACAGAGGCAGAAGAAGCAGTAATACAAGGACACTCTCAAAGTCTCTCTGAAGAACTTAGGAATCAGCTGTGAGACATAAGAGACAATGGCACAGGACCACCTAGGTAGTTTGGGAGAGCATTAGCAATTGGAGGAATCAGGAAAGGCTTCATACAGAAGATGGTGGTTGAGAAAGCAATCAACTGACAAGTATATATTGAGCCCCTTTTATATTTAGGCACTATTCTAAGTCCTGGGGATATAGAGACAAAAGTGAAACAATTCCTGTGCTCAAGGAGCTTATAATCTACCCAGAGAAGAGAATATACATTTTTAGGTATATACAAAACAAATTCAAGATACTTTTGGGAAGAAGGTACTAGCAATTGGGGAAGATGAGGAAAGCTTTCCTATAGGAGGTCACACTTAAACTTAGCCTGGAAGGAAACTAAGAATTCTAAGAGTTAGAAGTGAGAAGGAAGTATATACTTTGAGTATAGTAGTGAGCTGGTGTAAAGGTCCAGAGATGGGAGAGAGAGTACCACGTATGAGGGAGAATAAGAAGACTAATTTGGCTGGGAAATAGAGAGCATGAAGAGGAGTGATGTGTAATAAGACTGGAGTGGTAAGTGGTAGATTGAGGGCAGGTTCTTATGTCAGAGAAGTTCATATTTGATCCCAGAAGTGATGGGAAGTTTATTGAGTAGAAGAGTAACATGATGAGACATGCATTAGGAAAATCACTTTGGCATCAGTATAGGAGATGGTTTGGAAAGGGAAGGGACTTGAGACAGTAAGACCAATTAGGAAGCTATTGTAGTCATCCAGAAAAAAAATTTGGGGGGCCTCAGCCTGAGTAGAGGCTCTTTAAAGAGAAGGGATTGTATTCAAAAGGTATTGGGAAGGTAGTAATGACATGATTTGTATGTGATTGGATATGTAAGAGCCAGGAGATGAGGATGCTGTCCAGTTCTCAAACCCGTATGACTGGAAGGGTTGTGGTACCCTCAACAGAAATAAGGAAGTTCAGAAGAGGGTAATTTGGAGGAGGAGCAAGATAATGGGTTCTGTTTTAGTTGAGTTTGAGTTTCGAATTTATGTTGAGTTTGATATGCCTACAGAACATCTAGCTCAAAATGCCCAACAGGCAGTTTGTGATATAGGGCTAGGTCTCAGGAGACAGATTAGGGCTAGATATATGGAGCTGGGAGTCATCTGAATAGGGCTAATAATTAACCCATATAAGATGATAAAAATGAAATATGGCCTAAAAATAAAAGCTAGCATTGGTATAGCACTTTAAGGTCTGCAAAGCATTACCAAAATTAGCAAATATTATTCTTCTAGGAACCCTGGGAAGTAGAGGCCATTATTATCCCCATTTTACAGATGAGGAAATGTACGCAGATAGATAGAGCATGGCATGGGTAACTTGCCCCAGGGTACAGTAAAAGGCTGAGGGCAGATTTGAGCTAAAATCTTCACAACCAACATTCTATCGATTGTGTCACTTTAAGTTATACTTAGCCAAGGAGAGAACCTTGGGATACCTCCACAGTAGGAGTGGTGGTGATATAGTTTATCTATCATCCAGATTCAAACATATTCTTTGGAAGTGACCCCAGTGGTCATTTAGTTAAATCTATACCCTAAAAAAGAACTCCCACTAAAATGCGCCCAAAATATCTATTCCTTCTTGAAGCCTGTCCAAGGGAGCTTGGTCTTTATCACTAAGGTTTTCATTTTTCATTCTCTTCTAAACCTTCACTGATCTTCAACTTAAGACATGAAGCTTCTGGACTTTCTTGGATTTTAGCCCCATTATTTGGCTCAATTATCTGCTGCTCCCATTCCTAGTTACCTTTTCAACTTCAATTATTGCCACCCTATCTTGGGGCCTAGTTCTGGCATCTACTCTGCTTGCCTCTGTCCCTTCTGACTTCAGCTACTACATACTCTGGATAATTGTCCAGAAGATAGATGCTGAGGGTCTGAAATAGAGAGGAGACATTTTCTAGGGTCTATTTAAAGAGAAAAGAGAATATGTAAATTCAGAGACTTGCAAGCTTTCAGAGATGAAGAGGACCTCAGAGACCATCTAGCCCAAAGATTCTTAAACTGAGGATGATGATCTTAAAAAAAGTTGATAAATATATTTTTAATATAATTGGCTCCTTTTATTTATCCATTTAAAAGTGTTATTTTGAGAAGGGGTCCATAGGTTTCCCCAGACTGTCAAAGAGATCCATGAGAAACCCAGTTCTAATCCAACCCATACCTGAAGAAGAATCATCTCTAAAACTCCCTGGCAAGTCCTCATTCAAACTTTGCTTCAAGATCTCCTGTGAGCTGCATCTTAGTGTGTTTTGCAAACCTTATAGGGCTATATAAATCCAAGCAATTCTTTGTTGTTGGGAAAAATCAGGTCCAGTCTTTACATCCTGAAGCTATCTTACTCTTTGGAATATCATACCTTCCATCAGCAGCAGTAATGAAGACACCATCCATGATCCCAAAGTTTATAGTTTTTTGCTGAGGACATCATAATCCTTAGCAAGGATTTTTAGGTTTCTTCTAGTTATATCGTTGAGTGCCTTCATGTGTCACTAGAAGTAGGGGCTACTTGTTAGGCTTTCCTTTTCTTGGGATACTCTCTGTCGCATCCAGGATACACACCTGGGGAAGACACCATACCTGTTTTGTTTATATCGGGCTGAGAAGTAGCTGCGTTGGTAATCTTGAGCAGAGTCATCACCACATTTTGTTTTCTATCATTGGATAAGTTCTCCCCTTCATCCTCATCATCTCCTCAGCTGGGAAGTAGAGTGAAAGATGGGGTTCCTGAACCTTTCGTATACACACTCAGTCCCAGGTTCACCTGTCCTAAGTTGTCAGTCCTTCAGCTCTGAAGCTATTTACAAGGTTTTACATCATCATCTAGTACTGTACCTGAGTTATCATAATCCATACCCCTAAGTTTCCACATGATCTCTTATGCTGAGATAAGGCAGGGAATATCTGTACATGCTTCAGAGACTAGACTTTTACTGTCCTATCCATCATCATCTCAGAGATGATAATTCATTGGCTTACAGGTGGATCCCAAAAAGCTGACCATGATTCTCTAGGGGTAGTGGCAAACAAAATATGGGGTTCAGGTTTATGGCTCCCAAACAGAGTAAAAGCAAATTGCCCAGGCTGGCTTGCCCTTGCTTTAGAGAGGGAAAAGAAAAAGAAGGGAGTGGGCACCAGGATGACCCTTAGATTTTAATCTGAGAACCATTAATAAAGTAGAGGGATCAAAGACCTACATAGAGCACAAGACATTAACCTCCCTCCACAATGGCCCAGAAAATTGCCCTGCTTCCCCCACTGAAATCCTCTCCCAATGTGTTAGATGATACTAATCGTCTGCCATCAGCAATCTTTATTTTTAGCTTAAGATTCTGATCCATATCAAAATTCAAATCCCTTGAACATGCTTAATATTTGTTTAATCAAATTATTTAACTTCTCTGTGAGAAGGTTTGTGTGAATGAAGGATCTGAGAACAGATTTTGAGAAGGAGGGAAGGGAGAGGGGAGAAAGGAGGGAGAAAAGGAATCATTGGGTGCCATTTGAGGAAAGAAAGGGGATAGAAGGGAGCCCACTAAATTCACAGTTTTTTGAGGTCTGGTTGACCATAGACATTCACTTAAATTTCCCTCTTTCTCTCTTTTTCTCCCTCCTGGTTCTCTCAATTCCTTTCTTAAAACCAAACTGTACCCACATATTGTGGAAGTGAGGAAAAAACCAATGCTGAGGATTTGGAGTCAGGGACCCTGAATTCTAGTTCCAGCTCTGCCATTCTGTGACTTTAAGTCTGTGACTTAAGTGACTTTAAGCAAGTCATTTCCCTTTGCTAGTACTCACTTTCCCCATCTATAAAATGAGCAGGTTGGGCTAAATAATCTCTAAGACCCTACTCAGCACCATAATGTTATGCTTCTATAAATCTGTTTTGAATTCCTAACCCCACCCTCAGATATACAGAAATATGAACCCAGACACAGATGTTGCAGAAATATACACCCACACAGACACTTGCCCCACCCCACTCCACCCAAGGTACACCCATACTCCAGTATACATCCACAGATATTTTTACATATGACATTCTCTACATATGAAATTCCAGTGTGTGTGTGTGTGTGTGTGTGTGTTTCAGCTAATGTTTATTCTGCTATTGTAGGACACAAGAAGATGACACTGTTGATTCCACCCTCCACAGGGAATACATTCTCTTTGGTCTGTGTCTTTAATAATGGAAATGAGATCTGTTAGACCATCTGTGGGAGGCCAGTATAGGATAGCAGAATGAAGATCCAAAATCAAAAGATCATGTAGTTTGTTCAGACTCTAGTGGCCATCTAGACCACTAGTCTGAAGTTCTAGTCAAGGTCTATGAAGGTCTAGTCAAGTTCCTTCATTTATAAATCAGGGAATTGCAGCCTAGAAAAATTAAATGACTTACCTAAGGCTACACAAATATTAAGCGGCAAACCAACTTTCAAACCTAAGACTGGGGATTCATTCTGTGGTGAACAAAGCAAAGGAAAATCATATGATACATACAGGAATGCAATCCATGCTCTTGGCTTCATTAATTTTAGACTCCAACCCCATCTGAACTAATAAACCACCAATATAAATAAAGAGAAATCTCCAAATTGAAGAAAGCAGGTACTTGGACACCTACACAGATATGACCCAGAGGACACCCATGAGAAAAAGGATTATTAAATAATAAATTATTGGGGAGATCTATGACCTTGGCTAAAATTTTACCCCACCTAGAACATCTTATCTAGGTGGAGTTGTTGCCTCTGCCAACTAGAAAAATCTTACTCAGAGATTCTAGTCTGGTAAAATATGACCCATTGTATTTTAGTCAACCAAGTCTGAGTAGAGGTGGACCCCTTTTTGTCTACATTGCCCTAGGTGGGGTAGACTGGATAAGACATAAGTCTCTTTGTCTATGACTGAATGATCAAATCACATCTCCCAGCCCCTCATTAGAATAAACCCACTTTTCATTACAATATTCATTCTTCTCATTAATTGTTAACCAATCATAGTTGATTGCTGCCATCAGGAACACCCACTCTTCCAAGGGCATATAAGCATTGAGCAAGCTAAATCCCAATTCACTTGCAAGTCATGACATCACCTTCCTAATATCATGGTCCTCTGTGAGAACAAAAGATAAATGATGAAACATTGAGTTGGTTCCGTGAGGGGTCTTTGGCATTTGAGAGTATCACTGATCCCTTTTATTAATTCTCTGCCAGGATAATTAATAAAATGATTAATTATCCAAAAATTATGTTTCTTGAACTTTTCGTACATCACACCCAGAGTCATCATATTCAGTTCAATTCAGAAACAAATTTTCGATCACCTACCATGGGTAAAGCATTGTAAGCACAGTGAGTAGACCTGTCGTCACTTTCTATCCCCTTGCCTCATTTTTTCCCTTCTACAAAATGAGTGTTTGGGACTTATGACCACTTAAGTTCCTGTCAGCTCTAAATACAAAGATTTTAGGATCCTATGGATGGCATGGTCCCTGTCCTTAGGGAGTTTATTGTCTAGTAAGGAAGATGAGGCATGTATACCCCTATAGCCATTGTACCAGGAAGAATGTGGCAAATTATGCCGTTGTTGGGCACCCTCGGTAATGTGATGCAAATGTCCATGTGGTTATTGAGAAGCAGGGTGGAATAAGTGAAAAGAGGATTGAAAATGAAGTTTCAAACAACTTCTCCTGAAACTATCTTGGGTCTCCTTAGGTAAGTCATTTAATTTCTCTGAGCCTTAATTTCCTTATCTGTAAAATGTCAATAATAATATCTAGGATCCCTATTTTCCAGAACTGTAGCAAGACTCAAATGAAATAATAAGTGTAAAGCATTTTGCACATCTTTCTGTGTTATTATTTATGTTGAAATGGGTGCTCTGACAGAACTCAGGGATCACCTCAAGGTTCTGTCTGAATGAGGGGAACTCAGGTGGCTCACAGCTACCTGAAACTTCCATTTGCCATGTGGACCTATCTAGGATTGTATGTTAGGAACAACCTGCTGTTGCCCAATCTGCCCCCTTGCATGGGATCATTCATCTAGAAGTTGGTATTTTGGTTCTTCTAGGGGCAGAAACTCATGTTTTGTCATATTCCTCCATATACACACATGCACTCCAAAGATTGGTTAATTGGTTAATAGGTGAATGGAAGCATGTTTTGAAGAGTGAAAAGTACATAAATGGATAGATAGATGAGAAAAGGGCAAATCAAACCAGCAAATATTTTTTGAGCATCTCACGAATGTCCAAGAGGTTGAATCTGAGTTGGGTTCTAAAAGGAGTCATAAGGGGGAAAGGATGGCAACGGGAAGAGAGGAGAAGAGAGGGAAAGGGAGGGTAGTGGAAAAGAGAGGAAAGGGCAGGGGAGAGGAGAAGTAGGAGGATGAAGGAACTAGTCATGTGGACACAATTATACCACTGGTGATACCTTGTTCTCATGTTGCATGAACCTGAGTATAACTTTTGAGTCAATAGCTTTACATTTGTCTTGAAGTGACCAAAACTTGAACTGGCCAGAACTCGGACCTTTTCTCCAGATGGGTCCACTGAGGCTTGAAGAAGTTATACAACTTGCCAGTGGAGACAAAGAGAATAATCCCAGGTGATAGCTAAACTCAGAAGAGAAGAATGGAAATTGCCATCCCCCTGAAGGTTGGGTCAGGTTTCTCTCTGGAAAAGCAGATTATCTGCTAAAGTCCAAGTTTCATCTGAATCAACTTTTTGGTCAAGCAAGTTTTGCCCCTTGACTTGCCCTAATGGATTTCATTTGCACAAGAAATACTACCTTTGGAAAATAATGTCTTCAGAAATACCAGTCTATCAATCAATCAGTCCGCAAGTATAACAATTGACCTCTTGTCTTTTTGGTACCCTTTGCAGGATCCAGGAGAAAAAAGCATGGTTTCTGCCCTATGTTAATCAATCAATAAGCTTTTATTAAAGGCTTATTATGTGCCAGGAACTGTGCTAAGCACGGGGAGGGGAGAGGTTTTCAAATATAAAAGGAAAAGGAGACCATATGTACATAAACAGGTGTATCCAACATACATATGGAATATATGGAATGTATGGAAAGCACCAGCAAGTGTGAAAGCTGAGGTATAGAAAGAAGCTGCTTAAAGAAGCTTGTCTGAGGTGAGCTTTGAAGGGTGCCAGCAATTCCAAGAGCCAGAGATATATAGAGAACATTTGAGTCATGAAGATAGTTGGGGAAAAGGCATGAAGATGGGGAAAGTTCTGTCTAATATGAGGACCAGTAAGCAGGCCAGAATGACTGGAAGGTAGTAATGTATAAAAAGACTAGAACAAAAAGGTGCCAGGTTATAAAGAACTTTAAATGCCAGAGGGGTTTATATGGTAATTGCTCCAGAAGGTAATAGAAAACTATTGGAGTTTACTGAGTTAAGAGTTGAGGGAGTTAGACTTAAACTTTAGAAAAATCACTTTGGCAGCCATATGGAAGATGGGTTGGAAATTGAGTAAGACCAATTAGGAATCCAGTGCAATAGTCCAGATGAAAGGAGCCTATACAAGGAATCTAATGTAAGTTAACTGACATATATATATACACACACACACACACATATATGTATATACATATACACACATATGTTTGGGAATACACATTAAAAATAGTATTGCAAACATATTGGTAACATACATGTGTATTCAACTCTCTGAAAGGAATTCAAGGCTTAGTTTTTTATATGTTCTTTTAGAGCTCTTTTTAGACTAGAAGGTAGAAATGTCCATTGTAGAAAATTAAGATTGGAATCATCTAGTCTAACTCCTCTGTTTTTCATAAAAGGAATCTGATCCCCAGAGAGGTAGAGTTAACTTACCTAGGAATGTATAGTTAGGACCGGAATTCAAATCTGATTCCCAGGCCAGTGGTCTTTTTGCTGTGCACTTCACAAAACAGAAATAATTAAAATCATTTAAATTTTTTTAAAAAGGACCCAAATGTACAAAAATGTTGTAGTAGCTCTTTAGTGCTGTAAAGAGTCACCCATCATTTGGAAATGGACGTAGGGCACATGAATGTAATGGAGCATTATTATGCTGTTAAGAAATTGTGAAATGGACACTTTCAACTTAAACTAGGAGGCCTTCCATGAACTGATATAAACTGCATTGAAAGACAAGAACTCTGATCAGCAAAATGAAAAGCATGAGCCTAAACAAATGAAGATGAAACATACTGCTTACCTCCTGACAGACAGACAATAAACTTAAAATGCAAAAAGCCATTCACTGTCAAAAACAGTTAATGTGGGGATTTGTTTTACTGGATCAAGGATATTTGTTACAAGGGGATTTTTTAAAAATATGTTCAGTTGGGGGGGAGGGGTTGGTGGGAGGGACAGATTAACAAAAGAAAAAAATGAAAAGAGGGCTTCTATTAGGGGAAGGGATTGGTAGGAATTGATGTGCTGATGCCAAAAAGAAGAAGAAATGAAAAGAGCATCACCAAAAGACTGTGAAATACACAGAAGAAAAAAGTTCAGAATGAAACGTAGACATGTGAGACAGTTTTGTTAAAGTGTCATACACAATCTTCTTTTCTTATTTGTAAGTCGAAATGTTTGTGTTTGTTAAGTTCATGACACAAAACAAAAAATTTCGTTCAAAGGGTAAGAAAAGAAATGAAGAAAGGATGGATTCAGAGAAACCTTAGATGACTGGAATGAACTGATGCAGGCTAAAATGATCAAAAACAGGAGAACAATTTATTCAGCAATATTGTAAAGAAAACAACTTCAAAAGACTTAAGAAATCTGATGAATGCAATGAATCATAATTCCAGAGTATCAATGATAAATTATACCACCCACCTCCTGAGGGAAAGGAGATAGACTCAGAGTTCAGAATAAGAATTTTATTTTTGGACATGGCCAATGTAATAATTTGTTTTGCCCGACTATACATAATTGTTACAAAAGTTTTCTTTTTCTTTTTTTATGTAAGGTGGGAAATAAAACATATTTTTGTCAATTAAAAATTAAGCTAATTCTTAAAGTGGAAAAGTGTTTTAGTGGATGGAGGGGTGACTTTGGAATATGAAAAACTGTCCTCTAATATGTATTAGTTATGTGATCATGGACAAATTATTTAGTTGCTCAGTGCTCCCCAGGAAAATTTCTAAGACTATAGTTTACAGATAGTTGCTGATTGACATCACATTGATGAAATCATAGGTCTGAATAAAAAGAAATTACTGATCAGCACTATTTCTACCAAAACTCCCTAAACTAAGAAATTATGAATAAAATTTTAGTGTTCTTTTAATAATATCCTTTTAAAAAGTTTTAAAATTAATTTATTTTTAGTTTTCAATATTAATTTCTATAAGATTTTGAGTTCCAAATTTTCTCTCCATCTCTCCCCTTCCCCCACTACAAGAGAGTGTGCATTCTGATTATTGTTTCCCCAAATTTGCCTTCCCTTCTATCACCCTCCCCCCTTTTCTTATCTTCTTCCCTTCTATTTTTTGTAGGGCTAGATAAATTTCTATACCACATTACCTGTATATCTTATTTCCCAGTTACGTGTAAAAATAATTTTTAACATTCATTTTAAAAACTCTGTTTCACATTCTCTCCCTTTCTTCCTCCCCACCCATCCTCATTGTGAAGGCAAGCAATTTGATGTAGGTTACACATGTGCACTCATGCAAAAAACTTCCATAATAGTCATATTGTGAAAGACTAACTATATTTCCCTTCATCCTATCCTGCCCCCCATTTATTCTGTTTTCTCCTTTGACCCTGTCCCACTTCAAAAGTGTTTGCTTCTGATTACCCCCCATTTTCCCTCTTTTCTATCATCCCCCCTCTCTTATCTCCTTCACCCCTATTTTCCTGTATTTCCTAAGATAGATTTCCATACCCAGTTTAGTGTGTGTGTTATTTTCTTCAACCAAATCTGGTGGAAGTAAAGTTCACTCATTCCCTCTTACCTCCTCTCCTCTTGCCCTCACTGTAAAAGCATTTTCTTGAATCTTTTATGTGAGATAATTTACCCCCATTCTACCTCTCTCTTTCTTCTCCTAGTACAATTCTCTCTAATACTGAGAAAGGTCTCATGAGTTACAAATATCATCTTTCCATGTAGGAATGTAAATAGTTCAACTTTATTAAGTCCCTTATGATTTCTTTTTCTTATTTACCTTTTCATGCTTCTCTTGAATCTTGTATTTGAAAGTCAAATTTTCTATTCAACTCTGGTCTTTTCATCAAGAATGCTTGAAAGTCCTCTATTTCATTGGATATCCTTTTCCCCTTAAAGTATTATACAGTTTTTCTGGGTAGATGATTCTTGGCTTTAATCCTAGCTCCTTTGACTTCTGGAACCTCAGAGTTCAGGTCCTCTGACCCTTTAATGTAGAAGCTGCTAAATCTTGTGTTATCTTTTAATTGTATTTTCACAATACTTGAATTGTTTCTTTCTAGCTGCTTGTAATATTTTCTAGATGATATCTATGCTCTTTCTATTTTTTTAGAGGGGGAAGGCAGGGCAATTGGGGTTAAGTGACATACCCAAAGTCACATGGCTAGTTTTTTGTGTTACGTGTCTGAGGCCAGATTTAAACTCAGGTCCTCCTGACTCTAGGGCTGGTGCTCTACTCACTGCTTCACCTAGCCACCCCAGCCTCTTTTTTTGATCATGGCTTTGAGGTAGTCCAATAATTTTTAAATTCTCTCTCCTGGATCTATTTTTCAGGTTAGTTATTTTTCCAGTGAGATATTTCACATTTTCTATTTTTCATTCTTTTGGTTTGTTTCATAATTTCTTGATTTCTCACAAAGTCATTAGCTTCCATTTGCTCCATTCTAATTTTTAAGATATTATTCTTTTCATTGAGCTTTTGGACCTCATTTTCTATTTGGCCAATTCTGCTTTATAAAGCATTCTTCTCCTCATTGGCTTTTTGGACCCCTTTTGCCATTTGGGTTAGTCTATTTTTAAGGTGTTATTTTCTTCAGCATTTTTTGGGTCTCTCTTGACTTGTTTTTCATTATTTTCTCGAATCACTTATTTCTCTACCCACTTTTTATTTTACTTCTCTTACTTGATTTTCAAAATCCTTTTTGAGCTCTTCCATGGCCTGAGATGAATTCATACTTTTCTTGGGGGCTTTGGATGTAGGAGCTTTGACTTTGTTTTCTTCTTCTGAGTGTCTGTTTTGAGCTTCCTTGTCACCAAAGTAAGATTCTACAGTCTGATTTTTTTCTCCTGTTCCCCAGACAATTACTTCACTTTTTAGCACCTTGTTAAGGTAGCACTCTGCTTCCAGAGTGGAGAGTGCACTGTCCCAAGCTTCAGGGGGTTTGCACAGCTGTTTTCAGAGATATTCTAGGGACCTATACATTTGCACTTCTTCCAAGGTGGTATGATCAAAGTAGAGGTATTTGCTCCTCTTCTGGTCTATGCTCTTATCTATGAGTGATCACAAGTATTTTTTTCTGCCTTGGAATTGAGGAGGATTCTCTCTTTACTGCTACCACAAGCTCCACTACACTGTTCTCCTCTTCAGCCCAGGACTGCAACCCAGATCCAAGCAAGGGCAAAGCAAGAGAATCCTGCCTCAGAGCTAGCAAAGAGATCTCTGCAATCCCCCTCTGGTCAGTTGCTTGACCCCCCCACCATCTGTGGGCTAAGAGCTCTGGGAAGCAGCCACTGTTGCTGCTGCTGCTCCCACTGCCACCACCACTGCTCTGGGACTGGGACTGGGGCCAGACCATACTCCTTGCTCTCTCAGGTCCAGACAGACCTTTCTCACTGACCTTCTACGTTGTCTTTGGTGTTCGTGGGCTGAGAAGTCTGGAAACCACCACAGCTGCCAGTGATTCAGCACCCTGAGGCCTACTTAGGCTGTTGCTGTGCCCCAGTCTATGCCAGTATGGCCCACACTGAACTGTGCTCCTCTACCAGTCAAAAGAAATAGACGTTTCCTGTTGACCTTCCAGGTTGTCTTGTGATAAAGATTTGTTTCATTCTGTTATTTTGTGCTTTCTGCTGCTCTAGAATTGGTGTAGAGTCATTTTTACAGGTGTCTGGAGGGATTTGGGGGAGATCTCAAGAAAGTCCTTGCTTTCACTCCACCATCTTGCCTCTGCCCCCTAAAAATATCCTTTTTATGAATCCTTCCAACAAGCATTTATTACTGGCCTTCTATGCACAAGATCAACTCTTGGCAAAATTCCAAAGTCTACCACATTTGTCAGCATCACTCCCAGCCTCACCATTTCTGTCTCCTTTCTCTCTCTCAATGGTGCTTGGTCCTCCTGTCTTCATGTTATCAGTTCCCTCATCCCCTCATCAAATTCTGCTCCCAGAAATGACTTTGTCACCTTTTCATCTACCCTTAAATGTGAATTTAAGTTACTATCCTGGGAGACTTGAATCTGAGCAGTATGGTGCAATGGAAAGAACGCCAGATTTAAAGTCAGTTCACATCCGGACTCTTCTCTTTTACTGCCTGTGTGACCTTGGACAAGTTCCTTTACCTCGCTGGGCATCAGTTTCCTCACCCATAAAATGAGAGGACTGTACCAGATGATCCCTAGGATCCTTTCCGACTCCAAATTTACGTTACCATGATTCTTTGCTATGGAATGAAAAGCTTTTTTCCCTAGAAAAGGGATTCAGACATTGGTCAAACAAGTGAGCAAGGCTTTGGGTAGAGGGAGTCCTGCCATTGCAGATGAGACTGCACTACCTAAAGCGGCCACCTTGTCAGCCTACCTACGGCTGCTCACAACTTTGGGCCATTTGTGGTGCTATAAGAAGCACTTAACATTGTTCTTTCCAAAGGTTAAAGTCTTGACCTATGAAATACAGGAAGCTCAAAGATCTTGGCCCAAGTACATTTCTACCTACCTATAGTTTAAGCCAACACATTCTTTCAAGTTAAATAAGTAAGCTTAGAACAACAGGGCAATTTGAGGGAAGGAGGTAGGGAAAAGACCAGGCTGGTCTTAAGCAATGTGCTAATGTTTATTGCCAACCTTCATATTCCTTGGCCAGTCTAGAGACTCTAAGGACTTACTGGAAAGCTATGGGGACATCTTTGTTTTCCTGAAGTGGTGCAAGAACAGGTTGGACTTCTCCCTCTGTTTACATTCTTCTCACAGGTTTAATTGCCTAATTATGAGCTCATTTGCTTGGCAGAGCTGGTTATGGATAACAGTGGAGCCAAATGCTTTTTATTCTCATGCTTTGTCCAGAGATCTGCCTATGGATGGACCCAGTCAAAGAAAAGGGAGAGGTTTGTGGAGAGGTACTAGAAAAGTTCCCTTGGGAAATAGAACTTACAGAAGATCTTTAGATAGGAGCCTTACCTTCCCAACAGGACCCCACCAGCCAAATTAGCCCCTAGGCCTTTCCCCAGAAATTCTGCATTTTCCTGTCTCTGTACTTCAGCCTCTCCACTACAATGCCACAGCACGTCCATTGGAATTTCTGGTCTACCTCTAATCATACACATCATTCAAGGGCCATTTCACATCTCACTTCTTCCATAAAGGCTTTTTTGTGATGAAATATCATTCTCAAGCATTGAGACTGACTCACCTTTCACGGGTATTACTGAGTCTATACTGGATCACCCCCTCTAAGTCAACTAACTGATCATTTGCAGCTAGGTGGGCATAGTTAAAAGAACATCAGTGTTAGCATCAAGACAGACCTTAGTTCAAATACCACTTCATTTACCTAATTATGTGACTCTAGGCAAACCACTTAACCTGTATCAGCCATAGCTTTCCTCATCTGTTCAATGGGGGCTAATAACAGCACCCACTTCCCTGAGTGGTTGTGAGGATCAGATGAGATCATACATGCAAAACACTTCAAGCCTTAAAGTGCTGTATAAACGTTTTCTGCTATTGTTATTTATTATTTTGGAGGAATGATTTATCTGTTTTGTCCAATACACTACCTGACTGATGGGCTGCCCTGATGGTTCTGTTTGACTGACCTGGCTCGCCATTCAGTCAGTGGCATTGACCAGTTAAGACCATGATCTGATCAATAAGTTTTCTATGTTTGTAGGTATGGAGTATCTGACCTTCTCATGGTTTCAGCCAGCAATGATTTGAATTGGGTCAGTTCCCACAGACCCAGCTAAGGGAAACAAGCATGTTTACACTGGATGGTTGTCACACTGAGATCCCTGAGGGCTAATTTATTTGCTCCCTTGCTAGTTAGGAGATACCTACTATAACCTTTGGGAAGCTAGATGATGCAGTGGATAAAGTGCCAGCCCTGGAGTCAGGAGGAGCTGAGTTCAAATCCAGCCTCAGACACTTACTAGTTGTGTGACTCTGGGCAAGTCACTTAACCCTATTTGTCTCAGTTCCTCATCTGTAAAATGACCTGGAGAAAGAAATGACCAACCATTCCAGTGTCTTTGCCAAAAAAAAAAACCCTAATGGGATCACAAAGAGTTCCAAAACTAATTGCCCAAACACAAACAAGAACCACAATATGCTATATATCCCATGGTAACCTAGCCCAGTGGTTCTCAACCTTCCTAATGTCCATACCCTTTAATACTCGTATACGGGTGTATCTGCATGTGGGCAGACATACCTGGAGATGGATACGGGAACTGTGTCTCAGTTCCTAAGACCATTGGAAATATGTGTTTTCTGATGGTCTTAGATGATTCCTGTGACCTCTGTGAAAGGGTCATTCAACCCTCAAAGGGGTCACAACCCACAGGTTGAGAACCACTGACCTAGCCAGTCATTTATCCTGAGGGATCACTTTGAGATGTTCAAGCCCATATAAGAGATCTGGGGAAGGTAAATGGGACCCCATCAGTTGGATGGCATGGAGTAAATGTCACTTCTCATTTCTTTCATCTATGTATCTATCTCTATATCTCTCTAAGTCTGTGTGTATCTCAGTATTTATCTTTCCTTAAATATCTCCATCCTCATCTTTCTCTGTCTCTGGAACATTTCTGTCTTTATGCTTCTATTTCCCAATTGTATTTGTCTCTACTCAAATTTCTATATTCTTTTCCGTTTTCTATATCCCTCTTCTTCAATCAGCCTCTTTAAATCATACCTTTTATTTTGTTTGATGTTTTTCATTTTATTGTATTAAATTGATAATTCATAATCCTCTCAAAGTTTAATTTTTAATTTTTTTCTTTAAAAGCTAAATATCATGTTCCATGTATGTTAATGTTTTGGTTTTCCCTCATCTGAGTAAGGGTTAGACCGAAACTTGTTTTGTTTTAAAAATCTGAAGGATGAATTCTGATTTTTGTAATCACTTGGCATCTGTAATGAGAATCTGAAGATCTTTCCTGCCCCTAGACCCTTTGATAGACTTTTAAAAATATTTTTTAAAATTTGTTTTCTTGTTTACATCATTCATTTCCATGAGATTTTTGAGTTTCAAATTTTCTCCCCATCTTTCCCCTACCCCCAACCCCAAAACAGCAATCCCCCTGTAAAGTTCCTCCCCAGATCTGCTCTCTTTTATGCCCTCCTCCAACACCCCTCTAACTTTCTGGTAGGTCAGGAAGGGTCTCCCTACCCCAGTTCCTGTATATCTTAATTTCTAGTTGCATATATTGCAGAGCTTTAAATTCTAGATTCTTTTAGTTCCTCCCTTGTCACCCACCCCCACTAGAAGGAGAAACAATTTAATACAGACTATGCATGTGTAATTACACAGGACATCTTCACAGTGGACATATTGTGACAGTCTGATCATATGTCCCTCCTTCCTATCCTGCCCTCCCCTTGTTAGGTTCTCTACCCTGTCTCTGTCCCTTTACTGAAGTGTGTGCTTCCAGCAATCCTCCCCCAGATCCTGCCCTTCCCTCCGTCATCTCTCCTCTCATCCCCATGCTCCCTACTCTCCTGTGTGGCATGATACCCAGTTTAGAGTTTATGTCATTCCTTCCCTAAGCCAAATTAAATGAGAGTAACTGAAAGTAAAGTTGTAACAGTTACCCCTTGCCTCTTCTATATGGGATGATTAACCCCATTTTGTCTTTCTCTCTCTCCT
>CM053596.1:219692420-219721601 GCA_028646575.1 Pseudocheirus occidentalis | reverse complement strand
CCAGCAAAACCACTCAATACACTGAAAGCATTCCACCCTTGTGGACCTCCCACTTCGGTAAAAGAATGTTGGAGTGGGATGTCTTCTCATATCTTTTCTCTTGAAACAATGCTGCTTCTTCATAATTCTGCAATGTGCACTTTCAGTTATGGCGATTATTCTTTCCATTTATATTTTAATGACTCTGCTTCCTTCACTTTGCATCGATCCTTACAAGACTTTCCATTCTTCTCTGTATTCTTCACTCCTGGCGATTGATAACAACTATTATTGCTTACACTAATCTTTTGCTTAATACGGCTTTTCTTCATAACAGCTGTGCGAAAGTGAACTTCAACCACCCCCCTGTTTGAAGGATCTCAAATTCTATACTGGTAAGATTGGAAGGAATGAGGTATCACTGTTTTTACTTAGTCCAAAAATCTGTTATAATTGAACCTTTAAAGACAGTCTATCTTCAAGTTATCATAGTGGCCACTGGGCGAAAGCCTGACAGAACAGGCTTTTACAAATTTTCATTTCCAAATATATTTTTTAGCACTCAATCTATGACATGCTCTGAAGAATGGGATGAGGAAAATGTTTTAAAATGTATCCGAAACAGTCTTCATGTCAAGATTCTATCCTTGGGGGCATCTTAATTGAAGGTCAAGGCTGAAATCTGGTGTCTTTCCCCAGTGAGCACCATTGTGATGAGACGTCTCTTTGCTTCACTTTTCCTATGTGCAATGCTCCCTCTCACCTCTACACCTTCACTCTTGCTGTTCCTGTTACGTTTCAAGTTCTCTCAAAAGGACGAGGCGATCTCAGAACAATCACCACATCAGAGATGTGGCCAAGGCTATATCTGAATAGCCTCATCATCACAGTCTCAGCCCACCTCAAACAGAAATACCAAGCAGAGTTACAGTGTTTAAGAAACCTGAGAGAGAGAAAGGTATTCATCAAATCTGCTCCATGGCTGTCTCCCCACTAGTCAGTGCATCAGTGAGAACATTTAGAGATACGCCCATGTCAAGAAAACTTCCTAGGAAACCCAGATAATGCAGCCATGCTTTTCCTAAACCCTAGAAGCTTGTCTGAGTCTGATCCTTGCTCCAAAAGCAAGGAAATCCACTTAGGAGCATAGAAGCATAGATAGAGGTCATATACACCAAGTGCCTCATTTTATAGGGGAGGATACTGAGGTCCTGAAAAGTTAAATGATTTGCCCAAGTTAACACAGTTAGCTAAATAGCAGAGCATGACTTCTGATTTAAAATCCACCAGCCCTTTACAACGCTACTGATCAGTCCCAGGGGTTAGGGCCTCATTAATAGTAACACACTCTTAGAGCACAGACTTCTTTCAAAATGCTTCCCTTTGGACAGCTCTATCTCCTTTCTAGTGGTGTTTCCTTGGCTCCCAAGCTTTCAGGAAGCAGTTCTGAAAAAAATGTTCTCTACTATTTTACTACAAGTGGCATTCAGAAACAGGATTCCTGTTGGTTCTATGAAGCCACAGAATCAAAACCACACATGGTCTCAGGAACCTTCTTTCACCAAGAAGGTCAAGAATCTTCTTTCACCAAGGACATAGACCCAACTCATAGGGAGACCATGCAGAGAGCAGACGAAGGCCCTCTCTGTAATCAATCCCCCATCTCCTCTTCCTATAGGACCTTCTTCATTCTTGCTCAAACCCATTCCTCTTCTTCATGTCCCCTCCTTCTACCCTTCCATCCCCATCCAAATTGATCAGGGTTTTCCTTTTCTCCCTTTGGAGATACATGGAATGGGTGATGAAAAGTCTTGTGACCTAATTATCCCCTAGCAACCAGTAATAGCCCTTTCCTTTTAAATGGCCAGCTAATATTTCCTCTGTCATGGCCACTTGATTATCCACGACAGAATTCATCTGGTCCTCCAGTCTCCATAAATCTTCTCTAAGTATAGCTCAACTGGACTTCCCACAAAAGGATACTTCACCTCTCCTTTTAATGTTTAAGACATATGCATGCGTATGGATCTATATATATGTATATGTGTATCCATACATATATGTGAATATGTGAAGGTAGGTGTGTGTATGGCTATATGTATATATGTATGTCTATGTAAGATATGTATATATAGCTGTATCTATAAGGATATGCACATATGTATATCTGTATACATATAGCTCCATACATATATATGTGTAGATATAGATACCAGTAAGTCTCAGGGTTTAGGGTCTCATTAATAGACACTTTAGTCTTTTGTAATACATTCCCAGAACACAGACCTCCTTTCTAAGTGCTTCATAGATACCTAAACCTGCCTAGCTAGACAGATAGATGGATAGATATATAGATAGACAGATAGATGATAGATAAAAAGATAGATAGATAGACAGACAGACAGATAGATAGATAGATAGATGGTAGATATATAGACAGACAGACAGACAGATAGATTAGATAGATAGACAGACAGACAGACAGAAAGACAGACAGATAGATTAGATAGATAGATAGATAGATAGATAGATAGATAGATAGATAGATAGATAGATAGATAGATATAGAAAGAGACAGAGAGAGAAAGGGGGTGAGAGAGACAGAAAGAACCTATTTATCCTTTAAGAACCTGTTTAAATACCATGTCTTCCATGAGTTCAAAGTATACCAGGCTGGAATGATGTCTCCTTCCTAGAAAATTTATCATTGTCACAGAATCACAAAATTTACAAGTTAATGATTATAGTACATATGAATCTCACTTTTGTGCCTCCAGAGAGAGAGCTTCAATATGGACTTTTCATTATATCTAAGGCTATAAATCCATTTCTCCTTCCCCAGTTGTGTAGTGAACACTTCCCTAGCATACAATAAAAGTCAGCTTATCAAGGTTGGTTGTCAACATATGATGTGTCTGTGACTGTGTACACATTTTTCCTGGTTCTGCTCTTCTCACTTAGCATCAATTTGTATAAGCCTCTCCAGGTAATTATGAACTCTTCTCAGCAATGCACAGTTAGAAGACAACTCTACAAGTCTCAGAATGGAAGGAGATATCTACAGTCAGAGAAAGATCTAGAAAGACCAGAGTTTAAATGGAGACTGAAGCAATCTACATGCTATTGTTCTTTTCCATGTTTGGTTTTGTTTCTTTTTTCCCCAATGTTCACTCCATTGGTTACAACCCTTCTATACAATCAGACTATTGTACAATGTGAAAGAGTTTGCAGATCCTATACATGATTGTATGCCACCATGGGGGGAGGGCGTGGGAAGGGGAGAAAATCTGAAACTCAAGTGATTCTGGAGCTGAATCTTGTAAACTAAAAGTAAACAAGCAAGTCAAAAAAAAGTCAGCTTAGCTTCCTCTGGAAGCAAAAAGTATTTCAAGGTGTGGCTATGTGTCACAGCCCTGCAGTCAGGAAGACTGGAGTTCAAATCTGGCCTCAGATACTTAACACTTACTAGCCATGTGACCTTGGGCAAGTCATTTAACCCCAATTTCCCTACCTTCCCCTCTCCAAAAAACAAAGCAAAAAAAATTGGCAAGATTTAAAGATAAGCGATGTCAGTTTGCCAGGTAGCAATGATGCAAAGGAAGTGAGAATAAATGGACAAAAGATAAATTCACCAGTTTTCCATAGTGGCAACAGCAAAATTCCCTCCTGAAAGATCACTTCTTAAGTGGACTAGTGAGCCACAGGACCTCCCATCCTCTTTTGCTTATTATCAGCTCAGGATATCAGTGTTCTTCACTTGCCATTGACTGTATCTGACCCCTAGCTCCTCTCCTTTCCACTGAATTCCAAACACTGCCCCCCACACACACACCTGTATTCTCATTCTCCAAAGCTTCTCACTTCCATTATCCTCTGGTCTATCCTTCTTGCCAGGGAAAACTTCCAATCAGCACTCTTACCATTAAGGAGATGCATATAAAATTGTAAAAAGGGAAGTCTCCAAACTGAAGAAGCTAATCTGGGCTCCCTCTATTATAGCCAAAGCCAAATACATACATACATACATGCATCACTAATCTCTCTTTACAATTCTCCTTTTCCAAGTTTTTCAGCTTCTCCTTCTGTTCTTCTAAATGTGTCAATGGATAGTGTGAATCCTGGGCTTCGTGGGGTCATGGATTTAGAGCTGAGACAAACCTTAGAAGTTAAATAGTCTCACTTTATAGATGAGGAAAATTAAGTCCAGAGAGTTGAATAACTTCTCTAAGGTCACATGGGTAAAAGTAAAAGAGTCAGGATTTGAAAACAGGTTTCTTGGTCCAAAGTCCAATACTTTTTGAACTATACGCCATGTCTACCATTGTACCTGGCACATGACAAAGAGATGGTTACTAAATGTTCATTTATTGACTGATCTATTGATTTGTTGGAATAGATCTACTTAACTATAATTGTCTCAGACAGCATGAAGGAGGGTCTCCACAAGACACACATTTCTTTTTCAGTGCTCTGTGGCACCTGTCCAGCCACCAAAAAAGAGGGCCTATATTTGTCTGCTATAAGCTTTAGTTTTCCTAGAGTTTTAAGATGTAGTAAAGTATGTGTAAGGATTCCCCACAATGGGCAAAGTTTTTAAACACCATGCCACCTAAACATCTTATAAAGAAGCATTTGGAATCTACAACAATAATCACAGTGAAAAGTGATGTCTCGTCTGTAACCAACCCAGTCAGTGAGATGACCCACACTAGCCACAGGACTGTGGTCTATTCAACTCTGGAAGGTCAATACTGCCAGGCACTGAATACTGAGAAAAGGTCATTGAACCAGCGGTCAGAAATTCCTGTGTGACTTTGGACAATAAACTAGAATTCAAAATAAATTAAATCTATTTCCTTACCTATAAAATGGAGATTATGATAACATATACCTTCATAGAGAAATTGTGATAATCAAGTGCTGTAATAATGGGAGTTATATACCTCTGGAAAGTATAAAATTCTATATCAAGTTCAAACCAATTAAAAAACATTTTTGCAGAATCTATTACATACAAAGTACTGTGCTCAGAGATCAAGATTTAAAGACAAAAAAAAAGTAACTACCCTCAAGGAGCTTACACTCTATGGTTGGAATAAAAAATTCTATCCTTACTGACAAATTGTGGCTGGGCTCAGAAGAATAGCTGCCTGGGGCTTGTGAAAATCCAAAATTGCTTGATTCCTTTGTACTCTTGCCATCCTAGTGAGAAATGCTCCATTTTGCTTTTTATTATTCTATTAAAACTTTCTTTTCATCAGAAAATGCATTTTTTTCAGTAAAAAATTCTGAAGAATGTCTACTAAAATGTTCAAGGACTGCAATCCATATGGTGGAGGGCATTCACTTCCCCCCCCCCTTACACACAGACACAGACACACAGATAGCATTGGAAGCCTGGATCTTTGAAATGTTCACATAAATTTTCCAGTTTCCTTTCACAACAACAATCATGTGGAAAAGAAATTGAACGTGGTCAGCTTGGTCTCAGAGGGCAGAATTTCTACCAGTGGATAGAAGTTTCAGAGAGTCAGATTCAGGTTTGATGGCAGGAAAAATTTCCTAATGATTAGAGCTGTCTGAAAGTGGAGTGGACATCCCCAAGGCTCTCACTACTTTCAGAGCAGTTCATAAGGGGAAGCACTGATTGCTTTCTGCAGGAATGTTAGGAGTCCCAGAAGTAGAAGAGTTGTTCACATGTGGCATGTGATGGATATTGTAACTGATCTTAGAGAGGAAAAGCATCTTAGAGATGAGGAAAGCAGTGCTAGTGTTATCGAGGAGAGGTCAGTGGATGTTATTTTGAGAGTGAGGGGTTTTCATTGAAAAATCAAAAGAGACTAGTAGACATAGATTGTATTCTTTGCATTTCATCTCCTTCTCCTCATTTGAAAGTGGCATTAAAGTGAAGTATGCGTGTGTTCCCATATATAAATTTGTGTCCAAACAGATTTATATAAATGCTGCCTAAAATAAGGCATTTATAGGTATCTCTGGAATTTCACCCACCTCTCTTCAATAGAGACTTTAATTCTTGCCTAGAAGGAAATTGAAGAAAAGAGGACAAGCCTGATCACACTGTTCTCCTCAGAGGGTGGACACAGGACCAGAATTATATCCATTTGCCCCTCTAAATATCACTAATCTATGGGAAATTATTGTTTTTTTAAAGATCACATTGTTTTCCCAGTCACTATTCCTTAAAGGAGAAAGTAGTGCTGCCTATATCTGAAAGTTTGGTCCTGCTTGGTTCCTTCCCCCACAAATCATTACATTTACACAAAATCATTACACATAATAAATAAGGAGTAAATTCATTATCCAAACAAAGGGCAAATAGAAATCAGAAGATTTATGTAGATTAGAATATACTGGACAATACACAGAGTGAATGAGCTCTCCCATTGGAAGAAACATATCTCAGCTCAATTAAGAAAAAGACTCAAGGGAAAATTTTCTCAAAGTCTCTAGTGGGCAATCTGAAAATTAGAGATATGTTGAGGTACAGGCACCTTTACACATTCACAGATTCCTAAAACCTTTTTTCTCTCTCCAAATTTCTCCCCAAAGAGGATCTAGAACTACACATGTCCTCTCTTAAAGAAGGAAGGAAGATGGACTTTCAGAGCTAAGATGGTGGAATAGGGCAGAAACTTGCCTGAACACTCCCAAATTGCCCTCCAAATAACTTTGGAATAATGCCTCAAAATCAGTTTTAGAGCAGTGGAGTGGTTTCCCAGGTCAGGACAGTTTGGAGGGTAGCTGGATATCACAGTGGATAGAGTGCAGGACCTGAAGACAGAAAGACTAATATTTGTGAGTTCAAATTTAATCTCAATTACTCACTAGCTTTGTGACCCTCGGCAAGTTACTTAACCCTGCCTAGGTGGTGGCAGTAAATAGAGCACAAACTGTGTAGTCAGGAGGGCCTGATTTCAAATCTGGCTTCAGACACTTGATACTTACTGTGTGACCTTGGGCAAGTCACTTAGCCCCAACTGCCCAGCTTCCCCACGAAAAAAAAAAAATTAAAAAAAATTTTAAATTCTATCCAAAATTTGAATGTCAAACAGAGAGTCTGTAAAATGAATTGGAGAGGTAAATGGCAAACCACTGCAGTGTCTTTGCCATGAAAACCCCAAATGGGATCATGAAGAGACAGACACAACTGAAAAAAAAACATGGCCAGGAAGGTGAAGGACTTGAAATCCCAAATGAGATGTACATATTTGGACATAACTAATGTAGAAATGTGTCTTGCTAGAGCATCAGTACTTATTGTGAAAGGTTTAATTTTATTGTTTTTCTTTCTTTTTTCTTTCTTTTCTCCCTCCCTCCCATCCTTCCTTCTTTCCTTCCTTCCTTCCTTCCTTCCTTCCTTCCTTCCTTCCTTCCTTCCTTCCTTCGTTCCTTCTTTCCTTTCAATCTGAAGACTCTGTAGTTCTTTCTCTGGATGGGACATCCGTTTCCATCATGAGTCTTTTGTAGTTGTCTTCTAACCTTGCATTGCTGAGAGGAGCCCAGTCTATCAAAGTTAGTCATCACACATCTGATATGTTTGTAAGTATCTACAAAGTTCTCCTGGTTCTGATCTCCTCACTCAGCATCAATTTATATAAGTCTCTCCAAGTTATTATGAAGTTCATCTGCTCCTCATTTCTTATAGCACAGTAGTATTCCCTTACATTCATATACTACAACTCATTCAGCCATTCCACAATTGATGGGCTTCCTCTTCACTGAATGGTTGTTGATCATTTTCATTTCTTCCTTTGAAAACAGATCTATTGGTGAATGGCTCTTAGTTTTCTGAATTTGAATCAATTCTTTATATATCTTGGAAATGAGATCCTTATCAGAGAAAGTAGCCTCAAAGATTTTCCCCCAGTACCTGTTTCTTTTCCAATTTTAACTGCATCAGTTTTGCTTATGCAAAACCTTTTTAAAATTTTATATAATAAAATTATTCATTTTTCAGTTATGTTCTTTTACTTTCAATAATATCCGTAAGTCATAGTTTTAGCAGTAAGATCACTGGATCAAAGGGTATAAATAGTTTTGTACCTCTTATGGTATAATTCTAGATTCTTTTTAAGGAAGATAACACCAAATCACAGTTCTTTACAAACTAGTCATGAGACTAATCAACTTAGCAAAAAGAGTTTTATTTTTGACTCATGCTAGAGGAGAGAAGAAGTACTGGCCTGGACTGGGCACTCACTTTGGACCAGGGGATATATCAAAAACTCAAAGTGGGATTTCTAGTTACCTTGGCTAGACATATCACAAATTGCACATAATTACCATGCTGGGAATCTTTGATGTAAGAATGGCAGGGAGTTTTGTTCAAATGGCCTGGTATCAGGTCCATTGTTCCTTAACTCCTAGGAAGGAAAGGCAAGCCCTCAAACTAATCAGAGCCCTCAGTCTTTTAGAGCATGACCATCCTGGTTTCACGAGAATGGGTATTCCTAGTAAAGGGATCTCAGTCCCTTGACCCAGTGGCCCCACCATCCTAGAAGCAGTAAGGAGGTATCCTTACTAATCACGTTAAAGGGAATGCTTACCTGGGTCTAGGAGTTATATCAGGCCATTAAGGCAAAAACCTAGATTCCAAGATTTCTAGGAATCTAATTGCCTGAAGTAGGATCATGCCACTTTGGAGGAACACTTTCCTGGAGTAAGTTATTATAGCTGAAAGGAGAGAGGACTGTAATAGGGCTGGGGTGGGAAGAAAACATTCCTCTGAGGTAGCAGGTAGGAAGTAAGCATGCCGCAGTAGGGTGGAGTTTTAGATGTCACTATTCAGGTCACATAACCCCTGCCCTAATTGGAGGAGTAGGATCTTTGAGTTGGAGGAAGATGTCAGTGGTCCTGATGATGGCCTCAGCCTCTCTTGGTCTCTGTATCGCAGAGATAGGAAAAGAGAGAGGAAGGAGAACTTTGGTCTATAAACTTCATAGTCTCATCAGGCAGTGTTCCCTTGATACTAAATGGACTAAGGAAGCAGAGGGGAAACAGAGAAAAATAGTGGGGAGCAGGGGAAAGAGCTGTGAATCAAGAAGCTTGTTACTTGTTTCTTTCTAAATCTAGGTAAATAACTTATTATGAGCTTCTTAAAAGACTGAGCAATATTTTGTCAAGATCTTATCCTTGGTTGATTTTTAGATATATTTCATGCTCAAGTAGGCCTTCGTACATAGAGATCACTTTAATTTTTGCTAAGTATTTAACACCCCTTGTCATATTCGGGCTTGACAACAACCTGGTGAGACAGGTCCTGCAGATAGTATCCTTATTTTAGAGATGAGGACATTAGGGCTCAGATAGTCTAAATGGCATGCCTAGGGTTACTTTGTTAGCTGCAGAAGTGAGCTTGAAACACACCTTCCTGAAGCTAAATACAGCTCTTTAACCATAACTGAAGAAATAGAGCAATCCAGAAGATATATTTAAGGCTTTTTTCAGCTGTCCTGCCAGTAGATCATCCTAGTATTTTTAAGTTGAGTATTGTCATATCTTCCCCACAATGCTTTGTACATAGTGTTTGATAAATATTTGTTGATATGGAATGAAAAATGGAAAGAAAAAGTAGCTTCTCAAAGGAATTTAGCTTTGTAGGGCATGGAACATATAATGTCTCAGGGGAACTATGGGGGGAAAATGAAAAGAAAAAATTATAGGGTGGCACCCTTTTCATGCCTTTGGAGCTTATGCTTTGCCCCAAATAACCTCCTGAAATGCCCACTCTCTCCTCAAATCTTTTCTTATTTTTATTTTATTTTTTATTTTTTAAATTAAAGTTTTTGTGTATTTTTTATATTTTTCTTTTCTTTTTTATTTTTAAATTAAAGTTTATGTTTATTTTTCATTTACACCATTCATTTCCACAAGATTTTGAGTTATATTTTTACTCTCCACCTTATCCTTACTCACCACCCCAAAATAGCCATCCCTCTGTATATTCCCTCCCCCAATCTGCTCTTTCCTATATCTTCCCCACTCTCTGGTAGGGCAAGATGGATCTCCATACCCCAGTGCCTGTATATCTTATTTCTAAGTTGCATGTAAAAATAATAATAAATAATAATAAATTTTTTTAAACATTTGATTTTACAATTTTGAATTCCAGATTCTTTCTCTTCCTCCCTCATGACCCACCCTTACTGGGAAGATAAGCAATTTGGTATAGGTTGTGCATGTGTAGTTACACAAAACATTTCCATAGGGGATATATTGTGAAAGACTGATTACATTTCCCTCCATTCTATCCTGCTCCCCTACTTGTTCTATTCTTTACTTTGACCCTGTCTCTTTTCAAAAGTGTGTGCTTCTAACTACCCTCCTCCACAACCATCCCTCCTCTCCATTATCCCCCCTCTCATCCCCTTCCCCCCTACTCTCCTGTAGGGCAAGATACCCAATTTAGTGTGTATGTCATTCCCTCCTTAAGCCAAATTCAATGAGAGTAAGGTTGACCCATTCCCTTTTGCCTTCCTGTTCTTCCCCTCCATTGTAACAGTTATCCCTTGCCTCTTATATATGAGATGATTAACCCCATTCTGTCTCTCCCTATCTCCTCTCACTATATTCCTCTCACCCCTCAATTTCACCTCTTAAATATCATCCCTTCCTATTCAATTGATCCTTTACCCTCTATTTATGTATACCTGTACACATATATACACATGCTATGTATTCTTATGTACATATACCCTCCCATATAGACATATATATGTATGTATGTATATATATGTACATATATATACATACATATATATGTATATGTACATATATACATATATATGTATATGTACATACACACACATTTATATTCCCTTCAACTATCCTTATACTGAGAAAAGTTTCATAAGTTACAATTATCATTTTTCTATATAGGCATGCAAATAGTTCAACTTGGATAAGCTCCTTATGATTTCTTCTTCCTGTTTACCTTCTCATGCTTTTCTTGCTTCTTGTATTTTAGTGTCAAATTTTGTATTCAATTCTGGTTTTTTTTTAACAAGAATGCTTGAAAGTCCTCTATTTCATTGAATGACCATATTTTCCTCTGAAACATTATATTCAGTTTTGCTGGGTAGGTGATTCTTGGTTTTAATCCTAACTCCTTTGACTTCCAAAATATCATATTCTAAGCCCATCAGTCCCTTAATGTAGAAGCTGCTAGATCCTGTGTTATCCTGATTGAGTTTCCACAATATTCAAATTGTTTCTTCTTGGCTGTTTGTAATATTTTCTCTTTGATCTGAACCTGGCTATAGTATTCCCAGGAGTTTTCTTTTTGGGTGAATCAGTGAATTCTTTCAATTTCTATTTTGTCCTCTGGTATCTAAAATTTTCCTTGAGAATTTCTTGAAGGATGATTTCTAGGTTCTCTTTTTGATCATGGCTTTCAGGTAGTCCAATAATTTTTAAATTGTCTCTCCTGGATCTATTTTCCAGGTCAGTGGTTTTTCCAATGAGATATTTAACATTGCCTTTTATTTTTCCATTTGTTTGGATCTGTTTAATAGTATCTTGATTTCTCCTAACATCATTAGCTTCCATTTGCTACAATTTAATTCTGAAGGAATTATTCTCTTCAGTGAGCTTTTGAAATTCTTTTTCCATCTGGCAAATTCAGCTTTTTAAGGCATTCTCCTCATTGGCTTTTTGGACCTCTTTTGCCAGTTCTGTTAATTTATTTTCTAAGGTGTTATTTTCTTCAGTTAGGTTGTTGACTCTCTTTTCATGATTTTCTTGCATCATTCTAATTTCTCTTCCCAATTTTCCCTCTATTTCTCTTACTTTATTTTCAAAATTCTTCTTGAGTTCCTCCATAGCCTGTAATCAATTCATATTTTTCTTGGAAGCTTTTGGTGCAGGAGTTCTGACTTCATTATCTTCCTCTCATTCCATGCTTTGATCCTTTTTGTCCCCAAAAAAGGAATCTAAAGTTGGATTGCTGTTCTTACTTTGCTTCCTTTGCCTGCTCATCTTGAGACTCAATTGCTTGACTTTTGAGTTCTTTGCCACAGTAGAACTCTGTTTCCAGAGGGGAGAGCTTTGTCCCAAATCACTGGAGTTTTTTCAGCTGCTGGAGCTGTTAGGTGGATACTGTCTCTGCATCCCACACAATCTCTGGCTCACTGGTCACACACCTCAGAACCACCGCCCAAGACCATGATCCAGATCCAGGCAAGTTAAAGAAGGAGCAATTACCCTCCAAATGTTTGCTTGGTCCCCCGTATGATCTGCAGGCCAGGAGCTCTGAAGCAGCTGTGTTGAAGCAGCTGCAGGGCTGCCACACCTCCACCACTTCTAGCTCCAGGGGCCATAACTGCTCCTCTGTCCCCCCCTCCATCCAGTTCCAACAGAGTTCTGACCTCTCACTTTTTCTTTGGCATTTATGGGTTGATAATTCTGGAAACCATTCTGCTGCTAGTGATCCCCTCTCTGAAGTCTGCTGCAGCTCCTGGTTAGGACCACCATAGGGCTAAAACCATGGGCTCACTCAGAGATGGGCTTGGCTCCCAGTGTGCTGAGATGAACCTTTCCTGTTGGCCAGCCGGCTGCCTTCAACAGGAGATTTGTTTCTCTATGTCACTTTGTGGGTTCTGTAGCTCTAAAATTTGTTTAGAGTTATATTTTATAGGTAGTTGAGGTGGTTGTGGCAGGAGTTCAAGGAGTTTTCCTGCTTCTACACCACCATCTCCTTGACTCTTTCTAAATCCACCAGGTCAAAACTCACCTTCTTTTCACATCCTCTTCTTGTTCTCCACACACACAATCTGGAATGCCTTACTTCCACTTCTCTGCATATTCAAATCCTCCAAGACCCAATTCAAATGTTCTCTGTGAAGCCTTTCTGAGTATTCAAGACCCATGATTTCTCCTTCTTGTTCCCCCATGGGACCTCCCTTTACAAAGGCATCATTCATTTCAGAATTAAATGTTAAATTAGACTGTCTTATTTAACTATGTATTCTCCTCTAGTGTTTAGAACAATAGTCTTCACATGGTAGGATAGAAGTTTTTATTGAGTAAATATTTAGTAATAAACCACTTTGTGAGGGGTCTTTAACCATCTATACTGCTATGGATGTCTTGGACTGCTATATGATTTTACACTTCCATTTCTAGTCCACCCCAACTATGTTGCAAGCTTTTTGAATGCAAAAGTCATGTTACCCTGTGTATGCTCCATGGTGTTGATATATTTCTGATCACAGAAAGATAATGAAAAATATTTTTATTGCTTTAATTGCTTCCCTACCCACACGAGTTTCTATGGATGGCAGTCCACTGTTGTTCACTTCTCCACCCCAACTAAGTTTCTTTTACAGTCCAACTTTGTTAGAATGGTCATATAGGATGGCTCTGGTTCCAATGGCTCCCCATTGTATGTAAAGTACAGGCTCCTTAACCTGCCATTCATGGTTCTCCACAATCTGACACTTCCTTACTTTCCTAGGTTTATCTGTCACTACTTGTAAAGCCAAGTATGAGCAGCTTTCCAGAAGAATGCTACTGTGAACAGCTTTTAAGGTTCTGATTACATAGTATAGTGAACACTGTATTCATTCAATAACAAATTAGAGTAAAACATTCACAGTAAATCAAGGCATAGCGTTCACAATATTACAACTTATCACAGATAATGAAAATACAGCATTCACAACAACTTATCACTTAAATGGCCACATAGTTTTCACCACAATGGTCACATAGCTTTCAACAAAGAATAATTTAGTAATTCAATCATAATCATCCTTAAGGAGACTTAAGGGAAGCACAATACAAAAATCAAAGTATTCCACACCTGGGTAGTACATTCCTTTAGTCAATCACAGTTCCCTTAATTAAATTACAAAGTACAATCACAAATAAATTACAATTCCATCAGTCATTACTCAACAGACAATAATGCAATTCAGCAGACATAGCTTCCAACTGTCTGACCATTACATCCATACCTAGTTAGTTACCAGAGAGGGAATCACCAACACCTGGGTTTTCAAAGCCAGGGGCTCAATGGCTTCCCAGTGTCTCATCTGGACAAATCACACAATTCTTCCCAAAGGGAGTCCCAAAGCAAAACCTCACATCAGGGTCAGTCACTACTCAATATTCATGGAGAGGTCTTTTCATCTTGACTTGGGGAAATTTCTCAGATTCCCTGGATCCCCTTCCATGGTCCTATATCCTCCCTGGATTCATCAAACTGTCACCTGGGTTCAAAGGCAGATAGCTCCCAGGTCCTTGTCCAACTCTCTGTGCACTTCATGTTCCATGCTGAAGCTCACAGCATCCAGTCCACCTTAAATCTTTCACAGTCTCTGTTCCTGGGAAGTCAAGGCTTAACAAGGCCACACACAGACAAAATTACTGGCACCACAGGCATGCTTCCTCAATCCTCTGCAGCTCTGGCTGGTCCTTGGACTCAGCAGAAGTTTCAGCTGGGTCCCAAAATCAAAATCACTTCATCCAGGTTTTCAAAATAAGAATCATTCTCTTCAGCCTGAGCCTCTCTTCCTCAGCTCCAGCAGGGGCTTCTCCTTACACACACACACACACACACACACACACACACACACACACACACCCCACAGCATTAGCTTCTTCCTATTTCAGCCATTTCTGTTTCAACCCCTTCCTGTTATGTCAGCAACAGGGGTTCATACCTTCTATTTCTTTGACAGAGGCTTGAATAATTGCTAAGTACCTGTTAGCTTTGCCAATACAAAGGGATCAAATTACATTACACTACTGCTTTGGTGTGCATTTTGCTAAGGTTAAACTGGACTGCTTGGTTTCTTGGATGTATCCTGTACTTTCCAAGTTCTGTGTCAGTTTAGCTCATGCTTTTCTCTGTGCCTGCAACTTTAGTTTCCCACTTGTTAATATCTTAGGCATCATTCCAGACACAGCTCAAACAAAGACTCTTTTAAGAATCTCCTCACCCTCCACTTATAGCAAATTCTTTTTCCTTGGAACTCACATGTCACCTTACACTTTTGTCACATCCTATTCTGTACTAAAATTATTATATAGCTATAGTTTACTTGTGAAGCAGTATGGCATAGTGAGGGCAGCTAGACGGTACAATAGACAGAACAAAAGGTTTGGAATCAGGAAGACTCATCTTCAGGAGTTCAAATCCAGCTTAACTCTATTTGCCTCAGATTCCTCAACTATAAGATGACCACGAGGAGGAAATGGCAAACCAATCCAGTGTCTCTGCCAAGAAAACCCAAATGGGGTCACAAAGAGTCGAACATGACTAAAATGACCGAACAACAACAAAGCATAAAGATTAAGTGGTCACTATGATTGAGTGAGATGAAGCCCTGCTTCTGGCACATACTGCCTCTATGGTGCTGGCTAAGTCAATCAAGTCTCTAATTGGCAGAAGGTGTTTATAGTGTATGGTGGTAGAAGTTCCTCAGTGAGAACTCCTTGCATTCATGAAATTAAGATCAGTCTCCCCACCCAAAATTAATATACTCATATACATAAGAGGATACACTGGATATAGAAATGGCAAGGACCATATAGGTTATCTAGTGCAACATTATCGTTTTACAGATGATGCATAGCAAAGAGATTAAGAAAGCCATCTGCCTAAGTTCACACAGAAGCAGCAGAACCGAGACTCAGAACCAAGGTCTAGAAATCAAATGCCCTTTCTTTTAACAGCACTTGGGAGCAGGGACGTGGCTTCCTCTGTATCTCCTCCAGCTCCTCCTTCCATATTAGGACCCCATGGGATGTGCCAATGGAGGAGGGGGCTGCTGGGACAGTAACTTAAAATCCAGGATTTCCAGAGGCATCCCAAAATTTACAGGCCACAAAGTTTTGATTTAATGCAAGCAATAAATATATGCCCAAATACAATTAATTTGTGGATGGGGACAACAGACTTGAGAAGGTTATTAAATCAAATAGCCCTAAGATAGGAAGCAGGCTAGCCCTTGACAAAAAACCGAAGCCTTAGTATCAAAGATTTAGGGTGGGAGATGACCTAAGAGGCGAGCTAGTCCCAGGGTGGGGGTGGGCGGGTGAAGTCAGCCAACTATTAAATTTTTACTGTGAACATTTACACCTAGAAAATCTGCAACCTAGGGCGCGGTTTCATTTATTGTTTGGTTAGTTGTCTAGAGTTCAGGAGTGGGGAACCTGTAGCCTTGAGGCCACATGTGGCTCTCTAAGTCCTCAAATGTGGTCTTGAACCCACAGATTCAGTCAAAGGACTGCGCTTGTGGACCTATAGGGCTGTATGTGGCCTCAAGGCTGCAGGTTCCCCAGCCCTACTCTAGACTCAAGAAAGTGATAGAGAAAATTTTAATAATGCAAATATAAACTTAAAAGTATATTATGTATACATATATATGCATGTATGTGTATATGCATGTATGTGTATGTGTGTATCTATATGGCATACACATGAGTGTATAGATACATTATATAGATGTACTACATATATACTATGTACCACGTATATGTGAATAAACAATACATAGTACATATGTAGTATGTATATATATATATTTAGTATCAATATAAGTGTATATGTGTGTATACATACATTAAATGCATTATATATTCTATGTACATAGCATATATGTAGTATGTATATGTATATTATATATGTAGTATATATATATAATGTGTGTGTGTGTATGTTCAGGTCTGTTTCTCAGGAACTAAATAGTACAGGTGGTAATGGAACCCAGGTCCTGAGTCTAGACCCCAGTTAACTTTCCTTGACTCCAACCTGTCTTCCATACCTCGTCTGCCATCTTCCTCAGTTCTCTTAAAGTGCCCGGTGCCCTCCTGATGCCCCTTCTTTAACCATTGTTCTTCCTGTGCTCCTCCACACCTGACTGCTCTGTGTTGACTCCTTCAGGACCATCCTCTGATAACCCCACAAACTAATTGATGTTGGGGTGTTAATGTCTTAAAAAAAATTTTTTCCAGATAACAAGTATTCTTTTTTTCTCTCCTACCTCTCCCCCACTGAAAAAGAAACAAATTCACATTCAAAAAATGGTATTAATGACTCTTAATATCTTAAATCTAATGGCTAGTGGTCCCATAGATTTTTGGGGGGTTGTTTTGTGGACACGGTGCTTGCAGAGAGTGTACTGTGCCAAGATCTAACTATCTATAGAGAGCTGATTGTTAAATTTTCAGTATGAGCATTTACACCTTGGAAACAGGCGAACTACAGTCAAGGCTTCGTTCATTTCTTTGTTGATTGTCTAGATTTAAGAAAGTGATTAAAGAAATGCCGATTAAACTTAAAAGTCTGTTTTTTGTATATTTTCCAGAGAGCTAGTTGTTAAACCAACACATTTACCAACACGTTCCTTGGCTTTACATATTTGAGAACATTGACAAAGGTGAGTATTTCAAGCCCTATGGCAAACCAGTGGATAGAGATATTTTTGTGGACTTGGGCACACTTTGATCCTCCCTAGAGTCCCACCATGTAGAAGCATAGCTGCTACCTGTATATGGAAGGAAAGCCCCTCCAGGAATGCCTGGTTTGAGAGCTCAAGCCCCCTCAGGAAGGCTGCAGTTCAGTCCCACTCCATGGAGCCTGAGAAGTGGTCATTGGATTAGGACCACAGTTCATCTGGAAACTTGGAATGAAAACCAGAATTCCAGATTCCAGGTGAAGCCTCCCTCACGGGAGCCATGGGACAGCATACGCTCCTCATTAAGTGAAACTAACATGATTGTCAGGAACACAGGTTTGGGAAAACACCCTCTCTAGGGAATTCGGCCCACGGTTCTTTTCCACTTCATTTTTCTCTGGCAGAAAAACAGGTGGTCAGGCCACAGAGGGATCCCTTTGATTGTCAGCCTCCCCCATTCCTGGAAAAAATATGAGCAATTGGAGAGGGGATGGAGGTTCAGAAGAAGGAGCAGAAAGAAGAGGCAGTGTTTGTAACCTGAGTAAAACCAAAACTTCCACCTAAACATTTTAGCCTGTAAATAGCTTAAGGGCTGAGATCAAGACTGACCTTACACTTGTGATTTGAGGAGCCCTGGAAAAGTCATTCCCCTAAAATATTTCCATCACAGCTTGAAATTCCACCATTTGTTATTCATTTCTTTAAGTTAAGCAGTCAGTGAGTTAACAGACATTTATTAAGGCTTATTGTATGCCAGGCACTGTGTTGGAAACCTGAGACAAAAAGAAAATGACAATTTTGATTTTTCTCTCAAGGAGATAATGATGAAGATAACATGCAAATAACCGTATACATACTGGATATATACGGTGTAAATGGGAGATCATTTCAGAAGATAGTTGTTGGCAGTGGAGGGGAATGGGAAAGACTTCTTTTTTATTTTATTTTTAATTTTTGGGAAAAAAGAAGCATTTCCATGACAGAGTATAATAAAAAGTGATGGTTGCACATGAAACTGCAAATCTACTTTGTAAACCTATTCTTTTTAAATATACAGCAAAGTTATCACGTAAATTTCCCTTTTTTCTTCCCTCACCCCACCCTAGAAATGGCTACCATTACTAGACACAAATAGGCATATAAGTCTGTAAAATTATTCTGTGTATACTTCTAATACTTCATATATCATTTCTTTCTCTGGATACAAATAGCTTCTTTCTTCAGATGTCCTTTATAGTTAATTTGGGTATTGGGTATAATAGTCAAAATAGGTCATTCACTCAAAGCCATTCTTAAAACAATATTGCTGTTACTGTGTACAATGTTCTCTTGGTTCTGCTCACTGGGAAAGGTTTCTGGAAGAAAAGGGATGGACTGAATCTTGAAGAAGACCAGAGAGGTCAGGAATAGGGAGGGAAAACATCCCAAAAGGGGTAAAGGGTCAGATACATTGTGTGTGAGGAACCTCAAGCTTAGCCTAGTCACGTTGTAGAGTACAGAGTACAATATAAGAATAAAAATGTACAAAGAGACCAGATTATGAAGCTCTTATAATGCCAAACAGGGGCTTTTACATTTGATCCTTAAAAGAAAAGGAAGCTACTAGAGTTTATTGATTTGGGGCAGGAGAGGGAGAAGCACATGTCAGATCTGCACTATAAAAACCCTTTTGGTAGCTGAATGAAGGACAGATTAAAGTAAGGGGGAGACTTGAGACAGGGAGACTGACCAAAAAACTATTGCACATCCAGGCATGAAGCTATGAGGGTCTCTACAGAGTGGTAGGAATGTCAAAGGAGAAAAGGAGACATGAGATATGTGAAGGGAAGAATAAGAGGCCTTGGTCATAGGCTGGATATGTGGGTTGAGGGGTCAAACATGCCACTGAGGCTGAGAGACTGGGAGGATGGTGGTTCTCCTGGCGGTAATAGAGAATTTGGGGAAAGGGGAGGGTTTGGGGGAAAGGATATTGAGTTCTCTTTTGGACATGTTGATTTTGAGATGCCTGTGGATGCCTAGTCTAAGATGTCCAAAAGCTGTTTGTGATTTGGGACTGTAGCTTAGGATAGAAACTGGAGTTGAATATATATTCAGATCAAGGAATCATCTGCTTAGAGACAATAATTAAACCTATGGGAGCTAAAAATCAAGTAAGATGGTATAAAGGGAGAAGAGAAGAGTACCTATTCTCACCTCCCTGTAGTCTTCCTTCAAGATGTGAATATTTATGGGAGTAGAATAATATCAAATTCCTGATAATTTAATGTGAATAAATTTTAAAAGGTGTTTTTCCCCACACCTAAAGAGATCCAGCAGCAGGATGGCTTAATAGAATGTAAGGTCCTTGAAGACAGGATCTTTCATTTTTGATTCTGATTTGATGTTCCCAGTGCCTGGCACATATTGGATGCTTCATAAATGCTTATTGAGGAAATGACTGAACAAGTTGTTGTATGTGATTGTGATGGAATACTACTGTGCTGTGAAAAATGGCAACCAAGATGCTCTCAGAAAAACCTGGGAAGACTTACATGAACCGATGCAAAGTGAATAGCAGAAGCCGGAGAACATCATACATAACAGCAATATTATATGATGATCTACTGTGAATAACCTAGCTATTCTCAGCAATACAATGATCCAAGACAGTTCCGAAGGATAGTTATGAAGGACTATCCATCTCCAGAGAGAGAACTGATAGAGCCTGAATGCAGATTGAAAATACTTTTTAAAAATTTTCTTTATTTTGGGGGTGGATTGGGGGGCATTGTCTATGTTATCTTTTACAGCATGGCTTACATAGAAATATGTTTTACATCACTACACATATATAAATTATGTCAAATTGTTTGCCTTCTCAATGGGAGGGAAAGGGAGTATGATGGTAATAGCAATTTGAAGATCTTCCCTGCCCTTTAATAGGCTTAAGGGGAGCTGAAGATCTCTCCTGCTTTGAAGATCTGTCTTGCCTGCCCCCTAATAGGCTGCATGTAATCACGCGGAGCCTGCAGTGGGAGGAGTTTGCTGAATGAGAGGAGCAGATCCCAGAGGAAGCTGCCACTCAGAGCAGTTAGCACAGTGGGAGAGAGAGGATGCAGGCAAGGAGACAACTAGGCTTGTGTTTGTTTGTGGGAAGACTAAAGGTATGGTATTGCTTTCTACTGTATTATGGTGTATTAACTTCTTTGTTGCTATGATGGATTTGACTTTCTTGTTCGGGATTTGGCTTTCTGATGTGTGAATAAACTTTTGCTTCTGTGTTCTATATGAAGAGTCTGTTATATTTTATGATTCAGAATTATGCTGGCATATTCATAGCTGCCATCAGTACTGTGAGTATTGTGTTGGCACTACAGGGAGGGAGGACCGGAGAGAATTTGGAGCTCAAAATTTGAAAAAATGAATATTAAATTTGTTTTTCATGTAATTGGGGGAAATAAAATATAAAATATTTTTTAAAAACCAAATACTTATTGATTAAAGGGAGGTGGGAAACATAGAAAGGCTAAGTGCAGACAAATCAAATTTCAACAGCTTCACAATTTTGTTCAGTCCCTACCTATAAAAGAGGTGGTTGGTCCCACAGTTTTAGGTAATAAAAGTTGGCATTTATATAGTAAATCATTTTAATATTAATTCTTTTAATCCTCACAACATCCCTTTGTGGTAGGTACTATTATTATCCCTATTTTATATATAAAGAAAATGAAATGAGGAGGGGTTAAATTACTTACTCAGGTTCACATAGTTAGGTAAGCACTGGAGGTAAGATTTGAACTTAGGTCTTCCTGACCTAATCCAGTGCTCTAGCCAGCATACCATATACGTATTTGGTGAAGGGATATCATACTTGGTCAGGGACAACAATAGGACAGGGTCTTTGAGGGAAGAAAGCTGGGATCAAGAGAAAACCTAGCAGGGGGTCAGAATGCCTTATCCACACTCTGAGGGTTCAAGCTCCATTACTGCCTGAAGGATGATACAGGTCTGGCCACCAGGGGCAGAGAATCATTGTTGTTTCTAAACAGAAGCAAGCAAAGAGTCTGGAAGCTAAGAATGAACAAGAACAAAATGTTTTCAGCAGTCCAGGCAAGTAAACATTTACAACTTAAGAAGTTATGGAAGTTGAGTAAATGTCATGAGCAATCAGAACTCAGAGGTGATCAGGATCTTATATAAGATTTGTCTAAACTTGGCTCCCAAAGTGGGCAATACAGCCTCCTGAGAGGCACTGAAACAATCCAGGGAGGTGGTATTAGCCTCAGGTGCAATTGGAGTAGGTGGGCATTGAGTAAAAATGAGGGGACTATGGAAGCATAAGGAAAGAAGAGAAGAGAATTTTGAAAAATTATTGGGGCATGTTTCATCTGTTATATAATAGAGTTAAAGTCGTGATTACATTATTTTCTAAATAAACACGCAAAATACAGGTTATAACAGATCAGTGGTCAAGTCAGCCAACAGGTATTAACAAGTAGGCGTTGGCAGGTGAGCATGTCCCACACTGTTGGGAAGTCCAGTGTGCGCCAACAGGAATATGTGTCTGTAATGACTTGTTTACAAATACAATATTGTACAGTTATATGATGCAATATTATGTCATTGAAATTTCAATTCAGAAAAAAGCCCACAAATTTGCAATAAGTTATTAAATTTAATATGTATCACGTTTTAAGAAAAATATTTTTAATGATGCAAATTTCAAAAGAAAATTAAGGGCTAAAGAAAGTTGATTTTCAGTGGGGTGCTGAGTAATTTTTTTTAAGGGAGAGGTAGGCCAAATAAGGTAGACACTTAACACTAGATGTGGGTCACCTTGGGTCACAATACTCATAGACACTGGACAGTAAATAAGCTATATTTTCAGAGGTGAACTGATCCTGACTGTGTTGGATTCCAGCTGAGAGCTGCTTCTATCTTCTCCACATCAATATTCACTTCTTGCCAGGATAGAATGTGACCCATTTGTTCAATGGAAGTTCTACAAAACTGGCACTGGTCAATTGATAACTTCCAGCCAGTTTCCTCTAACTTGTATAAAACTTTCCTCATGTTCCAATGTTCTTCAAAAGTAATGATATCATCCAAATACACCAGCACGTCCAGGTAGTTCATGACAACAAGTACATCCTCCATCAGATATGAAAAAGTAGCAAGTGCTCGAGAGATACCCTGAGACATATGCTCAAACTAGTAAAATCCTGATTGGACAGTTGAAATCAGTCTTGTTTCTTGCAGCCATCAGAATTTGATTGCTACTGCATATATTCAAAACTCCTGGATACCTAATGAAAGGTCCTACCTTTTTATTCCTCTAAGGGACAGTGCTCTCTCTCTCTCCCTGTCTCTCTTTCTCTGTCTCTGTCTCTCTCTGTCTCTCTTTCTCTCTGTCTCTGTCTCTCTCTGTCTCTCTGTTGTTCTCTCCCCCCTTCCTCTCCCTCTCCCTTCTTCTCTCTCCCTCCCTCCCTCTCTCTCTCTCTCTGTCCCTCTCTCTCTCTCTCTCTCTCTCTCTCTCCATACCTCTCTCCGTCTCTCTCTCTCTCTCTCTCTCTCTCTCTCTCTCTCTCTCTCTCTCTCTCTCTCTCTCTTTCTCTCTCTTTCTCTTTCTCTTTCTCTCATCCTCAGAACAGGTGGCGTTTCTTCACAGTGAAGTGATTTTTCTCAGTTTTACACAAATTTTCTTTTTATTTTTTTCCTGCCTCTTTCTGTGACTAAGTTGTTCACTACTATATGTATACTAGTGGTATGGGGACAGTCTTGCAGTGTACAAATTTGAATTCCAGGCTCCCAAACTAAACTTTATGCTGGGACTTCCCTTCTGCTCTATGAATTCCTGAAATATCTTCACCTTTCCCCCCCCCCACTCTTCCCCTGCCCCAACTACCAGGCGTCCTATGCTTGAGGGGGCTACAGGAATTGTAATCATTACCTTAGGGTAAATACTGCCTAAGTCTCTTGAATCACTGCTTGATTTCATTTAGGCTTTCAGCAAATAGACTTGCTCGTTTTCATAGCTGATCCCGTAGACATCTTTATTTCTGGATGGGACTTGGTCAAGGTCCCTGAAGGTAGACAGATGTCTATCCTCACTAAAAACACATGGGAGAATTGCAGCAACTGCCCTTGAGGACAGATTCCAAGTTTTCAAAGCTTAGTTAGGGAGTTCATCCCTTGAATGTCCCAATCCAGGAAATCCTCTGACTTAAATTCCTCTTGCTGAACTATAAAGCCCATCCTTCAAGTCAGCCTTTATACAACTTCTTATACTGCCCAAAAGACTATAAGGATTCCCTTAAATGTTCTCCTCTCTAGGGTCAACTAGCCTCCTTTCCCCCATTTTGGCAAAGACCTAAAGAGGTTTTATAAGATCTGGACTGATAAAGTCCAGATAAAGTCTGACCAAAGAAGAGGAGACTGTAGGATCTATCCTTGTGGAGAAACAAGGCACCATTGTCATGCTGTGGTGGAAAGTCCACTGAGGTCAGAGGGCTGCATTCTGCCCCTACTGGGGCAAAAAACCCAAACCAAATCCCTTTTACCTTTGAGTGTCAGTTTCCTTGACTGTAAAACAGAGGTAATAACAATAATACCTATCCTAATTGTTTCTCAGGATGAAAGATCAAATAAAATCATGACTGTTGGAGTGTTTTGTAAACTACCCATCACTAAATAACTAAGTTTCTTCAGTATTTCAACCTGTCATTTCCCTAGTATGGACATTGCCTCCACTCTCAGACAGAAACCCCTCTATAACTTAATAAGATAGCCTTTGAGCTGCTGCAACTGAAAAATGCATCTTGTAGCTGACCTGGTGAGTCTCTGAGACTGGTCCTCAGATAACAGACATATAATCTGTCACTGGATCCATACATCTATCATGGGATCATAGAATCATAGATGCCAAGTTAGAGGTAACTTTATAGACTATCTAGCTCAATCTCTTCATTTTAAGGATGACAAAAGAGATTCAGGGAAATGAAGTGATTTGGCCAAGGTAACATAGATCATAAATGTTAGAAGTAGGATTTACCAGGTCCTCTGATTCAGAGGCCAGGGGTCTTCCTACTATACTTTACTGCCTTTCCCAATCATTTTTCTAGCTTGGTAGAGTCTGCCAGAGTGATGTCCCGTTGGCATAGCCATTGACAGCCCGGGGACATCTCCATGTCATGAAAAAGATCAGGAGGAAAACTTCCATGGAGTTGAAATGTAAAATACTTTTATTAGGCAAAAATAGAAAAAGACGCCCAAGTATAAAACAATTCCTGTTTTCAGAACCAAAACTGGATGCTCTGATGAAGGGGTTTTTTTCTTTCTGATTTATGGATAGGACAGAATATTTGAAATCAGTACTATACCAGATGGTGTGCAATGGTGACCATACATATGGTGTGTCTGGGGACCCTTAATGTAGACTCCTTGAGGGTAGGGACTGTTTTGTTTCTGTTTCCTTGTATGTACAAGGACCAGCATAGGTCCTTGTACATACCTAATGGTTACTTAAATATTTGCTGAATTGCAATGAAAAGACAGGGTGGTAGAATAAAAACAGCCCAGGCTCTAGATGAAGAGATTCTGCATTCAAATCCCAACTCTAATGTTTACTATCTGTGGGACCTCTCTGGACTTTAGTATTCCCATGTATAAAATGAGAGAGTTGAACTAGTTGACCTTAGAAGACTCAGCTGCCTTTAGAGTCAAGATATTTTGACTCAGTTTCTCTGTAACTTCTAGCTATAGGATAAATTTGATTAGGATACATATGTCCAAAATTACAGGAAAGACTTCAGTTTGGAAACTTATCAGCCACCATTTTCTTTCAAGATGGCAGACTTAAGAAGAAATTAAACTAAAGTTATATCTTGACAGCCACTGTTAGTATTCCAGAGCTGGTTCAAATTAGTTTTATCTTGTGAAAGTTACCACGAAGCAAACAGAAGCAAAGAAATGAGGTGCTGAGTTTATAAATGCAGACCTTCATTGGTTCCATCAATATTCACTGCCATTGAAAGAGGAAGGAGAAAAGACAGAAGCTTCTTACAGTCATGAGTCAGAGGGGGAGAGCCCAGGGGCTACAATATGACTAACAAGCAGCTGAAAGTTATAATGGTGCAAGGGAGGAAAAGGTGGAGGAGAAGGAATAATAAGCCGCTTGCCCACTGGAAGCTGTCTAGTCCAGTTTCACACCTGTTTCAGAGCAACCTGGTGTCAGAACAAAATCAGTCAGAGTCAGAACAAGCCAGGATTTCACAGGTACAGTGTGCTAGGGAGGGAGGCTAGGAGGTGAGAGCAGAAACTGGGAATTTCTCAAGGAGCACCAATCCTCAGGAAAATCGTTTGAGACCACAAAAAACCACTTGAATTTTCTTTAAAGGGCAGAAATATTAAATGTTTCACTCAGCTAAAGTAAGAATAGGAAATAGCTATTAATGAAATGCAACCAATTACACACACACACACTATAGTTCTTGCTTTGGTCAGTTAAGGAAGGGGAAAACCAAAAATATCAAAATGGATGAATGAATAAATGATACATAGATAAATGAAGGAGAGAGAGGCGGAGAGAGAAGGGGGAGAGAGACAGAGAGAGAGAGAGAGAGAGAGAGAGAGAGAGAGAGAGAGAGAGAGAGAGAAACAGCAAATATTAGTGAATAGAGCTCTAGCCTTGAAGCTGGAAAAGCTGGATTCGAGTGGCTCATATTGGCTTTGGGATCATGGGCAAGTCACTGGACCTTTCAGTGTTCCCAGAGGAAACTTTCTAGGAAAGAGACGTTTTTCTATGTATAAAATGAGGGAGTTGAATGAAATGACCTTCTTGCAGAAGAATTGCTGACATATGTCCATGGAGGGGGCTTCCATGCCAGGAGTTCTTAATGCCAATGACATCACAGGTCATTGTCACTGCTCTTCTACCCCACCCCCACAAAAAAGGAAGCTGGGGAATAATAGCAATAATTCATTCCTTGATCACTTTTAAGCTTTACCAGGTATTTTCTTACGTATAATCCTGTGAAGTAAACACTATAAGTATCATTATTTCTATTTGCCAGTGAGGAAGCTAAGACTCAGATGGGCTAAGTGACTTGTTATACAGCTCACAAGTCACTGGGCTCTTCAGACTCCCATGGTGGGATTCTTTCCTTTACATTGGACAGATGAGGAAAACAAAGCACAAAGAAAGGTTAATAATGTCCCCAATGTCACACAGCTAGTTGGTGCTCCAGGAAGCAGAGTGAGAGACCAAGTGATAGCCCAACCCCTAAGGCTGTAACCCAATGAAAGTGCCCCAAGCTCTCAAGAAGAGATGTTATGAGGCTTGCTAGTCCAATATGGAGGAGTCCCACTGAAGCTGTGATTTAGATTTCAGTATCCCTGAGGTGGTTCCTATGCCTAACTCCTTACCCTGTGGAGGAACAGGCTAGTTGAATGCACATGTGATTTTGTTGGTCTTCTGGGAAGGAACTGTACTGGGCAGTTTAATGCCTCAGGGAATTATTGTTCTTTCTTTCAGCTGCTTGGTATGTGGTACTTCCTTAGCCATAAATTCAAATAATGTTTTTAATACTACAGGTAAACTCCACTTTAAGTAAACCCAAGATATGACCATCTAGATTCATGACTCAAGAAAGACAAAGGGTAGCCTTTTGTTTTGTAAAATGACTCCCTGTGAAAATCTAGCAAAACTATTATTTCAAATAGTTGATTAGAACATTAACTATCACAGGGATAAAGACAAGTCAATAGAACATTCCACTAAAGACTTTGTTGTCATGGACCCACTAGTGACTGATCATTCAAGCAGTTCCACAGCCGCTCAACTGTACTATTGATCACCTACTCCAAATCTCTTGCATTTGTCAATAATGAAAACATAAAAATCTTTGTCAAACACTTTGTTGAAATCTGAGTATAGCATATTGACAATATTCTCTTATGCAACCAGACTAGTGATATTTACACTGCCAAAAAGAGAAATAAGGTTTGTCTAAACAAATAATCACTATTTCCCTTTCTAAATACTCATAAATTCTCCCTCCAATCATTTATTCTAGAATTTCTCTAGGAATAGAAATCAAGCTTACTAACCTAGAGTTTGCAGGCTCTGCCTTCTTCTCTTTTTAAAAAATCAGGATGACATTTGCCCTTCTCCTGTCCCGAAACTAAAGGAACAGTCCTTTTCTATTCTCTATGATTTTTCAAAGATCACCAACAGGGACTTAGCCAGTTGGGGTTTATTTTCTAGAACCTTATGATGTAGTCCAGTGGCCTGATGGTTTGAACTTACATAGGATAGATACATACTCTTATGCTCTTAAATTATCTTCAATTTCAGCTCTCTGTTAACCATATTTATTCTCTCTCTATAAGGGGTGTTACTGATTGCATGCCTGTAAATGATTTCACATTTCTCAGAAAAATATATCCTCCAGAATTCTGCATGAGCATGTGGAAGGAGATGACATCATCTAGAAAGGTACAGGAGGCAAGGGACAAGAGAAGTCGCGTTAAATATTAGATAAAGAATAGGGCTTGGAGTCAGCAAGACCTGTGTTCAAATCCCGCCTCAGACACTAGTTATGTGATCCTGGACAAATCACTTAACGTCTCTGGGTCTCAGTTCCTTATCAGAAAAATGAGGAGAATGGATTAGATGACCTCTAAGGTCCCTTCCAAGTCTAAAATCTACAATCCTTTGAATCTTAGTGCAAAGGTTGATGAGAGAAAAAAGAACGGGGGTGGGGAGAATGCATTGTGATGTGTGCCCATAATCTCTGCTACTGGCAAGGCTGAGGCAGGTGGGTCATTTGAGCTTAGGTGTTCTGTGCTGCACTGGGCATCAGCCCACTGGGCATTTGCACAGTCTGGTACCAGTATGATGAGCCCCTGGAGTGAAAGAGAGTTGTCTAAGGAAAGGTCAATAAGCCCAGATGGGAAACTCAGCAGGTCAAAGCTTATGTGCTGAGAAGACCCAGTCTAAAAAAAAAAAATAAAAGAAGGAATGTTGAGGAATTGGAATATTCACAGATCCAAAGATCCCCTAGGGAAGTGTCTCATCCCACCAGAGTTTCAGGTTTGAGGCTTTTTCCTTCCCCTCCACTAATGCCAAACTTTGGGTCGTCCACGTAGCCCTGTTGTAATCATTAAGGCTTTTCCCCATGTTTGCCTTTGCCAGCCTTTGGACTTTGCTATGGAGAAGGACCCTAGCTTGAGTTAAACCCCACACTTCCACAACACCCACCAGGACTGTTGTGAGCCAAGATGCTACGGGACAGACCTCTAACAACATGTGTATATGTTACACATAAGTATGTCCATGTGCATGTATACATTGTTTCTCTCTATTCACATATGTTTATATGCATGCGTGCCCTTCCCAATCCAAAAGATCATTCTCCTTGGAAGTAAAAAACTGAAGCACAATAACAGGTCATCTATCCTCATCATCCTCTCCATCTTTTGACCCTCCTTTTTGGAAAATGAGCAAAAGCAAAAGCACAACCAAAGTTCTTCTTAGCATCCTTAGCATTTGCTGCTGGCCTCAGCTCATTCTGAAGCTTAGTATCCCCGACACTACTCTTCCAGGACCATAATACTCATTTACAATGATCTTTTATCACTTGCCTATTCTTTCATCTTCAAGACACATCTTTTGAAAATGGGATCTGGTCAATGTACATAGGAGCATTAGTTTCTTTAGGCAGCTATCCATTTTCTTCTAGCTGAAAACTTTGTGCATGTATCTTAAGAATTTCATTCTTGGCAGTTGGGAGAATCTCTC
>CM053596.1:219675517-219691920 GCA_028646575.1 Pseudocheirus occidentalis | reverse complement strand
ATAGGAAGGATGTGCTATGAGAAGAGTAGCCTTAGATGGTAGCCAGTACTTGAGTCATATAGTACGGCCCTTGTGTACCAGCACGCCCTGAGAGAACGTCATTATTGACCCAGGAAAATGGGAAATCCCTGATGAAAATTCATTTTAGGGGCTCTTTTCTTTCCCTTTCCTCAGAGAAGGATCTAGAAAAAGATGTCTTCATCCAAGATTTCTCCATCTTCTCCAGGAAAGGCCAATGGTAAGGTGGCCCCACAGTATAAAAGTGCACTGGGCTCAAGCTCTATGCATGCTTATGACTTGAATGAGAGAAAAACTCCCTTCTTCATTGATTTGGATCCTCAGAAACAATCCATTATGGATGCAATACCACCATGGCAACTATCCTTTCAAAGATAATAGGGAACCTCATCTATGTATGTCAAAAGGAAGGAGCATAAATTATATATGTTGCATAGAGGACAAAGAAGGCCCGCTTTTTTAATGCAAACATATAGCATTTTTTAAAACTGACATGTCTCTTCCCTAAGGTGAAAGAACTGGCTGCTTTTTCATTTTCATATCACTCTTGTGTATGCATAGATCTCCTTCTCTTTCCCTACCATCTTAAAGGATAAAAAAAATTCAGTTCAGCAAAACAAAAATGTCAACCGAATTTAGCAGTATGTTCAATGTTCCACACTTCCACAAAGAAGGGAAGAAGGTGGAGTTTTTCATCTCTTCTCCAAGGCCAGTCATGGTCATCTTAATTAACAAAGCATTTAACTTCAGTTTTTTCTTTGTTATCTTTCTTTCCATTTACATTCTTCCACTGTTTATAGTGTTTTCTGGGTTCTACTTATTTCATTATGTATACATTCATATGAGTCTTCCCGTGCTTTGTTGAGTCTTTTATTTTTATCATTTTTAAAAATGGAATTATATTCATGCAGCTACGTGGCACAGCGGATAGAGTGCTGAACCTGGAGTCTGGAAGTCTCATCAGACCAATAGCAGACATAGTTGATGCAAAGATTTATTGTTAATCATCAGCTTTTCTTATCCTAATCACAAAGATTTTGTTCTTACAAAAGCTTTGTAATTTTATGCAATTGAATTATCTGTTTAATTTTTGTACTTGCCCCCTATCTCTCTTGTTTTGGTAAGAATTCTTCCCCTAAACTTGAGTGTGGCCAAGAATTGGAAATTGAGGGGATGCCCATCAATTGTGGAATGGCTGAACAAATTGTGGTATATGAATGTAATGGAGTACTATTATGCTATAAGAAATTATGTGCAAGCCAACTTCAGAAAAAAACTGGAAAAACTTATATGAACTGATGCTGAGTAAAATGAGCAGAACCAGGAAAATATTGTACACAGTAACAGCCACACTGTAAGATGACTGACTTTGACAAACTTAACCCTTCTCAGCAATGCAAGAATATAAGACAACTCCAAAAGACTAACAATGGAAAATGCTGTCCACATCCAGAAAAAGAACTATGGAATCTGAATGCAGATGGAAGCTTACTATTTGCTCTCCTTTTCTTTTGTTATTTTGTTTTGTTTCATATTTCTCATGGTTCCTCCCATTAGTTCTAACTCTTCTTTACATTGTGACTAATGTGAAAGTATGTTTAATATGAATTTATAAGTAGAGCCTATGTCAGATTGCATGCTGTCTTGGGGAGGGGACGGTGGGGAAAAAATTCAAAACTCAAAATCTTATGGAAGTAAATGTTAAAAATGAAAAAAATGAATTAATTATTTAGTTAGGAAAAAAATAATTCTTCCCCTAGCTATAGGGGTTCAACACTCTGAAGACGAAGCAGATGTTTTTCCTCTGAGGAACAATATTTTTCATCTACAAGTACTCTCAGGTGAGAGACAATCTAAAAACAGCAGAAAAAAAGAATAAAGTAGTAAAGGTAGAGACTAACTTCTGGTTAAGCAGCAACAACTTGGACTAAAATTTGGCAGCTATTTTTTGACATGATACAACAACAGCAAGGTCTGCTACCTTCCCAGGGCCTGAGTCCAAGGAGTGACAGAGAACCTCCCAATACATGTCAAACCGGATGACTACTACCCACTTCTGGTGATTTACTTGGGAATAAATTATACTTCCAGAAAGAACCTAGAAAATTGTCTTAGATGACAAACTGAAAGCCTTGGTGAGTGAGGTAGATAGTTTTTCCTTCACCCATGCCCAATTGAAAACAAGGGATACAGAAGAGAATCATGGATTTGGGAAAGGAGTAGCTAGTTAAGGGAGCAGCTGGTAAGGCAACTGAAAATAGAACGTGGATTCCTGGGCTATCATTTAAAATATAGGAATAAGAGATTCCTGGCCAGGGTTGGAGTACAGTCAACAAGAATCAATTTTTTTAAAAAAGCAAATATCTTCTTGAAACCCTACAAGTTTAGCTTAAAGAGCTCTAAACTGAAAAGGAAGAGAGAGAAAACTACATGCATATGTGTGTATATACATATATATATATGTATACATATATATGTAGGAATAGCAGAGAAAGAATAGGCATAGGGTTAATATGGAGACAAAATCCAAGAAATGAGCCAGTAATGAAAACTATGATTTCCTACACAAATGAATAAAATATGAGTAATAAGCAAGATGAACTAGGGATCCCAATAATGAGAAGACAAATTATGACTGAGATCTTGATGAGACTTGATTGTATAAGGTTCATAATTAGAATTTAGCTCTGGAGTGATACAAGGGAGAAGGAGCAGGGTTGTACTATGGTTTAAGAAAATATGCTCATATGAGGAATTCCAGGAACCAGAGGGGAGAAGAATGATGAAAACATATTATTTACTATATGAAATGGCACTCTGGAAGAAGTGGAATACTGGGGAAAATCTAGGGGATATATAAAACACAAAAGCTATAAATTAAAATTGTTTTTAAAATGAAACAAAAAGAACAGAACATTCATACTAATCTTTTTTTTCTTTTTTTGACAAGATTACTAGAACTTAAAGATTAGTAGGGATACATATAGTGTTACCTAGATTTTAGTTAAGCAATAAACATTCTCTTATGTTATTCTTGTTGAGAAGATGGAGAGATAGTCTAGTTAATGCTATAATGAGGTGGATTTGAAAGTAGTTGAATGGCCAGATAGAGTTCATTAATGGTCCTGCTTTAACCTAGGAAGTCTCTGGCAGATTGTCCTGGGGATCTGTCCTTGGCCCCGTGCTCTCCTTACCAGTGACTTTGACAAAGGCAGATGGCAAGCTTATCCAATTTGCAGATGACACAAGACTGGGAGAAATAACTAACATACTGGATGACAGAATCAAGATCCAGAAGATTCTACTGCAACTAAGACAGTGCGGGGCACTTAGTAGACACTTAATATATTCTTCTTAATTGATTGATTGATCTCCATAAGCTAGAAGAGTGAGGCTAAGCTAATAAGATTAAAAGGGATAGACTGAAGAACTATGCTTGGATTCAAAACATGAGCATCACAAGTGCAGGATGGAAAAGGTGGCATGGCTAGGCAGTTTCTGCGGAAAAAAAAAAAAAACCAGATGAGGGAGTTTCCATGAACTGAATTCTCAACGTGATTCAACAATATGATGTGACAGCCAAAAAAGTTAAAGCTATTCTTTTTTTAAATTAATTAATTTTTAGTTTTCAACATTCACTTCCATAAACTTTTGAGTTTTTAATTTTCTCTGCCTCCCTCCTCTCCCCACCTCTCCAAGACAACATGCAATCTGATGTCGGCTTATTAAACACATTTTCACATTAGTCATGTTGTAAAGAAGAGGTAGAATGAATCCCCCCACCATGAGAAAGAAAAAAAAAACAACAGAAAGAGAGAGAGAGCAAATAGTCTGCTTCAATCTGCATTCAGACTCCATAGTTCTTTCTCTGTATGTGGAAAGTATTTGCCACCGTGAGTCTTTTGAAGTCTTAGATTCTTGCATTGCTGAGAAGAGCTAAATCTATCAAAGTCAGTCATTGCACAATGTGGGTGTTACTATGTGCAGTGTTCTCCTGGTTCTGCTCATTTCACTCTGCATCAGTTCAGATAAGTGTTTCAAGGTTTTGCCAGTCTCCCCTAGCTTCCCTGACTTCATTGAGGAGCCACTCAAAACCTACCTTCTATAAGAAACCTTTCTTGATCCTCCTCAATGCTGGTGTTTTCCCTCCATTGATTATCTTCATTTTATCTTGTCTGTATCTTATTTGTACACTGTACATGGAAACATTATTTTAATGTGGCCTCCATTAGACTGTAAGTTTCTTGAGAGTAGGGACGGGGTTCTGTGGTGTCTGTGTGTATGTGCCTGAACATGCATGTACTTTGTTGGTATACCCAGCGCTTAGCACAGAGCTCAGCAAAAATAGATACTTAATGTTTATTGACTTGACCTTACTAAACTGGACTACATTGAGAGGAGCATAATATCCAGGACTAAAGAGCTGACAGTCCTACTACTCTGTCCCAGTCAGACTACATCCAGCACACTGCATTCAATTCAGGACCGCACATTTTGGAAGCTAATAGAAAATCTGGAGTGAGTCCAACAGAAGGTAACCAGAATGGCAAAAGGACCGAAGAACACGTCACAAAATGATCTTTCGAATCAACTGAATGTCTTCCTCCTGGCTAACCACTCTAGAGAACATGTCTTTAAAGACATAAGTCCCCATTATTCTCATTGGTGGGTGACTGTCTCCCCTGGAACAGTATTTCAACTTTCTCTTTCTACCTCCTCATTAACTGCCTTGCCTCCCTCTCCAGTTGTGGAACTATGAGTCATGACCAAATCAACTCTCTCATTGTTCTTGGATGTAGAATGTTCATCTACTCTTCTATAGCCCCCACTCACCATCCTTGTAACTTTCCAGACCAAGACACCCTTCCCTGGCCAGAACTTCATGTGTGTGGTTGTTTCTCTCATTTGAATGTAAGTTCATTGAGGGAAGGGACTGTACTTGCTTTTGTATTTTATATTTCTACAGTGCTTAGCACCTATCGTTATAAATGCTTCTTCCTTCCTCTTTCCCTTCCTTTCTTCCTCCCTCCCTCCCTTCCTTCATTCCTTCTTTTCCTCATTTCTTTCTTTCTTCCTTCCTTCCTTCTTTTCCTCATTTCTTCCCTCCTTCCTTCCTATTTAACCTGGATATATTTGACTTGGGGGTAACATGATAATAGTCTTTACATATTAGAAGGACTATCATGTCAAAGAAGGATTATCCTGCTTGGTCGCAGAGGGCTGAAAAAGGAGAATAATCTCAAAAATGTGAAAGCAGATTTAGGCTTGATATAAGGAGAAAGAAACCCACCAAACATTTGTTGTCATTCTGTCATTTCTGTCATTATATCTGACTTTTCACAACCCCATTTGGGATTTTCTTGGCAGAAATACTAGCGTGCTTTGCCATTTCCCTCTCCAGTTCATTTTACAAATGAAGAAACTGAGGTAAACAAGATTAAGTGACTTGCTCAGGGTCATCAAAAGTGACCTAAGTGAGTACTTATCTACTATTTCACCTAATTGTAGGAGGCACAATATTGAAGGGGCACTGACTCTAAAGGACCAAGTTCATAACGTTTGTAGAAGCTCCTGAGGCCAGAAAACTTGGGACCCAAATATGCAATAGTTTGGGAATTCAATTTTGAGGGTCATGAACAGGTAGACCAGTGGTTCTCAACATTCCTAATGCCAGACCCTTTAATACTCATATGTGGACGCATCTGCATGTGGGCAGACCTGCCTGGAGATGGATAGAGGAGCAGTGTCTCGGTTCCTAAGACCATCGGAAATATGTATTTTCTGATGGCCTTAGGCAACCCCTGTGAACCAAAGGGGTTGTGACCAGCAGGTTGAGAACCACTGAGGTAGACTATGAAGTGAACCTGAGGGGTTATTCATCCTGAAGACAATAATAAGCAGCTGCAGCATCATGCCACGCATTTATATGGCACAGTAAGGTTTGCAAGGCACTTTACATATGCCGTCTCACTTGATCCTTACAACAGCCCTGTGGGGTACAGGCTATTATTTTACACATGAGGAAACTGTGACTCTCTGGAGGTGAAATGGTTTTCCCAGAGTCTTACATTGCTTCCACCTGGCAGGCAAGCCAGGAAATGCTAGAGGGGTATCAGCACAGTTCTGAACATAGTTAAAGGCAGGACTAGATATATCCCATAGGCTGAGCCAAATCTTCCCAAACCGATTCACATTGGCAGGCATATTCCATGACGAGTCCTGGCTTATGGCATAAAAGGAGCTGGCATTTTCTACCACTGCTCCTTGCTCCTGCCTGAACTAGCAAAGTCCCTCCAACTCTAAACCTATGATCCCATGATCTCTAATTCCTCAAATTCACCATTTGTTTCCTATTTGAAAATCAATACATCTGTTAGTTCTCAGTCTTCTTGTATCTCTGGGATTCTCCATGCTTTCTCAAAGACAGTGTCTCTGATCACATGTGTCCATCCATCGCACAAAATGAAATGTAGTTCATCTGGAACTCATCCCTAGTATCTGGACCCTCTTTTATGATCCCTTCTCTCTCTTCGTGGTGGTTGCTTAACCTTTCCAGTTGGAAGACTCTTCTCTGAGGTTGAGATATTGATGTTCCAGTTCCCATCATGCATAAAACATTGAGCATGTTATCTTTTAATGCATTACTTGGTTAAGTAATGATTAATAAATTAAGCAAACAGTTCAAATAAATAAAGACTACCCTTTGTGACAGAAGTATAAATATGACCTTAGTAAGTGAATTTGCCCATTATCATTCCCTGTTTTATGTTTTTGTATGTGTATATCCAGCCCAGAGTGGCGCTAATATGGCCCAGTGAGTAGGAGGGTATGATTAAAACATCTCAACTATAAAAAGAATTGTCATGGGCAGAGATGTCTTGTGAAACAAAAGGTCATATCTTAGATATCTACCATTCCCCTTAGTAGAGTATTTCCCTGAACAACTACTTTGTGTTGACCTCCCCAGCTTTGTGATGTTGCTAGAATCTCTTCCAACCTCTGTGTGACCCTTGGATTTGGTTACCTTTACAATCTCTGGTTTGACTTGATATAGTATTTTCTTTACTGGATCATGACTTAGATCATCTCCCTTTTCCCCCAGAGAGTTCTCTCAGTAGACCAAGGTCTAATTGCCCTTAATCCCCAACAGCATGAATTCCCCCACCTTTCCCATTCCATATCCCCTAGGAGCAGGAATCCGATTGTCTTATTTTCATCCCCAAACTAGAACAGACCTGCTCCCACACTTGCAGCTCTGACAATGGCCTAGTCCATCACTTGTTGCCCCCTAAAAGCCCATCAGCTGCAGAAGTGGGGGTGGTAAGGGATGTGTGCAGAAATTTGGGGGGATAGGCTACAAATCCACAAGACCAGACCATGACACTACAACAATTGAACTAGACCTTCATGTAAATACCAATCTTCCTGTGAGTTTAGAAGTCGTCTGGGAAGTGAGCATTTCTCAAAACGTGGTTTCTCTTCCCCCCTGCCTATCAGTAGCCCAGGAAGTTCCTCAGACTATTTCACTGAGTAAACAGAGCACTTCTCTGGATTTCTGGGCCTCTATAGATAGCTTATGGCCCTCCAACTCCAGATATGCCTCACATCTTGGGCCAAGACAATCTTAGATATACTCTACATGGTGGGACCAACTGCTTATTGAGTCACCACCTCCCTTGTGGGAAACAGCTTTCATTGGACAAGGTGGAAGGATCCTAACACCTCCTTCCTGTTAACTAAAATTGCCAGACAACAATTAATTGATCATAGTCAAAGAGTATTGATTAATAGTTTTGTATGAAGTATAGGGAAGTGTCTGTCCTAACTCAGCCCTGTCCCCCTACATCAAAAACCTAGACAAATACTGTTGATAATAGGGCACATTTATATAATATTTTAATGGTTACAAAGTATACTTTCTTTACAAAAATCCTTTATAGCTAGAGAGTGCCAATATCAACATTCCCATTTTGTAGATCAGGAAACTGAGTTGCAGAGGGATTAAATTACATTGTTAATAAGAACAAGGGGTAGATTTGGAACTCAAAGGCGGGTTTTCTTGGCTCCATATCCACGGTTGCTTCTAGTGCTAGACGCCGTACATGAAGCATATTTATCAAATTTACCAGTCACACAAAGCCAACGAAGATAGATGATCCGATGACAGAATACAATTCAAAATGATCTTGATAGACTGGAAATCTGTAGTGAAATTGATAAGATGAAATTTAATATGCATGAATATAAATTCCTATGTTTGGGTTAAAAAACTCAATTGCATATATGTGACATAGTAGAGGCCTAACTCGGCAGCGGGTCATGTGAAAAAGATCCAAAACTTTTGAGTGACTATGAATTGTAATTTGAGGCAGAAATATCACAGGTTAATAAAGGTTAATAAAACTTTAAAATGAATGAACAGAAATATAGAATTTAGATTAGGGAAAAGAATAATCCTACTATGTCTCAAATTGAACAAAGTTGGAATATTGTTTGATGAATATTTGATTTGATGAAATGAAAATTTGGATGATACCCTTTCATAAGAAAACTGACAAATTATGGTACGTTTAGGAGAGGCTGATCAGGATGGTGGGGGGAATCGGAAAACCCTATCAAGTAAAGAATTGCTAAAGAAGGTATAGCTGGTTAGCACAGAGAAGAAAAGACTAAAGAGAGAATTAATAGCTACCTTGTAATATTTGAAGGGCCTTTATATAGAAGGAATAAACTTTTTCTGTCTATGTTGCTTCAGAATTAGAACTAGGACTAAAGTGAGGACTAATGAATACAAGTTATAAGGAGCCTGATTTGGGCTCTCTATGAGATTAATGCTTAATTAATTAAATATTAATTAATTTAATTAATTATTAATTTAATTTAATTAATTAAGGATATTAAGGATTATTTTAATTAGTTAATGATTAATGCTTTCCAATGATGAAATGATTTTCTCAGTCTAGTAGTGAGATTCTCGTCATTGGAACTATTCAAGCAGAAGTTGGATGACTGACCAAATCATCATTTCTTAATGGAGACCACATCTTACATTGGATAGAAGGTTGAACTAAATAATCTTTAAGACTGTCCAACTTAAAATTCCATAACTTTATCAAAAGCATAGAATTTTTCTTAAATTAAGAAAGTAATTGTTTTACACTCTTTAAAGAACTATAGAAATGTGTTATATTATTATTGTTAATAACATATATTAAAGTGCTTATAACATATAGAGGGTTAATAACATACAGAGAGGGCTATGATTTCACTGATACAGGTGAGGAAATTTTCTCTACCAGCTGATGCGTTTCCTACAAATTATGGTCTTATATAGAGTGCCTAGGCTAGAGCTGAAGAGGCTAAGAACCTAGCCCAGGATCACACATATCCAATATGTATTGGAAGCTGGAACCCAGGTCTTCCTGATTTTGAGGCCAGTTCTATATTCACCATGTCACAACACCCATCTTGCACATAGTAGGTACTTAATAAAATTTGGTAGAATCTAATTAAACAGGGGGAATCAACTGACTGATATTAAGGATATATTAAGTATGAATCTGGAAGGAAATCAGATATTCATTTTAACAGGCAGAGGTAAAGAGGGAGAACATTCTAGGCACAGCCAATGCAAAGTTGTGGGAATGATCTGATGAAAAGCCTTTGGGAAAGCATTGACTTTAAGTTGGATATCCAGGAGTGGAGATTGGCTTGCAAGGAATCATCCACACTCTCCCACCCACTCCTTCTCGTGACCCCATGCATTTATTTAGCTCGAGTCCCAGATGCAGTCTGCCATTGAGGAATAGTGCAAAGACAAGTGGCCAATACAGGGACTGAACCTGCCACACGGGGCTCCCTGGCCCTGGCGCTGAGCTGAGAAGCCGCCAAGGAGCTGGGAAGCACCAGCAGAATATCAATCATCAGACCTCAGCTTACTGGGATTACTTGACCATAAGGGACCGGGAAGACTCTTCCAGTTTTCGGTCAAGTAGCCCCCCTCTGTATGCAGAGGGCATGTGCGCATAGCAATGTGGTTACTCTGAATCTCACACTTATTAGTATGTTTCAGGTTGCCCAGTTTGCCACTAATGTTTGCTATGATCCAGTGCCAGGAGAGCCCTCAGCCTCAAGAGACAGTGAGAATATGTCTGCCTGATGAATCCCAAACCCTCACCCCTGAGCAGCTTCTTTGGGGCTGAATGGAAACATTATAACAATTTAATTACCTTTCACAAATGCAGCCTCCGAAATCACACTCCCTTTTGCCAAAATGCCATTTCTCAAAGAGGTACAGGAAGAGGGGTCCTGTTCGTCCAGGGATGAGAAGCAGAGTCCTTGAAGAAATGGAACCTATTTTAATTAAGTTTCAAAAGTGACATACTATCCCCTGACCCACATATACACTGAAAGTGTCCTTTTTGAGCCAGGCCAAGTTTCCATCGCTGCCGGAGCTGGGCCCTTTACCGTGTGAGCTCCATGAAGCCAGGCGATGGGTTTTGTTTTGTTTTTAATAAAAAGGCCAATAATGGGGCCTGCCAATAGGCATTGTCTTCCCCAGTCTAAAGTGTTTGAAATTAATTTATCCGCTTAGGATGGTGTATAAATTTCTCATTACGAGTGTCAGTGATGAACAAGAAACCATTCCAAAAAATGTATTGGGGCTCATGCCAAGCCCTGGGCTCCAGGTCTCTTGCCGAGCCTCTGCCCGGTACAAAGGATTTCACACAGTCAGGAGAGTTAGCTATGCATGCTTTCCCGTTGCCGGGGCTCAGCCAAATACCCTGTGAGAACGACACGTATACACACTTTGTTTTATTATTCCGCACAGATGCTTTTTTGTTTTATATTTCAAGCTTTGTGGGGTATAATGCAGGGTGTTGTTTTCTGTTGTATGTGTATTTTTTTTCTCTCCATCTCCCAGTCACTAACCTCCCCCACCCCCACAAAGGGATAGGGTAAGAGGGAGTGAAAACCAGAAGATGGAAGCTTTTCCAGAAAGGCTTGTGGTGAATTAGATAAACAGAGTCTCTCTGGTTTGGGGGTAGGGGAGAAAAAGATGATTGGGTAGCCTGAGGAGAGGTGGGGGAAAGGGGAGAGGAGGAGGAGGAGGAGAAGATGGGTCCTTAGCTCCTCCCAAATGGAAAATGGTGCCAATTAGACTAGATTGGTCAGTGACCATACCAGAATGAACTCTAGTCTGAAAGAATGAATGCACCAAAAGATACACATTTTCTGGCTTGCTTTGTCATGTTGCTTTCTCCCCCACTTACACCCTGCACCTGCTCCTGCCACCCAAAACACATATACCTCGTCTCCTAATTTCCCTCAGAAAACTTCACTTCCCCTGTCCCTTGCTCCATGGCCTCTTACGGCCAGTTCTTTTGAAGATTGTTGGGTGAGCGATCACTAGGTAGGATAGGCTACTCTTAGCTTGCTCCCTACCTGACAAACTAATAGTTCTCAAGTGAGCAACGTGCTGTTCACTCTGCCCTCTCTGGTCTCTCTGTTGATGTTTGTTTATGTGTGGACTCTGTTTTCTTTGCCTTGGTACCAAGAGGTAAGTGAACAAAACAAAAGAGAGAAAGCCAAGTCAACTCCTTATAAGACCACTGACAGAGACTGAGATTACCTCACAAGTGAGTTTGGACATAGTGGGGTTGGTCAAAGGGCAGGGCTCCACCCAAGTAGGTGAGAATCAATTTGCTTCTCTGGGTCTCAGTTTCCCCATCTGTTAGATGAAGAGTCTGAATAAGATGATCCCTAATGGCCCTTCCAGTTCTAGTGTTCCCGGGCTTCTGTGATGAAAGTGACAACCCAGATAATCAACCACTGAACCAATGGTAGCCCAGAGAAAGATGGACTGGATTCTTCTGAAGCTGAAGGGGCTTCTCCACTGGGTGGCCCCCCAACACTGTATGCTTTTTTTGGAAGTTGTGCCTGAAAAGCCACTTGCTGGCATTCCCCCCACCTCTACCCACAATAACCTTTCCTGATTTCAAAAAGTCTCCATAGCAGAAAGAACAAATAAAGGAGTGAGGTGACCTATTCAGAATGCCCTCCAGAGTAGTCAGGAGACTTCTTATCCACCTCCTCCTTAGGAGAACCTTCCACCTCTCTCATCTCACCTGGCTCTCTGTCCAAACAGAGCCAGGGAAGGCAGGGATTGGTGCTGATCTGTAAGAGGCCCCTCGGCTTTGGATGCCTGGCAAGCAGCTCTACTCCCGGGCAGGCAGCCAGACAGCAGTCCCTAAAGAGGTGCCCTCATTAAAGGCAGCATGGTCCAGTGGGCAGGGCATCAGACTAGGCATCTGGAGGCTTGGGTTCCAGTCCAGCTCTACTGCTGATTTGCTAGGTGACCTTGAGCAGATTACTTAACCTTTCTATGTTCCACCTGCCCTCTGCCCTCACTCTTTGGGAAAAGTTCCAAGTCTTTCTCCTAGATAAGAGAGGATCACAGGATCTGTGATTCTAACGCCTGAAAGCCTTCTTCATCTTGTCACCTTGTCCTGCAGACTTTTCAGTTTTTGATAAATACAACCATTGCAATCTTATTCAAAGGAACCCAAGAAATACATTGCATTTTCTTTCCTCCTCACAGTTTCCAAGATCTAGACCTGATATCACCTTGGAAAGACTTGATGCTATCATTAGAAAAGCAGAACCAAGGGAGGTTCAAGACCAGAAGGTATCCCCTGATAGGTCCAGGTTATTCTCTGAACAGTTTGTTTTTCCCAAGCCTCCAATGTCCCTTATCAACATAACCTCTGATTCAGAATTCCCCACAGGCATTCAGTGTTCTGGGATTCCCTATAAAATCCCAGTCTTTCACCAGGATCCCCATCTGGGCTTGCCTTCTCTAGCAGACACCACAGATTAGTCCCTTTCCCCTCCCTTGTACTTCTCCCTGTCAAAATGTACCCTTCTCCAGGTTACCTTCAAGTTCTGATAGACCTGTGGCAAAGCAGATCAAAGAATCCAGGTTCAGGTGTTAGGAGCTGATCATTGCATAAGGTCATCATGTCTTATTTACATTTTCATTTTGAGCCTGCTCTGCCTTAGTATGAAAGGAAGGGAACAAGCAGTAATCACATACTATATGCCAGGAACAGTGTGAAGTAAGCTCATCTCATTTGATCCTCCCAACACCCGTGGGAGGTAGGTGCTATTATGATCCCCATTTTACAGCTGAGGAAACCAAGGCAAACAGCAGGTAAGTGACTTGCCCAGAGTCACACAGCTAATGTCTGAGGTCAAATTTGAACTCAGGTCTTTCTGACTTCAGGCTCAACACTGTAGCCACTGTGCTGGCTAGAATGGGAGTGAGTTAAAGTAGACACTTCAGGGTCCTCATCAGAGAGAAGACATTTTCAGAAAAGCAGACTTTCCCAGAATTCCACAAATCTCATTGCTGGACATTCACCCAATCAGAAATAAGTCCAGCAGCACTGAATATAACCTAGGTTTCAAACCTTCCTTTATTTTCCTCAAAAAAGATCTTTTTTCTTGAAATAAAAACCTTTAAACTTATAGATGTAAATCCTTCTTCTCCACCATCTCCTCACTAATTCATGTCTTCCCCGAACCTTTTAAGTGTTTTGCCTAGGGGTCCAAGAGCTAGACTCTGAAACTTGAAACAACAACATATAAAAGGAAAAGATGGGCCTCAAGGATGCCAAAACATTTGACTGAAGTTACAAAAAAGTCAGTTCAAAATTTGGAAAGTCAGTTGTCACGTCACAGCATTGGACTTATATAATCAGGGAGACCTGGGCTCAAATACTACCTCATTCAATCAATAAGCACTTTCTTAAAGCACCTCAGGCTGCTCATTGGAGATATAAGTACAAAGAATGAAGCAATTTCTACTAGAAATGAGCTTACGTTAGAATGGAGGAAACAAGAATACGTATAAACATATATAGCAAAAATACATAGGAATATGTACAGAATAGTTCAGTAAAGCCAGCTTGGGCAGGAAGACATTAGCAGCCGGGGGAATAGTGAAAAGCTTCATGAAGAAGAGAGCACTTAAGTCTTAAAGAAAGAGAAGGACTCCATTGTAGGGGAAGAAAGGAGAGAGTGCATACCAAACAAGTGGGATGGCCAATGCAAAGCCATGGACGTGGGCAGCAAAGTCTTGTGTGTGACAAAGAGAAAGCCAATCTGGCTGGACTGCAGAGTGAGGAAGGGGCAACAATAATGTCCAATGAGGAGGGAAAGATAAGTGAGGGCACGTTATAAAGGGTTTGGAATGGTGAACAGATGAGTTTATATTTTATCCTAAAGTCAACAGGATGCCACTTGACTTGAAGGAATAAAAGGGTAATCCCCTTGGACACAGACTCCAGGGGAGTTGGTTAATGTCTCTAGGTTGAAGTTTCCTCATTTATAGGATGAGAGGGTTAGACTCAATGACCTGTAAAGGACCTTTCATCCCTGATTGTTGAGGATGCTTTGGCTGCAGAGTCCCCTACCTCACCCATGGGGGTAGGGAGGCTGAGGGGAAATAATAAAGCATAAAAAGCCATCATCCTTGTCCTCATGCAGCTTATGAAGCACTCATGTGCTGAGCAAGTTACCAACAAACCTGGGGGAAAAAGAAAACAGGTACTCCATACTTCTACATGGAAGACGATATGATGGATCTTTTTAATGGACCAGAAGAAAAGTGCCCCCATTGGTCGGTAATGGTTTTCCAAGCCAAGTCCAGTAGAACCAATGGACATATTTAAAGAACAAGGAACAAGAAATGTAGAGAGGAGATCAGAGAGACAAAATCAAAGGGAAGAAAGAGGTAGGAGAACAGCAGAAGAGGTAATGGTGGCAAATAAAAGTTACAATGGGGACAGCAAGGAAGTGAGCAGTAGAGAGGAAAGGAGGGTAGAAGGAACAAGAATTTATTAAACACCTACTATGTGCCAGGCACTGGGCTGTGTTTTACAAATATTATCTAATTTAAAGGAAAAAAAATAACTATAGAAGAGAATTGGTATGCCTAAGAGGTGGACGGAAGAGAAGAACATCTACTAAAAGCGTTCTGGAGCTCTGGAAGCACTTGATGTTGGGGCAAAAACATGCTCCAAAGGCATTATTGTCTTATATGTTGTCCTAAAGGCCAGTCCTAAAACCAAATAAATAAGAACTTAAAGAACACCTAGTCCAACGACCTCATTTTACAGATAAGGAAAATGCCATAGATGAAAGTGACTTCTCCCTGGTCATACGGTAGTAAGCAGAGACAAGACTCAAATCCGACTCTACAGGCATTATCTCGTCTGATCCTCTCAACAGCCCTGAGAGGGAGATGCTAGTATCACCTCCATTTTCCAGTTAAGGAAACCGAGGCAAACAGGTGAAGTGAATGATCTAGGGCCAAACAGCAGAAGAGGTGGGGCAGGGCAGGTGGGTTTGGGGAAGAGTGTCTGCGAGAGTAAGAAGAAGGCATTTGGTGGAAGCCTTTAAATGTTTGCTTGAGAAATCAGGATTTGGTGGCAGCTAGGTGGCACAGTGAATAGAGGTCCGGCCCTGGAGTCAGGAGGACCTGAGTTCAAATCTAGCCTCAAACGCTTGACACACTTACTAGCCATGGGCAAGTCACTTAACCCCAATTGCCATGCCTTCCCCCCTCTAAAAATTAAAAAAGAAAAAGAAAAAAAATTTGGATTTGCTGTAACATCTATTGCAAGCAAGCTTGGAGATATTTATAACCTAGGCAGGGAGGCCATATAGGAGGCTGCTTGAGTCCTGCTATAGTAACCTAAGCACAAGTTAATAAGGTCCTAGAATTGGCAGAAATGGGACAAATTCAGAGGTTTCCAAATTGCTAAATGTGTATGATGTATGGAGAGCAAAACCATAACTAAATTTGCACCCAAGGCAAGAATAAGATAAAACTGTATAACACCTCCCATCCTAATGGTATGGTGTGTTTAGAATAGAAGATGCCAATTTTTCCAGTTTTGTTTTTTTTTTTGCCTCCTGCATCCCACAGTTTCATACACCTGAAAAAAATGCTTCCCTTGCCTCACCTTTGTTAGGGTTCTGCTAGAAACAACACTCTGGTTTTGATGTCGGAATATCTAAGTTCAAATCCCAGCCCTGACGCTAGTTGTGCGACCTTGGACAAATCATTTCATCTCTCTGAATTTCCGCTTACTCGTCTGTAAAATGGGGGTAATGATATTTGCCAGACTTCATAGAGTTATTGCTAGGAAAGCACTGTATAGACCTTAAAGCACTGTATAAATGTGTCGTTATTTTTATCCTAAAGCACAAACGTGTCGATGACTGAGATTTTTACTTTCCCTCCAGACGTTTTGGCACGGTAGTTATGGCCACCAAATCGATAGAGCCAACCTTAACGTTGCCAATCTAATCAGAGA
>CM053596.1:219653245-219669579 GCA_028646575.1 Pseudocheirus occidentalis | reverse complement strand
TTAGAGAGCAGACCAGGGGAGGGGCTCTACAGTGGGATGGCTGTTTTGGGGTTGGGGTAGGGGAAAGACGGGGAGAAAATTTGTAATTCAAAAATGTCATGAAAATGAATGATGTAAACAAGAAAACAAATGAAATTTATTACAAAAAAAAAGAATGATGTGGTTTGAAAGTGGCCAGTGAGGGCTGTCTGTTTTCAAACATCATCTAGATCACCTGTTGTAATGCTTTATGTTCTATTACAAGCTCTGGTTTCAATGGCTCCTCACCCTAATGGAAACAAGAGACTGAAACAAACATCATCCCAGAGTTCACCAGTTGGTGATTCCTTTGGAAGTCAAATCTCTGGGACCATGTTTTTGGAGGCTTCTACAAGAGAGAAGCCAGAAGATGGAATGAGCAGCCTTATTTATTCCTTACCATGTGGGAAGAAGGCAGGCAGGGGTGAGCAGGGTGCCCATTCTCTGGCTGCTGGTTCTCCTGACTTGTCTCCACAGATGGAAAATCTCAAACTGCAGACAATGATGAATGCAGGCTAAGAAGTGAACTCTCCCCCCGACCCCTCATCCAAGAACTGATGGAGTGTGCATGGTGAGACCATGGAGCGACCAGAAGGACCTTGTGCTTCTCCCCAATTGTCTGTAAAAGCAGGAGAAACTGAAAGTTTTTATCTCCATTTAGCTAGCAGACCGTTTGTTTCCCCCTTGGGGAAAAGGGTAAGCCCAGGAAGAGAAAGTGATTCTGCCCTGGGGATCTGTAGTCTGAATAGCTCATTTGAGATCGTATTCCCTTTGATCATTGTCCTTTCACTGATATTATTTTATTCCTTAGTTTATAGAAAATACAATTTGGTGGTCACTAAATCCTTGACTAGTGTTGGCTTCCTCTGGTTGCTCTACAATTTCACCATGCAATGTGAGTATCTATGTATCTATGTATCTATCTATGCATCTATGTATCTATCTATATCTGTATATGTATATATCTATCAATCTATCTATCCATTCATCCATCCTTCTATCTATCTACCTACCTACCTACCTGTCTACCTCTCTCTTTCTCTCTCTCTCAGTGTATGCATATAGCATATGTATATATTCCTGTATATACACATGCCTAGGTCTGGTAGTGCCTACAGTATCTGTATGTTTTGTGGGATGCCCAACCACTAAACCTCTTTCTGTAAAGAAAACATTCTTTACAGTTCTCACATGCCTTGTAAGTGGGGTAGGAATGAGGGGGAAGCCTATGCCCAGAGTAGGAACTCTGACATCCAACTTTACTTCTGTCTGACACCCTTCTCCTCTAGGTTCTATATCACATACCCCCTGTCATGCCACAAGTGGGTGCCCCAAACCTACCCACTTAGGTACCCATCCTCTTCAAGGTTACATTATCATTATAATTTTGATCACGATTTCTAATCTTCAAGAATCCTCCATTTAAATGCAAATGCTGTAATTTCTTAATGGGGAATAGTTAAAAGACTTGAAGTGGTTGTGGAGATGGGAAAAAAAAAGTGGAAGGGGAAAGCTGAAAGTAAAGGCAGAGGTGTCTGGGAGTAGATTGGTCCATGGCACAATACTGTTGTGGCTCATCTTTGCCTCTGCTACCACTAACCTATGTACACATGTGTAGAAAATGTTAGTTCCAGGAAGGCATCTTGCTAATGTCAGCATTTTAAGGCTATGCCCACTGGAGGGCAGAAGAGACTTTACCTGGTCGGTACTGGTCTCAATGTCAGAAATGGTAAGGATTTCTGAGATCATTCAGTTCAACCCTCTCATTTTATAGATTTTGTAGATACAGGAAATCTAATCCAGAGGAAACCAGTTAGAGGTAGAGCTGGGTCTGGAACCAGTGGCACATCCTGAAACCAATGGAACACCATCATATAATGGAAAGATCAGAGGATTGAGGGGCACATGACCTTGGTTTCTAGGCCTGAGTTTCCTCACTGGTGAGATGAAGGGGTTAGACTAGATCAATAGTTTACAAAGTATGATCTGGGTACCCTTAGGGATCCCCAAGTCCCTTTAATGGGTCTGCAAGGTGAAAACTATTTTTATATGTAACTCGAAGATATTTTAATTCCTAAAGTGGTAAATATTGATAGATATTATCCAAATAAACAATTTTTAAGAGTTGTGCAGGGATGTGCTGGAGCCAGCTCAAACTGACTCTGGAAAGCTGATTGTTACATTTTTGGTACATGGATTTATACCTCAAAAATTGGCAAATGGTACAAATCAGCATTTACCTATTTTCAGAAAGTGATAAAAAATGTTAATTATGCAGATTAAACTTAAAAGTGTGCTAGGGATCCATTTTTTCAGAGTCAGTCATAAATGTTTTGCCAGCATACCACTGGGTATAGAGGGCCTGTGACCAAAAAATTTGAGAACTGCTGATCTCTGAGATTCCTTCCTGCTCTGACATTCCATGATTTCTTTTTTTTATTTAAAATTTTATTTTATTTAAAATATGTAGAATAAAACAAGTATTTCCATGACATAAAATAATAAAAACATGATTGCACATGGAACTGCAAATCTATTAGGTACAACTTTAAATATATTATATAAATGTTTTCTTATTTTTTTTCTTTTTTTCTATCTTGTGATTTCTTAAGAAACAACTAAAGAATGACATAGGAAAGAATACAGTTAAGTGCCAAAAGGTAGCACAGACTGTAAAGTGCTGAGGGATTTCAGAGGACGGAGGGATTGATGGGATTTGTGATGAAGATGTGGGTCTTAGTCTGGGTCCTTCAGGATGGGCAGTATATGAGGAGGTAGAGAAGAGGGAAGGGAAATAGAGGCATTTCTAGTGATGGGGAGGTATGAAGCTGAGTTTAAGCTTGACATATGTGGGGATAGTACAATATTCTTTCTATTATAACTAAAGACAGTTATAATGATAATGGTGGAAGAGATATAGTGAATTGTGAGTTTGCCTGGGAATCAGGAAAACATAGATTTAAGTCCCTTCTTTGACACTACTGACTATGTGACCTTGGGCAAGTCAAATAACCTCTCAGTGGCAAAATGATCTAAGACTAAATTGCAAAGAGGGACTGATCTCCTTGCCAGGTGTTTCCTACACCAATGAAATCACAGGTCTGGGGGACAATGTTAGTAACTGACATTTTTGCAGTGTCTTAAAGTTGGCAGAGCATTTCACATACATTGTCTCATTTGAGCCTCACAAATGTGTAAAGAGATGCTGCAGTAATTATGACTCATATTTTACAGAGGATTTTCATTGCCAAAGTTCAAAGACTTACCATGATCACATAGCCAGTGTCAGAGGTGGGATCTGAACCCTACTTTTCTTGACTTCAGGTCCTACATATTAACACCTATTTATTAGAAATACCAATCTGGGGCAACATTGGGAAGCAGGCAAAGTTCGTGATCAGAACTCTGAGCCCTGCACTTGTACATTGAATATTTACTGTGTCCAGTCCCTAGCTAGGTGCTACAGAGGGAAGAAGACGAGGGGAAAGACAGAGCTCTTGCCCTCAAGAAACTTAAAATCTAGGTATGGATCCTGTAGCGTAGATGATCTGAACAGGTTTCAGGGAGGAGCTGGGAAGGCAGATGGACCTTGGAAGAACAGATAAGTGTGACATAAGAGGTGAGGAGATGGGCATGGTGACCTGTGCCTGTAATCTGCAACTGAGGCTGGTGGATCACTTGTTTTGAGGAGTTTTGAGCCGAAGTTGGACTAAAGTCAATTGGGTGTCCACACTGTCTGGTATCAATATTGTGAGCCCCACCCCGCCCCCAACCCTAGGGGGGAAGCCACTAGGCTGCCTAAGGAAGGACAAGTTGGGCCAGGTTTGAAATGGAGCAGGTCAGAACTTCTCTACCAATTAGCAATGGGATTGGGCTGTGGGGAGCCTCTGGTTCCCATCATAGGCAAAATAATGAGATCCAGTCTCAAAAAAGAAAGAGAAAGGGGGGAGAGAGAGACAGAAACAGACACATTCAGAGACAGAGACACAGAAGTGAGAGACAGAGGAAGAGAGAGAGAGGAGAAAAACAGAGACAGGAGGAAAGAGAGAAGAGAGAGACAGAGAGAAAGATAGGGACAGAGAGAGAGGAGCAGACAGAGAGAGAAGAGACAGAGAGGAGAGAGAAGAGGGAGAGAAGAGAGAAGAGAAAACAGAAAACAGAAAGAGAGAAAGAAAGAGAGGAGAGAAACAGACAGAGAGACAAAGACAGAGAAGGAAAGACTATTTCCTTACACTTCTGACTTTCATAGTCCTGGTCATAGGCACTCAGTGTCCTCAGGTTGCTTCCTAGCTACCCAGATCCTCCCCTCCATGCCATCCCCCGCAAAGTGTACCCTTTCTATCATTGCTCTATATACCAGACCTTCCCTATCCTCTCCCTTCAAAAAAATTTTTTTCCATCATCCACTTCCTCCAATAATCATAGCCAACACAGATGGTGCTTTAAGTTTTACAAAGCCTTTCACACAGGTAACTACTGTGTTTGAGCTCTCTAATCATTAGAAAGCTTTTCATTTCAAGCCAGAATCTGCCTCTCAGTAGCTTAGGCATTTGTTTTGCTTGAGCACACTCACTTTTCGCAACAGAGGGCTTTCATGTGGGGTGGGGAGAATAGGGAGGCAGTGATAATGATGCAATTCATCCCTCCCCCCGCAAAAAAAAGAGAAAGAAAAGAGCATGAAAACACGTATTTCCTTCTGCACCTACAGTCTACCATGTCCCCACCAAATGGGAGGAAGCATGCTTGATCATCAGGTGTTTATCTTCATAATTGGTTATTGCATTGATCAGAGTGGTTCTTAAACCTTTCAAAATTGTTTTTCCTTACAATGCTGCTGTTATTGTTTAACTTCTGCTCCTGATTCTTATCATTTCACTTCAATGCAATTCGCTGAAGTAACACCAGATTTCTCTCGATTCATCTCTCTTATTTTTTTTCCTGCAGCACAGTAATATTCCTTTACACACTACATTCAGATACCAAGATTTTTTCAGTCATTCTCCAATTGGTAGATACCACCTTGTTTCTAGTTCTTTTCTACAACAAGAAAATGCTGCTATAAATACTTCTGTGCATATGGGTCCTTTCCCTCCATCTTGGATATTTGGGGGGCATGTTCCTATTAGTGGATACCCCTGGGACAATGAGTATGCACAGCTTAGTGACTTTTTTGGGTATAGTTCAAAGTCTCTTTCCAGAATGAAAACTGGACCATGTTACAGCTCTACCAACAGTGAATTAATGTGCTGTCTTCCCATAACCCTGACAACAATTGATTTTTTTTTAGTAGCTTTGCCAAACTGCTGGGTGGGAGGTAAACCTCAGAGTCGTGTTAATTTTGAGTTTCTTTTATTATTAGTGATTTGGAACATTTTATATGGTTTTCAATAGCTTGGACATATTCCCTTGAGAACTGACTATTCCTTTGACCATTCATATGATATTACATATATGCTTACATTCCACAGAGAGTGGAATTTTCTGATCTTTAAAATATGTGCATCTGTAAAAAGTAATAGAAAAATATGAACCTCTGTGGATGATTGCATGTTGAGTCCTGGACAGCTGCTTCGTATGCTCTGCTGGGCACTCTGATGTGGTGTGAATAAAAAGGAATGAATTGAAATGAGTTGAACTAAGCTAGGGAGAAAAGGTTAAAATGAGCCAATCTTCAAGGCCAGCTGAAGTCCCACTTCTTCCATAAAAACTTTCCTGAAGAAACAAGACTGAATTTCCCTTCTAATAATTCCAAGCAGTGGAACCATGGGTAGGTTGCCTAACTTCTCTCTCAGTGTTTTCATCTGTAAAATGGGTAACCTAATACACAGAGTACACAATGGTGTTGTAATAATCAAATGGGATAATCTATTTCAATCACTTTGCTAAATCTTAAAGTGCTAAATACTGGGTCTCCCCAAAGTCTCCAGTAGCTTAAAACTGCACTAAGATTTTTGGAGTATCCTGTATAAATGACAGGTACTGCTACTATTGTGTGGCATTGCAGCATGGTATAGCAGATAGAATGTTCGACCTAGAGTTTAGGAGATGAGGATTCAAATCTTGCCCATGACACTTATTAAGTGTGTGACCTTGCATAAGTCATTTAACCTCTATATATCTTGGGCAAATACTTAGAATTTTTCTATTAAACCATCTCTGGATTGCCATCTGTGTTGTTGGAGGGAGTTGAAACATCAGGAGTTCCCTAAACTCACAAAATGATCATCACTGTTCCTTAGTTCTTCCATCCCAAGGCCTTTTCCTCCTTCTCTGAGCTCTCATTAACTCTTGTTTCCATCCCTCCTTTGTCCTTTAAACATAGACTGACTTCTATTATTTAATTATATTATATAATTATTATATAGAACTTTATATAGTATTATATAACAACATAGGCAGTCTCATGTAATAATAATAATAATAGCTTAGCTTTTCAGTTATGATGGTGTTGTTTCTCTAGATAGACACAAAGCTCTGGGATGGAGAATCAAAGGATCTGGCTTCTAAACTTGGTCATGCTGCTAATTACCTATGTGACCTTGGGCAAATCAGTTTCTCTGGGCTTCCTTTTACTTGTCCACCCAATAAAGGGTCTGGATTAGACATTTAAAGTTCTTTCCACTTCTAGAACCTTTGAGTCTATGAATTGTTTGTCCAGTCACGAGTGAGTTGGAGCCAGCTCAAACTTGTTGGGAGAGTAAGTTGTTAAATTCTCAGAGTGAGCATTTACACTTTGGACACCTGCCAATACTATAAATCAGAGTCTGATTGACTGTTTTGTTGATTTTTCCAGACTTATAAAATATAATAATGCAGATTTCCACTTAAAAATATTTTGTGTATATCTCCCCTCCACCAAGAGTTGGTTGTTAAATATTTACAAGCATACCAGTGTTGGTATCCCACTCATCACAATGCCTTTCACAGAAGAACTAAGGGCTCAGTAAGCATTGTCTAATGAATGGCTCTAGCACTCCTGCCTACTTCTCCTTTCTGAGTTTCTTTTGTCTTTTTCATTTTAATAAGTACTTATTGTACCACCCAAGATTCAGCTTGTCTCAAGGTCTGATTGGATAAATTTATTTATATTAAGATGTTGGGAACTAATGTGCTCCCCTCCCAAACTTGTTTCAATCAATCAACTAGCATTTACTAAATGCAGGCTCTGTTTCAGGCACCAGGAAATCCTAGGAAATGATTATGCAAAGACAAAAATAAATTGAACTCAGTGAGCTTATATTCTCTCAACATATATAAATATAAGTATATAAAAGATAATTGCAAAATAAAAAGGGTGTTTTTTATCAGAGAAGACATGAACAGATGGCAGTGGAGGGGCAAGGAGAGAATCAGGAAGGACTTTATGAAGAAGATGGCTCTTGAGAATTTGGATAGAAACTAGAGATTCTAAGAGTTGAAAGAAAAGTAGGATTATATCCCAGGCATGGGAAACTGCCAGTGCAAAGGTATGGCGGTAGGAGATAGAGTGTTATAAACAATTTCCAAGACAACAATGCTTAATCCAAAGGAGTGTATCCCTAATGTCTATATTTCAGGTATCAGTGATGTGTTTGGTGAGACATGAGCTTCCTCAGATCACATCATCCAGACAACTGCCTACCTTCCTATGCAAAATGTTTACTTAACTCCCAACTTCCTTTTTCTGTTCTTTTCTGGAGTGGCTACCACAGTCCAAGCCAACAGAACAATTTAGTATGATCCAGAACACTACACAGAGCTTCCATTGCTGCTCTGTCATCCATCTATTCAATCATTTCCATTCATGAAATAGCACTGTGCTAAGTTCTGGAGACAAAATAAACAGAGAAATAATGAATGAATGAATGAATGAATGAATGAATGAATGAATGGATGGATGAATGGATGAATGAATGAATGAATGAAAAACATTTATTACTCTATGTCAACCACTGTGCTAATTGTTGAAGGTACAAATAGAAAATTAAGACAGTCCCCATTCTCAAGGACCTCACATTCAAAGAGAGGAAGGAAACAGGTTTCAGATGCAAATAAGACAGAAGGTCCCATGGTACTGAGGGAAAGCTTTACAACTGATGGTAATGTATCTTCATTAATGTCATTTCCATTGACAAAACTATATATTGAATCATTTGACAGAGTCAAGGAATTTTGTGTTGATAACTTTCTTTTCCAAGACTTCTGTAACAAACAAGCCAACGAGGGTGCAAGCACTACAGCATCCACAGAGGCCAATGCTAGGCTGTATTTCCCTAAGGATTACTCTCCTGGAGGAAGGCTTAGTTGGAGGAAGAGCTGCAGCCTGGAGGTAGAACCAGGAAGTGGTTTGTGGGGCACTGTTGTTCTTGATACTCTTGGGCTTTTGATCTTGGACTATGCCACTAGAGACTGAGGGAAAGTGGTAGTTGAGGACCCACCTGACATATGCTGCCTCCTGTCTCTCCCTCAGGGTGCCTTGTTGCTTCAGTTAGGCTGATTCATCTTCTCAGTCATTGGTAATCAGTCATCAAATGATATGTGCTGTGAGCTGTTTCAACAGGACTAATCTGGTAGCAATGTATAGGAAGATTAAAGGAGGAAGGTAATGAAGGAAATGGGCCCAGCAAGGGAGATGGCCTGGGAGACAACTGAGGGTTTAAGGGACTGGAGGTCATGGGGCAGATGAAGAGTAGGGTTAGGTAAGGGAAGACAGAGGGATAGGGGAAAAGTCAATAGATTATTGGTTGTATAGAAGAATTTTTAAGTTCTTGAACATGGAGATGGTACATTTATGGGTGATGGCAAGATCTTTGTGTGTGGCTGAGGTGGTATAGAGGAATAGCTCATTGGAAGTTAAGTGGATTGAAGAAGAGAATAGTTATAGTATTCGAGGGAGAATCAGCATGTACGTTGGTATGAAGGTAGGGGTTTGAGAGGAGAGAAAAATTATAAGCCAGGTACTTAACTCATTGAAGAAGGAAGGAATGTGACATGGGAATCTGTAGACAGCAGCTAACAGGATTTTGGTTGGGTGGCATATATAAAAAGTGTGAACCTCAAAGGAAGAGAGATTATTGAGTGATGGAGGAAGGGATAGAAACTAGAACTGGCAGTAGGGAGAAAGGAGTATTCCAACTCCCCTGCCTTAACCAGTGAGGCAGGGAAGTGAGTGAAGATATAGCAGTATTAGAAAGGGTAGCCAAGGAGGCTGTGGCATCATGGGAAAACTATGCTTTATTAAGAGCTAGTAGATGGGAGAAATGGGAGAGGAATCGATTTAAGATTAAGGGAAGTTCATTGTTTATGGAATAGGCATTCCAGTGAGCATATCAGAAGCTCTGGGTGTACATCTAATCTGATAATAAGAATAATAACGCCCCTCATCCTACTACAACTTATAGGAAATATTTTGGACTTATGCTGAAGTATAGCTACCTAGAATAATGTAGCATGGATACCCAGGAGGGTGTGAGTGCCCAGGGGATGAGACCCTGGGACAAGTGGACTCCTTTCAGGAGCTTTGAAAGGAAAGAGTAGAGTAGGGACTGAAGGAAAAAGTCAAAGTAAGCCCTATGTGGCTATAAAAAGTAATGGGCAAGTCACAGGGATGGATGCCCTACTTTATGACAGATTTTTTAAAAATTGTAATTCATTAGGATGGAAAAATCCAAGTTGAGAGATGATATAGTTGAAGTCTATGAGTTCATGAAAATGATGAAGAGAGAGGATGTAGACTTGTTCACTTAATCTCAAAATAATAAGAATAATACCTCCTCTCTTCCTATTCCCCAGAGCTTAAAGGAAATATTTACAGGGGTTCTTAACTGGGGTTCCATGAGCTTGCTTTTAAATATACACAGATACACACACACATATACATGCACATGTATACATGCATATATATATATATGTGTGAATGTGTGTGTGTATATTATATATATATAAACTAGTTCACCATTATTAATTTCCTTTGTAATCTTATATCTTTCATTTTATTTATTTTAAAAAACATTATTTTGAGAAAGGGTCCCTAGCATTTACCAGACTGCCAAAAGGGTTAAGAACTCGTATTTTAGGGTGGACACCTGTAACAATCAGGCAGTAATTAAGACAGCAAATAGGCTGTCTGGGTAGTACATTGGTACCCTTTGGTTAGGCAAACAAACAGGCTTCAGGTGTTTGGGGTAAATTCTTTATAGACTTATGGAATAGTATGGATGATAACTGTGCAGGATGAGAAGGTGTGGAGAGGTCACAATTTACATTGGTTGAGGGAGGACCTACCTTGAGAAAATCTTGGATCCATCAAAATGTCATGGAGGGAAAAGGAAGTCTTATTTAGATAGCTGATGGTAAACTTATGGAACTCATCACCCCCAAGAAAGAGTACAGGCCGAAAATACAGATAGCTTCAGGAAGGGTTTCAATAAATTCATGTGTGACAGTTCCTTAACAGGTTATTTAGGGAAGTTAGGGATGTTTGGGGCCCATCCCTAACCTCTGAGGTTATTCACGTACTGACTGTAGGGAAGGAGCTATAAAGTAGGCTCATGGTGAGAACATATCTCCGATGATTTATTACACCTGGAGTAAGTGAATAATTTCATTCCAGAGTTTGGCTATAATTGAATATCCACTTTAAATATCTATTCTAGCTGATGCACATAATAGTGATTTATGCATTATTTAAGCAATAGTTGCCTCAGATTCTTTTTGGAAGGACGGGAGGCATAAATCCTGACTAAATAAATAAAACATTTGAAGTGTTCAGGGTTTTTCTCTTGTTGGCTTATTTCTCATAGGTAGCCTTTGCTGCCTATAAGGCTTCTTTCCTGTCATAGGATTTAAGACTGGAAGAAACTCCAAAGATCATCTCATCCAATACCGAATTTTATCAGTGTGGGAACTGAGGCTAGGAAGTGAAGAGGGACTAGCTTTGGGAAAGTCTCAGGTTCTAAATCCAGAGCTCTTTCCAAAACACCTTAATGCTGGACAGCTCAGTGTATCTGATACCATCTACAGCCAAGAAAGGAGATGAAGAAACAGAAGGTGAAGCATTCCAATTCCAAATTGGACCCTGTGGCTCCTGGATTCTATCTATCCACTTCCTTCCTATTTCTGTGAGCTACACTGTGCTCCTCAGACGTTGGCTTTCATTCTGTTTCTTCCATTAGGCTGCCCTCAATCCCTGGTCATATGATAGAACTTCTTTCCCACTTTTTGAGATCCTAGCTTTGGAACTGTCCTTCATAATCTGCTCTGGGCAATTCTTTTCCTAAGGTGAGAGTGTCATCTGACAAAGCATGAATACGACATGGAGGTTGGGCTATGCTGCTTGGAGTTCAACCCTTATCTGGCATTGCCAGGCTGGGGAATGAAGAATACTTAACTTGAATTTCTCTACAAGGGAGTATTTCATAGGTATTTATGGATGGCTGTGACTTTAAGCAGTCTCAGAGATGAGGGACCAGGATACCCAATAATCTTGATGGTGAGTACTGCAGCAGTGTATGATTAGTTCTGTCAGGTATCATAATGGGCGTAAGACTTTAGACTTTGATCAGACATATACGTGAGATGTTCTGACAAAATTGGAATTTAAATGGAGAATCCTGGTCTGAAATTGTCTGACTGGGGAGATCATGAAAGAATCATCTGTGCCTTATGAGTGTCCAAAAGTCTGTGGGCATCATAGGGACTCCTCATTCTGTATGAACTGGTCATTTAAAAATACACCTTACTGATGACTTTTGTCTTTACATCACAGTGTTTTAAACAAAAGCTTTGGTCCAATGTTTGCCCTTGGAAATGAAAGAAGTGGGCTCTTTTTGTGTGTGCATTGATGATTAAAAAGATGTCACCAGAGGACAAACATGAAAGGTGGGTGATAAAATCAAAGCTGATAAGAGTTCTTGGGTTCTGGCAGAGCTTCAGGAAATCTTTAGGTTTCCCAGTCTGACTCTTGACTTGGACAAACAAGTCTCCACTTGCTAACAGATACTGCCAGCAATCCTAGGTCATGAAGCACAAGGTCTCTGCTAGGCACAAGTGGCCGTTGACCACAACATATTAGAACCTGAACAGAAGTGATAGCAGCTGGTGGACATCATTTAGACAGCCTGAGCAGCAGTGGCAAAGGGAATTTAGACCAGTCCATAGACATAATAGCTGGCTACAGATTGAAATGGTCCCTCTCATTCTGTGGCCCACAGAGGGGGGATTTACAGTTCTACGTACCTAAAACCATTCATACCTAAACTGCCATACTTGTTACTCTTCTCTTAGAAGTGGCACCACTAAACAGTAACTCCAGGTAAAAGTGTAGTCTTATGCTTTCTTCTCTTAGGACATGGTTTCAGACTTCAGATAGTGATAGTCATATTCCAGGCCAGCTGTGTTAGCCCAGAGCATTCATCCAGGAGAGTAGTATGAGATACAGCTAAAAGGGGCAGATTTGGATGATATTGTGGATGATATCAAATGCCAAGCTATGGAGTTTTGTCAGGCGATGGGGAGCCTCTAAAGAGTCTGGAGCAGGGAAATGCTACAATGAAAGCTCAGCTTTGGGAGAATTCTGGTGGATGAGTTGGGAGGGGTGATGAGGAGGGGGTAATGGACACAAGGAGACCAGTTAGAAGGCTCATACAGAAGTGCAGGCATGAGGAAATTGAGACCTGGACTAGGATGGTGGCAGTAGACACAGAAATAAAGGAAGAGATGCAAGGAATATTACAAAAGAAGATTTTTGTGGGAGGCAAAAAGGGAGTGTAAGGAGCCAGATTTTTCTCTAAGATTTCAAGCCAGGGGTGACTGGGGAAATGATAGTGCCATTGACAGACAGTGATAAACAAACTTGTCCCATTTATTTCAAAGGGTTATTGCAAAGGTCTAATGACATAATAAATGTAGAAACACTCAAAAGTTAGAAGGATCTCATAAGTGAGGGATGAGTATCATTAATAATGAGGCCATCAGCTCAACCCTAAATCTTTTCAAACTGATCCACCCTTTTCCTTCATCATGGTTTGTCTATGAGAACCACATAGATGTAATCATTGGCCCGAACCCCAATGGTGACGGAGTCCTTTTTTTGTATGGCTGGCCCACTCTAACCATAAAACCAGTCATTCCTTCTGACTGACTCTCCACCCCTTTTTATTCTTCCTCTTTCTTAAAGGCCAACATTAGCCAAAATGGAGACTCTTAGGATCCAAGCTGGGCCCAATCATTCAGTCAGGGGGTCAGGGAATTCTTGGACACCTCTGTAGGCCCCATGCCTGTGTCTGTAATTGCTTCATTAAATGACGAAGGGTTGTAACCCAGCCATGAAGCATGATCCTAGGCTACTGAGGCCAATAAAAATAATGGTTGGACTGGATTACCTCCATGTAGTTTCCCTCTTTTGGAAAGGGCTCAGCAGGTATGTAGTATGTATTTGGCTGGGGAAAAATTAATTCTATTTTCCCACCTCTTTTATTGATTTAAGGGGGTCCCCATGCAGATGAGGCCATATTGGAACATCATGAAATCTTCCAAGATGAACATTCTCATCTCCCCTCCTCTAGGCCTGGGAACTTCTCTGTATTCATCCATCCTCCTCTTCTTCCCTCTGGGGAAGAGGACCCTCCTTGCTGAAGTTGTTAACCTTTCTTTTGGGGCTCTTGACTCCATACCACCAACCCCCATTACATGTGCCTTACTCCAGTTATCATTCCTTCTCTTTCTTACCCTCTACTGGTGCCAAACATCCTAAAGTATACCCTGTGATAAAAATATTTCTCCTTGAATCTTGCTGTAATCCAGGGGCTTGTGAGGTCCAATGAGCCAAAGTTTTGGCTAAAACTAAAACCCTTCCTTCATTGATAGAACTTATGAGTAGCCTCTGGCCATAAGAAAGAGGGAAGAGCTTTAAAATCTGTGATATTGTTGTTAAATATCCCTTTTATGCTAAGGGTAAGTAAATCTCCTTTTGCTAGCTATGGAATGAGTCATAAATACCTCATTTTGTTTCAGTGTTGAACCCAGAGTTCTGTGCAACTCTGAATAGAAGGCAACTTCTCTGACTTGCAGAGAGGAGGGTGCCAACCTACACTGGTGAAGAGTTTCCTCATTTAAGAATCCCTAAGTCAATGAGACCACAGGTTCAATTTTTATCTCTTATGATAAAAATCAGTTGTCCAGAGGTTGGAGAAGGACAGAACAAATTATGTTTTAAAAAAAGAAATAATTATTGTATCATTGGAAATGACAAATATGAAGGATCCAAAGAAATATGGGAAGATATATGAAATTGTGCAAAATTATGAGAGCAGAATCAAAAGAACAATGTGCACTCTTATTATAGCCATGTAAACAAAATTAATAAAAGCAAATGAATGTACAATACACAGAGAACAATTTCAGAAGAGGCCAAGAGGACAATTTCTTACTGTCATGTCCAAATCAATATGCATGTGTTTTATTAATAATGGGTAAGTAATAGATGTTTATGGCTTCTGCAATCACTATATCTGTAATTACTTTTGATTTGAAAAAAACCTTAATAACAAAAACAACAAATACAGAATAAGGGGAAAAGTCTTATCCAAGTTCCCCAGCCTTGAATGAGATAGACTGAAAGTATTAGCAAGGAAACAATGAGCAAAAGGAAACTTTTTTGATGCCCACCCCCAAGCTGTTTCCTTGCTATCTCTTTCTTTCCTTCCTTCTCTACTAAAAGAAAAAAACCAAAAACAGACAAAAGGGCCTGAGTGTGTAGTTTTGGTTCTATTGCATTTTGTAATGCCTTGTAGAATTCCACAGTTTCTTATATGTTATATATTTATTGTAATGGCAGCATAATAATACATTATGCTAATGTGACAATTCAGTGCTTTGGGAGCACAAAAGTTAGCATTTTTTTGTATTACAAACATTATAAGTATGCATATTTTTGTACCTAACAGTCCTTGTTTTCTTTCATGATAATCATGGGATAGAGTCCTAACAACAAACAAAATTATTGGATCAGTCAATCAGTCAAGCATTTATTAAGCACTATTAGTATATGTGCCTTGGGATCTTTGACATCTGACCAAACTCCAAGCTCTCCATAGCACCTGCTTCAGTCACTTTCATGGCCTCTGGAACAAATTGTTCTCATCCGCCCTTTCCTCCAGGGAAAGTATTCACATGGTCCCAGTAAACATCCCCCTAACTCATCAACAGGTTTGAGGACTGCTGGTTATCCTCAACCTGGTTTAGCCTGTCTGCTGTGATGATTTTACTGGGGTGTGGCCCTGCTGCACACACTACAGCTTCTGAGAGGTGGGTGAAGGTGGACACCACAAGTGGATGAGCAGGCCTGGAAAGGACTCAGCAAGCCCTCATACCAGAGGTGCTAGTCCTCCCCAAATACCCCTTACACTTCAGCTGGAATTTCAGCTGAGACTTGAAGGGAGCTAGGAAAGCTGGGCAGCAGAGACAAGGAAAGAATTTCAGGTAAAGGGACATCTGATATCACCAACAACAGTGAAAGCTGGACAGCACAGCTCCAGAAGACAGGCAAGCTGTGAGAGCTCAGGGCTTGGCCAAGAGAGCACCAGCACCCAGCAGCCCCTGCCCCTAAGTTCAAACTTGGTGTTAACAATGACACAGCAGCACCTCCCAGAGGAAGGCAAAGCCCCTCCATTCTGGGCTGCCTCCCTCCCCATCCAAGAAACAGAAGACAAATGGAAATGGAAACCTAAAAACGGATAACAAAACCTTCTTCTCAGGACATAAAAGGAACACCGGGTTGGGAAGAGGGAAGAAGTCTTCCAGGCCACACCTGAGGTCCTCACCAGAGAGGAAATGGGGGTAAGGATTGCATTTAAGTCACTGAGGGAGCAATGAGGGGACAAAGGTGGAATGGTCAAGGGAAACAGGGACAGAACAGGGTCTGCTTGTGCTATGGCCTCCTCCATCCTCTCTGTAGCCTTCACATTGAACTTTGAGGAATGCACCACATAGAACCACTTCACTAAATGCCCCTCCCTAATCCCTCTCTGCTCTCAGCAAATTGCCTACTTAGGGGAGGCCTAACTAGTAGGAGGAGCGGAGCCCCAACAGCTCTCTAAGGTAGAGCCCCAACAGCTCTCTAAGGTAGAATCCTGGCTAGCCTAAAAAGGTTCCTTGTCTGCAGGATCAGGAGAAATTTGGCACTGTAACTCTATTAGTATCTGTGATATTTGTTTGGGCCAAAGTCCCCTCCAGGAGTTCCTTGGTTGAATGTGGGAGGGTTGTACCCATTGCCCCAAGTCCTTCCATTGTACCACCCTAGCCAAAGCAGTCACTAAGAATGAAATTCTTTTTTTTTT
>CM053596.1:219630463-219652745 GCA_028646575.1 Pseudocheirus occidentalis | reverse complement strand
TTTTTCGAAGACTAAGTTTGACACTGAAAAGTTAAATGACTTGCCCAGGGTCCCACAGCTGGTGGTCACAAACAGAGGTGAGACTTAAGCCACCAGATCAAAATAATAAAATTATTTTGTTCCTAAGAAAGCAGAAAAGTATTAAAAATAACGGTGCCTGACTTGGAGTTGTAGGATCCAAGTTCAAATCCCAATTCTGTAACACTGGGCAAAAGCTACTGAATCTCTCTGGACCTCAATTCTTTCATCTATAAAATGAGAGGTTTGGAACAGATGCCTTTTGAGGTCCCTACTAAGTCTTCATTTATAATGCAACAAAGGTTTCATTCAACCTACTGGGCCTTTTTTTGGTCTATGGGAATATAAATATCTCTAATTTGACAAAGAAAACTAATGAATAAATGAAATTTACTTTTTACCACCAGGGGTCAGGGAACTGTAGCTACTTGGTCTGCTGCTATTAAACAAGCCAAGAAAAGTTTTTACATTTTCAAAAAACTTTATTGTATTTAAAAATGTAAAAAAACCATTCTTAACTTCTAAACCAAGCAAAAATAGGCTACTGATTATTTTGGGTACTCCAGGAGGACCCAAGTTTGCTGAAATACTTCTTTTTTTTTCCTTTCATTTTTTTCTTTTATTTGAGTCTTCTTGTACAAAATAACTAATAAGGAAATGTTTTACATAATTGCACATGTATAACCTATATCTGATTGCTTGCCACCTCAAGGAGAGAGGAAGGGAGGGAAGGAGGGATAGAATTTGGAACTTAAAACTTTAAATAAAAATGTAAAAAAAAAATTTTTTTAAAGAAAAACAATTAAGTGGGCAACATTTAAGCTATCAGTTATCTTAGATTCTCACTCTCATTTTCACTACATTATATATCTATTTCCTTTTCCAATTATACACGTCCTGCACGATGTATTTTACACCACTTCTTGAAGGCTCATTGTCCATCTACAGTACCAGTACAGTGCTAGCATATGCAGGTAATATATATGTATGTACGTGTATATATGTATATACATATATGTAATATGTTACATAATTATATACAATACTATATGAGATAATATAATATATTGTATATTATATACACATAAATGCATGTACTATATATTTATACATATATTAATACATACATACATTAACGAACTATCTCATAGATTTTCCATCCAAATACATGCCATAGTCTGAACAGACATTTTCATCCATTTGGTTTTTCCTGTGTGGATTGTTAAGATGAACTCTTCTGAAGGATCATGAATAGTTGAAGAGATTTTATACTCTTTGGGGGCTTGAGGCAATCAGCATAATGTCCTTGCAAACAGGAGTCTCTGAAAAGGCCTTTACCACTTTAAATGATTATCTTTTCCACTTGTACTCTACACATTATAGAATTCTTCTACCACTTCATCTACTGTTCAGAGAGAAAAGAACATCTTCAAGATACATAAGCCTCTGTTTTGTGCCTTGACTGATATTGATAGATAATCATGTTCTGCTATGATCCTAACATTTGCATGGGCGACACCAGGTGGGAGGAAAGTCTTTCAAGGATGAGTTTTATTCTTCCAAAACACTTTTTAAATCAACAAACAATAAATACAGTAGGGTCTTGTGTTTTGTGAATCTTCTAGTCACTTATGTGACTGTGAAAATGTGATCTGCTGTAGAAAATTATTTCTGAAAGGTGTCCTCCTCCCTTCTCCTATGTCAAAATACTTCTATTCTATATTGGCTATGAGGTATTTTATTCACACACTGAGGAGGGGAAGGAGAAGAAAAAGTTGAGAGTCAAAGTTAAGAGGGAGACAGTATCGCTTAGTAGACAAATTGCTAAACAGAGCAAAAAATCTTGTGCTTAAATAAACTTCTCTTAATATCTGTTAGCTGTGTAACCATGGCAAATCACTTAACTACTCTAAGCCTCAAGAAAATCTATAAGACTATAAATAGGTTGAGATCTGTATCAGTAAAGGGATAAAAATCAAAGATAATTTGATATGTCCTAACATACTTTTTATACATCTTTATATGATCTGTAATGATCTTCCATATCTGAATTTGGAGTCTATTAACAGAAGTATATCAACTGGCCACATGAATTCTGCCTTTACTCATTATAGTTTTTACCTCTTTTGGTGCACAACTTAAATTTTACTCTAAAATATCTGCTTCATTTATACATATATATATATATATATAAGCACTAGGGAATGTTCATACTGCATTCAATTTAAAAAAAGCAGGATAAAATATCTTTAAATCTGTTTTAAGCAGGCTTACCAAAAGAATAATCCAATTTTGGTCTCTCCTTCAAACACAAGGACTCCTGTTGGAGTGAGTCCTAGACTATAGTCATTTCCATCCCGAGCCTAATTTTAAAAAGATAAACATTTTCATACAATATTAATTGTAGGTTAATAAAATATATATATTCAAAGAGCTATATTCTCTAAAATAACTTTCAGAAGAAAGCAAAATTTTATCTATTATTTCAATCAATAGAGTCATGAGTTACATCTCAAATGAAAGCACTTTAATTTAAGTGAGTAAATCAGGGAAAATTTAAAAGGGAACTGTCAATGGTAAATGAGAGGAAAATAATAATGTTCTTCATGTGTTCACTAGTTTGTCAAGTCCTTTCAAAACTAAAAGCATTGCATCTTGTTTTCAGAAATTATTTTTTTCCTTTAAGAACAGTGTTATTTCGGAACTGAAAAATGAAAAGCAAGCCCAAAAGAAGGACTTAATAAATACTTTTTCACTAATCCATTCAAGATACTTTCACAAATGTAAAAATTAATTACCGGGACACCTACAGGTTTCCATGCTCTAATATCACTTAGCTACAATTTGTGAAATGGCATTTGAATTTCAGATACACCATTTTGTTAGAAGACTGACTTAACTTCATCACATTACAGTCAGACTGAGAATGGTCCTCTCCTAATCAAGGATGTTTTTTGACAACAAAAAGGGAGCACCAACTGGCCCATACATAATACACTGTAATTATTTCATGTGAATCATACATTACATTGTTAAATATTTCAAATACTCCAGAACTGAATATCACATGTCAATAAATATATACATGAAAAGAGGAGAAGGTATCTGAAGGTCCCACTTGCCTTTACTACGTGCATATCCACTCCATACATTTCTAGCCATTTGGCTTTGTTCAGATAGTTGGTCTCAGCCTGTGCTGGTGTTTGACCCCTGAAATTAAGGGGAAAAAGTAAACACCAAAAAGCCTCAAAAATACCCCAAACCCATTAAGTAACCATTTAGGTACATGAAGAACAATGGTTAATGTTTGATAGTGCTGGTACCTGTATTCTTTCCATTTCTCAAAAATAGCCAGCTCCATCTCTTCTGTCTGAATGGGCACAAATCTGAACTCAGACACAAGCTCAGGGCCATGTTCAGCAAGATCATAGTCACCAAGTTCAGCTACAAACATCAAAGTTACACAAAGTTATATTTTGTTCAGTACAAGTCAGATTATTTCAGACTAAATTTATCTTGAAAGTCAGCTTTATCAACATAAAATGCTACTTTAGTTGAAGATGTTCAGTTTATTCTCATGCAATTACATATCCATCCCAATCCTATCAGATCAATCATAAAACTTACTAATAAATGGATACAAAGTATTTCTTTTAATTTTAAGTAAACATATACTACAAAGAAGTCTAATTTGAACACCTCTGGGCCTCCCAGGGGTAAATGAGCCCTTAGAAAAGCACTCTTTTTGATAAAACACAGCAAGTATAAGAAACAACATCAAATTCTTCAAGTTAATTGACAGGTATCAATTCTACTATGTGCAAAGAAGCAGAATGGTTTGACAAAAAAAATCTCTAGACCTGGAGTCAGGTAACTTAGGTTTGATTATCCCAATTAACCCAGTAAGCTTTGTAGGACATCAGTTTCCCCATTTATGAAACTATGTGGAGAAGGCTTCCTGGAATGACAGGGAAGGGAAGAGGTAGCCGCACAGTGTGAGCACAGCAGCTGGTTTCCACATTAGGAGCTGAGACATTGAGCAGCATGCTGGCCCCTTGAGACAAGGCTGCACCCAAGTACTGCTACATGGCCCTCTCCAGAAAGCTCTCTCCTATTTGTTCTTAATCAGATATACACTGCTAAGCTCCCAATGGGAAAAAAGACACTGATGATCCACTCCACACACAGCTCAAGGTAAGCACCAATCTCCTTAACATCCTGGCCCAGAAAGAGAACACCTGGGAGCCAGAGAGGTGAAGGGGCCTCATCTGGTTTGGTGGTTTAAAGAAGGAGGATTCTGTTATGTTTTTTAGAGTTTAGTTTCTCAGGATCCACAACCATGGCAATCTCTAAGTTTCCAGGTGTTAGGATAAATATTTCCCAGGCTCATAATTTGTAAACATCTGTACCATGGTGGCGCAATAAGATATGAATGACATAATGTGATTCTTACTATGTTTGCGCTGAATGACAATAATGCTAAACTTAACCTGTGAGCTTAATGTTGGCAAGATGCCTTCTTTGTCTGTTGTCCTATAAAGCAAGTGGGCACTAGTCAGTTAAGTGGGGAGACCATAGGGGAACATGACAGTGCAATGCTGTGTGTGCCTTGATTAGCTTCCATCAAGGCTGGGGGGAAATCTGTGTTTGCTTCAACTGGCCCCCACTGAGGCTTAGGAGATGCCAAAGGAGCTGTAGCTCCGACTGTTTTCTCACTGGCTCCTGTAAGAAGGTGATTAGGGAATGCTACAGAACTTGGTGCTCCCATTATCAGTAATCCTTTTGAGAAGACTAAATTTGAATGAAGTAAGATTATTAACCCCTTCAAAGCTGTCTTCCTGTCCTTCCTGTCTGACCAGATCGAGAGTGAATCTGTTATAGGCTGGAGTCCAAAAACCCTAGTGAGTCCCATGGATTATATGTAAAACAGGTACCTATGGAAATTGCCATTCTTTCATGTTCATGACTGGTATTTCTGGTCCCGCCCAGATTTCTCTATCTTGTGTTTAATTCCTGAGTCTCCTTTCTATAGAAGAGTTGGTCAAAGCATCTATCCTTAATTTCCTCAGTAAATCAGACAAATTAGAGACTATTTACTGAGAGTTCTACTCTGATATCCCGTCATGGCAAGGAGATAACCCTGGAAGGTCCCATCAAGCTGGAAAGGCTTCAAGTATACATGTAGTATACTGATTTGGCCTATCATGTGAAAGCCAAAGTAATTTAAGATCAGAAAGGCATACACTAGGGCACAGAAGGGAGATTTTTGGTCTGCAACTATGATATTTTATAGTAAATTCTCAACAATAAAATCACAAACATATGCAAAAAAAATGAGATATAATCCCTGCCATCAATAAGCCTACAATTTATATGGGTATACAAAATTTACATAAGATTAAGAGAAAGTATAACAATGTCTAAAGAATGACAATTAATGCAAAAATACTTCTTCAGACAGACCTGCCTTCATTCTTTTAAAAAGTCTTTCAGGGGTGGCTAGGTGGCAGTGAATAGAGCATGGCCCTGGAGTGGGGAGGACCTTAATTCAAATCTGGCCTCAGATACTTAACATTTACTAGCTGTGTGACTTCAGGCAAGTCACATAACCCCAATTGTTCTGCTTTCCCCCCTCCAGAAAAACACCTCCCCTGCCAAAAGTCTTTCAATAATTCTATAAATAACTCTGTCTCAAGACTTATTTTCCCTTACAGATAGAAAAAAAATGAAGCACAGAAAAGCTTAAATTAAAGAAGAGAAACTTTCTGAGATGGGTTGCTTTTGATAATAATTGCAAACTAATACTTTGAAAAGTTAGGGTCAGATCACAGTTACACAGCAACTTAGTCCCTGCCTATTTTGATAAAACAATACTCAAATAATTAAGCTTCAGAGAACATGGCATGTAAGTGAATTTTTCTTTTCCTTTTTTGGGGAACAGGGAGAAAGCAACTTAAGGATTCATTCAGTGTCAGATATAAAAGGAATACTCAAGATTTTCACATTCATGCTCTAGTCAGTGGTTCTCAACCTTCCTAATGCTTGAGCCCTTTAATACAATTTCTCATGTTGTGGTGACCCCCAACCATAAAATTATTTTTGCTGCTACTTCATAACTGTAATTTTGCAACTGTTATGAATCTATCTGATATGCAGGATGTATTTTCATTGTTACAAATTGAACATAACCCACAGGTTGAGAACCACTGACTAGACCCTTTACCAATGGGACACAACAAGGAGAGAAACAGCCTTATAACTCTAGATAATAACTCTAGAGGCTAGATAATAAATCCTAAAAAGCTAATCTCTATCACTAAAAAGCCACCTAGCTATCCCATAGTCAACAAACATTCCTTCATCTTTCCCAGACATTTAGTATATTTAGAATTTAAAAAAGAAGCATGAAGAAACATAAGCTGCAGAATAAATGTCAAAATATTCATCATTCTCATACCATATTCTTAAATTAGTGTGGCATTACTGAAAGAATGGGAGATTGAGTAAGAGGGTTCTGCCACTTAGCACTTGAGGAACCTGGAGTATATAACTCCTTTTTTCTTCTGTTTCCTCATCTCTAAAGTAAAAAGGATAGACTGGATCAACTCTCAGTTCCCATTTGGCTCTATATTTCTGGTCCGTGATCTGGAGCATTACTCTCACACCAGGGCAGGGTGCATCAGAAGGTCTTTGGAAGAGAAATAGATTCAATCCTTAAGGACAAAAAAGGACCTTGTTCTCCTTTCATGATCTGAAGTTAAAACTTATTAACCTAAAGTTAAATTCCACTAGATTAATTTAGGAAGTTACTTTTGCAAACTCACAGAGTTCCTCAGAATTTAAACACAGAGAAATTATGCCAAATTCATTTCAGTGGCATATGTATTAAATATCAAGATGGTAGAAATTTAGTCTGGAATTACATTAAGCCCACAAAACATACTCCTTGTATTTAGAAGATAAACTATTATAAGTACGAATTACAGACACAACATGGCCCCAAAGTCTTAGTTTTGAGCTATTAAAACTTTGTTCCATGAAATAAACTGTAAGTAGCACCTTCCTTATCTAGAGGGGATATGTTCTAAGACTCCCAGTGGATGGCTACAACCATGGACAGTACCAAACCCTGAACAGACAGTTCTAGCTTTAACTTTTAATACTTATGCTAACTTTACTATGTCTGCTCAATTTCTCTCTCCTCACCTGCCCTTGCCCCTTGGCTTAGCACTCCATGCCTCTCCCCTCTCTCCCCCAGCTTTGGACTGTGAGAGCTCTGTGCCAAGACAAAGGAGACTGCTGTCCCACTCTGCCTACCCGGGCCATGGCTATATCTTCCGACCCTTGGGACTCGGGTTCCACAGGTCTGACTCCAGCCCACACAGGTCCTTGAACTGTGTGACATCCCTCCCTCCATGGGTTAGCAGCCCCCTTCCTGACACCCTCATTCCCCTGGAATTGACTGCTGACCTCAGGCAGCTCAAACCATGGAAAGTCAAACAATGGGATAAGGGGTGACTACTGTATTTACAGACATAAATCTATCCCATAAGAAAACAAGTATGTTCCCCACTTATCTTGCCGCTTCCTCCCCTGGTCCCTCACTTTTGAGGGGAAAAAAAGAGGGTGTCAATAGAAGCAGATAAAGGTGTAGAAAGCAAAGGAAAAGTAACTATCCTTAAACCTATATGTCTGAACTGGAAATGAAATACAGTTTTTAGAATATAACTTTTTGGAGATTATTTGCTGTTCTCTCTAAATTCCTTGACATAAACAACCAAAAAGGCTAAGATAAGATATCCCTTATGAAGAACGGCCTACCTTGCAATGTATAAGCTGCCAACTGGACTGCTGTGTCAAAAGGACATTCCAATCTGAAATCAAAATAATGATTTGTTTAAAAACAAGCTTCTTAAAATGCAATTCTTAAATAGTTTTCTTTTGGGGAAGGTGAAGGAACAAAATCAAACAACTGATATTTTATGATGAAAAAAGCATTTCTACACCAGAGGTTCTTAACCTGGGGCTTGAAATTGTGGTTTTTTTTCCTCCCCCAAATTTTGATAATTATTAAACATAACTGATTTCCTTTAAGAACCTACAAATTTATATTTTATGCAATTAAAAACATTATGGGGTCCCTAGGCTTTAACAGACTGCCAAGCAGGTCGACACAAAAGTTAAGAACGTCTGTTCTATATAAATATTTTCAAAAAACATAAAAGAATCACCATGTAACCCAAACAACCAGTACTTACTTTCCACTGAGAATATCTTGTTTTAACTGAAGAACAAATAAATACCTATAAAAAGAAAAGGCCAACAATTTGTATTAGCCCAAGCATTTGTTCTACTAAGGAATAATCCTATCCCCTAGTGGGAGAGAAACATTCTTATCAGAGAACATATATTTTAAAGGGAGAAGTCTCAACATTTTCCTGAGTCTAAACCAGTGCTCAGATATACTAAAGCAGGATCAGACTCAGGGCTAGAAAAGACCTCAGAAAACATCTAGAGGCAAACTCCCTAATTTTGCTAATGAGGAAACTGAAGTTTAAAGCAGTTCAATGACTTGCTCAAGGTCCCACAAAGATGGCATTTGAACCCTGTTCCTTGGATTCCAAATCTAGTCTACTGTATAGTACCACTGTACCATACTGCCTCTGAGTTACCTGGAAAACTTGCTCAAAAGGGATGCAGTGATCAAATGTCCAATTCATGTAGACACTTTGCTAACAAGAGTAAACTCAATACCTTTTACTTTCAAGGAAATACATTTATTCCTAGTTCTGTCTCTTTCAGGAAGTGAGGTAGGAATACGTTATTTTAAACAAAAGCTATCGGCAATATATTCTAGTCCTCTAATTTAAGAAAGTGATTCCATAATCAAACATCTATATTTGCAACCTGCTACATAATCATCTTTATTTTATTTCATTTTATGAATGATGGGAGATGTAAAGACATACAGGCTTTGTGACTAAAATTCATAGGTTACCAGCTGCATGTGTACACCCTTGCCACTGGATCATGGCAGGTTATCAAAACATGTTTGTGACCTGGTAAAGTTTCCTATCGGGAGGCCTGATCACTCTAATCAAAATGCCATGAATTAAAATGAGTAGTTATAATTTAATTGCATTTCTTTCATTGTATAATAAAGGAGTAGCTGAAATTCTAGGGTTCAAAATATATCAAGAGGCCAGTCCTGAGAGGCATTCTCCGAACTTCATGGCCAAACTATAAAGCAGAGAATACCACCATATAGCTGTAATATTGTAGAAAGAAATCAAAAGTCAGAGGAGGCAAATCAATATGGTGTGAAGAAAATGAATTCCAAAACTCATAAATGTAGGAGTCATAAACTGCTATGTCACTGACACTGTCTCACTATTGTTTCCCTCCAGCCTATTCACAGTAGTACTTCCCATGCTGTTTCTTTTCTTTTTTAAATCAATCAAATAAGAAGCATTTATTAAGGGCAACTATGTGCAGGCACTTAGCTAAGTGCTAAGGACCCAATGAAAGGAAAAAATAGCCTTGGTCTCAAAGAGCTCACACTGCAATGGGGGAGAAATAGGTGTAAATAACTGGGCACATACAAGATACATAAATGGTAGATGATTAGTAATGCTAGAGGATAAAGCACTAGCTGATGGATAGGAGGTAGCTAGGTGGCACAGTAGACAAAACACCGAGCCTAGAGTCAGAAAATCCCGAGTTCAAAACTAGACTCGGACACGTCCAAGCTATAGGATCCTGAGCAAGTCACTTAACTGAGGTCTGCCTCAGTTTACTCAACTCTAAAATGGGGATAATAAACCTCATTCCAAAGGTTGGTTTTTAACTTTTTTTTTTAATTTGAAGTTCCAAATTCTTTCCCTCCTCCCAGCTCCTTCCCCAATCCACTGAGGTGAGAAATATATCAGTTATACATATTAAATCACGCAAAACATATTACCATATAAGCCACATCACACCAAAAAAAGCAAGGAAAAAAAGTGAGAAAATTACATTGTAGCTGGCAGTCAAGAATTTACCGGTTTTCCCTCTGCAGGCAGATAGCATTTTTTATCATGAGTCCTTCAAGAACTGTCTTGGACCACTGTACTGATGTAATGTGATGTAATGACAGTTACGTTTCACAGGGATCACCACAGCAGTATTGCTATCACTGTATGCAATGATCTCCTGGTCCTTCTCACTTCATATAGATCTTTCCAGGTTTTTCTGAACCATCTTGCTCATCATTTCTTATGCTGCTGTTCAGTTGTATCCAACGGACCAAATAAAGCCCACCAGGTCCTCACGTCCTCCACCATCTCTCAAAATATATCCAAGCGCGTGATACTATATACTCATCTTATCCTCTGTCATGCCCTTCTCCTTCTGCCTTCAATCTTTTTCAACACTGAGTTCTTTTCCAATGAAAAGATTGATGGGCATTCCCTGAATTTTCCATTATTTTCCACCTCTAGGATTACTGTTCATCTGCCTTGTACACAACCTGTATGTGCCCAGTTATTTACACCTATCTCCCCTTTTTAGAGTGTGAGCTCTTTGAGACCAGAGGATTTTTTTTTCTATCTTTCTTCACTGTATCATTAGCACAAAAAGAGGTGCTATGAATATTATTGTACATAGGAGGTCTTTTTCATTTTTCTTCAATTTCCTTGGGATATAGACCTGATACTGGTATTGCTAGGACAAAAGGAGAGTTTGATAGCTCTTTGGGGATAGTTACAAATTGTTCCCATGCTATTTCAAAGTATATCACTCAGCTCACAGCCTTCAGACACAACAGTCTATTGGCTATGGTGTACTTCTCCAATGGAGCTAAGCAAGTGCTTTCAATGACTCCACAACAGGATAGAAAAAAAATCAAATAACATAGCAACTCACTTTCTGTGAGAATTACACCAGGTACAACGGCCCCTGCAAGTCAAGTGTCTGACCTCAAATATATCACTGCTGTTCCACTGAAAAGCCTTCTCCCGTAATGTCACAGTCCTTTCTTAGGAAATCTATACATGAAAAAGTCAGATCCATTTCTAGCCTTATATGCTTGTACAAGGACTACAAAGTAGCCTACTAGAACTGAGACAAAATTGGAATCTCAAACTAGACAGCCAGAACTCTTCTGACTATCTCACATTGTTCTCTGTACAATCTTATTTGCAAAGACAGGCTAGCCAGGACAATGCTGTGTTTAACTTGTGTAAACTGCTTAAAATGTATTCAAATATTTAAATTCAATATTCTGAGTTTGTTACAACAGACAGAACCTCCCATTCCCTATCTACTTGGGTTAGGAGTAAGGTCAAGGACATATTGATGGATGGTGAAAGACAGTAAAAATACACGACCTTCAATGTCAGTTTTGCTCTAGTTCTCCATTCACCTCCCTAGCCAAGACATAAAAGCACCTTCCCCAGATGTTCCTTTAAACTAGAAATAATTCTAGGAGACAAGAACAAAAGAAAGCTACAGTTCTGAAATAAGGGTCACTGGAAAGTCTTGGACATGGGCAACAGAAATCATGAATACAAATCAAGCTCCTGGACTTATTACCTTGTTAGCTCCTCACGAAGATTGTTTGGTTCTGAGGAGTAAAACTTAACACGGAGGTGCAGACAATATGGTGAACCAACTAGGGAAAGTGGGAGAAAAACAAAACAATGTGTCAGTCTACCAGACAAGTCAGAATTCTTAATTAAATTTCCTCTTTAGATCTGAAAGAACCAGAGAGTGCTGTGTAATAACAGACATCTTTGCCATGTTTGAAATCATCAACCAAACTTAAGTGCTGAAACAGTTAAGAACAATGATACAAAATAGCATTTGATAATAATAAAGTCACTATTCCACAATCCTTTTACATTAAAAATTGGTCTGTTTTGCAAAGAACTGATAGCTCTATGATAATACTAATATTTCAAGGCTCTATAAATCATACAAGAGCTTTAAGTCTTGGCAACATATTTAGCCACTGCCCTGAAATCCTGCTGGTCTGTATTTAACAAGGCACTGTGCCCTTCAATAATGTCGTTTCTCCTGCATACACTTAAACTTATTGCAACTGAAGGGAGTTTTCTTTGGAGCTTTATTATTTCTTAAAAGATATATATGTGAGGGACAGCTAGGTGGCGCAGTGAATAGAGCACCGGCCCTGGAGTCAGGAATACATGAGTTCAAATCCGGCCTCAGACACTTAACACATAAACTAGCCGTGTGACCTTGGGCAAGTCACTTAACCCCAACTGCCCTCCAGGGAAAAAAAAAAAGATATATATATATATGTAAAAATCTGAAGTTACAGATTATGGAATAAATTCTGTATCAGTGCCTGCTTTTTTCCCCCCGGCTATATTTAGGAGGAAACAAAATTTTATCTTAAATTATTTTCAATTTGTTATTCTTAATAAAAAATTAATAACACAACCCAAAAGTTTCTGAAGATATTCTGAAACTACAAATACTGTCTGAAACTAAAAGGAAAAATTCCAGGATGAACAATGACGCCACACACACACACACACACACACACACACACACACACCATATACATATATGCATGTATATCTGTGTATACACACACATATAAAGACAGAGAAAGACACATAGAGACAGACAGAGAGACTACTGGACAGATAGAAATTCCACTTTTTTCTTTTCTTACTTTCTTCCTTGGTTGATATTTGTAACAGTACTAAGAAAATCATCTTTCTGGTAAGGGATTTCCCTCCTTTCTACTATTCCTTCTCTCCTCTCCCCTCCCCAACCACAAGATTTTCATTCAGATGCTCAGCCAGGGATTAGTGAAGTACCACAGGTCTTACCTTCTGGGATCGAGCTGTAAAAATAAAGATGAAGAAAGAAAAGGATTCGGGATAATTTCAAATATGCTATACCATGTTTCTCCTAGTAAGCTAGAGCACACCCTTGGAATTCATAGATTCTAGAAAATAAATTAGGTTCCAAAGTGTTTCCCAAAGAATAAAAAAAATACTTACTTTTTACTTGTTTTTTGATGCTTTTTGTACTGTCCAACCAATGCTGAAAGAAATAATAAAACTAATTGAAAGTTTTGGACAATTAAAACTAACTAGTATTTACCTCATATTTCATTTCTTAGCAAAGACAAAATCCTCTTTAATAAGGGTTAATATTCTATTTTTAGGATTTCCTTTAATACAGGCAAAGCTGGGTATCAAGCTACACTGATAAAAGGAATATGCCCATGTCAAGAAAATCACAAATTAAAAAAATTCATCTTTCATATATTCACTTGATTCAATGTCTGTGATCTAACCAAATGGTCTCTCTTTCACTGGCCAAATATCAGTTTTGCAATGTGGTTTAGAGCAGTAAAAAAAATAAGATAACTTTTCAGTAGCTTTCTCTTTTGTGTGTTCTCTGACCCTTTGCCACTCTGTTTTTCCACGTAAATTACATTATGATTTTGTCCAGGTCTATAATGAAATCCCTTGCTCTGGATCCTCCCCACTCCACCCCACCCCAAATATTTTATTCTAATTTATCCTTCCTCCATCCAACAAGTAAATTGACTTTGCATTTTTCATGTCCCCTCCTCCTACTTATTTCTCCTTTCTGGAATCCTAGCTCATTGGTTGCTTCCCCTTCCTGTGACCACAAAGGTAAGAAATCAGACTAGATACACAGCAGCTCACCTCTCTGCCTGAGAAGGACCTGAGCAGCCTTATCCCCAAACTGTTCTGATTTACGGACCCAGGGGTCCAAATCTAGATCATGTGTCAAGTGCTCTGAGCAGCCTGTTGAAACATCATTTTGTGCGGACTCTTTTTCTTTCCCAGGCCAGAAGACCACAGTAGAGTACTGTACACCTTCAGCTACAATGTTTTCCCATTTTTCAATAAGTGTCAATGTAATTCAGTATGTCTCAAATATGTATTAAGGTATCTATTATGTGCACAGTGCCCTGCTAGGTTTCTTGAATACAGTCCTCCTCAAAGGGGTTTAAGTCTACTGAAGGAAGATACAACATGTATATGAATAAATAGATACAAGATAATTTGAAGAGAGAGGGTACTAACAATTAGGAATATGAGGAAAAGCTTAGGAATTGAATTGAATCTTAACAGAAACTAAGAACTCTAAGAGGCTGAGAGGTATGAGGGAAAATATTCTAGATATTAAGTACATTCTATGTAAAGCCACAAAGACAGAAAACAGAATGTCAAATTCAGGAAACAGCATCTAGTGCCATTGGCTGAAAACAAAGTGTGTGAAGGGCAGTAATGTGTAATAAGGCTGAAAGGGTAGGCCAGAGCCAGAGTGCAAAGAATTTTAAATGTTGAGTTGAAGGTATTTCTATTTTATACAAAAAAGCAGTAAGGAGCTGCCAGAGATTTTTGGGCAGTAAAATGACACGACTGAACCTGTACTTGAGGATTATTTTGGTAACTGTGTGGAGGATGGATTAGAACAGAGAGAAGCTATAAGCAGGAAAACCCATTAGGAGGCTATTGCTAAAGAACAGACCAGAAATAAAGGCTGGAACAAGCGTGATAACTGTGTGACTAGAGAAAAGGAAATAGAAAGCAGACAAAATTAGGCAACTAATTGAATAAGGAGGGAAGACCAGCAAGAGTCAAGAACAAAATGGAGGTTTTAAACCTGAATGACCAGAAAGACAATGCCCTCAACAAAACAGAACAGTCAAAGAGAAATGGTGTGCTAAAAAAGTGAGTTCCGTTTTGGAGAAAAGGGTTGAAGAGGGTTTTCTGTATTTAGTTAGCCTGGTCTTTGAGCAATAAGTACCATCTACCTCAAGGATCATATTTAAAGTCTTTTCAGTTTGACAAAACTAATCATCACCTAGCCTTTGCTAAAATAACCTTTGAAAACACAGAATTACCTCCAGGCAGCAATGAGGGACTGGAATATAATTTTCAAAGGTCCTATCTTTGAGCAGCAGGTTAGTAATGGAGTAAATACACACATTATAAAATTTAAATTCCTGTAACGCTTAGAAAGGACTAAATGTGGAAAATACATGCACACTACGCTTAGAGAGACCTGGGATTGAATCCCACCAGCTCTTATTGTCTGGTTATGGGCAAGTCACCTGATTTTATTGAGTCTCAATTTCTTCATCTATAAGAAATAAAACCTGTAGTATTCACATCACTAGACAGTTTTGAGGACACATCCTAAAGAATTTAATAAATAGCTGATTGATAAAATGTAGCATGTTCTACAAACCTTAGAGCCCTCTATAAATGTAACTTACTAATCAATCAAGGCTGTGGAAACTACCTGAGAGCAAGTTTTTTCTTCCCTTCTTAAGGGGAAAAAGTTATAATTGAACTTGTCTGTATATAGGTGCTTTTCCCTTTACTTTCAGTAATCTTCCTTTAATTTTTACCCTGTTATACAAATTACCAGGAATTTATATCTAAAAGTTCAGAAATGAAGAGAGAAAAGGTCAGTGTTTTCAAGGTATAAAGTTCAATCACTAACCAAAAAGAAAAGAAGGCTGACAGGTAACTGAAATTATTCCTTTTCTCTACTATCACCACCCTTCTTTGTCAAGAAAATACTAAATCCTCAAAGACTCAAGCACTAGAATATAAAATTGCATTCACAAGTGGGAGAGTTCTCAGTGACATCCTCTTACAGAAAAGCTGGGAGTTCATGTTTGCTTATTCTCAAGTCTGTTTTCTTTCATCTCCTCCACATTCCAGACCCAAGCTGTTTGGAGCTCAGAGACAGGCACTGAGAGTACTTTCCTTAAGTCAATGTCTTTAGGACTTGCACTTAAATTATCAGAAAAAATAAAAGTATTCTCATTCTAACCATAAGAATATATGGCCTCTGGGACCCTACATGTTCATCTTCATTATATATTCTTAAAAGGAATACAGCTTCTTTTAATCTTATTTCTGACAATCAAGTCAATCATTTAAAAACTTATCTTGGCCTAAACTGAATTATGACCGGAGAAAAACTTGTATTTACTTACATCTTAATGAGTTCTGAAATATGATAAGCTCACATTCTAGAATAAATTCCTTGCTTGTTTGTTTTAAAGAAATAAGTACTCTCTAATCCCAACACTCTCAAATTATACATTGTATACACAGTAACAAACCTGAGCCTGTTTTTTTCAAATAATAAAGTCCTGTTACTTAACTTAAAGAAAAACGTTTTAAGCTGAGACTACTCAGTCATCATTGTGGACACCATACCTTAAATGCAGCCTCTTCAATCTATGAAACTTTCATTGCTTCTTTAAGAATCAATTTGTACTCTGAATCAAAGTAAAACACTAGCACATAAAGATAATTCCCAAGGACAGAATGATGTGTTTTTTGTCATATTCCTGCAGAACAGTTTATTCCTGATTTTATCATTAGTCTCTAACTGGGTTTTAACTTTCTGGTTACAGTGTCTCTTTTCACAGTTTTCTTTCTCTTTACATTTGAAAAATTAAAAATTAAAAAAAAATCATAATCATTTAGCTTTCTTTATAGGGACACCAAAATTTATTAAGGAAAATACAAGCAAATTAGATTTTTTTTTTTTAAAGCCATGTCACCTTCTGGGGACAGAACATGTATTGTGTTTTAGAAATTTTTCTTTTAAAAAGTCTTTTTAAAAACTTTAAAAGTCTAGCAAATTCAGAAGATACTACATTGACGTCTTACCAGATATGTGTAAATTTTAGTGGCAACTCATTATCAGATTATTTAACAGAAACATTTCCATTTAGTCTTTCTTAAATTTGCTTTAGCAGTGTGACCTTCATATTCAAGCACAATTTTAAAACATTCACCGAGGGACCACTACCTCCTCCACTCCTGTAGAAGTAAAGAACTAAAGGAATGTCATAGAGACTTACAGTTAGTTTGGAAAAACTTTTTCCCTTCCTTATTCTTTGTTATACTAAATGGCTCTCTGGAATAGGGAGGGGCTGCAGTGAGGATGGGACATAATCTTGGGAAATGTAGGTGAAGAGTAAAACAAAAGATTCAATAAATTATATTTTAGAAATAAATACACTAGCTCTGAAAATTATAACCTGATGAGGGAAGGACAAAGTACTAATACTGATTATATCCAAAGTGTCATTAATTTAATATTTCTAAGGTAGAGATCAGAGACCAATAAACCTATGGCAAACAAAACTACCATCATACACGAATGAATATCTAAACAGCCAAATGCTAGTAACCTCCCCATATCACCACTAACCCAACATACAACGGAAGGAATAACAATGGCATTAAGGGATAGTTAAGGCTCCACAGTCAAAGAGCCAAAAGTCACCCAACCATGGCCTGTCCTTCAGAAAAAAAAGTGATCATATTCCCCAGTCTACTCAGTCTCTACAAGTCCTCTGTCCCAACTCCTTTGGAACCAAAGAATCACAAGAGAATTTTCTATAGTCTGACTTGGCTGAGTGGCTCCTACAAATAAATAAAACTGTCCACTTCAAGTAACGGTGATACTCTTTCTTACCAAAAAAAGAGTACCATCATACTACTTTAAATAGAACAGCCTTCACTTTAAAGAAGAACTCTTGACTTCAGCATCCAAAAACCTGGGTTCAAGTCATAGGATCATATATTTAGAACTAGAAAGGACCTCATACAATCACTCCAGTCCCCTCATCTAGCAGATGAGAAATCAGACCTAGGGAGGTTAAGGAACACAAGGTCACAGGGTTAAGTGGCAGAGCTGGAGTTCAACCCCATACAAACTCTCTGACTCCAAATCCAAATTTAGTGCTTTCTGTTTTATAATGCTGTCTCTTCCCTCTACTACCTACTAGCAGTGTAACCTTCAATACCACTTGTCTAACTCTGTTTCCTTATCTATAAAAATGGGACTGTCTACCTCCTACACAAAGTTGCAGAGGATCCCATGAGATAATATGTGTAAAATGATTTACAACCCTACCAACATACAAAAACAAAAGAAATCTATTAATGTTTTGCTAAGAGACAACAAAAACTTTTTAGATGACATTGTTCTTTATCTTTTTGAGGGACCACACTTCACATGTTAGTTTATCTTGGTTATGTAAATCTGCAAATACTCTGCAAATCAAGAGTATTACAGAACTACCTGGGAACACTGAGAAGTTAAACAGCTTGTCTGGAGACACACATCTGGTGTGTGTGAACTTTATCATATGAAAACATTCACCTTATTTATTTGTCTGAACAATTACCTGGAAACAATCAATAGCAGCACAATATAAACTAAAAGTCAGCTTTTCATAAATACTAAAAACTTTAAATCAAATCTGTGATCTCATTGATTTGGATATTTGCTCCAACAACAGAGATCCTAACCCATCCATATCTGGTCATTTTACTTAACTATGGCCCCGGTTTCTCCACAGCTCCAGCACAGCTTTATGTGGTGGCAGCAACTTCCCAACGGGAGGATACCAATGGAGCCCCATTCAGGTCCCCAAAACCCGCTATCCTTTACCCTCACCATATGACCAGCACATATTCTATTCCAGTCACAGTTTCCTAATGACACGAGTCTTCCATATCAAATTCAAGGGAGAACTCTCTTTTTGTGTTTCTGCTGTATATAAAATGCTCTTTTGGGGGAATTCAGAATTTTTAAAAAAAATTTTAAAAGAAAAAAATAATTTGGTTCATTTTAAGAGCTTTGCAAATTCCTGAAAGCAATCCGGTACACCGTTCCTCCTCTTCTTCCTCCTGCTGTTGAAATTCTGAACCCAATCAGTCATCAATGTGTACAATCTGTCTTAAACATACCCACTGATAGACAAGTTCTAGAGACTGCCTTTCATGTGCTTGATAATAAATATTCTTTATCTACTTGGTATTTTTAAATTTTTTATTACCAACTTCACAATCAACAAAAAAGAACCAAGAAAGGATTACCGAACTATTATGAACTATGTTTCTAACTATGTTCATAACATATGTTTATGAACACAGGTTTTTCTTAACTATGAATACAAACTATTAGGAACAAGTTTTTAAAGTGAACATTAAATTTAATACAGTAGCAACAAAAATGCCATGTGTCCTATTCTGAACTTTTTGTTTTCCTGTGTAATTTTAAATGTTTTACTGAAGACTGTTTTTTGGCATCTCCAAGGCACCAAGAGAGGCAAGCTTCAAAGAAAGGTGCAGGTCCTATAGTCTATAGCACTCTACCTACATAAATGCTCAGCACCGTATCAGTCCTAAATGGTGTCTGCCCTTTGTACATAACCCTAATATACAGTCGAAGTATAGTTGTCTCTTATTAGCTCTTTTAATATATAGATCCAATTAGGGAATTGCCCTGGGAAAAATAGAAATAAAAGAAAACTTTTCAACATTATTTTTTAAAGCCAAAAAATTGGTTTTAAATTGGCCTATAGTTAAGTATTTTGTGCCGTTAAATTCCACCACAGTTTTGAATGTTCCAGTTGATAGCAACATTTTCAGATGAGGGAAAAGATTTTAAAATTTTACCTAGGCTAAAAGGAAACAAAAAAAGAAGATGACTTTGAAAGCTAATTGGAACATCAATCTATATATTTGTTTTCACATAAACCCCCCTCACTCCCTTTTATTTTTTTGGTCCTACTTTGTAAATGGAAATGCTCATTTTATTTGATCAAGTTTAAAATTTAAAAAAGTAAAGTTAATGACAAAAATACTTTCCCTTAAGAGTATATAAATGCCTTTTCCCAGCTCTGGCCTTATGAAAAATCCCACCCAAAGTGCTACTTACTACTACAATAGTGTCAAATTTTCCACAAATCCTGGAAGGATTTTTGCTTCCTACAAAGAAGCTTTACTAGGCACACTGTCATTTCCATCACTCTTAAACCCATAGAAAGGCCCTCTTTTCCTTGGTCTTCAGCTACAAAACTACAGGAAATTCAATAGATCTTAGCAACTAATGAGAACCAAGAAAGCACAGAAGAAATTCTAATTATTGTACTTCAATGAACCTGACCACTGGAATGGGACCTTCTAAGAAAAACTGTTCATAAATAATATCACAAGCTGCCCATAAATTATAGTTTATCCATCAACAAAAGCACCATAATAGCACCAATAAAATAATATTAATTAATTCATAGTATCTAGCATATGACTAGATTCTCTACAGGCACAGTATACTTATAGTCATGTTTCACCTTTCAGACAAAACAAGAAAAAAGCCACCTGCCCCAAATTCATTATTTTGCCCTAAATACTAGATGAAACACTACATAATTCTACCATATTTTTATAACTGTTTAAAAAGTCAAGATTGGAGGGACTTTATTTTAATTTTTAAATCCATTTTGAAGCCAACTAAAGCCAACCTCATCTTAAGTTATTTTCCTCTAATTTTCTCTCCTCTCCCACTCCTGACTTCACCTCTATTTTTAAGCTGAAGATAACACTCAAGTACTGATTTCACAGGGCTGCTGTCAGGATTATTATGTATTTATAAGGTGCTTTGCAGATTACAAATGCTCCATATATTACTCCAATGAAGGAAAGGGCATTAGTGTATTACCGAAAGCTTTTGCTTAAGAAAAAAAGTTCATTCATCATTGTCCTCTTCAAGTTTGCTGCTGAAAACCTGGATCTGATACAATATCTATAAAGGAGGGGAGATATTACTATCCAAATTAAATGAACAGCCTTAAGAATAACTAAAACTGCAGTAATTTATATTTGTAAATTATCAGCAATGCTATTTTAATAATAATGTGACATTTTTTCCAGTCATTTCCACAAAATGTAATGTATACATAATTGTTAAGTCTCATTATAAGACTTAGTAGTTTTAAAGACCCTATTAAAGGAAACTGGTTTCCTGACATCTTTTAAGCAATTTTGAAATTACTATCTGTGTCTCTATTCATTAAGCATGAGAAATGCAAACCCAAGTTAAGAACTGATTTTTTTTCTTTAATTATGACAATAGGATGTGGGGAGGTATTAGCAAATATATAACTGCTGGCTAGAATCCCCCTCTCTATATAATGTGGTTTATTATGAGTCTAACTCTAGGAAAATTAAAGAATACAATTTGCTGGAACCTGACACTTGAAAACTCCAGTCAAGTGCTAGTGAGAATCTGTCTCTTAAAAATGTCAGACTCCCAAGACGGCGATGGGTGAGGTTGTTCTGTCACCTCCTCTCTTTGGGAGCTCAAGCAGAGAATCAGAATAAAAGCTGGACCAGACCTTCCCCTGGCTCACTTAATACAAGTTTCCCTCGTTCCTGTCCTGATGTTCAAGGCCCAGCTAAAATTCTCCCTTCTACAGGAAGCCTTTTCCAACAGTGGCTTCTTTCTGGAGGGTTATTTCTACTATTCTGTATATGACTAATGTACGCAGTTGTATGCATGTTAGACTGTCAGCTGCTCAAAGGTGGAGACCCTCTCCTGCCTGTTTCCCTCATGCTTAGCCAGTGCCTTGCACACAGCAGATCCTTTCTTTGTATCGCTAGTCCTTAGCAGAGCCTGACACATATGTTGAACAAATGTTTGTTTGACTGAGGAGCTGGCCGCTGACATAGTTCATGAAGGGTGGAACTCAATGGGGGAATGTTGGGGGAAGAGTCCATTTTATACACAATCTGGAAAAAGCTGGGCTGGAACTAAGTACAATTTGCCTAGAAAATATATGGACTGGGGCAGCTAGGTGTTGCAGTAAATAGAGCAACACCAGCCCTGAAGTCAGGAGGACCTGAGTTCAAATCTGGCCTCAGATACTTGACATACTTACTGGGTGACCTTGGGCAAGCCACTTAACCCCAAATGCCTTGCCTCCCCCCTCCAAAAAGAAGGAAAATAAATAACATAGATCGTGTTAATTTGTGGTTTTCTAAGTCAATATGTGACGTCTCTGGGATCCCTTTCTATTTAAATTTGACACCACTGTTTGAGCCCAACACTATCTTCTAAAGGAAATATGTATGGCCCAGCGAGGTTGTGATACACCCAAGAGTTGTGTGTTTAGCACAATGGGTTAAGTGGCGGAGCCAGGATTTGAATCAGGTCCTTTGACTCCACAGCTGGCACATTTCCTTCAGTCCCAAAATGCCTCCTAATTTGCATTCAGGTTGGTTCCACTTCTCATCACCTGCTTCCTCCTGCCCTCCTTAACGCTACTGATCACAGATAGGTTTCTTTTCAACTGGTTGTTCTTCAAGACCTATAAATACAACCTCACCTCCAGGGTTCTACTTTGTAGACAGAATGGCAGAATAGGGCTCTGGAGAGAAAACACATA
>CM053596.1:219617629-219629963 GCA_028646575.1 Pseudocheirus occidentalis | reverse complement strand
CTCAAGCCCCACCCTAAAATATTGTTTTCTGTGTGCTACCTTTGTTATATTGTAAAACTATGTTCACATTAGTTATCCTTAAAAAAAACTCCCATTATCCCATATAATGAAATGTATTTTTAATGTATTTTTGCCACATAAGGGACATGAAATATCTTGGGGCCGAATGTAATGTTAATGAAATCAGAAGATCTTCCATGCCCCTTTCTATTGGCACCTACTAAAGGCACTTAGCACCTCTCAACGGTTTCATGCCCTCTTGAACTCTCTCTTCAAAGTTCTTTTCAACTTTCCCTCACCGTACTTGTTAACTATCGGTCTCGTGCCAGTATTTAGCCTTAGATGGAGTTTACCACCCGCTTTGGGCTGCATTCCCAAGCAACCCGACTCCGAGAAGACCCGGTTCCGTCGCGCCTGGGGCCGCTACCGGCCTCACACCGTCCACAGGCATAACCATCATGAGTGTTGTGAATATCTCATTATTGATACACTTCCCTATGATCATCAAGGTCAGCACTGTCCTTCCTGTCCCCCAGGCTCACAACCTAGATGTCATCCTCAGCTCCTCACTCTCACCCCGCCTCCCCCCAAGTTTAATCAGTTGGCAAGGTCCGCTGATTTTACTTTGACATTTTCTCTCAAACATACCCCCTTCTCTCCTCTACTACTGCTTAACGCAGGTCCTCATTTCTTCATGCCTAGACTTTTGCAATAGTTTGCTGGTTGGTCTGACAGTCACAAGCCTCCGCCATTCCTGTCTATCCTTCACTCAACCATCAAAGTGATTTTCCTGAGGTACAGGCTTATCATGTCACCCTTCTACTCAATAAACTCCTGGGCTCTCTATCACCTCCTGGATCAAATATAAAATCCTATTTGATGTTCAAAGCCCATCATAATCTAACTCCACCCCAACCTTTCTCCACATGGTCTTTGATCCAGTGACGCTAGCTTTCTTTCTGTTCTTCAAACAAGATACTCCATTCCCTGGACTCTGGACATGTTCACTGGATGTCCCTCAAGCATGGAATGCTCTCTTTGCTCATCTCCACCTCCAGGCTTCCTTCAAGTCCCCGTAAAGAAGAATGTCATGTAAAATAATTCAAAAAAATTATTTTGGGGAGTTTTAATAGGTTAATTCTGTTTCAGCATGGTGCAGAAATGCCAAACTCACAACACTGTCTATCCCCACCAAGTACAATGCCTGAAAAGTTAAGAAGGTATAAGAGATTGATTGCAAATGCAACCTGTACCTTTCTATGAGCAGTTTACCCCAGTTGTGCTTTAACAGTCAGTACTACATTATCCATGTATTTGACTTGAAGTCTTCACTTGCATAACTCTCATGGTCTGTTCTTGGAAGGGTTCTGCTTTGTTCACAGTGCTTCACTTCCCAAATATCTTTGAAAGAAATGAATGATGGTGTAAATTAAAGAACCACCTCTCATTTCAGCTTTAGTATATAAATCAAGATTTCAGGGGCTGGATTTCCTTAAAGGGAGATAAACTGGACTGAATCTCTGCCTATACCTAAGGCTTAGATGAATTTTTATGTCCCTGGAACAAAGCTGAGTTCTACTGCTGGTGCCATCCTCATAAATGTCACCATGTCCCAGTTTTCATCCATTAAAGGGATTGTAAGTAGGGTCTTACCCCAGAGGGTCAGTGTTTACAAAAGCGTCATTTACAAACATCTCCAGCACCACCATCTTTTTGAACTTACATACCAAGTACAGGTTCAAGATTCATGTTCATTCAATTAATATGAATGTGTATGTTATGTGAATGTGCTTGTCATCTCCCAATATTTTTAGACAGATTAAGATAAACATCAAAGGAAGTTGAAAACCAAGGGCATGTCCATCAATTGAGGAATGTGTGAACAAGTTCTGGTATGAACGTGATGGAAGAAAATGTAAAAATGTAAAAAAATGATAAGGAGGGGATGGTTTCAGAAAAACTTGGGCAGTCTTGTATGAATTGGACAGTGATCTGCTGGTAAATGTTTATCCACTACTTCTACCAAAAAAATGTATTACACACTTTTAAGTTTAATTTGCATTATAACCATTTTGTTCATCACTTTTAAAATTCTTAGACAATCAGCAAAATAATCAATTATGAGCTGACTCCAACACACCTCTATAACTGATGCAGAGTGAAATGAGCAAAATCAGAACAATTTATACAATAATAACAGTATTATTATAGGGGGCGGCTAGGTGGCGGCTAGGTGGCACAGTGAATAGAGCACCAGCCCTGGAGTCAGGAGGACCTGAGTTCAAATCCAGCCTCAGACACTTACCACTAACTAGCCATGTGACCTTGGGCAAGTCACTTAACCCCAACTGCCCTCCAAAAAAAAAAGAGCAAAAAATAATAACAGTATTATAAAGACAAACAACTTTGAAAAACTTAGAAGCTCTAACTCTACAACCAACCACAATTCCAGTGGACTCAAAATGAAACAAGCCACCCATCTCCTAAGGGAGAGGTGATGGACATATATTGGAACACAACCAAAGTGAGGATGTTTTGCTTGACCATACAGAAACACATTTGTGTTTCTTTTTGTTTTGTTTTTGGAGGGGGGAAGGCAGGGTAGTTGGGATTAAGTGACTTGCCCAAGGTCACACAGCTAGTAAGTCTGTCAAATGTCTGAGGCTAGATTTGAACTCAGATCCTCCTAACTCCAGGACTGGTGCTCTATTCACGGTGCCACCTAGCCGCCTCCACATTTGTGTTTCTTATTTTCTCAGTTGGGTGAGGGGGAAAAAGAGAAGGGAGAGAATATAAAATCATGTTTTTAAATAAAATAAAATGTAACTTAAAAACACATAAAAATCAAAGGCAGCCTAAAATGTGAAAACTACTTGAGCCCAGGGACGGGTTGTTGTTGTTTTTTTTACTTTCTTTGTATCCTAAAAGGGCTGGCACATGCTTAGTAAATGGTAGTTGACCAGCTAAGTAGTGATGGAGGGGGGGCCATAAGAGGCAAGGGAAGTGGGAAGTACCCCGAATGCTGTTTTATTTGAAGAACTTTAGTCCACAGACACAGAAAGATGTGGACTCACTTGTTGGTGGGAGTTTGGTGGTTCAGTCCCCTCTATTGGCCATTAAACGGATTGTCCTCTCTGATATTTTCAGAGGTCCCTAGTTTAAACTGCACTATTTAGCATAGAGCACCCTTCCAACACCCCTCCAGGCCTCCGTTTGTTATCTGCAAAACGAAGGGAGTGGAACTAGATAATCTTGCAAGGTTCCGTGTAGCTCTAATTCTTCAATTTAGTGCCCTTACCCCACATTAAATCTTAGTTTTCCTACTCACTAGAAATTCTACTATACTCCCATCCTTTTCCTCTCCCCAGTCTTGTGGCTCCAGGGAGTGAGTTTGATTGCAGAGGTTCAGATCAGCGTTTCCTTCCCTGTTGGTCTCCCACATACTTGCTCCAAGGCCTAGGTGTATCAATGGAGCCATAATTTCCATATTAGGAGACTGGTGGGTGCTATGAGATTGCCTGATGTATATTCCCATCTCAATCTGCAGGCCGGGGGACAAACTCAGACCAGAAAAGCAAAATGTCATCTTGGAAAATACATCTCTGCCTGACTGCTTGGCAAGAATTAGTGGACTTTGCTTCTCAGGTGTCAAGAGCCTGAAATTCTAGAGAGAAATGCGGCTCTATCTAGGGATAACAGAGACGAGGGAGCTGCTGGATGACATTGTCCAGTGTCTCTGCTTCACCAAACAGCCCACCCCACCAACCAATTCCATCATTGCCTGGCTTCTTAGATTACCACAGCCCGTGGGTTCTCTTGCAATATTGAGTACAGGAGGAGATCTCTGGGGGCCGAGTGCTGTGACATATTCTACTAAAACCTTCTTGAGGAGACCCTACCTTATTCTGATCTCTCATTAACTCAAAGTATTAAGAGATAGAAAGAACCTTATAGGCCATCTAATTTAACTTCCTTGTTTTGTAGATGTAGAAATTGAGGCCCAGAGAGGAGAATTTTTTTCCTAAATACTTACCCACAACTAACTGTTGATAGATTTGAGGCTAAAGCCCGTATCTTCTGATACTTGAAAATAGCCTTTTTAAATTTTATTTATTTTTTTTTGCCAGGGATGGCACTTACATAGTATGAGAAAGTATCCAGGTGGGAAATCTGCAGCCTAGAAGCCACACATGGCCTTCTAGGTTCTCAGGGGTAGCCTTTGGACCAAGTCCAAGTTTTACAGAACAAATCCTTTTATTAAGGTGATTTGTTCTGTGAAGTTTGGATTCGGTCAAAGGGCCACACTTGAGGGCCTAGACGGCCACATGCGGCCTTGGGGCTGCAGGTTCCCCCTCCCTGGTCTAGGCCCTATCTGTTGTTGTACGTCCACATTTCATTTTTACTCTATTTCCAAATCAAGATCTCTCCCTGTTGTTCTGCAAGGACACCCTCTACAATGGGGACCAGCAAACTGTTTAGTCCCAAGTGTTCCCACTAGAGCCCATGGGTGCAACTGAGAGGAAAGAGACAAATGGAGTTGCCCATTGGATTTAGAATTGGAAGGGGCTTTAACAATTATCTAGCTCAACATTCATGTTCCATAAAAGAAAACTGAGGGGTGGCTAGAAGGCACAGCGAATAGAGCACTGGCCTTGGAGTCAGGAGGACCTGAGTTCAAATTCAGCTTCAGACACTTAACACTGACTAGCTGTGTGACCTTGCACAAATCACTTAATCTCAATTGCCCTGCCTTCTCCCCTCCAAAAAAGCAAAAAAAAGAAAGAAGGAAGGAAGGAAGGAAGAAAGGAAGGAAGGAAGGAAGGAAGGAAGGAAGGAAGGAAGGAAGGAAGGAAGGAAGGAAGGAAGGAAGGAAGGAAGAAAGGAAAGAAGGAAGGAAGGAAGGAAGGAAGGAAGGAAGGAAGGAAGGAAGGAAGGAAGGAAGGAAGGAAGAAGAAAACTGAGTCCGAGAGGTCTCAAAGTTATATGGATAACAGGTAACCAAGCTACTTGGGATTCAAGCTCAAGTTGTTCAGACTTCAAATAGAGTGACTTGAGGAGAAAGAAAAACCAAGATTTGTGTGGTTGGGTATAGTGGGGATGTACCTTAGCTGCTACTCAGAAAATTAAGTCAACAAGCACTTAAAAAATATTGCAGTTGTGATAAAAAGGGAAGTGTTGAACCGTAAGTCAGACCCTTAAAAGGTTATGGAATCAAACAATAATACATGTTTGTGTGCTTCACAAATTTTAATGCACTATATAAAATGTCAGTAATTATGATGTTCACAGAGGGGATTGCCAAATTGAACAAGACAAAGTCCCTTGAGAAACCACAAACACCACATTTGCATATATTATATGTTGCCTCGTCCTAGCCCCAATTCTTGGAGGAATGGGAGATTCAGCTTTTTAACCAATAGCAATCTCCTATGGAAACTAGATGTGACACAGGAACAAATTGGTCACTAACCTCCAGTAGGCAAAGTGGTTGAGTCTGGATGTGCAAAACATAAACATCTTTTTAAGAACAGCAACCAAAAAAAATTATATTAGAATATAAAAAGAGTATAACTTTAAACCATCATATCAGTACATTCAAGGGAATGTGGACCTTCCAACCAATCACCTTTGGAAGCTGCCTAACTTTACTTGAAGAGCAAATTCCCTCTCTTTGGGAACGACCTCCAGAATCTGAAGTATATTCTTTGGAATATCCTCAATGGTGGTAAACTTAAAAAAAAAATAATGGATTCCAATTTTTGTATAGCCCAAAGTCATTCAGAGTGAAACCTGGTGAATATGGTGGGTGACCACACTAAGAAATACCTTTTGGGGTGAAAATCGGGGTATGACTTAATTTTGTATAGCTACAAAGCAGGTCCCAAAGAGTAGTTTCAGAAACATTTGGCACAATGATATCACCACTATAATGAGTATGTCTCCTCCCACTGAAATGTAAGATCCTTGAGAGGAGGGATTTTGGTCTATTTGGGGGGTTGGGTTTTGGTTTTTTTTTTTGCTGATATTTGTATTTCCAATGCTAGGCACAGTATCTGGTACTTAGTTAAGCCCTCCATAAACGCTTGCTGCTTGCCTGCCTATGGATGTAACTACTCAGGAAGGGACTTAATTAGGTGTTTATAGTTTGAAATATGTGGGAGAAAGACTCACCATTTTTCTCAACGTACCACATAGTTAGCTAAAAAGAACAGTTAAAGGGGTGCCCAGAGAGCACAGGGCAGTGGGTCAGCTCTCTGACGTGGAGGGGAAACGTGAGAAGTCAACAAGCTTGGCCTCCATTGACAATGGTGTCAAACAACAACATATTAATAATCTTGGTCAAGAGGCTGCTTGGATGATCCGTTGCTTCACTTCTCAACAATTCAAATCCTAACAAAATGAAAAATGATTCATCAACAGCCTTGCGGTTATCAGGTTAAAAAAAAAAACAACAACCAGACCCGAGACTGAGCACACGGATTTGGAAGAGAAGAGCACGAGGAATGGGAATGGGAAGGAGAAAGCAGCAACATCTGGTCGGGTCAAATTCAACAAGTCCTGATGCTAGGCCAAAATTGAACATCAAAAGGGAGATGGATCTGAAATGATTGTGGGCAAAAAAGTTCTGGTTTTGTTTTTTTTTAAAGAAAACTTCAAGTTTCTATCTGCATTCCTTTGAAACCATTTTCTTGAGAATTGGGTCAGTAAAATACTCCCTGGCATCGTTACAACCGAGAGTCCTGGAGCTGTTTATTTTTGCTCTGACGAGATAGAATCAGAACTTATCTATCATTCTCTCCCCAAATGGTTCACTGTTTAAAGGTGAATGAACACTAAATGGAGACCGTTTATTCTGATGGTCCAATTTAGTGATGTCTCACTTTACTTTAGGAACTACCACACCCTACAAGGATCTGCTGCCCAGAAACGGCATTGATTCCCTGGCCACGGTATGACCCTGACAGTGGGAAGTCATGGCAGTCCAATGGCTCCCCCTTGTGGTTGCAATGTGTTCATCTCATCCCTTTGCAGATTCCATGAGAACCTTAGTAACTCAATTGACATAGGTCCTTAAAGTTTACAAAGATGAACAGAGTCGTTTTAATCTGACGTCGTAGCCAAGGTGCTTCTGGGTCTGATACTGGGATGCTCCCCAACACGACCACCTTATAGGGAGAAGAAATCTATTTACTAGTGATCAGGAGGGGCCCTTCAATAATTAGAATCATAGATTCAGAACTGGGACTTCAAAAGCATCTAGTTCAATCTCCTTGTGTGGTAGAAGTAGGACTGAGGCCCAGAGATGTTAAATATCTGGATAAAGGTAACGAAGGTAGTGAGTTACGGAGCCAAGAAATGATGCCGGGTCTTCTGACTCCAAAGCCAGCAGGCTTTCCGCTGGACCAGGCAGAGCCTTGCAAGACCTTTTCTCCCTGCCCTGCAATTCTGGACAGCAAAATTTAGAGAACCACAGAATAACAAGGCTGAAAGGGACCTTGGAGCTCATCCAGTTAAACCCCCTCTTTTTAGATGCTGAAAATTACTGGAACCCAGGACAATGAAGTGATTTCTCAAATGTCGCAGAACTGGGGCAAAAGCGGTACTAGAACCCAGGTATCCCTATCTTGGGCAAACTCCTTCATTCTTCTTCAGTTATACTTTTTTTTTTTAATTCAAAGGCTTTGTGGTTTGTTTTTATCTCAGGATATAGTCTTAAGTTTTTGGTATCAGATGATGTTCTTCCTAATACACTGGGTTGGCCTTCGCTTCAAAGGAGCCTTTGTTAGCTGACCCTGCCATGCCATAGGGTGGGTGGCAGATTGTCCTCCCTAACAGGGGTGTGCAGGAGGAGGAAAGGAGGAAGAAGAGAAGGGCAGCACAAGAAAAAACAATCCCAGAGGTAGTCTGTACAAGGAGAGGCTGGAGCTAAGGCCAATCCCATTTATGGGTGTGTGCTCACACAACGGTTGAGGAAAAGGGATGTGTCTAGAAAGCAGAGGTGGCTATGGTGTGAAGTGGTAAGTCAATATGCTGTTGATGGTGGTGTTTGTCCTTCATTCTCGAAGAGGATCATAGAATAACATCAGGGAGGTGATGCTATACTTGCAAGTGAATTGCAATTAAGTGAGGAGGGCTGTGCAAAGTCACCAGCCTCGCTATATCCTCCAGAGCCATCTGGGTCCAGTGTCCAGATACAGATCAGGATGACTGGGGATGGCCCCAAATGCAGTGGGAGACCATGGCCTTTTTTTTTTCTTTCTAGTGGGGGGGAGGGCAGGGCAACTGGGGTTGTGACTTGCCCAAGGTCACATGACTAGTACATGTTAAGTGTCTGAGGCCAGATTTGAACTCAGGTCCTCCTGACTTCAGGGCCAGCGCTCTATCCATTGCACCACTTACCCACCCCAAGACCATGGCCTTCTTAAGCTAAGATCTTCAACAGGTCTCAGTTAGACTGAGGGAGTGCTCATTCAGTGAGTGATTAGGGGTAGGTAAGAAATGAGGCAGAGAATGGCCTCTATTACCTGGCCCCAAAATTTAAAAATCGGTCTAGGAGTGGTAGTCCCTGGCTGTTTCTGGCCAAAACAGAAACAATTGGTCGGCTGAAATTTAAAGAGGGCAGTCCTAGCGGAGCTTAAAGAATGAGGATGCCAAGAGCGTGTCTCAAACCTCCACACAAAACCTTCCAGCTTTTGCCTGAAGACCCCAATTTCCTCATTTTTGCTGATTAAAAAAAAAAAGTGAGATGACTTTTCCAAGGTCACACAGCTACATAAAATGAATTAGTATAACGTTTTCACTATAATTTTGCAAGAGGCAAGTTTCAGTTTTGAAAGAAAAGGGTCAAATGACATTTTAATTAGGGGTTTCTGTGTAGAAAGGGTCTAAGTTTCCATGCAGCAGTTTTCACTTAAAGGATTAATTTAACCAAGGCTAGAAGGGGTAGAAAAGAGCAAAACCTATCTTTTGGGGGGAAGAAACTTAGCAAAAAAGTAGGGTTAGACCTTTCTGACTGCCTTTCACAAGGTTACTTAACTACGATGCATAGGCTTCCAGTTCCAGTATTTCCCCAGTTTTTCTTGGTGTCAAACTTATTCTTTTTAAAGAAAGAACTTTTCCCCAGGTACTCCTATCACAGCCATCCCCATCTAATACAACGACTAAGATCCCAGGTTCCTCCCTTCTTTTTCTCTTCATCCCCCTCCCTTACAAAGCCCACTGCTTAGAACCCAATGCTGCACAGGAAAGAAACAACTAGAGATGTGTAGGTTGTTTTGTTTAGGAACCCCACCAGCATAAACTAATGACGCTGTAGAACCAACAGTGGGCCTATCATAGCTTTTCCAGACAGCTTCAAGACTTACTGACACTTCCAACTTCTTTCAAAAGGAATGGATATTAACCTCTCCAAGGCCTCTCATATGAAACAATTCAGAGGTTCATTGCTTCTTGGCTTCCTTACGAAGCAGGAGAGAACTAAAATTAGTACAGCAGCCAGATGCTTATTTGAGGTTGTGGACGACAGCCAGGAAGAGTGGTAGTCATTTATTGCACGAGAATGGTCCTGGGATAGGCCACACCAGCCTATCCCAGGGGAGTAGCAAAGCTGTGTCCTCTGGGGTACAGTGGATAAGGCTTGAGGCTTAGGGCAGGAAAACACCCTTGGCTTCCATGAAATATTATGCAATTGATAAAAACTGGCGAAAATATTTTTTCTATTTCTTTTCACCCTTATCAGAAATGACAATCCACCTAGAAACTGAAAATGGATTTAGAAGTTTCATTTAATCAGTCACCATGCGTTAAGAAAATTCTAGTGTAAACATTTCATAGAAGATTTATTGTAGTGCAGCCACAAATTGTAGTTCTTGTTCCAGTGTACAAATATGCCTCAGTGTCTCTAATACAGTTCAAGAAAAAATTCTAATTGTGGTAATACAAAGTGAAGGGTGCGCTTGAGATTCACAAAACAATAAGTTACACTTCGAGAGCTACTACTACCAAGCTTTATACATATGAAAAGTAAACATAAAACAGTAAGTTCTGATTTAACATGTCAAGGGAAGATGAAGAGGGCAGAGACATCAGTCCATTTGGGAAAACCTGGCTATGACAAAGGAAAATGACAAAGAACATGGATTGGGGACTTGTAAACTATGTTTTCTTCTCTTGAGGCTTCCACTACTGGGGAAAATGAGGATAAGATTCAACTCTGCTATCCGTCTACATGGCAAGTTCTGCAAAGCTTCTCAGCAGGCAAACAGTCAGGCTTTTGTAGAAAAGGAAGAGTCAGAGCTGCTGAGCATACCTCTAATCATGCAAGAACCAGTGCTTCAAATTCCAAAGGAGTACAGAGAAAAGAGTAACACTGCTTTAATAAATGTGTATCTTTCCATCTGCTGGCATCTGGATGCCCAGCATCTCAAAAGACCAAGGTAAGGCTGAACAGGGACAATGAGACCAGAGGAAGTCAAAGAATTTTAAAGTTTGAAAGGCTCTTGAATATCATTCAATCTTGCTCCTTTATTTTACAGACAAGGAAACTAAGGCCCAATGAGGTTAAGGGTATTAATTGTCTAAGGAGAGCAAAGGGCTGACCATAATTTGAGTTGCTTTGATATGTAATTATAATATTCTTTGCATTCTATTACACTGCCAGTTCCTTCAAGAACAGCTCCCCACTCCTTTCTAAAGAGAAATGGTATCTTGGTTTTGTTTTTGTAGGTCTCTTGCTTGTACACATTCGATTTTTGTATCTATCAAAGTGAGAGCCAATCAAGAGCTCCTTCATAACAGGATCTCAGAGTGACAAGGGGATGAGAATGGAGGCCCCTAGACAGCACTGAGAAACACACGGGATGAGAGCTCTGAGTGCAAGGAACAGCTTTAGCCTTTTTCTACTTGGTTAATCACACAATAATTAGGTCACAGGAAAGGAAAAGCAATCAGGATAAAGGTAGAGATGCACTCCCAAAAGGACAGTACTTCTAGAAGATAATACCTATAATTCTTTGAAAACCATCTAAAATTTTAGAAAAGTGCCTCATGGAATTAAAGCAGGTTCAAAAAGCAACGTATGAATTCATCTAACCAATTGTTTGTGTTCTCAATAAGATGGCACTGTTAAAATATTGTGCCTTCCCCTTTGTTTATGAAGGTTAAACTAATTACCCATCACTGATAAGGCATGTGTTTTGAGTTGCTTTTAGATGGTGAACAGAGCACACATAACAGAAACCTACAAATCTCATTTTAAAGCTCTAATTTCTCCCCTTCCTCCAGCTGTTAAAAAGAATGCAAGTGGAGACACCAACTTTAGTATAGCAACCAAGGATCCACAGTAAAGAGATATACCAAGTCTGTACATAGACAAATTACAAAAGAATTAACAAGGGAGGTGCAATAGAAACAAAACCAACCAGTCATACACACAGGATAACCAGGCCCCTGCAGAAAAGCCTTTAACTGCCTTATTAGAGACTCTCTGGACAAATGGAGGAGCCATGTGAAACCATCAAGAAGATGGCACAGAAGCCTAACAGTGACAGAAAATTCTCAACAATCTCAAGAGAGGCCGGAGCCTTTTTTGTGTCAACAGCAGGGCAGGGCAGCTGAAAAAGTCTTAACTTGAGAATGATCCTTTATTCTTCAGAAGGTAGGGAGGAACTCCCATTTTGGATCTAATTTTAACCAACAAGGAGAAAACTATTACTCAATTAGAAATGAAAAGAATCTAGGAAGTGACCTCTTTATATTCTAGCTCTTGATCAAGGACAGAAACCCAGACATAGTCTGACACACCTGAGAGATCAGCTTAACCTTTCGGGGGTAAGGGACCCCTTCCAGCAGTCTGGTCAAACCTATGTACCCTTTCTGAGAATGTTGGAAACTAATTATATTGAAATACAGTTATCAAGAAGTTCATGGACTGCAATACCTTCTTCCTTCACCCTCCCCCTATTAAAAACATTTGTCTTATATTTGAGGAAAGAGATCAGAGAAAGTACAGGGAAGTCCTGAGGCAAACAGTTCTATGGAGGAAATCTGCCTAAACAGAGTGAGATATTTTCATGAATGAAATTCTAACTATGCAAATGATTCTGATGAGGAAGGAAAAGAGGAGCTGTCTAAGGATACCAGTATGGAGACAGAAGAAAATCATGGAACAATTTAGATTGTTAAAGACACTAAAAATTCCTTTTCAAATATCCTATTAATGTAATGGAATATTACTGTGCTCTAGGAAATGACATGAGGATAGATTCTGAGACCCCTGAGAAGACCTGTATCAAATGATGCTCAAAACAGCAATTTATATGATTAAAAAAATGTA
>CM053596.1:219604541-219617529 GCA_028646575.1 Pseudocheirus occidentalis | reverse complement strand
AAGAGAATGACATCAAAACCCACAAATATCAATTATGTACAGCTTGAATTTTTAAATTTATATAATGAATTAACATAGTAATTACAGTACTACCTGTTTCACTGTATCTGTTTCTGAACTTTCTTATGTTTCGTTAATTTTTTTCTCCTTTGTCATAACTATTACAATCCCTTTCTAAATAATTCTTCCCCACCCCAAGATGAACTAAATGCATTCCCTACTAGAGGAAGAAAGAGGTAGGAATGGGGATGGAGGGTAGTAACAGTGATGGAAAAAAAAAAGAACATCAATGACATATTAAAATACACAGAAAAGAACAGAAGGAATTTCAGGAGATACCAACAAGCAGGGCAGCAATGGTACAATCATATTAAATGTAGTATGTGCTTTAAAAAAAAGCCTGTAACACTCAAAATTTCATATACAATCTTTTAAAATTTTCTTTGTATATGGAAATGTTTGTCATGTTCATTAAAAAAAAAAAAGACATAAAAGACAACAGTGAGGGCAAATGTGAGAATGATTACAAGAGTGGAAAGGTCCTAAAAAACCCCCGAAGTATCAGCAGTGTGAGGTTTAGAATGATCCAAGGCTGACAAAGAATGCCAAGATTTATTTTAAAAGGGTTTTTTTTAAATCTATGGTGGGAGCAATAGGAAGATTCGGACCAATGCAACAATAATGGATGAAGAGAGAAAAATAAGCCATTTAATTCTTTTTTTTTTTTCTCCTACAAAAGAGAATACTCTTAGTAGCAAAGGATAAAATGTTTAGCAGGATAGGGAAATATCTGGGATAAGTAATGATTTAGTAAGAGAGCATCGAGCTATCCTCAGTGAGTTTGGAACACAAGCCTCAAAGGAATCATTTCCCAGGGATATCCTTTTGGGCAGCTGAAAACTGGCTGCTGTGGTTGCTCAGTGATCTCTGAAAAATCGTGAATGGGTAAAATGCCCGGAAAGGATGCTGACGGATACCCTGTCCTTCATAACACGGGAGAGTTTTAAAACTTGAAATTGGACGGTGGACCCGATTTGGATTGTTAGCAAAGATGTATTATATAAAAGAGAAAGTTTCTAGGACTTAAAAGGGGAGGCAGACGAAGGAAGGAAGGAAGGGAGGGAGGAAGGAAGGAAGGGAGGGAGGAAGGAAGGAAGGGAGGGAGGGAGGAAGGAAGGAAGGGAGGAAGGGAGGGAGGGAGGGAGGGAGGAATGGAGGGAAAAAAAGAGGAAGGAAGGAAGGAAAGAAGGAAGGAAATAAATGTTTATTAAGTGCCTGCTGGGTGCCAGGCACTGTGCTAAGTGCTTTACAAAAATCTTACTTGCTCTTCACAGCCATAAGGGTGCTATCATTACCTCTATTTTAAAACTGAGGAGACTGAGGCAGACAGAGATCAAGTGACCTGCCCAGGGTCATATAGCTAGAAACTGTCTGAGGTTAAATTTAAGAAAGGCCTATTTCTGAACTTTCTTTTATATTTTCTTCTGCACATAAACGTGTCATTACCTTTTTTTCCTTTGCCATTAATTATTAAAATCCCCATACCCATATAATTCTTCCCTGTCCCAAAGCAAAACTAAATGCATTCCTTATTAGAGGTGGGGGCACTAGTAATAATGATGATGCAAAAAGGAAAGAACATTAGTGAAACACTCACATGTACAGAGTACCGAATGTGGAAGGTACAACTCAAGTGTTCATACAAAAAAATATCTTCAGGTTTCAGTAGACTACAAGCTCTGCTTGACTCAGCGTGTAAAGCTGCTTAAAATTTTTAAAAGCTCAGAGTTTTAAGAAGCATAGTGCAACACCTAAGTTAATCAGAAAGGAGAATGACAAATTCTGGAAGGGATGTGGAAAAGTAGAGACACTAATGCACTGCTGGGGAAGTTGTGTTCTAGTCCAACCATTCTGGAGCACAATTTGGAATTAAGTCCAAAGAGCTCTAAAAACTGTGTATGCTGTTTGACCTAGCAACACCACTCCTCAGTCTGCATCCCAATGAGAGCCAAGAAAATGGGAAAGGACCTATAATGTACAAAAATATTTATAACAGCTGCTTTTATGGAAAAGAATTATAAATGGAGGGGATGCCTATCAAGAACAAGCTATGATATATGAATGTGTTAGAATTCTATGGTGCCATAAGAAATGGCGAGGGGAATGGTTTCAGAAAAACCTGAGAAGATTTATATGAACTGACACAAAGTGAAGTGAGCAGAACCTGGAGAACAATGTACACAGCACAGCAACCCTATAAAGAGAACCAGATGTGAAAGTCTTAATAACTCTGATGAATCCAATGACCATCAGAGATAAAACAGGATGGAGCTCACTCATGGATGCAGCACACAAGCTGAAGCCTATTTTTTTCCAAACCCTTTTTCTTTTTTGGACATGGCTGATGCAAGAATTTGTTTTATTTGACTATACATATTTGTAATGGGTTTTGTTTTTCTTGCCTTCTCAGCACATTAGGGATGGGGAGAAAGGTGTGGGAGAATCTGAAACTAAAAATAAAAACTGAATTAAAAGAGAAAGAAGTTAAATGTAATGATGTAGCTTTAAGAAGCACAGTGTAAGGAAGGTCAAAGTCCCAGTGCACTGTGTCAGACCATGAATCAAGGATTATATTGAATTCCAGGTGACATATTTTAGAACTAGGGATGGTGACAGATCCAGGAGGATAGTGAGAGGACAGGAGACTATGCTATAAAAAGATCATTTGAAGAAACTATTGTATGTTCACTCTGGAGCACAGAAAATTTAGGGGAGTCAAGTAGATATTGTTGTTTAGTTATTTCAGTGGTGACTGACTCCTTGTGACCCCATTTGGGGTTTTCATGGCAGATACTGAAGTGTTTTGCAATTTCATTCTCCAACTCATTTTACAGGTGGGAAAAATAAGGAAAACAGGGTTAAGTGACTTGCCCCAAGGTCATACAGCTGGTAAATCTCCAAGGACACATTCAAACTTAACTTTTCCTGGCTTCAGGCCTGGAGCTCTATTTACCAGCAATCCAGTTGCCCCCATCAAGAGGAAAGGGCTTTCAAGTGGAAAAGTAAAATGGATATTAATTCCAGATAGGCAAATTCCAGTTCCACAAAAGGGTGAAGGGGACACATAAAGCTATCCAAAATGGAATGGGGTTCCTTGAGAGGTAGTTGAATTCCTCTTACTGAAGGTTTCTGAACATAAGCTAGCTTCTGTCTGAAGACCACTTGTTGAAACTATTTTAAAAGAGATTCCTATTCAATCATGTGTTGGAATAGATGACTTTGGACAGCAGTGTGGTACAATGGAATAAGCAATGGATTTGGAGTCAGAGGACATCGGTTTAAATATGCTGGTTGTGTTACTTATTCCCTGTGTGACCTTGGGTAAGTGACTGGGCCTCTGGGAGCTGTAGTTTTTTTATTTGTAAAATAAGCGAGTTAGAAATTGCCTGTGAGGTCCCTGCCAAACCAGATTCTATGAAATGCAACTCCTCAGGAACAATTTGAAATAACAAATGCAGGAAACAGATTTCCTCAAATTACACAGGTTATGTCACATTTTAAGATTCCTGAAAATGAATCAAGATGCACACATTTTCTTATCTTTGTACCGAATGGGTTAACAAGCAAAAAGCAAAAGCCAGATCTGCCAGCTGGAACCTGTGGAGGACCCTGTGGCCACCACAGCTTGCCTACCATTTCTGCTGACCTCAGCCTGTTATCATTGCTGTAAATTACATCCAAGTGGCCTTCCAATTCAAGAATGTGAACAGCTTTCTAAGCTCAGCTAGGATAATCAAACAAACTACTGCTCTGGCTCTTCTCTTCCTCTGAATATGAAAACATGTCCTCATTCTTTCTGATTCAAATATGAATTAACGACTCCATCGAGCCCTCTTTTTAGAGATCTAAGGGAACCTCATCTTGCTACAGAAAACTTAATCAATTATTTCAGACTAATACTCGGACAGGATGATAAGAATTTGGAGGGAGGAAGGCGGGAAGGAGGAATCTAGTAGCCTGACCAGAAATTAAACTACTTTGTTTTAAAATGTTACTAGCCTGTCTTCCCTTGCAAATACTCTCCTCTTACTCCTTTGACCTCATGCCATTTCTTTCTACAATCTTAAATTTTAGATACACCCTTCTAGACAGGACCTTCAAAGGTACATAATTTTACACAAGAGTCCTTCCTTTCTGTCCACCTACAATACATAGTCCTCATTTGTCATGCCTAAAAGACACTGACTCTTCTCATTCCCAGTCTCTTCCATTAACACAGGCCTTCAACCACTGAACCCATACTATCAAGAGCTAGAGGTACAATGAGTCACTATTCAAAGGGTACACAAATTAACAAGAGCAATGATGCCAAAGGTCCTGGTAGTAGTAGCAGCTGTAATCTCTCTCCCCACCTAATTATTCCCATAAATATTAAGTGTCTACTGTATGCAAGGCATTATAAATTCACCGGCCAAGTCTAATACTTCCTAAGGAATGCAAATCTCCATATTTAAGTACTATACAATGAGCCGCAAAAATTTTTTTTAAAACTATTGTCAAATCTCTTGATACTTTAGAATTCAAATGAATCTTAAGAAAGCCTCTATCTTGACTGGGTAAGAACACATGAAAATGAAAACACAAGGGTGAGATGGTTTTCTCCCAGCTATACTGCTCCTGTGTTTTGATGCATCACCTATAATAAGCTACTCTAGTAAGATTGATATATGGGTTGTGTTCTATAACTTGCTGTGTGGCCTAAAGCAAGTCATAGCAGCATTCTGGCTTTAGTGTTCTAATCTATAAATCGACAGGACTGACTGAGCTCTAAGGCCCCTTTCAGCTGTAAAGTTCTATGATTTTATGGATGGAAAGTATAGGCTATTTAACACATACCAGCAACTTTAAAAGTCTATGCCCAAATTGCTGTCCCAGCACCTCCAGAATTAATCATGAATGCCACTGAAAATGTGAGTATTTGCCCAATTCAATATTCCCCAGGCTAAATCCAGATTCCACAGTGTGGCAACTACTTTCTGGAAACCCTCTAAATAAACTTGATGACTAGTCAGCAAATTTATCCTTCATCCAAGGTGGTTCCTCTAGCAAAGCCACTTACAACACTTACAATGTCACTTTCAAAAGAATTAGTAAGAGAAGTGGTCAGTGGGAAGTGCCAGATTTTCCCTAAATTTGACCGCAATACTTTGTGTGGTTCAAGACAAGTTGTAACCTATTCTACCAGGTGCCACTGTCTATTTGCTATGCACACACTGCTGGTAGAAGAGAGCACTTTACATCAAAGTATTAAATGTTCTTTTAGGCTGAATGGTACAAACCAAGGCTAGCCCAAAAGATACATCCCTGTGCAGAGTATTTTAGCATAGCAGCTGAAAAGGAAACTTCTAGAGTTATAGATTCAAATACCAACAATAACTACAAAATTCAAAGGGCTAGCAACTATTTCCCTAAGACTGTTTCCAGTTCTTCCACACTCCTTTCTCCCCACTTCCTTGCCCAGTCCACCTGTGATTGCTCTGGGAAGGCCCCACAGGGCCTTCGCCAGGTCTTAGGAAGCCTACACCCCAAGTGGTTGGGCATGAAGAGTCCCTAAATGATTTAAAACTTGGGTTTTTTGGCTCACGTGCCTGCTTGAAGTAGGTTTTCTTTAGTCTGCTCTGTACAGACAACTGAGAGTGCCAGCGAATCTTAGAAAAACCTAACAGTAAGAATGACAAATTCTCACTAAAATGTCAGTTCCTTCCTAGGCTTGCAGTTCTTTCCAGATAGGGCTTAGAATATAGCAGGTGCTCAAACAGTAATTCAGGTAATCATCAATATTCAACAATTTACAAAAGAAAGGCCTTTAATGCAAAGTAGACCTCAAATGTCTAGTTCCCAGCCCACATCCCAGTATTCTTCTCAAAGAGGACAAACTCTGATTTTATTCAGTTTATGCTACAACAGACCCAGACCCAAAAAGGGGCATAGATGGATTGGTGGCATAATTGTCCTCTCAGAGAGGTAGTCACTTCTTATTTCCCTGAGTTTGAGACAGCAAGAGCTCACCATCAGTTCTCCAAAAGCAGCAATTATGGGTAAAATAATCTGTAAATTAGCCTGGTCTCTGTTCTTCTCATAGGGCCAGTTAGGGTAGAAGGTGTGACCTTTTACAATTCTGTCCTACATCTGGGTAGCATTGCTCTAACAGACAACAGTAACAACAACAGTTTTAACTATTCATTTTCCAATACTATACAAAAAAAGATGAAGCAGTTCACCACCTAGCCTCAAACCAGATGGAGGAGGATAGACGGCATGATCAAAGTGGCTGGTGAGTTAGACAGGAGTGGGGGAAAATACTTTCGTAACCTGAAAGTGTTTCCAGATCCCTTCCCTCTTAGACAAGCTGCTTGTTAGATAAATATGCTCCTATAAAACAATATTCACAGGCACAATAAATGTCTGCACCAAGCTCTCTGGATAGACACTAACCTACAGAGCCACAGAAAACAACAGCTAAGGCCGAGCAAAAAAACAGATATTGCTTATTGTCCTGTATGCTAAAATCCGTGTAGTCCTTGTGAGGAATGAGGGCTGAGTGGACCAGCAATTGTTCTACAGCCACCTCTAAGTCTGCTATACCCCTAAACACAAACTAGGATATTATATTGGGTCAGGCAACTTGGTAGGAAAATAAGACAGTGAGGTGATCTGGGAACCTTCAAAGTCACATAACAGGTGTCCTTCTGTCCTGTCTACCCTAAAACAGAACCCCCATTGATGCCTCGGAGCTCCTGACCTAGCTGCTCTAACTTTTCCAGTTATTTCACAGAGAAGGTCAATGGCCCTGAAGAACATACAAGTTAAAAGGGATACTTATAATGAAGAAAAGAAGGAAAGGAGAAAGCAGTAAGACTCAAAGTTTGCCCAAGATCAAAGCTCAGATGGGTTTTGTGAAGTCCTGGTTACTCATCACAACCAGCAGAGGGAGCACCTCGTTCTTTCCCTTCAGTCCCAAGGCCAAGTCCATGCTGGGGGCACCAAGTACATTTCCCCATGGCAAGTCTCAGAAGTTACACAGAGAGAGAACAAAAGTCCCTGTGTGGGCAGACACATCTGCATGCCAGGTCTTGTCGGGAGAGACAGTGGCGATAGCTTTTTTGCTTTCTTTGGAGAAGCTGGGTCAGAAGGGAGTGTTTGACTCGTGGGTGACCCACGGGGAGAGCTGAGCTGGCTGGGTCCCCAGGGATGCACAGCATGTCTTATAGCCGAGGTGCAGTTCTGTGGTTCCAGGACGGTCTTCTGGGCAGGGCCGAGCACCATTCACAGCTCACAGCTCTGTCGTGAGCAAGCATTTGCGTTGCTTCCTCAAGGCTTCTTCAGCCAGGGCTGGGACAGAGCTGGGAAGAGAAGACAAGAGAGCCAGTGAGGAGGGGAAGCCATGGTCAGCCCTTCCTCCCCTTCAGGGAAAGGGCTTCTGGTGACTCAGATCAGAGTAACACCTTGTTTATTCGGTGCTAAACATCTGTGTATGTGGTGGTGACAATGTTTCAACATGAAGGACCTTTTACAGACGGAGCATTTAAGTCACTAAATTAATTTCAACCAAATTCTATTGAAAATGTTTTCTTGAACATATTATACAGACCCTTAACACTAAATGTAATTTAAACTCCTCATGATAACTGAGGTCACCAATGCAAACGTGCGGCTTCCCCGGGGTCACTGAAAGGGACTCCAAGATGTTTCTGATATTTTTCAAGTGCATTTCTGTTGTCTCTGGCTCCTGCTGCCAGTAGCAGCCCTGCTCTCACTATCTCGCCTGCCTCTGATCTAGTATGGGCCTAGAAATTAGATGACCAAAATACTTAGGTGTGTTTGTGTAAAGAGTAAAAGGACTAAAGAAAGTCTAAGAAAGGGCCTCTGTAATAGCCAATGAGCACGGTGCTGGAGCGTCATTATTTCTCTCTTACAGCTGCTCAGAAGTGATTCTGGGTAATTTCCGGGTTCCCAGATGCGTTCTCCATTACTAAAGGTGCTAGACAACATTGGTGTGCCTGTATCTGCTCAGTTCATTACTGCTATTTCCTTTCACAGTTCTTCCAAGGACTACATCTACAAGAGATGGAGAAATTCCCCATTTACCACGAGTCCCCTCGCACAGAACCCCTGACACTCAATAGGGTCTTTCAGCAGAATTTTCCAAAGGGGCATATGTGAGCACACAAAATATTTAAGAAAGGTCAGAACTTACATGTGCTTAGACAGACTGCGAAGGCTATTAATAAAAATAAATGTATTATTGGTTTCTCTCAAGATTATAATTTCTTGAGTTTCTCTCTGAGAGAAAGAAATAAGTGCTTCTGCTGACCAAAACTCTCTATACCAGAAACATGCATCTGAAGGGGAACAGGCACATAAGGGGAAAAGGGAAGACCATCCATTCTAGATCTGTCAAAATAGGATTGATAATGTCCCAGCAAAGGCTAAAGAACAAGGGCCTAAAATATGGAAGCTATTTTAGGTATAGTTCTTATCTTGGTAAATAGCTCTACAGAGTATCAACAGTCAGGACTCGATCACATCAATCTTCTTCAACACTACAATCTTTCTTTCACTTATTCTCATATGGTCCATATACCTCTTCACACTCAATCCAGTCCACCAAACCACAACTGGGACCAATCATTTCATTCCCCTCCCCCAGTCCTTCCACCTCCCCCCCTCCCTCCCCCAGCAAGGGACAAACCTTCCCCTCCCACACCCCAACCTGCCAATGGAAGCAGAAAGACAGACCAGCAATACCTGCTGCCTTCAGTAGAGCCAGACTTACCCCTCCCCTTGACTCCTGCCCAGTCCCAAACAGGTATAGTATGTGCACTATCAGCTGGATGCTGATTCCCCACCTCGGCTGGAGGTTAACTTGGAGCCTCTTTCCACTATAACCCCAGAGCCTGACATCCTCATGTGCCCGGCCATTACTCCCCAAGTCCTCTGGGTCTTGACATGTGCTCCTGCTACTTTCTTGTTCCACCATGAACTGAACATAAACACAAACTCTCATTTACATGTGTCTCCCCAATTAGAATGGGAGGTCCTTGAGAGCTAGGAATGTCCCAGTTTTCTTCTATGTATCACCAGCACTTAGCACAGTGTTTGGCATACAATAAGTGATTTATTAATGTTTTTTATTCCATCCCAGCAGTTTCAATAACTGTACATAAACTGAAAATGTGTATCAAGTCAAGGCACCACAATAAAGTTTAAGATTACTTCATAAAGTCATAAAAACCTGCAGACTTAGCACCTGAGAGAAGAAAGCAACCAAAGAATAAATGGAGATTGTTCTGTATTGTTCATATCCAGTTCTACTCCACACCATTTTGAACAATCGTCTCTGAAAAGCAATAGGAAAAGCTCTCACGTGGTCACAGCATCCACTAGGAAGGGCCCTGGCTGGGCGATCAAGGAGAGCACTTCGGCACCACCACATTCCTCTTTCCTTTCCAGAGCGTCTTCATTCCCTGAGATTCCATTGGAAAGAGTCCTGGTCTGCTGTAGGAAAACAAAACAAACCTAAAACACTGGCATCAAAATGACCACAGCCAACAAGTGCTACCCTACATGGCTGTCAATCACAGCCAAAGTTATCCTTGAGGAAAGAGTGGAAGGGGATGTTAACAAGGTGAAAAGAGCAAAGATATGTTCAGAATAGTTCTAGCCACAGGGTAAGGCCCCGTAACGGATAATACTTAACTACCGTGAATTCTGCAGTCTCACCTGCAGCTTCAGGGGTTTTTCATGGATTCTTCCCAGCATTTCCAAGTATTTAAAGCACGCAGAAATGTAAAAATAATAACGACCCAGGACGCCAAAGTCCCTGTGAAGTTCTGATCACAATATCCATAGTTTTTAGTTAATCCTAAACTTATCTAGCACCCGTATCACAAGTGTTAACAACTCACTGGCACAATCCACCGGGGTGTAACCGAGGATAAGGAAGACACCTAAAAGAACAGAAGGAAAACATTTTTTTACTAAGGCACTAAAATATTTCTCTAGTATTAAATGAAGAATAGAATAAGAAAAAAAATCCTTAAAGTTATTAATCAAGTTTTAAGGGAATGTTCCAAGGAGAGAATGAAACCCAAGATCCCTTCCTATGATAAAAACCACACATTACATAAGATATTGCCAGAGATGGAGAAGTGCCTGGTCAGTAAAAAAAGTTGCACAGGCTTCCTACCAACCTAAAGAGACAATAATCCATCAATCAGGAAATTTTTCCTGATATACAATACAAAATTTTCTTTTCTAGAATTTTAGCCTACCATAACTAATTATAGTCTCCCTGGTAGAAGTCAGAAGAAGGGGACCACTAGGTGGAGCAGTGAATAGAGCACCAGCCCTGGACTGAGGAAGATCCGAGTTCAAATACTTACTAGCTGTATGACCTTGGGCAAGTCATTTAACCTCAACTGTCCTGCCTTCTCCCCTCCAAAAAGACAGAAAGGACCTGTTTATATGGACAGTTTTCTAATTATGAATCACAGCTAAGGAAAACAATAAAGATCCTAAATATAGTTTGCTGCAGTTTCAAACAAACCTTTCTGTGTCTGAACTGGAGTATACCATTTTTCAAACAAGTTTTAAAACTGGTGCATTTTGTCACCTGGCATCTCTCTTTTGGCCTGGCACCAGAAAACATTAAACACCTGAGCTGCTCTTGCTTCCATTCTCTAAGTCAAGACACGTTTTATTTATAGAGGTTCCACTATTCCCCACAGGGAGCACTCGCTGCAGTCAAGCAACTGTACATGCCACTAGCCAGCAGGTTTTTCTTTCCCTACCTTTGTACATCACACCACTTCCCTCCTTAAGGTTCTTTCCTCCCTCCTTCTATAAATCTCCCACCTCAGCCATGAAGTATCTTCTGATCATGTACAAAGGAGCACCCCCTTCCTCTGAATTAATTGGCTCTGCATTATTGTATACACTCTATTTGCTTATTCTGGTACTGGGGAGGACATGAGGCATACCTACTGTATATTATGAAATACAGACCCTGTTGTCCTCTGGGAACCTGCAACCTCACAGGGTGGAAAGGGGAGCACAGGAAGTACAATAAAAAAGACAGCAAATGATAACTGGATGAGATGTGTGGTTTAAACAATGTGCTAGAAGAGCTCAAAAAAGGTGAGAAGTCACATGTGGCTCAGGTGTTGCAAGCTGACAGAACACTTCTCTTTCAGATACGATGCTCTTCCTTCCATCTGTAAGCAGGCATTCCAGAGAGTCTTTCTAGCAGTGGTGGGGTGTTGCTGCAGTAAGCCTCAATGCCAAATTTACTTTTTTAAGACCTCTCAGATTTAGGGGTGTGCAAAGAAGGCAATCTAGGAAATCCATACTGACTTGAAAAGAGGACAATGGATGTTATTTACTTTCAGCATTAGATGTCTGTCTGCTGGTGACCAAATCTATCTATATGAGGATCAGTTCTCATTCCTCATCCTTGAGGTCTCTGCTGCATTTGACACTGCTTTTTTCCCCAAGTTTTTCTCTTGGATTCTATCACAATATTTTCTGGATTCTCCTCCTAACAGCTTTTTTTTTTTCCCCTTTTGGTTTGTTCTTCCTACCTGCCCCCAAATACAGTTAGTTTTCTCTCAGGGAACTATTTTCAGACTTCTTTTCTCTTGGTAGTCAAGGGTGTCCATTTCCACGATGTGCATGATTAATACAGTTGGTTCCCAAATCTTTATCGCTAGTCTTGATCTTTCTTTCACTTCCAGACTGCATTTTCATCTGCCTGTTAGACAGCTCCATTTGGATATCCTGCTGTTGTTCCAGATTCAACATAATCTAAAATCTCATTTTCCCTTGAAAAATCTGATCATACTACTGATTTCTTCACTTATATTAACAACATAATCTTCCCTGTTAGTCAAGTTTAGAACATAAGACCTGACATCCTACAAACTCTTCCTTATCCAAATCATCTACTCTAATTTTGTACAGCTCAAATTACAAAGTTTTCCCTTATACAAAGTCCGTTTATCTCTCTGAAATACCCATCCTTTGCTCCTTACTCTTTCCTCTTAGGAACAAGCAGAACAAATCTAATCCCACACCAATGTCAAGTCCTTGGAGTAACTGAAGATTACTCTCATGCCCCTCCTGCTTGCCACCATGTCTTTTCTTGGCCACATTGAACATTCTCATTTCCTCCAACTGATCCTTACATAGAAAGATCTTAAGGTCCCTCAGCTCAACGCTGGGCAATGTCCTTTCTAAAACGAGACCCTCTTCTTTATTATCACAGTCAGTACCATGGCTGAGGTTCCCTTTGGCTCTCACCTGGAATACTGCAATAGACTTTTAATGGGTCACCCCACCTCCAGGCCTTCTCTTACTCTACTCTGACGAGCATGCTGCTGCCAGATCAGATTATGCTCAGAGTTGAGCATGTTATCTGGCCCATTCCACTGACATGCAAAAACCATAAACGGTTCTCCTATGTCTACTGAATAAAGTATGAACTCCTTAGCCTAGCTTTCAAGACCCTTCATATTCTGGATCCAACCTCTCCTTCAGCCCTTCCCTTCATTCTGTGCTCCAGTCAGAACAAATTACTGGAAGTACCTTCAACCTTCCCATCACTGTGCCTTTTCTTAAGCATTCCTTCCAAGTCTTTCTCTCTCTTTCTCTCTCTCTCTCTCACACACACACACACACACACACACACACACACACACACACACACACACACACACCCCCTCCCTCCCATACACGACACTGGGGGAAAGGACAGGAAGAATTCTTATTCTACAGATGAGAAACTGAGGCAAACAGGGCTAAGTGACTTGCCCAGGGTCACAAAGCTAGTAAGTGTCTGGGATCAGATATGAACCCACAAAAATAAATCTTCCTGACTTCAAATCCAGCACTCTAACCACTGTGCCTCCCAGGTGTGCCCAATACGTAG
>CM053596.1:219566733-219604041 GCA_028646575.1 Pseudocheirus occidentalis | reverse complement strand
CAGGGTAGAGAACAGAACAAGGGGGGGAAGGGATAGGAAGGAGAGATGGATGATCACTGTCACAATATGTCCACTATGAAGATGTCCTGTATAATCACACATCCACAGCCTGTATTGAAGTGAGTGTCCTTCCAGTGGGGGGTGGGTGACAAGGGAGGAATCGAAAGAATCTAGAATTTAAAGTTCTGTAATACCTGCAACTAGGAATTAAGATATACAGGGGCTGGGATAGGGAGACCGTTCCTACCCTACCAGAAAGTAGGAGAGCAGAGCAGGGGAAGGGCTTTACAGTAGGATTGCTGTTTTGGGGTTGGGGCAGGGGCAAGACAGGGAGAAAATTTGTAATTCAAAAATGTATTGAAAATGAATAATGTAAACAAGAAAACAAATAAAAAATAAATAAATAAAAGCATAGCCTATATTATTGATAGTATGTTTTTTTCTAACTGATCCCATCTTCTTTTTCAGAGTCAATACAGATTTGTTTGTGAAGCTATTTTGAAGGTTTATGAAGAAGGATTTATTAAACCTTTAAAGACATAGTTGCATAAATAAGAAAACAAAAGGGCTGGGATCTTTATAGAAATATTCTTGTCCGTTATAACAGAACTGGCTGTATCCACTGTGCCACCATAAGACTACTTACAGACAACGGCATCAGAGAACAATGAAGAATTGACAAAAGACTTAGAAAATTCAGCACTGTTGCACTTTATGTTGAAACAAAAGTCAGTCTCTCAAACTCTATAACTCTTATGTTTGAAGACTTTATTTCATTCTTTGCTCCGAAAAACAACAAAAAAAAGATGAATGAACTTAAATGGGTTCAGAGTAATTTATGAAATGTCATGATAATGCTCATCCAGTCCTCTTCTGGTTGAATTGCTAAAAACAAGACTTGGAATTCTTACCATCTGTGTTACTCACCTGCATCTTGGAAACAAAAATAAGTAAACATCAAACATTAGCCACAGTCTTCTCCAGTGTTTCATATATTTACAGTGTACTGGTTTGTTTGTTTTTTTAAGACATTAGCAATATTCTGAATATTAGCCAATACACTGCCTAGTGATGTGGCACATTTTACCCAACACTCCCTGAAAATAGATCTGTTGGTTATTAGAAGAAAAATGGAATTTTCTTTTGTTAGGAAGATGCCCATTTGCCAGCATCTTATAAAAAAGTATAAATATGAACCTACAGAATGCTTTGCAATGGATAACATGGCAGTCTCAGTCCATAAAATTGGTTTGTTTCAAGTCATGTAATTTCTCATACATAATGTAAATGAATGCATGCAGTATGTCTTAACCCCTTAAGTGCCTTGAGACTTCCCAAATGGCTAATGAAAAGGCACTCATACAACCCTGTGGGGAAGGTGTGTATAGTGTACATTCTCACCTTTTTATGCATTTTGAATGGGTTCACATTTTCTAACGGTATCTAGTATTGGAAGTATATTGTGAGATAAGGGGTCGAGAAAATGCCATTCCTTTTTATTCAATGCTTGTTTGTTCCTGTGAAAAACAAAGCTATTTTGCTTACTGAGTAAATAAGCAGTCTGCTGCTGCGAAGTTATTTTAAAATGTGGCACATTCCTTTTGGGGGAGAGGGTTTTCATTTTATAAGAGCTACTGGGTTCTTCAGATTGATGTTTAATTTTATCCCTGCTCTGTCTTTTGATGGCAATGTGAAGAATACACAGATACCACAGATGTAAGTATGTAACAGTGACTTATGATTTTTTTTCTTCCTATCCCCTAAAAACTTTACTTTTTAAAACTCATCTTGACTGATGTCATCTTATGTCTATATTGCTGTTTGGTTTGGTGTCTTTTAAGTAAGCAGTGAAGCACTGTTGGTTTGTTTTTAGCATTTATTTCTTAATGACTATGACTGTGGTTTTTCTTGTCACTGTGGTGTACAATTAAATTGCCCCGTTTGCATGTGCTACTTATTTAAATTATATACATATCAGGAGGAAGAGTTTTAGCTCTCTGACACAATATCAGAGTTCATTTTGGTTGTGTATATGTTTATTTCCTTTTTTTTGTAGCCTGTGGGAAGAAAGAATTTTTTAAATTGTCCAGTTTGATATACATAGGGATTTACTCACCTATTTTGAATGTGAGATGCAAAGATGATTGTATGTGTGTGTGTACATATATATATATATATACACACACATACATATATATTATGATGGAGAAGAGATACTATTTACAAATGGTTTTCTGAAGATTGTGTATTGTCTTAATAAATTATGTAGAGCATAGATTCAGATGGGCATTTTAGGATGCTATATTTGGATGTTTAAAATGTTGCGCACTGTGAGAGACTTCAGTATAAACTAGATGAATAATTATAAGCTAAAAGAAGTCTCAAATAATCAGGACCCATGAGGTTTTACAGGAATTACACTAAGTAGTAAAATTACATATAAACTGTTAACTAAAGGTAAATTCTGTTACTTGTGCCCAAATAGCATATTCTCCCCAAAATGAACGATGAAGAAATATAGTAAGACCTGTTTAAAAATCCTTTACCAATCACGGATAAATTGAATGCATATGCTTATATACTACCAATAGAATTTGGTGAAAAGTGAAGAATTCTGTCAAACAGCCAAATAATCTTGTCTAAACAATATGATACCAAATAACTAGTTTAATGTGTTTTTTTCTGTTAAATTGAAAGTTCAACCATTTGGTTTGGCGTTGTATAAAAAGAGAAAAACAATGTAAAAACTAGACCGAGGAGGAGGAAATTGTATAATTATGAACATGTGCATATGTTATGGTTGATATCTCTCATCAGTGAGAATTCTTCTAGAGCTGTTGTTGTCAACTGTATTCAATGGTTTTATTTGAGTTCTTATGCCTTCGTTAGTGCCTATAAGTAAATGGTAATGTGTTTGAATTGTCATAAATATATTTAAATGTCTCACTCTTGCATTTCTTATCAGGGAGTACCCACTAGTTTATTTTTAGATTTGTTGTGGAGACCTAATATGCTCCTAGAGCTGACAAGTATATCATCCTTCGACAAAAGAAAAACAAAGAGGATCCTGAAGCCATTTTCATGCATATACCTATTTTTTCCCTCTTTCCTGAACATTTATATAATTTAATCTAACTGGAACTTGGGGAATTTTTGAAAACTTTACTTTCAGGTCAAAAATTATTTCTAGTAATGGTCCCAAATTTCAGGATTATTATTCTGATTACCATCCTTCCTAAGTAATATTTTGTAAGAAAATGCCAACTCTCCCATTTCCTTAACCGCCACTGTTCCCATAAAGAAAATATTTCATTCCATCTCTTAATTTGATGAGTAGAAATGAGGATATTAAGAGCATTGGTTTGTAATAGGAAAGAAAAGCCTATCATCTCTCTTTTGTAGATTTTTTTTTCCCATAGCACATTGGGTAGATATTATTTGGGTATAAAATAAATGTTCACAGTGTAAAGAAAAACAATATCTGTTCGAATATGTGACATATTCTATGTAGAATATACACACGTGTGTGCACACACAAATATACATTTATGATAGATAGATCTACAAAATTAAATTCCTTTCTAAAGATTTGCCAATATAGCTAGTTAAAAAAGAATGTTGATCCTCTTGATTAGGGGAATTCAAAGAAATTAATTGATTTTTAAATGGTTTTAATTTTATCATTGTTTTTATTAAGCCATTTCCTTGAAAAAGTTGTTACTTGGAGTTGTCAAGCTTTGTTAGAGAAAAGCTATTTTGCATGTATGCTGCCTGCATGTGTATTTCACAGTAACTAATGTCAGTGATGGAGGTGGGGGGGGGCAGTGATCAATTAATTATAAGGTCATATTTTTATTACATGAGCAGATCCAGTGTTTTTAAAGTAAAGCCCTTTGCTTAGACCTGGAAGTCATCTAATACAACCCCCCTCATTTTACAAGCGAAAGCAGACTGATGCCCCCAAAGGTAAAATAACCCATAAGGTAAGATAAAGACAGAATTGAACATAATTAGTAGGAAAAACCAAGGCTTTGAACCCTTGTCTTCAAACTTCTAGTCTAGTGTTCTTTATGCTGTTACACACTGCCTTTTGATGACTAGAGAGACATCTTGATCCAATGGAATCCAATTGACTTTGAAGTCCAAGAACCTGACTTCAAATCTTGTCTCTGATACTTTCTGATTGTGTAAATGTGGGTATGTCACTTAAAACTCCCTGGGCCTTAGGTTTTTTTTCCTCATTAAAATAAGAGGCTTGGATTAAATGCCACCTTTGCTCTCTATTCTAGCTGCTATCTTTTGTGCTTAGGCATTTAATCTCTAACTCTGTGATCCTATAACTAATCATTTGTTCCTGCCAATAATTTATAATATGCTTAAATTCCACAAGTGTTCATAATTTGCAGTTTTTCACTTCTTCCTGGGGGATCTGTCCTCAGTCATTGTTTTCACTGGATGACTGCTATAATGAAGTCATGGAATTTCACTTAAGGGAACAAATCATTATGCTTCACAAGGCAGGTGTGAGACTGATTCGTTAAATTTGCTTATCTTACCTCCCTGCTGGGATTATTTTAGCTTTTGTAAAGTCATTAGTCCAACTTTATGAAAACTGGTTGCCATTACAAGAAAACAGTGCGGGCTATAATTTTATTATTTTATTATTACAGAGGGCTAATTTAATAAAGCACTTAAAGTCTATCATAGTTAGAACATGTCCATTATAATAGAATTTATGTTCATATCATGAATATGTACTGGAATTTAAAAGGAAGCAAGAGTGTATTATTATAAGAGTGTACTACATAGCATCTCTATTTTGCATATCTAAATATTCTTATGTACCTTTGCCAAAGCAGTTTTGTGTTCACAAGAACCATTTATACCACAGTGATGCGGGGATATTTTATAGGCAGTTTTATTGTTATAGGTGATGTTTTTTATTTTTATAGTTTATGTTAACCAGGTTCAGCCTAAACAATAAAAGCACTATTGGACAAGTATATTACAACACTTATTTGTTGGAACAGAAATCTGGTCAAATGACCAGTGTTTAAAAGTACAGTCTTCTTAATTTGATGCCAAAGCATAATAGATGTCCATTCCCATCTGCTGTCTCACTTAGTATACATTAGATCATCCTATTTATCAAAATAGCAGGCTTTGATTTTTAATTTCTATGAAATTTGCTTCAGCTCCATAGTCAGAATTTTGTAGGGGTTTTGCATAATAGCTTTTTATGTTGTGTCTACCAAATTAAACAGCTAGAAACTGATTACCACTGAATTCCAAGGCATCAATATGATAGCATATCTGGTTTGTTGGACAGCTTGTTAACTTGTTGTGGTTTTATGAACATGTATTATTTGTTTTCTGAAATACACTTAGGACTGTATTGATAACATCTCAAATACCATAGCTTTGTGGTCAAGTGAATAAAAAGGCATCAGCAGCCTGGGAATCAGAAGGGCTTGGGTTCAAGTCTACCTCGGACACATACTGTGTGTGTGACCACTGGCCACTCATTTCACCTCTCAGTGCTCTAGGAAAATATCTAGAACTATGTACTAGAATTCTTGTTTTGTTTTGTTCTTTAAATTTCCAGACCAAAGCATATTATTTTGTTAGTTGCTTTTCATCATCTGCACTACCATCTCCTAAGTTTTCCTTTATTATAGAAGCATTACAGATTATTTTAACAGCACTAGACATATCTTTAATAATCTGCTCTTACCAAATACAAATATTGCTTCAGCAATAACATAGGTATTATTTCATCTTAGTAAAGCTGATTTGATGAAGTTATTTGGGGGGTTTTTCTGGACTTTATTTTTGTAACAGATTAAAATCCTTTGCAATGTAGTGGTCAGAGAGGTTATTCTTTGAATAATTCATTATAATTAGATGACCTGAAAAATTATCTGCATCAACCCCGTACTTTTGTGCAGTACTTAAGAAATGCAAAGAAATAATATAAAAGTGTCTATGCTTTAAAGCCATGGTTTTAGAAGAAAGTTCCAACACTTAGTTAAACTCTTAAAAATATTTAAGAATTCCCAGTATAAATTTTCAAAAGATTTGAAATCCTTACCATACCATAAAAGCTTTAGTTAAACCTACCTTTCTATCTGTTGTGGTATAAATGGCCTAAAAAGTGTAAATATATTTTTCTATGGAGAAAAAAAGGTCAAAACTGCTAAAAAAAAACAAAACAACTTTTACTTTAGGTATAAATTATGACTTCTTTAAAAAAGAACACTGGATTTTTGTATGTCATTCATGTTATAAAGGAACATGAATGTACCTTTCAGACATATAAGTGGTTAGAATTATGACTTGGATTTTACAAATAGTTATTTTCATACCATTTCTTTTAAAAAAAGAAAAGTGTCAGAGGGTGAAAAGGAAAAAAAAAAAGTAAAGTTTGTTACACTTCCTTACACAAAATGCAGCTTAACACATAAGTGGTTTTCATTGTTTTGTAAATAAGAGCAATATCATTGAAGTTTGTGACTGTGTATGGTGTACAGATTTTTTTTTCCATTTGGCTTTAGGATTGAAAACTAAGGGCCATATATCATTTATAAAAATTTAAGCATATTGTTTTTAAATGTAGACTTGCATTCTTGAACTCTGGAATATAGAAGGGGACATGTATGTGAAGGAATTGAGAAAAGGAAGATACTTACAAATATTTCTTGGTTTGTTTTGTGTATTTAACATGAAGTAATATCTCAAGGGACTGTCACTAAAACATTCAAAACTTCAGGCATACATTTTGAGGGTTATAACTTCAGTTTAAGCCAGACAACAGATACACTGAATTTGAGTATAAGTAGAGTACACTGAAGCAATAAAGTGGTTAGGTTTTTTAATTCTAGGGGTTATATACAGTCAAGACTATTTTGTTCAAATATCACAATATAGTATTATACATACTTATAATACTAAGGGATTTACTAGCTCATCTGCAAAGAAACTAAAATATGAAACCAACTTTTTTGAATGATCATTTTGTGTAGCAGTTTCTCTATTAGCAACACAATAGGTCGTTTCTTGTCATTTTTATAGTTTAGAGGCTTGAATTTTTATCCCTTCTCTGTGAAGCATTTTTGTCTCCATGTTTAACATCTGTTAACATTTCTCATTTACCTTCCAGTAGTTTTAATAACTGGATTTACTTTGAACAGTTAGGTTTCCTTGAGAGGGAGTATTTGTGGGACTTATTTTTCCTTTGTCTTGGTTACAGTTGTTCCTTACAAAAATTAAAGAGTTAGAATCAGGCTTCCCAGATTTGAAAAACACAGTGAATTATTATCCATCGTGTTTGCCATAAATGGCATAAATGCTTCATACTAAATGAAATCTTTCACCAAGAGGCACTTAGGAGTAAGAGGATTTTGATTACATTAGTTTAATTACAGAGATGTATGTTTTAATTGGAGCCTCCATTCCCAGAGTCAGCATAGGGACCTTAAAAGGCAAAAGATGCATACTTGCCAGATTGTTAAGATGAGTTGCAAATAACCATGTTCTTCTTTAAGTAGAAAATTCAGGTTCCATAAATCTGTTCACTCCAGGAAATGTTATGTTCAAGTTCTTTACTTAATCAAGTTAATACTGGGCTGGAAGATTAACAGATGTTTTCTTAAGTTTCCTAGCATTCATCCATTTCTAATATTTCAGCAGTTATTTTCTTTCCATAGGTGGGTTTGAAATTAGAGGTGCCATGTAGTTTTCTGTTTAGTAAACCAAATTTGAACATACTGTTTCCTGTAAATTCAATAGTAGCACTTTATATCATGCTTATCTACTGACTGCTTTTTTTGTGGGGGGGAAAGGGGAAGGAGGGGGAGAGGAGTAGAATTCTAGAAAAGGAATTTAATCAGCGTGTAGCATTAAAAAAAATTTATACCCAACTATGAATCCTTGACAGTATCAATTTATAATTTATTGATTATCTCCAAAAGTCCATTAGTAAAATCTTAGTTGTCCATGTTTCAGCAGTTTATTTAATACAAAAACTGCAAAGGGATTCTGCTTGCAAAACTCTGGGTTTTCTCAGCTGCAGACAGGCTTTGTTTACTATGAACATTTCTGCTTTGCATTATTTTGACATTACATAAATACTTGGAAATATGTATTTTTTGTACTTGTAACTTATTTTAGGTTTTGATAACTAAAGATAAGTAGATAATGTACAACAGTACAATTAAGAAAAAAAAGTCCTAACCCTTTTTACTCTTGAGGCACATGCCAAAAAATGGGGCGTAAGGGGTTAAAACAGTTTACATTAAGCTGTTTTATTTTCTGCTGTATGTTAGAACATATCTGCTACAAATAAACTGCCCAGCCCTACAGCATCAGGACGCTGCAGTTACCATCCATGTTATCTTATCAAATAAGAAAAGCTAGTCTTTATTTTCTACAGTGTAGGCTTAATTTTGGGACAGATATTTCACTGTATATTTAACAGTGATCTCATTTTAAATAGCAATTTTTGAAAAGATTATTTGTGTGTAGAGAATGTTTAAAATTTTGGTTGTTTTTCGTGGTTTTTTTGTTTTCCTGGTGCTAGCCTATGTGTAATTTAAAAAAAAATCTCATCCATATCCTAATCCTAGAAGAAATTATTTCCCGATTACAATAAAGAGTTTCTTGTTTCTCCTGCCCTTTTTATTTATCTGATTCCACTTAACTGGACATTGCCTATGACTATCCCAAGTTTGTAAACCGATCATTTGAAAACTGAAATTAGTCCTGTGGATTTTTATATTAATTTTTAATAACTTCATATTATTACAAAAATCTGTATCCCCCTCCCCAATACATATTTGTATTCAGGACTTATCAGATAAACTCCCTATGGCAAAAGAGCAAAGGGTTCAGTTGAAAAAAATGTGTAAACTTGAATTTGGTCAACACTGGACAATATGAAATTGTCATTGTGCTTTTTTTTTCACTGCAGCTATTTACTGTATGCTTTAAAGGGGGCTTGTGTATTTTGTCTTCATCTCAGCAAAGATGAAAGCTCTTGCCATCAATACAACAAAATAATCTACAGAATACCAGCAGTTCCCAGGATGAAAATGCTCATTTTCATTAACCAATATTGTTTTAGTATTAAGAAAAACTTCATTATATCACATGAGATTGCTGTTAAACATTTTGTGGCTATATTTGATTTCTGTTGAGAAGAGAGTCATTTAGGTAAAACTTGAAAATAAATATAGTTGTAAAACTTAATTGTTCAATTACAAAATAAAGATGTGCTTTAGTAATTTAAAGTTCAGACTTTTGGGGCAGTTATTTTGTGGGGGATTTGAGGGTTATGTTCTGACAGTGTTGATAAATCTTAACTTTTTGTCCCTTGGATGATATCATGAGGAAAGTATGGTTATGTGTGAATTTGGTTCCTACTTGTTACTTGTCCAAGTGGTTGCTGAGTTTTAGGTTGGAAGAGTAGTACAAAATCAAAATCATATAGCATACTGACTAGATACTTTTTCACAGGCATTGCTCATTAATTGACATATTACTGTGTACTTTTATTATGTCAAATATATAGTAGAATAAAGTTAGCAATATTTTTTGTTCTTCTGAAATAAAATATATTTTATTTTTTTATATAATCACTATATAATCCAATAGTAGCAGAACATGTAAGGAGCCCTTCCCCCTATCCTGCCACCTCTTCTGACACCCATGAAGAAGGAAACTCAAAATCCCCCTCTTCTCTCTGATCAACTCTACTCATTCCCAATACTCTTAGGCCCATCCAGGTCACCCCACCTGTTTCAGCACAGGAAAGCATAGGGGCTCATACATAACTTTTGCTTGCTTGAGCCAGGAAATTATCAAATACAGTTGGTCTGGTAAAATCCTTATCCTTCACAATTATACTATTAAAAACTATTGGACTTTACCATTTGACCTGCTCTTTACACCCTTCCCGTTCTAAATGGTCTTGGTAATTTGAACTTTGGAATCAATACATAACAGGACTAAAAGGTGAAGAAAAAACTGGTAAAGGAATATAATTAGATTTTTTTTAAGCTGTATTCTGACGAGAATAAATGAGTAACAGACTCCCAAGAAAAAAAGGTTTATTGTTTGTCAGAGAAAGACTGATCATAAGTTGTGTTCTTTGACCTAGGAAGAGTAGGGTTGGCAAAGAAGATTGTGTCAAGCCTCAATAGACATTTATTAAGCATCTACCCTGGTTCAGCCATGGCATGGCATTGAGGATTCCAAGAGGTGAATGAGTACCTTCCAAGAAACAGCCTGTGCAGAGACGGAAAATGGAACATCCTGTGTGAGCAATGACAAGAGAACCAGTTTTACTGGACCACAGTGCCTGGCAGGGAATACCATGTAATCAACCTGGCAAGGTAGGCTGGAAGCAGGCTTTCAAAATCAAAGAACCCTATAAGATAACCAGACAACTCATCCTAGAAGCAATTGGGAGCCACTGTGATTTACTGTACAAAGAAGTGATATTGTCATCCCTGTGACTCTAGGAATATTCCTTTCACAGTTGTGTGGAGGGACTAGGACAGAACAGTTAGAACACAACTACAGTAATCCAGGCAAAAGCTGTTAAAACACTCATCACTCCTGAATTCAGATCATCCTGAATAAGAAATAGGAATTCTAATGAGATTAATGTCAGATATCCTCTTACATAAAGAAAGAAACTCATTTGGAAATTTTGCAGACTGGAATAATGTTCAAGTCTTTGGGCACCACGGCTCCTAATGTAAGAATATTGCCAGCATTGAAGTCAGGAAGACCTGGGGTTGATTCACCTCTTTGACACTGTTAGACCACAGGCAAGTCATTTTGGCATCCCTTAGAGGAAACTTAAGTTTCCTTACCAGTGAAATATGGTTGAAAGTAGCTACCCTATCGATTTTGCCAGGTAATATCTGTTAGCACACTAACCTGCTTTTTCCCTGTGATACATTAACTGAGCAGAGGGAGCAGGGGCAGGGGAGGAGGGGTGTTGAGATGGGGAGAGGGAGGAATAGAGAGAAAGATGAGGAACCAATGTGAAATGCTTTTGCAAACTTTAAAATGCTATATAAATGTCATTTTTAATAGGCAAATTTGATAACCTGGATGAAATCTCATTTCAAAAATCAAACTGGAATATGGCAAAGATTTGGCCTAAGAAGCATAACCAGCAGTGTGTTGATAAATGTTTAACAACTTCTGGGCAAGGATCAGGGAATGGAATTGTATCCAGAACACATTTTTAAATTTAATCTGCCCTACTAACATTTTCTCTATAACTTAAGTTGAGACAGCAAAATAAGCCAAGCCCTGATTTGTAATGTTTGTCATGGTGTAAAAGCTCACACTTGAAAATTTAGTCTACTGATAAACTGACTTGGATGGGATGGAGAATTAAAATCATTTTTGTATGAAAAGTTTCTAGGGCCTTTTTTTATTTTTAGTGGTGGACAATGCCATAATCCAAAGAAATTTATTTCTAATGTTGAAATTTCATATATCTGCAATAGTTTGAATAGAAGAGAGATTTGGGGCTTGTATGTCTTCCCACCATGACTCATATTTATACCCTGTAAGTAACTTTGGTGTTTATTAAAATTTAAAACTTACTTAGATATATTAGAATTTAAAATATAATAAAACATGTTATAATATAAATAATAATTTAAATAAAAAATATTAAACCTTTAAAGCTGGAAAGGACCTTAGAGATTTAGTTCAATATCCTTAATTTACAGATGAGAAAACTGAGATCTAAAAATGTTGAGTGATTCACTGGAGTTAACACAAGTAGCAAGTGGCAGAACTAAGGGTGGTGCATTGATTCCTATTTTAAGCATTTTATAGTGTAAAATTTTATGTGTAATTTTATGTGTAAAATCCCATTAAGTGAGACCATCAAAAAAGTTCTAATGCACAATTGCACTAAAATGGGATTTGTGATTGTTAAGTTATATAAAATTACCAACATAATGAAGTCTGTCCATTTTGAAAGTGACCAAAATAAGCATGCACCAGAATTGATTTACCCTGGACTATTTTTGTTTTCAGTGTCACTGGTTTTAATTATTGTTCCATGATTTGTTGGTGAAGGATGGTTACTGAAGTATTACTTTCTTTTTTTAATCTCACGTTCTTATGACCTAGGAGCTTTTATACATGGCTAGATTTAAAATGCAGGAGCTCAAAAAGAAACGTGAGATGTGCAAATTTAGAGATCTCTTCGCTCCAAATGTTCACATGGAATACCAGTCCCTGACTTAAGTAAAAGCTTCTGAGCTTGTATTGGTCTGATAAGCCACAAGCAGACATACCCTGCACCTTGACCCTGACGTGGTGATGTCATTTTGGTCAACAACAAGCTAGTGGTGCTGATTCAGTCCAAGTAATTTGTCAATATTAGTCTAATGAAACTTAAAGGGGTTTATATTGAGTAGAAAAATTGCTCTGTAAATAGGGTAGAAGCAAGTTATACCAAACGTGCTTAGACCACCATCATAACATATACATTAACCTTAAAAGATCTGCTCATTCTCTTCTCTAGAAGTTCAGCTGTGGCACCAAACTCTTGTTCAATGCTCCATTTGAGATCTTCACTTATTCACTGTATTAAAATTTAGATAATTAGCAAGGACCTGGGAATTAGAACAGCAGTCAGGAAAGTAAAGCTGCCAAGATGGGATGAGAAATCAATACCTTAGGGTTATGTGAACTAAAAGAGCTTAACCCTTCCTTAATAGATAGGGACAGCTTAACAGTACTTTTAGTCCCAGCAGATGGTTGCAAAAAGCATCAAGTGCTCTTCAGTCCCCTTCAGGCTCAAATAGAGTCCGGGTGCAAAATGAGACATTTTTTGACAGAGCCGATGAGATAATTCGTTTTGACTAGCCATGTTTGTTACAAGGTTTTTCTGTTTTTTAAGTGGGGAAAGATGGTCAGAGGCATAGAAAACTGATTTTTGTTCATTTTTTTTTTAATGAGTGGAGTCACTTTAAGTCTTTTTTTTTTTTGCCCTTCGTGCATGCTAAGACCACATAATTCATAGATCGAGAAGTCATCTAGTCCAACTCTTTCCGCAGATAAAGAAACTGAGGCCCTAAGAAGTTAAGTAGCTTGGTCAAGATCACACAGGTTGTAGCAGAATCAGGATTCCAATTCTAGAACTCCAAATCCAGTTTTCCACATGCCCTTTCCCACATATTCTCAAGCCACGCCCCTTCCTTCCAAGCACATTTCTATTCACGTGTCAATGTGTGCACTCTACCTTCAGATATGTTGGCAATTTATGGAGAAGTATACTTAACTACCTGTGGATAGGAGAATATTTTCTCATGGTTTAATTTGTTATGTCATTTGTGTAACTGTCTTTAGCTTTTAACTTATGTGTTCTTAGTTGGCTTCATAAAAATAAATATGTCAGTAGAGATGTATGAGCTGTGCTTTTGAGTGGATTCTGAATCACAAATTGGCTTAAACTTAGATTTGAGGTCTACATGTGAGGGTTATCCCATAAAAACTGGATCCATGTTCTTATATAAGATAAAGAGGATAGGAATAGGACTTTTTTAAGCTTTAAACAGTACAGTGCTACATCTAAAAGGGCCTTCCTGGTTCCAAGCCCACACCATCCCCTCCCTTCATTTTACTGATGAGGCAATTGAGGGTGAGAAATTTTTAATAACTTCCCCAAAATCACACTGTGAATTAGTAAGTAGCAAAGCCAGGACTAAAACCTAGTCTTCCTGTCAATGTCCTGTTCTTGTCATTTATCTAAACTCTCCCAGCCCTAAAATTCTATCTATGAACCCGAATATTTGGTATTCACTAACGCATACACATGTACTAAGGATCACCCAATAATATTTAAAAATATAAACCTGTTATCTCGTGAGAACTGCCATGATCGTATGGTGACGGCCCCCATTTCAGCCCTCTCACTGGAATGGGGCTATTGGAGTTCATTGTCCTGCTTCCCTCTTACCCCTGTTTTCCCATCCCTTATTCCTCTTACTTCTTGTGTCCCTCCTTATTAGATAATTTGGAAAATACTCACCTGTAGATAACATGATAGTTACCCATTGGTATTACATCCTAATTCTTTGTCTTGGATGAGATATTGAAGGGCTCTGGGCCCTTCATGTTGGAACATGGATACCCTGCATTATGCATGGAGACCATATAACCAAGACTATCCTGGCTAACAGCTATTCTCCCCTTCGCCTTGTGAACAGCAATAAAGTTGATTAAAGCTACTTCTGTGTGGAATGATGCTTTTTATCTGGATTCTCCTGCACTACAAAACCTTAGTTTTCTGCAGCGGAGCAACTATAATTGTGGTATCTCCATCTGACAACCCTCTCCTACTCAAATTCTTTCCTCACAAATAAGAATTTTCAATGGAGGTGGCCTGCTGACTCCAGAAGTCAGGTAACTTTCTCACCTTTTTACCTGGGTCTAAAAACTGGGAGTCTAGAGCTCAGGATCTGGTCCCAGACAACCTGGATTCATTTAATTTCTCATTCCAGCACATCTGTATCACTTTAAGCACAATCTTTCTTGGCCTTACTTTCCTCATTTGTGAAAATAGGAAGACTATGAACTAGGTAGCCAGCAATGTCCCTTTTTAGCTCTAAAATTATGATCCTATGACCTTTTGTTTGTAGCCTTCCTTGACCTTCCAACAATGATAATCTAATTTTTAATGCTATCCCCAGAGACTAAAGAGGACCATGTTGAATCTCTTTTTGCCACAAGGAGGAGCTGCAGTATTTCAACCCAAATGTGAACCAAAAAGTGTTAAGGCCATCCTCTTAACACTCTAGTTTAATAGATAACCTTTGATCTTCCGTTTCTGTCAGTACCACTGGGACCTTCTTGGTTTAAATGTAAGGTTTCTTCTGATCTGAGAACTATTTTCCTCATAGCCCTTCAAGGGAAAAAAACCAAAATATATTAGTTGTCTAATACAAGCAGTAAGACTGAGTTTTTGAGCAAAGATACTAGAATAAATCCATCCAAATGAATACATCCCCTTCCAAATAGTCCAATATCCTCTTGGAAGCTATGTACTTTTCCTTCTAGTGCTACCATTGCTTATAATGTTTTGGAAATGCCTCTTTGGAAACAACCTGAAGATCAATTGATGAGCCACATAATATTCATTTTTACTAACTTTTGGTTTTAGGTTAAAAATAAAAACCTCAGGTTTGATTTTTCTTATTTTCTCAAAGGGGAATGGGTGGAATAGGAGAGAGTAGGCAGATTTTCACTGATTAAAATATATTTAATTTTTTAAAAACTCACGCTATTCCCCAGCTTGGTAACTTAGCAGCCTATTCATACAACTTGATGCTTTTTGATTGCCTACAAAAAAATCAAGTCTTATTTAAAAGGGTAAAAGTTTGCCATAATGCATGATCATCAGAATGGTGTTTTGTGGTTTGTGGGTCACCCCAAGAGGAGTTTCAAATCATTTTGAGAATTAACAGTATCTTGTTAGAGCAAGTTCAAGCCCTTAAGTTTCTGCTTTGAGATCAATCTTTCAAAAGTATGAGTTCTGGAAGGTTTGTTTAAAAAAAAGAAGTCATTACTTTGTGTCTCCTATGATCTTTAAAACGGTGCCTTGCATATGACAGGCACTCCATAAATAATGATTGGTTGAGTAATCAGTCAATTGATTAATTGGTTAATTAATTGGTTAAAGGTCATATGACTATAATGCCTGAAGTTACTGAGTTCTGATAGGGCTATCAGCTTTGTCAACACAAGACCTTCTCTGAAGTCATACTTGCTTGCAGAGGTAAGAACCAAATCTTGGAAGGAAAACTGAGATGCATTTTTGGGGTACTTGATGACTACAATACCCTTCCAGATATATAGCCTGGGAAAGTCCATTTGTAGCCCTGAGTTAGAGAGGAAAGCCAGGGGTAGTGTCTCCACGTGCTATCTATAACATTTGAAAGTAATTGGGAAATATTTAAAGAAATAAAAATACAATAAAACATAGATAATATTTTGAAACGAGTAGATACGGGCTGTAGGATCTGTAGGTATAGATTAGTGACCCCCATTTCTATTTGAGTTTGAAATCACTAATCTAGTTCAGCCCTTGACATTTTGCGGATAAGGAAACAGGCCCAAACTTGCTCAGCGTCATAACTAGGCAGCAAAGTGGTCTTTCTACTACCTGCTGCTTCCTGTGTAGCTGTTAGGCTGTAGTTTTCAATGTTGTCAAGGGAGCATATAACAATATATGTCCCACTCAAACCCCCTCTAACATCCCTCTTCAAAATTCTCTATCCCTTAAATCTAATTTTATCATTGTGTGGTTTGTCCTTTGTTCTTCAAGAGGACTCTGGCATCAGGTTGATGATGACATGACTTAGATTTGAGTGAGGGAAGGTTGTGCAAGGTCACCAGTCTCACTTTCTCTTCCAGAGCCGTCTGGGTCCAGGGGCCACATATCAGTCAGGATGGCTAGAGATGGCCCAGGATCCAATGGGAGACCTTGGCCTTTTAAGTTAAAAGTCTTCTAGTTCTCACTTTGAGTGAGGCAAAGTGCATTTAGTGAATAGGTCTCTTTAAGAAGTGAGCCAAGAGATGGTCCCTTTAGTCAAAAAGAAAGAAAGGGAAGAAGGAAAGAAAGATCAAACTGGGAGGGGAAGACCATCAAAGTTGCTGGCCAAAAGAGAAACAGTTACTATTGACATTCACTGTGGGCCGGGAGGGCCCCAAATATGGCCACTGAGTGGTTCTTGGGCACGGCAGAGACCTGTTCTTGTCCAATCAATGAGAATCCATAGTGAATTGAGATTGAGGCTTGGTTTTTGAGAAAGAAACCTAGACAGTAAACCTCAACTTAACTAGGTAGGTAGGAGAGAGGAGAAAGAGAAAAAGAGGAGAGATCAACCTGATATCATGGTCCTCTTCAAGAAGGAACGAAACCACAACAGGTTAAGTAGATCCCAATTCACTCTGCATCTAGTTCACTGGAAAAGAATAAGTCTCTGCCCTGCCCAAGAACCATTTAATGGTGAGGTGGGAGGCCCTCCCAGCTCAGAGTGAATTGTAGATAGTAACTTTCTCTTTTGGTCAGCAACCCTAAGGATCTTCCCCTCCCAGCTTAATTTTTTTTTTTTTTTAAATTAAAGGGCCCATCCCTTGGCCACTGGACCCAGATGGCTCTGGAGGAAAAAGTGAGGCTGGTGACCTTGCACAGCCCTCCCTCATTCAAAGTCAACTACAAGTCATGTCACCATCTCCCTGATGCCATGGTCCTCTGAGAACGAAGTACAAACCACAGCAAAATGCAGATCTGACCATAGCATTTCCCTACTCTATAAATTCCTATAGTTTCCTATTTCCTCTAGAATAAAATATAAACTTTGCTTAGCTTTTACAGGCTTTCATAACCCAATCTTTCTTTCCAACTTCGTTGCACACCACTCATCACTTCCCTTCCTATGCTGCTATCCAATCAAAATGGCCTTCTCTGCTGTCTCTGATCCCTTGCAGCAGCTGCCCCCCAGGCCAGGGATGCACCCTCTCCTCTCCTGCCTTCAAGCATTAGCTTCTATAAGAACCCTTTCCTTAATCCCTTCAATTACTGATGCTCTTCCCCTCACACTGCCAGTATTAGAGTCAGCCGAGGTGATACAATGGATAAAACCCTGGGGGCCCAGAGTCAGGATTTGAGTTCAAATATGGCCCTAGAGCAGTGGCTCTCCACCTTCCTCAAGCCTAGACTCTTTAATACTTGTATGTGGGTGTGTCTGCATGTGGGCGGCCCCACCTGGAGATGGATAGAAGAGTGGTGTCTCAGTTCCTAAGACCATTGGAAATATGTGTTTTCCCATGGTCTTAGGTGACCCCTGAGAAAAGGTCATTCAGCTCCCAAAGGGGTCGCAACCCACAGGTTGAGAACCGCTGTCCTAGACCTTTCTTAGCTGTGTGACACTGGGGAAGTCACTTAACATCTGTCTGCCTCAGTTTCTTCAACTGTAAACTAGGGATGATAACAGTAGCATCTACCTCCTAGGATTGTTGTGAGGATGAAATGAAATATTAGTAGAGTACTTAGCACAGTTCCTGGCACATAGTAGGTAATTAAGGAAACACTTCTTTCCTTCCTTGTACTTAAAAGATTATTCTCCTTATGTTATATAGATATTTATTTTTACATGTCCTCTCTTCCTCATTAGAATATAACTCCTTGTGAAGTGGGCAGGACCTAGTTAAGTAGAAACTTCATGGACTTAAGAATGAAGTAGCCAGGAAACAGTTAAGTAATACTTTGTGAAATAAGAAATCAGTGAACGTATCCAAAGCAGAACTTAGAGCCAAATCAATCACTAGAAGAAGCTACGTGACTAAGCCTACACCCCCATGCCCAACCACATATTCACTCTCCTGGCTTATTGAGGTCATCACATTCTCCTGGTCCCTACTTCATGGTTCCCTGAAGATAAAGAATAGATCCCCGTACCTAAATGTCAACTAGTAATCAATTAATTATAGAAGAGTAACTGCTTATACCTGGATACCAGTTAGTTTTGGTTACAGATTGTAAATACCAATTTAGTTGTAGTTACAGATTACACTTGGATACCAACTTGGATATTGATTATGTTGTTAAAAACCCAAAATGGTATAAAAGACCCTGCATTTCTGGATCAGGCTGTTCTCTCCTAATTGGCTAAGAGAGTCAGTCGCTGTGGCTAAACTAGTTTCTATTAAAGCTCCTTAAAACTTTTGATTGGAAGCTGTGGTCACTCTGTTGATACTCGATATTTCACTTGCCCATTACACTTGCAAGTAAGGATTGTTTCATTTATTGTATTTCTATCCTCAGCACCTACCAGTGTTCCTGGCACACAGTAGGTGTTTAATAAAATGCTTATTATAATTGAATGAAAGAATAGAAGAGCATTTATTAAGTACTTGCTATGTCTTAGCACTATGGATACAATTAGCAAAGCAAGACAGCCCCAGTTGTAGGAATTCATGCTCTAATTGGGGGAGATAACACATAAAAGAGGTCAGTTGTAAGGCAGTTGCAAGACCTAGAAGTCTGAAGGTAAGACAAGTGGCAAGCCCTGTGGGTCCTTAGAGTACACTGGTAAGTCAAAGAGCAGTACCTGGAGGGTGTAACAATAGGGCGGAGACCTTAGGATCTGATGGCAAGGAAGATGATGAGACCTAGAGGTCTTATCTTACTAGAAGGACTGACTGGTGCAGTAAGAGTGGCCATGTCTTTGGGAGTAGGGTATGCCCATGACTGCTGGACAGGTGGGAATGGGTCCAAGGACCTATTCAGATTGGGAATTCTTGGTTCCCTCCTTCACGGGGGGCATGGACAGGGGCAGGGATCAGTGTCACTTCACATAAATCAAATTGATCTCTGTCTTTCAGTATCCAGATTTGTTAACTCTCCCAAAGTCAATTTATGTGTTTTAGATGCCCAGACAGATCTCAAGACTGGGCATCTGTTACCAGAGTAATCCCCTTTTCATATATCCCCCTACAGAAACTAGGGGGTTAAGTGTTGATTGCTTTGTTAATACAATTAACTTTGTTGATTATAGGCAGCCAAGTGTTGGAGTGGATACAGCACTGGGCTTGTAATGAGGTCAATGCAAGAGTGGATTGATATTTTGATAGGCTCCAGGATGGGAAGCAGATGGGCAGTGGAAGGCCAGGCTAGTAACAGAAGTTTGGGCCCAGCCACTATGAAAATCTTATGACCTCTGCAAATGTCTCATCAAGTAGGAAGATTTAATCAGACTTCAAGGGGTTTCCCAGAGCCTGTACCTCAAAGATTCAAGGAGAACTCAAGGGGGTTCCCAGAGCCTGCACCTCACTTGGAGTCAGAAAACCCTGGCTTTGAATTCTGTCTTAGTCACTCACTAGCTGTGTAATCTTGGACAAATTACTTAACCTCTCTCAGCCTCAGTTTCCTCATTTGGAAAATGGGAATAATACCAGCACCCACCTTGGGGTTATGAGCATCAGACAGACTATGTATATAACCAACTTTGTAAACCCTATATAACCCTTTGTAAACCCTATATAAATGCCCGAATTATTATCATTAATATAATATATAAAAATCAAAGCGGTGATACTGATGAAATTACCTGATTTTACTTATCAGTTTTAACAACCAGATGAAGAGCCAAGAGAAGAAATGCTGCCCCTTGCTTCTCCCCCCTCCCAAATACTTTTGCTTAGCATTCTAGAGTTGGGCCATCCAAATTAAGATGTGAAAATCCTGTCACTGGAGGTTTGTTACTGGAGATAAGAACCTTGATTTAGGAATGTGTTTTGCTCCAGATAAAGAATGGACTAAGTAACCTCAAACTGTCTTCCAGTTCTGAAATTCTAGAATTTCCAGGTGACCCTCTCTTTGAAATCCATAGATTACATGATTAAACTTGAAAGAGAAAGAACCTTGGGCTCCTAGTATCCTCCCTCCTTCTTTTCTTTCCCTAGGATTACTCCTTCTTTAGGGGGTGGTATATCTGATACTTGACTATCATTGTAGTGTGAATTGGTTTAACATGATTCCTCTAGCCTTTGCAGGAGTATTTAGTAAAACTGCATCAAAAGGTTGAGATACGTGTCAAATGAGAGAATTTCTGATATTATAGTCCTTGGGTGACAGCTGGGTAGACAGGAGAGTGAGTGTTCCTTCCACTACACTACATTGTAGGGTGTTGTCACACCAACCAAATAAGACCATAAAAATCAAGGAATTTAAAAGATGTAAAGCTGGAGTGGACCCTAGAAATCCAGTCTAAGAGTTCTTAACTTCTTTTAATTTTTCACTTTGACCATCTGGTGAAACCAACAGACCCCTTAAATACATTTTTAAATGCATAAAATAAAATACAGAGATTTATAGAGGAAACCAATTATATATTGAAATATAATTATCAAAATATATTTTCTTTAAATACAAGTTTGTGGATGCTAAATTAAGCACCCTTGTTGTCTTAACACTTTTTTGAAAGAAGAAACGAAGGAACAGTCCTGTGAGATAATTTTCCTAAGTTCCCACAAGAAGTAACTAGCTGGGCTCTTTCTAGGGGTAATCTGGACCTGTGCAAAGATGAAGCCCAGACCATCTATCTCTTTCCCAGATACTGGCTGCCAGAAACCCATCTAAATAGATCATAAGCAAAAGCTCCAGACCTTTTATGATAAACAGATGGCCACTGACATCTCCGCTGATGCTCTGTGTGAAGAATGAAAAGGTTATATGGTCTATATTACTGGTGAGAAAGACAGAAAAGGTTTGCAGGGTGGTTTTTTTAAATTAACTATTCCCCCCTTCCCCCAGTGTCTACATTCCTGTTTTCAAATGTTGAGTTCTAAATTCTCTCCCTCTCTTCCTTTCCCTCCCCCCTCACTGAGAAAGCAGGTAACCTGACATAGGTTATACATGTGTAATCATGCAAAAGACATTTCCATGTAAGTCATGCTGTGAAAGAAAAGACAGACAACCTCCCCCCACAAAATAAAGTAACAAAAAAGTATCTTTGATCTGCATTCATCCTAGGTCCTTTTATCATAAGTCCCTCAGAATTGTCTTGGATCATCGTATTGCTGAGAATAGCTGAGTTATTCATTGTACAATACTGCTGTTACTGTACACAGCGTTCTCCTGGTTGTGCTTATTTCACTTTGCATCTGTCCAAGTGAGTCCAGGTTATTCTGAGAGCTATCTGCTCATCATTTCTTATAGCACAATAGTATTCCATCACACTCATATACAACAGCTTGATCAGCCATTCCCCAATTGATGGGCATCTGCTCAATTTCCAGTTCTTTGCCACCACTAAAATATTTTTGTACATATTTTTGCTTTTTATCTCTTTGGGATACAAACCTAGTAGTGGCATTGCTGGGTCAACTACTCATGGATGTGACTCTCTTCTTCTCATTGAGTCATTCTTGCTATCACCCTAGGCAAACCAGGAAAAAAAAAACCACAACATAAATCTGTTCAGGGTTGTGGTCTCAATTTGGTTACTGTGGAGAAAGGTAAGAAAGATATACCTAAACTGAAAGATTCTACTGTGCCTTGTCACATGGGATTAGTAGAACCTGAAAACTTTCCAGTTTGTATAAAGAAGTCCACAGTGTATCATGAGAAAGCCTTTAAATGAAAAAGGTAAGAAACCCATGAGTAAGCATCCTAAAATTCATCTGGTCTGTTGCCCAAACATAGAGTCATTGCTCTACAGAAGTCACTCTCCCAGCAGAACAAGGAAGATGCAGAAGGTCATGGTAAGGCTTTGTTCAAGTGAATTAAAGAGGCTAAAGAAAAATGTCAGGAAGAGACTGCTAAGTGATTTCACCTTTAAATGTGAATCTAGCCAAAAATGAAATTTCTAAATGTATTAAAAAATAATTTTTGTTTAAAAAAAGAAGCCACAGTTCCAGTATTTATCCACACTTGGACCCCCTGACGCCAGATACAGTGTTCTTTCCCCTGTACCATGCTGTTCTTGATCAAATAGCATCCTGAGAGAAGCCAGACTTCTCCAAAGTGTCCCAGGACCTCCATATGAATCATTCAAGTGCTTTTTGCCACTGAAGTCAAACAGAAAGCTAACATAGCCAAAGGAGTATGGTAAAATATTCAATGGTTTTCTCCTTAAAAGGATTTCCTGACAGATGTATTTAACATCTTAGATCTCATTTTGTCAGCCTATGCCCCTCATTAAACTCATCCTCGGAAGCCTTATGTTGGTGAAAGATTTCTTTTTTAAAATTATTATTAAAGTTTTATTGAAGCCTTTTTTTAATATCACAATCATCTCAATATTCTTCTCCATCCCACTCCACCCTGATGTTGAGTTAGAACAAAGTCTTCCTTAGAACAAAGAAAAAGTGTTAAGCAAAACCATTTGACAAAATAGAGAGCATCCCACACCCATTATTCCCCCCTAGCTCTCCAGGGAAAGGAAGCTGATACGTCCCCTTTTCTCTTTTCCAGGCCAAAGATTTGTCATTGCACACTTCAAATCCATATACCTCTGACTCAGGACATCTTGCTACCTCTTCACCCCGCTTTGTGATCCCCTCTTCCCAAGTTTCCTCTCCCTCTCATTCCCCCCACACACCATTTTTTTTCCATCTCTTGCTCTGGGAACAACAACCAAATCAACATCAGGTTAACACATTTTCCAAATAACTAACTGGGAAGACATTTGAAAGGATCAAAGGAAGTAATGCCTAGGAAAAGTGCTTTGAAAATTTGAGGAGCTATACAACTATTGTGGGGCCTTAGGCCTGCCAGCTGGGATAATATCTTACCTAGTGACTGCTTAAGAGTTAATAAGGTCACTGAGTCCTGGAGTCACTGGAGCATTGCAGAATACTATAAATACCATTAAGCCATGCTTTTCTCTCCTCTGGTGCCAGCCCTGATCCACTTCCCAACTGGCAAGGCTCTAACACATCTCAGAAGAAAGACAACAAGCATTTATTAAGCACCAATCGTGTGCCAGGCACCCTTCTTTGAACTGCAAACATAAAAATAAAAATGAGACCCTGTGCTCAAAGAGCTTACATTTGAATAGGGGTGACAGTACATATTGAGGAGTGGGGTCAGAGTAGGGAAGCTTGGCCTGGGAAGTCAAAGGAATGATGAATGGAGCCATATCACAGGTCATTGCAGAAGCAATGACAATGGGAAGTCAAGCCTTAGGTATATAGCTCGAGTCACTCCTTTCCCATTAAGGGGTAATAATCAGGAGCACAGCTCAAACCTAAAGTTATTCCCCTAGACTAAAAATATGAAGGAATGGATAGACATAATTATAACCCAGTACCCTCTCTCTAAACAGAGCAGAGTGACCAGCCTCATGGCTTGAAGCTCCCATTTCTCCCCACATAGGAATGAAAATCTTCCTTGGAGAAGAGTGAGCAGTGGAGAATAGGCCAACCTTCAAAGCCTCCCTTCAAACCACATCTAGACAGATCCTTGTGGACACATTCAAACTACAAGGACAGCACACATACACCTTACACTGTGATTACAGTTCATTCCATGAATTCAACAATGGAGTGAGGAAGAAAGAGAGCTGAGAAAACTGAGAAGAAAGAAATAAAAAGGAGGGGGCGGAGCCAAGATGGCGGCATAGAAGCAGCAGGGCACCACAGCTCCCACACAAATACGCTAAAAAACTCATAAAATGGGACGCTAAACAGATTTTCAAGCTCCAAAACTCTCCACAAGACAGAAAACACTACGGGCAGCGCAGCAGGCGGGGCTCTTCACAGCAGTCTGGGAGTTTGAAATGTAAAAATAAATAAATAAATAAATGAAGATCAGTGTCTAATGCAGTGGTTCTCAACCTGTGGATCACAACCCCTTTCACGAGGGTCACAGGGGTTGCCTAAGACCATCAGAAAACACATATTTCCGATGGTCTTAGGAACTGAGACACCGCTCTTCTATCCATCTCCAGGCTGGTCCACCCATATGCAGACATGCCTACATATGACTATTAAAGGGTCAGGTCGTAGCATTAGGAAGGTTAAGAACCGCTGGTCTAATGCAATGTCTATCACTTTCTATGGACAATTTTCCTTCTCTTTTTTCTAGTGTGCTTTTGAGAGATATGATTCTCTCTCAAATTAAGCATGGTTTAAATTTGTCTAACTTTGACACAAGGTCACAGGGCAGATGGCAAGATGCCCGGGTAAATGGGATGTTGCTCAATATTATACAGGCCAAGTAAGTATCAGAGCCAAGAATTAAACCTTACTCTTATGACTCTAAATCCAGGAGTTCTTTCTATTGTGCAACATTAACAACTACACTGGTATCATTGGAGGGATTGGTCTCAATGAATGATGAGGTCAGAAATCAATTTATAAGGGAATGAGTGTGAGGTTAGGGAAATGGAGGCACTAAATGGAGATTAGCCTGCCTTGAGGTGGTCTGCTGTGAAATGTATAAGAGATGTTGGATGCTAGCTTGAGAAAATGGCAGAATCGGGGAAAATTTTTTTGAAGGAATAAGATCAATGTAGACATGTTTATAGGTGGTAGTAAGACACAAATGGATAAAGAGATTAAAGGTGAAAGCTGATAAATCTCTTCCTCTAACATCCTTTATGGCAAGGCCCTTGAGAGTCAGGAGACACTAATTCTAGTTATACCTTTACCAATAACTAGCCTTTGGACTTTGGGTCAAACACTTTGGTCCTCAGTCTTTTATGTGCCAGATAAGGGGGGAGGGGAAGGCAAACTATGTAATCTCTAACTTCTTAATACTCTGTGAGTCTATGATTTTATGGGAGAGTCATCTGGATGACCCAAATAGTTTCCCTTAGCCAAGGAGATCACCTGTTTTAATTTACTTCTCCTGTTTCAACTAAAGTTCGAAGTCAATCAGAAAGAAACTTGACAAAGAGTTTAGCACCATGGTAATGGCTAGCCTTTTATCCCTCCCAACCTATTCATTCTCCTTATAGCCTCACCCAACCTACTTCTGAGCAGTTGGAAGGAAAGAACTACCAGCAGGAGGTATCCTTCCCTCCTGCCTTCCCTTTGTCCTCCTTCCATGGCCCTTTCCCAACCTTGGCTCAGACCTTATGGGATGGCTAATGGTTTCCTTCTTACCTTCCCTTTGTTCTTCCCCTTCTCCCAGACCACCTAGACCTAGTGGGCTGGGAAGTGTCACAAAGAGTGACATGGTTGCTAATGCCATATGAATGAGCAAATAAAAACTCTCCAGTGAAATGGAGAGCCAACAGTCCTTACCATCTGCCATGCTACTGTACTCTCTACACTCCTGGGCATGGTCATCTAAACTGATGGTAGACCTTAAGGATTTCTATTCACCCTGCATCTGGATTCTTATGTGTTTTATCTTCCCCAATGAGTGTAAACTCCTTAGAGCAAGGACTATCTTATTTCTTTTTCTATTATAAGAACAGAAATATTTGTATAATATTATTATGTGCTTAGCGTATAATAAAAGCTTTAAAAAGTTTTTCATTCTTATTCATTCTGCTATTGTTTCCAGGAAAAATGTGAATTCCTTGAGGGCAGGGACAGTGATTTTTTTTTAATTCCTAGTACAAAGGACAGTGCCTTTCTTGACTTACATGAACTGAGCCAGAACATTGTACACAGTAACAGCCACATTGTGTGATGACCAGCTTTGATAGATATAACTGCTCAGCAATGCAACGATCCAAGACAATTCCAAGACTCATGATGGAAAATGCTATCCACATCCAGAGAAAGAACTTTGGAGCCTGAATGCAGATCAAAGCATAATATTTCTCTCTTTTTCTTTCTTTCCCATGGAGTTTCCCTTTGGTTCTGATTCTTCTTTGCCACATGACTGATTGGAATTATGTTTACTATGATTGTACATGTTTAGTCAACATCAAAATACATGCTGTCTTGCTGACGGGGGAGAGAATGGAGGGAGTAGAAAAAAATTAGAACTCAAAATCTTATAAAAGTGAATGTTGAAAATGAAAAATAAATTAATATTATTTTAAAAGAATAAAAATGACTTTCTTATAGCTTCTAAACAAATATTTGGTGAATTGTGAGTTCAATGAATACAGAAGGAAAGGTCCAGATCAATACAGAAGACATTTCACTGAACAATAAATGCATTTTCTTGGACTTCTATGGCATAATTTAAGTTTGTCTTTGGGTCTACCTCCTTTCTTTTTCACTTCAGTAACCCCCTTACACCTGATCTCCCAGGCAGCACTGGTTATACTCTGAGCCATTCAAAAATAAATTTTCATATATTTTTCAGTATTTCAGCATCAAGTTCCATAAATTTTTTTCTAAGTGAATTCCTATTCTGGCAAAGTACTGTCCCCTAGGAGAGCACCTAGATGCTGTAAAGTTCAAGTCTTTTCACATGGACAAGTTGCTTTTTTAGGTAGTGAAATCTAGATCAAATAATAAAATGTTAATTTTTGAAACATACAAATAGATGTGATGGCTGAACTTCAATGGTGATTGTGGAATCTTGGCTATCAGGCTCAGTGCTAGATGACTGGGGAAGAGCAAATATTTCCACTGGCCCTAAAAATAGATTCTAGGCAGGAACTACTGACTAATAAACTTGACATTGATCTCTAGCAAAATTCTAATCAGATTATGAAACTGATATTTTGTATATAAATAGAAAGGGAAGTGCTGATCACTCAGTTGCACTTGAGTGTTAATGAACAGAGGTTCTTGATCCATGTTTATTCATGGATGGGATCCATGGATCTGCAAGGCCTCCAACGCACAGATTTCAGAAAGTGTATGAACTTGGATGAGAGGGGAAAAAAATACATCTTTTTCTTTTGTTCAGTAACCTTTAATTGAAATTTAGCACTTTCTCCATTTACACGTGTAGGCAACAAACCATAGTAATATTGGGCTTCATCAGACTACCAAAGCAATCTGTGACACAAAGAAGTCTTACAGGTAGGAGAAAGTTTCTAGTGGCAAACTATAGGGCTCAATGCTCAGCCTTCTTCTTGTTTGAAGTTTTTAATGAGTGATTTAGATACAGATATGACTGATATGCCAATGAAATTTCCAGATGACAAAACTCAGGGCAGGAGACCTAAATATGGGCCAATTCTAACAAGATGAAATGTAATAGGGGTAAATAGATCTTGCACTTAACATCAACTACAGAAACACCTGGAATAGGGACAATGACTATAAAGTTTCCGTGAAAGAGACCTGGGGCCTTTGTCGGACTTAAAACACATCAAATCAACAACGAATGTGACCTTAGGAGAGATACAGTGTCCAAAACACAGGAAATGATAGTCTCACTGTGCTCTGCCCTGGTCAGGCCACACACCACATGGGGAAGACAGTATTCAGTCTTTTACATAAAAAACTGAATCAAATAATAATACAAATAGATGTGATTGCTGAACTTCAATGGTGATTGTGGAATCTTGGCTATCAGGGACCACATTTTAAGTTAAAAACAACAACAACAACAACAACAACCTGGAACTTAAACTATTTCATATGAATTTAAAACAATAATGAATCACATTTATTTAATGCTTTAATGCTGACTAAGCACTTATAAAGAACCTGTGGAGTAGGTACAATTAGTATTATTTTTCTGTTTTTACAAATAATTCCATTTTCTGAATTATAATTACAGAGAATGTATCACCATGCATTGGTAGAGGAAGTTTCTTCATCTGGGAGCCCTCTATACCAGTGAAATTACTGGTTTAGTCTTCTATTTAAGAAGGAGTAAATTGAGACTCAGAAGTTTTAAGTCTAAGAGTTGGGACTCTAATGCAGGTCTGTTCATTCCAAGATGAGTGCTTTCCTTCCTTCCTTCCTTCCCTCCTTCCTTCCCTCCTTCTCTCCTTCCTTCCTTCCTTCCTTCCTTCCTTCCTTTCCTTCCTTCCTCCCTCCTTTCCTCTCTTCTGTGGTTCTGCACCTGATTGAAATCATCCATCCCTTTTAACTCTGACTCTTTACAAAAGCATACCACACACTTTTGTAGTATTGCCCTTCCCCTGTCCCGTTAACTGTTCCACATGGATGTTTTGAGAGAACTCTTCAGCTCACTGCCTGATTCCCCACTGAATGTCTAACTCTATTTCGAGACATTTCACAGTTCATCAATCCAACAGCAAAAGCAATCGAGACATGAAATGACATATATAACAAAGAAGGGATCAAGGAATAAAAACATTCTTTGGACTCACACTTAGTCTTCCCCAGGAGTTATAATAGAGATCGGAGAGAATTCAATATAATTGGTTTCCTTTGTAACTCTATGTATTTTATATTATGAATTTTAAAATAACATTCTTAAAAAGAGTTCATAGAATTAGAATATAAGCCCCACCCCAACACAGCAATCTTATAATCATAGACTATATGGTGGATGCTTAGAATGTGGTAGAACATGAGTCCCTTCAGGAGGCTAGAGACTGATGGATTGCTCTGCTTTTATGATTATCAGCACGATGCTTACATGATGCCAGGACAGCTATTCCACACAGCCTTCTAGTGTCTATCCCTACCCTCAACCATGACTTTGAGCCCTACTGCTCCCTGGCACTTGTCCTTTTTAAACCATCTGCCTTCTAGCACCGATCATAATCTTCATCTGGTGACCGCATCCGCCAAAGTCATGTATAATGGGAAATTAAGTCTGCCAATGTCCCTTTCACTTATGTTGTTCTTGAATGTTTGTTTTTTCAATTATCAAGCATTAATTTTCTCTCTTCCACCTTCTTCCAACAAATTTTTTAAAACGAGAAAAACAAACAAAATACTTGTTAACAGAAAACTTGTTAAAATGCAGAGTTGGACAAAGCAAACTCCTGCATTAGTCACATCCCAAATATCTCATTTTGTGTCTTGAGTCCATTATCCCTCTGTCAAGACATGGGTAGCTTATGTCATCATAGGGTTTCTGGAACTGTGATCAATTGCTGAATTGATGAGAATTCTTACGTCTTTTAAAGTTGCTTTTCTTTATAATGTGTTGTAAATCTTATAAATTGTTCTCCTCCTGCTCACTTTACTCTGCATAAGTCCATATAAGTCTTCCTAGGTTTCTCTGAAAATATGCCTTTTATTATTTCTTATGGAATGATAATTTTTATTACATTAATATACCATAATTTGTTCAGTCATTAATTTCCAGTTCTTTACTGCTACCAAAAAGATGCTATAAATATTTCTGTATATACGTTTTTTTCCTTTTTAATCTCCTTTACATTTACATTGTCTTAATGGTTTGAATAACTGTCATACATTGAGCTTAGATTAAATTTTCTGAAGTAATTTCAAAAATATTCTAATGACATGTGTTATATAGTAAATGATTATTTTTGTATACAGAAAATCATGTGTACATGTTTCTTGATGGATTGTGTCAATTTTGGACAAACAACTCAGTCCTAAACAATCCTGGCAGAGTGGGTAAAATAAATACATTCTCAATTACTGAACTAATAACATGTAACATGTATCAGTGGCATGTGTCAGATTCTAATTTCAGGAAAATAAAAAGGGATAGTTAGAAAAAGTCTTCATGAGTGTCTAGTCAATACAAAAACCACTAAATGCCTGCTATGTACAAGTGATTGTGTTATATGTTGGTGGCACAAAGATAGACATAAAAACAGCCCCTGCCTTCAGAGAAATTCTACTAGGTGCAGAGATTCTTAATCTGTAGTTTGAACGTTTAAAAACCACCTTTTAATCATCATGTTCAATACAATTGGTTTCATTTAATGCATTTAAAAACATTCTGAGAAGAGTTTCACCGGCCTGTGTATTAGGTCCATGACACAAAAGGGGTTAAGAACTTCTGTATTTCATGGATGTAACATGTACATGGACAAATATAAGCTAAATAATTTGAAAGAGGAGAGATCACCAACAATTGGAGAAACAAGAGGGTATGAGAAAAAGCTTTGAGCAGAAGCTATGGTACTTCACTGAACCTTGAATGAATTTGTGAATTCTAAGAATCAGGGGAGGAGGATGAAGTGTGTTTCAGGTATCGGGACCAAACTTCTGAGCAAAAGGATGTAAACGGAAAATAGACTGTCAAATTCTGGAAACATTTAGTCGTGCTTATGACATAGTCTGACTACTATTCCACCCCCCTTGCAGAAGTGGGAGGTACCCGAGGGTACATTTCTAATACTTTTCAAACTTTTTTCTTTGACATGTCGATCAGTTATGCTGATTCCCCTCACTTTTTTTCTTGAAAAAAATCCAGTTTGTCACGTAGAATTGATATTTGACTTTTTGGGATGTTGGGTACTGGGATACCCAGTACGGGTATGGTGATGGTTAAAAAAAAATTTTACTTATAAAGGTAGAAAAGGTGGCATACGGTGGAAAGGTAGGTTGGGACCAGGCTGAGGAGTCTGTAGTTTGTTCTGGGGCAAGAGGGAGCCACCTTAGATTGTTGAGGAGGGAGGGTCTTGATCAGCCTTGGGTCTTATAAATATTAATTGGCAGCTAGATGGAAGATGGATTGGAATGGGGAAAGAATAAAAGCAGAGACACTAATTAGGAGGCAAACTCGGGGAGTAGTTGGACTAGTCCAACTTCCTCATTTTACAGGTGAGGAATCTGAAGCCCAGGGGAAGGAAGGCACTCCCAGAAACTTGGAGTCTGGAACCTTTCAGGTGTGTGTGCTCTCCTGGAATCGCCCTTTTAAACAGGAGCCCAGAACCTTTCTCATCCCGGGGGGAGGTATTCCTGAGAGGCGCCGTTGCCCTTTTAAGGATAGGCCCCACCCCGGAGGCGGGATTTTGGGGAGCTCCTTAAAGGGCTCAGGGCAAGGGTGGGAGGTGCAGGTTCTCCCGGGGGGATTAACGTGTGCCCGCCACCGGCTGCAGCCGCCATTTCTTGGAGTCCCTGAGGAAGAGCCTACGCCCCCAGCCCCGCCGGCAGGGGACCCCCGCCTGGAGCGGAGCGCGCTGCTCCGGGCCCGGGGCCTCCCCGCTCCCCCCCCCCCACCCCCGCTGCCGCCTCCTTCGACTTCTCGGTTGCGGCCGCGGCCGCCGCCACCAGGTGAGCAAGGAGCCGGGGCGCCCGTCCCCGCCCCGGGCCAGCCGGCCGGCCTGCCAGCCTGCGGCCGGGGGCCCAGAGCGCTCCTGGCCCGGGCTCGGCCAGGCCGCTCCCTGGGGCTTCCCCCCAGTCCCCGCTCCGCTCCCGGCTTCTCTTCCTCGGCACCGGCCCACCCCGCGCCACCCCCGGCTTCGCCTCCCAGGTCCGCAGCCCCTCCCCCCAGCCTCAGCCCCCAGACTCCCGGCCTCTCCCTGAAGCTCCCCCTCTCCCTCAGGAGTCTACTCCCCGACAGTAAGCAGATGGGGCGCCTGCCCCTGCGTGCCTTCTCCGGGTAAAAGATTAAGACATTGGGGAAGGGGCGACGCAGAGTCTTTGTCCTCTTCCCAGACCCTCCGCAGTTTCCTCCTTCTCCGGGACCACCTCATTTCCCCCCGTCCTTGCCTTTGGGGAGCAGTTGGTGGCCTCGGTGAGCTTTGTCCCCGGGCTGCATTCTTTTCTGACCACCTCCCTCTAATCTCTTTTCTCTTTGCTAGAGTCCTTGGGCCGGACATCCCGAGCCCCTTCTCCTAGCCCCGGGGTGTGGTGGGGGGCGAACTGCTCCGTGTCTTGTGCTCGCGTCGCGCTGCTGGGGTTACCTAGCCTGGGCTGCTCTGAAACCCGCGGCCGCGAGTTGCTGCCGCATGTTGACCCTTCCCATACCCCCATTCACATGTTACTGCTGTAAAGGGGAGTGGTTGCAACCCATGGAAAGGAAGAGCTGAGTTTCAGGTGTTACTGGTGCTGCATATCCTGGTAGTGAATCTCTGCCTGTTTCCGTAAACAAAGGCTGTAGTGTCCCTAAGGGAAGAAGCTGGGTTAATATTACTGCCCAGCTCAGTCACACTCCAGTCCCTCTGGAGCCTACTGAATTCTAGTTAGACTTAGTAAGCCATTCCTATTTATTTAGCTTTAGAAGCCGCCCTTGTCTCTAAAAGGGGGCGGTTTTGTTTTTTTATCTGTTTACTGTTGTTAGCTTTGCTAAAGGAGGATGTTGCTGCCTGGATTTTAGGAGATTTTAACTGAATAGGCTGCTCACGATTTCATTTGTCCGTCTAATAAATTCTCAGCTGTGGTCATGAAATTTTAGGGGCTGCTGACAGGTGAGTTTTTCAGAAATGAGGAGGTTAAGCAGGAGCTTTGTTTTCATTTTTTCACTTTTATGCCATTTGGTTCCTGAAAGAACACTGAAATCCTCATAAATTGTCAAGTTGTTTGGGTCTCCTTTTTTTAATGTCTACAGTAGAGGAAACTTGGTTTCCTTTAATCCCGTTCTGTCTTGTTAGTTGAAATAACTTTTGTGTGTGTTTTTTTTAAACTTTATGTAGTCTTTAGTTCAGATTTTTAAAAATTAATGTCTTGTTCCTTAAAAAAGATCATTCATCCTTTCCATTGGACTTTCCATTGGAGCTAAAATATGTGTTGTTTCCCCTTATTAGAATGTGAGCTGTTTGAGTGCTCACATAAATGCCATAAATGCTTTCTCATTCTTTTGTTATTTCTCCTAGCTTATTGGCTTACCTATTTATTATCCCATCTCCTTCTCCTTGCCAGACCTCTGTAACTCACTCCTTAACACCTGACAGTCTGACTTCTGACTCTTATCACTGTACTTAATTAATATCTCAAAGGTAACGTTACCTGGGACTTCTTAGTTGAAGTGACCATTTTCAGTCATCCTTTCCTTGACCTCTCTCTAATGTTTGTAATTATTGACCGCTCTCCCTTTGAAATTCTCTTCTACTTTTGTCCTTTATGATTAAATCAAGTATTTTTAAAATCCCCTACTAAGTGCCAGGAACTGTTAGATGCCATGGATATCAAGATAAAAATAAACCTGCTCCTAACCTCAAGGTACTTACATTCTATGGAAAACAATTTATATAAATAAATACAAGATAATTTTTTGGGGGGTGGAGAGTCAGTGATTGCTAGGGGATCATGAAAGAGCTTATGTAGGAAGTAGCATTTTAACTGAACTTTGAAAGAAACTTGGGATTCATAGGAATGGAAGTGCATTCCTGGGATGCAAAGGCACAGAAATAGAATATGGAATGTATCAGGAATAACAACAAGACCAGTTTTGGCTGGACCATAGAGTGCATGAAGGGGAGAGTATTGTCTAATAAACCTGGGAAGGTAGAGTAGAGTCAGGTTGTGAAGAGCTTTAAATGACAAACAGAAGAGTTTATATTTGGTCTTAGAGGCAATTGGGAACCACTAGAGCTCACCAAGCCTGGAAATGACATGGTCAGACTTTTGCTTTAAGAGAATCATTTCGGCAGCTATGTGGAGGATGAACTGGATCAGGGAGTGACCAAGACTGGAAAAGTTAGGAAACTTGGAATAGTGGGAGACTTCCCACCTACAGTTCTCTGTTGCAAGTTATCCCACCACATAGGTGTTAGAATAATACTCCTATAGCATAGCTCTGATCGTGTAATTTCTATGCTCAGAAGTTGATGAGGATCTGAAATAGAGTGATGGTTGTATAAGTGGAGAGAAAGGGGGCAAATAATAATAGGAGAGATACTGTGGAGGTAGGACTGGCAAAACTAATTGAACTTGTGGCATGAGGTAAAATGAGAGGACCAGGGTTCAGTGTTTTGAACATGGTGACCAGAAGGCAAGTGGTGCCCTTGACAGGAGAGAAAAGAGGAGCTCTCTTTTTTTGGACATGTTAAGAGAGAGAGAGAGAGTGAGAGTGTGTGTATGCATGAATATATATTTATTTACAAAAATGAGAACGGGGAGAGCAGTATCTTTGCTCGTCATGCATGTGTCTAATACATTTTTGTTGTGTCCTGATGCATCTTCTTTAAGGTCTCTCTTGGGGATAATCTTCCCATTTTTACAGCTTCAGACACTTTTATGCCTAAATTCTCAAATCTTTAATCATGTCCTTTCTTGGTAGCTGCAGACCCACAATGCGATCTGATTGCTGAATACATCCACCTAGATGTCTCATCACTCCCTTAAGCTTATTAATATCCAAAAGCAGACTCTTTGTTCCTCCAAGACACATTCTCTTTGACTTTCCTTACTTATAGTAAAGATGCCATTATCCTCCCAGTCTGGAAGAATGGAAACCTTGACATCATCTTTGACATGTACCTCTCTGCCTCTTTGCTTCGAATCAGTCCTATTGCTTCTACCTCCCTAGTTAATTTGTCCCTGTTTTTTTTCCTCTTCCCAGTGTCTCCACCATAGGGGCCTTCATCCTTCACTGAGACTATATTACAGTCTTCCCACCTACAGTTCTCTGTTGCAAGTTATCCCACCACATAGGTGTTAGAATAATGCTCCTATAGCATTGCTCTAATCATGTCATTTCTATGCTCAGAAACCTTTAAAGTTTCCTGTAGCTTTACAGAATAAAGTCCAAGATTCATGCATGTCATTTAAGCTATTTCTATTCTAGAAAACTGTATCTTCCTCTATTTTTATGTACTCTATCCTTTAGCCAGATTGGGCTATTGGTAATTCTTTGAATGTGATTTATATTTTCCTTCCTCCTTATTTTTGCACATAGTTCCCCCTTATCAGGGATGCCCTTTACTTCTACCTCAGGAAAATCCTCACCTGTCCTTCAGTATTCAACTCAATTGCCATCTCTTAGATTTTTTTTTCTTCTCCGAAATATAGAAGTATAATCTCTTCTTCCTCTATTATGCCCTTTTGATTTTTAACAAACCATATTTCTTCTTCAATCTGTAGGGATCTCATTCATCATCTTTTCCTTCCAAATTCATCCTTTTAAAATATTTTTATCACAATTCCATCATCTTCTTCAAGACTCTCAGGTTCATAGCCTCTGAGACTCTCTTGGCTTTTTTACTCTCCCTCACTCTACTTAACCAGCCAGATTTATTTATTCTACCTCTACTGTATCTCTTAGGAGGCAGCTAAATGACTCAGTGGATAGAATAGTGGGCCTGGTGTCAGGAAGACCTAAGTTAAAATCTGACCTTACATTTACTAGTTCTGTGACCCTGGGCAAGTCACTTGACCCCTGTTTGCCTTAATGCCCTAAGGAGGGAAACAGCAAATCACTCCAGTATCTTTGTCAAGAAAATGCCCTGGACGGCATTGGTGTGCCATGGAATAAGGGATTGTGAAGTGTCAGGCACAACTGAACAACAGCATTTCTTGTATCAGTCTCTTTCTCTCAGCTCACATATCCACCACTGTAGTTTAAGCCCTCATTTGCCTTTGCCTGGGTTGAAATATCTCCAGATTATTCTCCTTCCCTCAAGTTGCTGCCTTCTCCAATTCATCTCCATACAGCTGCCAAAGTTTTACTGAAGTGCAGGTCTGAGTATGTTCCTATATATATTAAACTCTGATGTCTCTATTTCCTTTGGTAAAATAGAAAACTCCTTTTTCAGTTCTCATTCGGTCTCCAGCCTACCTTTCTAGATCCATTATATTTGTGTTATATCATGATGCATATCATATGTTACTCTCTTTTCTGTCCTCTGGTTTTCATACGATACCTGACACATTGCACTTTCCCATCTCCATACCTCTGCACAGGCTCTTCTGGATGCATTCCTTCCTCTTGTTCTATCTGCCTTTTAGCATTCTTGTTTCCTTCAAAACTTGGCTCAAGCATCGCTTTTCTTCATCCCCTCCAGCTGCTATTGCCATCTCCATCTAATAACCATTTATTTATTATGTGCATGTTCTTTTCCCTGACAGAATGTAAGTCCTTTCAGGATAGGGATCAGATCATTTTTGTCTGTATTCTCATTGCTTACTACATAAGTACTTAGTAAATGTTGGTTGATTGGTACCTGGTATAGTGGGCATTCAGTAAATGTTGATGTCTCGTAGAGCACATTCCTAGTGTACTCTCCTTTCTATAGCAAGAGTTTCTTAACCTGTCGTCAGAAAGGCATATATTTTGGGTTGGGATAATGGATTGGCAGTGATATAGCCATGCCTTCTTTTGTAATACAGTAGATGGCATTCATGTTCAGCATGGCTGCCTTCAGGATCATAGAACAAAACATTTAACTGACCTTAATAGAAATCTGGTTGTATCATAACTTATATGTGTACCTGGATTCCCATTTTTAGATAGTTAACTTTTCACTTTTGTATTCCCATCACCTACCATACTGCATGGCTTTGATATAGTAGGTACAGAGTAACTGTTTGGTAACTTGTCTTTCAGAAGATTCAAGGTTATCCAAAGGAGGCAATATAAGAGGCTGGTGTAGGTAAATTAAGGTTACTTGTCCTTTCCTTTGTTTCTTTGGTTAATCACACATAGGGCCCTTGTCAGATGTTAAGACCTTTTTAAAAAGCATGGTATGCCTTACTAATCTTTAAAATAGAAAGCTAACTTTTTCTTTTTACTTTTGATTTTTTTAGTGAGGAAAATGCTAAGGTTTTTTCGACGAACGCTGGGGCGCCGGTCAATGCGAAAGCATGCTGAGAAGGAACGTCTGAGAGAAGCCCAGAGAGCTGCTACCCACATTCCTGCAGCTGGAGATGCCAAGTCCATCATTACATGTAGGGTGTCATTGCTAGATGGAACTGATGTCAGTGTGGATTTGCCGGTAGGTAGCATCCAAGTGTATTTTTCCACTTTTGTATGGATTCAATTTCTTGTCAGTATCATCTTAGGTCAGTAAGTGAAAGCAAATGTATATTTAAGTAACATGGAAAAATTATTAAACT
>CM053596.1:219537789-219566233 GCA_028646575.1 Pseudocheirus occidentalis | reverse complement strand
TGTCTTTGTATTGGGCAAAAAGGGCTTTCCAGGGTCCTATGTAGACTGTGAGGTCATGTCACCCCACCAATGGGGCAATGATCCAGCATTAGGGGATTTTTGGTGGGAGGGGGTTTGGGGTTTATCTGGAAATTGTGGGGTTTTTCATAGAATTTTTTGGAGGGGGAAGGCAGGGCAATTGGGGTTAAATGACTTACCCAAGGTCACATGGTTAGTAACTGTTAAGTGTCTGAGGTCAGATTTGAGTTCAGGTACTCTTAACTCCAGGGCCAGTGCTCTATTCACTGTACCATCTAGCCACCCCCAACTTTGGTTTTTAAGTGCCTTCTTTATCATCTCTACCAAAGAGGAAAGTTCCAACCACTTTTAGTCACTTCATCAATAACTTTGTCCCCCGAATCCATCTTTTTTTTTTTTTTTTTTTTGCTTTTTGGAGGGGTAATTGGAGTTAAGTGACTGTCCAAGGTCATACAGCTAGTAAGTGTTAAGTATCCAAGGCCAGATTTGAACTTGGGTCCTCCTAACTCCAGGGCTGGTGCTCTATTCACTCTGCCACCTAGCCGCCCCCTCCAATCCACCTTTCATACTATCAGTAAATAACTTACTTATGTTCTTATGCATCCATCTAATCTTGGCACTCCTGCAGAGTTCAAATTCTTCTTTCTGGCTTTCTTTCCTCCTCCCCCTCTCCTCCTACTCCAGTCCCCAGCAATCTGATGCCTTCTACTTTTACAACCTAACTTCACACACTTGCCAGATAATTCTCAAAGTCCCTTTCAACTCTAAATTCATGATCCTATAATCCTCGCCAAATACAGAGATATGCAAGGGCAAGGATAAAATCCATTTAGAATATAAACTCATTTATAAAATCACATAGGGGAGAATGAAGCTTTTTGAGGGCAAGAACTACTTTTTTATCTCTAGTGCTGGCATACTGCAGGTACTTCAATGTTTACTGAACTCTGAATAAATGAATGAGTGCTTGGAGACTTTGAGAAATACTGCCTCATTAAACAGCAAGAAACAGTGGGAAGAACAGTTTGCAGAAAGTGTGACAAGAAATCAAGTTAATCAGCTGGTCCTGGGAGCACTTAAGAATGAAACAGGAAAGACAATAACTAGGTAACTTATAGAAAAACAATAAAGCATTGTTTCTATACCAAACTATTTTCTTCATTAATGAAAGTGGAAACGTCATATTTCAACTTATTTATAAAAAAGCACCATCCCTAGTGTGTTGCACAAAGAAGCAGAAACAGCAGTAAACAAACATCACAAAAGTAGCTGGGCCAGACAAAACACACCCATCTCTGTGTACTGGGGGCCCTCTCTTGGGGTCTTTAAGTCAAAGTGGGAAGATTACTTTGCACATTACAGAGAGGGTGTGAGACACAGGCTGTACTAGACGGTCTGTGATTCCTTCCAACTCCACAGTTCTGGTTTCTGACATCTGACCAGGAGATACTTTTAAATATTAACTGACTCTATAAAACTTTGAAGAAAAAAAACATGCACACATATTCCTTAAGGAATATTCTTTAAAGGAAGCATGAAAAAGCAACAGGTAGGGTTTATAAATTATATTCTATAGCAGATATTTTTATAGTCATCCAATTGCCTGAGAGGGGCAAAGAGTACAAGATCCCACTAGGTTTATAATTTGTGGTTTATGAAAAAGAATTTGATTTGGGAAAAGAATGTCCCATTAAAACATCTCCCAGCAAAGTGTTTCCCTCACATGTTAAAATCACTTAAGATTTCATGAAAGTCAAAAGAGAAAACTTTGTTTGACGACTTCATAATTATAAGTATTAAATAAAACACAAAAACAGGGAAAACTAGTTGCCAAAGGTATTTTCCACTGTCGTGAATGATATCCAGCACAGAATCCAAATGGAAAAGGGATTTCCTATAGATGGTGATGTCCACTAATGTTCCTATTTATAGATGACATATTAATTGCACCAAGCCCTAAACACTGAGAAACATCCTAAGTGAGATCAATAATCATTTAAAAAGAGTTTAGCCTTTCTACATAGGGGAAAAAAATTAAGGAGTTGAACAATTCCTATGACCCAGTCTGATATGCTGTTGGAGGTACGTGTGGGTATGTACATACGTGGGTATATACATATGTATGTATGTGCATGTATATGCTACATATCTCTATAGATCTCTCTCTCTCTCTCTTTCTGTCCATCTGTCTGTCATCAAACTATGGCCTGAGGGCCAAATCTAGCCCTCTCTGCCTGTTTGTGTGCTTAACACTATTGTAAAAAAAAACAAAACACTTTTAGGCCCAGCCATACAAAAACAAACAGAAGGCTGGATCTGGCCCTCAAGGTCACAGTTTGCTGAACCCTGGTATAACCTATAGTGATAATTCAGTGCTGTATATATCTTGGACAGATGCTGAACACAGATAATGACCTGGGACCAGTCTGGGAAATTATACAGTGCTTCTGATGAACATAAGTTTCTCCCTGAAACGAAAAAACAACTTTTCAGCACGAATATTCGTCCAGCTATGCTATATGACTGAAACACAAAATGCCACAATCTGAAGATCAAAGTTATGGGTTATTCAGAAGTCTGGTGAACACAAACAGGCTGTATAGCACATTACAAACAAAAAATCTCACACAGGAAAGGGCCTTGAAGATATCATGAGTGATGCACAACCAATAAAAGAAATAGTACAGTCACTGAGTAAGAGTGAAAAATCAATCCCCGACAGATCAGACAGCTGAGGTGCTATGGTCCTGCCCACGTAATGGCACAAGGCTCAGCAGATACTCTGCACAGGGAGCAGACGTAAGGGAGTCCAGTGAAAAGAGCAGCACAAAATAAGGAGGAACGGATGTGCTGGAACCTGAAACATCTGCGTAAGGACTCACATCAAAGAAACCAAATATCCACCAAAATACTGGAACATGATTAGGTATTTCATTTCTCTACTAGACTAATCTCCAGTAGGGAAGGAGTCATTCTCTTTATCTCTCCCAGAACTTGATTACAAAGCAGCACATAGTGATTATAAGACATGGTTTTTGCTACCAGAATGTGAAATTATGAAGTCAGTCAACAAGCATTTATGAAGTGTAGCACGCGTGCCAGGCACTGCGCTAGGTGCTAGGGACACAAAGAAAGGCAAAAAGCACTCCTTGATCTCAAGGAGCTCACACCTCTGACAACGGGAGGATCCCCTGAGAATTCCATTATTCATTCAATTAACAAGCAGTTGTTGAGTGCTTATTATGTATCCCAACAATGGAAGACACAAGTTCCAACAGGAGATCTGGTAACCAAAAGTTCAAAGAGGAAAATTGAGGAAACTGCTAGGAGAGAAGGACACTGGGGAATGTACAAACAAGATACTATCTAGGTGGTTATACAGGTGATCAGAAGTGTTCTGTATACATCAGAGGCCCAACATAAAGGAAGGTTTAATAAAAACCTTTCAAATTTCATCTTAGTGACTTAGTTTTATATCTTAGACCCAAACCTGAGATTTGGTTCATGGACCCCTGCAGATATCTGGTAAATAATGTTTTTAAATTTACAAAGGAAATCAACTACGTTAAAATGTAAACATCAACATATTAAAAACAATGTTCCTGTTCAGGTGCTTTTCAATTGTGTCTAACTCTTTGTGACCCCAATTCTTGGCAAAGATAATGAAATGATTTGCCATTTCCTTCTTCAGCTCATTTTACAGATGAGGAAATCGAGGCAAGCAGAGATTAAGTGACTTGTCCAGGGTCACACACCTCACAAGTATCTGAGGTCAAATTTGAACTCAGGAAGAGGAGTCTTCCTGACTCCAGGCCCAATATTCCACCTTCTATACCTAGCTGCCCATTAAAAAGAAACAGATTCTCAAATACTAGGTTAAACTATCTTGGCATAACAGAAACTACACTGGTCTGAAAATCCAAAAGATCAGGACTTTCAAGTCTGCAGTAAGTCACCTAATCTCTCTGTGCCTCTGTTTGCACATCTGCCAAAGGAGAGGCTTGAGATGACCTCAAGTTCCCTTCCAACTTTAAAATCTGATACATCAGGGGCAGCTAGGTGGTACAGTGAATAGAGCACCAGCCCTGGAGTCAGGAGGACCTGAGTTCAAATCTGGCCTCAGACACTTGACACACCTGCTAGCCGTGTGACTTTGGGCAAGTCACTTAACCCCAATTGCCCTTAAAAAAAAAAGCAAAAATAAAAATCTGATACATCCTTGAGTCTAAGAATGTTCTCTTACCTTTAGAACAGAATTATCTTCTGCAGCATTTGGATGTGTGGGAATCATAGTGTTTTCTGGATTGAGAATTTTGTTATCTTCTTTTAATACATTGCTGGGAAAGAAAAAGAGAAATGTCTTTATGGTGCCACAAAGGTCCCATGACGTCAAAAGCAGTGTCTCCAAGTGCTTTACTCATGAAGTACAATACAAGTCAGTGGTGCAGTGGAAGGGTGATTAACTGGACTGGAATCATTTTGTTCAAAAGGCAACCTTCTTCCCTGTTGCTGAAGCTAGGAGTGCCTGTGGGTCCCAGCCCAGTTAGCTGTGCTCTAAGGAAGCCTGCAGGGGCTACCAATGCCATGAAGATTAGCTCTTGGGGCGATCTTAAAGCAATGGATAGTACTAATGAGAGGTCACCAGGATTATCAACGACTGAAGCAGGGTGCCTTAGTAACAATTATAACTTTGCCCTGAAAGCTAAAGTCTACTCTGTACTACAACCCAAAGTGGAAGTCACACGTGGACCACCATAAATGCATCCCATGAGCCATCTGTGTCTCCCAACACTCTTCATATCAGGCTCCATACCCAATTTTCTTTAGTCTTCAAAGTCACCTCAATGAGCCCACTCTGGCTCTGCCTCTGGTTCCCATGTAACGAAGCTACTGATTTCTTCAAAGACAAATTAGAAGAGTTGAGGGTTTCAGGTGATTTTTCAAAAGGAAACCTGGGAATGACTAAACAAGTTACAGTATATGACTGTGATGGAACACTCCTGTGCTATAAGAAATGATGAGCAGGATGATTTCAGAAAACCCAAGAAAGGCTTACATGATCCAGAGTGAAGTGAGCAAAACCAGGAAAACATTATATATACTAACAGCAATATTGATGATTAGAGTATGATGATCAACTGTGAATAAGTTAGCTATTGTCAGTAATACAACGACCCAAGATAATCCCAAAGGACTCAACGATAAAAGATGTTATCTGCCTCCAGGGGAAAAAATTAACAGAGTCTGAATGCTGACCAAAGCACACCATTTTCCCCCTTCCTTCCTTCTTCCTTCCCACAAAACGACTAATACAGAAGTACATTTTACATGACTGCATATGAATAACATATCAGATGGCTCAACATCAGGGAGGGGCCAGGAGAAGGAAGGAAAGAATTTAGAACTCAAAATTTCTTTAAAAAATGTTAAAAATTGTTTTTACATGAAATTGGGGAAAAACAAAATACTATTAATAAAAAGGAGAAAAAAGGGAAAAAAGAAGGAAACCTCAAGTGGTGTAGAACTAATGAACCCATTACTCTTGTGAAAATATGTACATTCATAGACAAGTTCAAACTCAGCCAAATAAAAATAAATTATGCCCTCTGGGAAGGAGAGTGGATGAATAATTTAGAAATAAGGGCAAACTCCAAACAAAGAGCAGCATCAAAATCAAAGAAAAAGAAGAACTGTGCACCATTAGTGAGGAATGACTGTGTTCCCAGTTCTATTACTATCACACATTTTTTGTGGCCCCTCAGCATCGGTGATAGCTAATATATCATTTTTATTGTCACCATTAGCTCCTGGGTAGAGAGCTGCTGTTCTGACGGAAGGAACAAAATCTCACAGCTCTTAACAGTATGCACATTCCTACATATTTGCAGGTTTTAGGAATATAAATATTTTAACTTTTCCCTACTCAGTCTCTTACTGAAGGGGTAAAGAAAGCCAACACCATGGGTAACCAGCTTTGCCTATCTATGGAGCTAAGGAAGCCTTCCTTTTGGCTGCATAGAATTTACCCTGAAGTATCTTAACACTCTAAAATTAAGCAAACTAGCATCACAAGCAGATTGTGACCAGAGCAGACTAGCACTATAAGGAGATTGTGACCCTAGCACTATAAGGAGATTGTGACCAATCTTTGTCACCAGTGTATTAAATGGTATTGAAGCCCTGTCCTAAGACCCTCTTTTAAGAATCCTATAAATTCTATTATAGTTCAAGTTGATACAATAATGTTTTAGGTCCATATTGTTGGATGCCTAAGCAAGGGGAGGTTTTGTTACTGTGGTGATGAGCCTATCCCTGGGGACACAGCTGGGTCAAGGAAGGTCTAGCTAGCCTTTGGGTAACTTAAGAAGGACCAAGAGAGTTCCAAAGAGACATGACTGAGGGTATAAGGAAGCATGTGACATTAGAGCTTTCATTTTAATAAGATTTAAACTCCCTTCAATTAAGAAAGATGAGATTTGGAGTCAGAAGACTTTCTCACTCATTCATTTACTACCTGGGTAATCTTGGGCAAATTCTCTGACTTCTCTCTATCTCAGTTTCATTATCTATTAAAAAAAAGTAGGCTGGATTAGATCAGGATTTCATAATATAATGTACATGAACCTGATTTTTAAAAAATATATATTTTAATAACCCTATTTTAATACAGTTGGTTTCTATTAGAATATTATTTTTATTTTACGCATACAAAAACATTATTCTGAGAAGAGGTCCATAGCACAAAAAGGTTAAAAGTTCCTGGACTAGGTGGTTTCTCCTCCTCCAAATCAATCATGTTATGATTCTCTTCAGTTGCCCTTGTGTGCAGTACGCACACATACACACATGCACTCACACACCCCCATGCATGTTTGCCTCAGTTTTAGTCTTCATAAGCAAAAGCACAAGATGCATAATGATGCATAAGATCTGACTGGAGAAAAACATGGCTATAAAGTGATCACAAAGTGCACTAGATGCCAAAAATGCTACAAGACTGTGCCACAGTTTTATACTACTTTAACCAAAGAAAGCACCACAAATAAAGCTAGAGACTGGGAAAAAGAACAGGATGTGAAGGGGCCATAGCGGATCGATTTTCTAATAGGAAACAGAAAACTGACTTTTGTGTAGCATCTGAAGATCTGTTCAGTGTTTTACATACATTTTCTCATTTGATTACATGAGGCTGAACAGTACTGTATTTTCTCACTAGTCAAAAGCTGTAATCTCTTCTTCTGAGCAGAAACAACAAGAAAAAAGTGATACGGTAGAAAAAAAACTTGAACTTGGTCAGAAGACCCAGGTTAAATGTCCATTTGTGCTACTTAGTGTAAGAGAGCATGGCAAAGAGGAAAGAATGCTGGATCTGAAGGCAGAGAAGCTAGATTCAAAACATCTGACTTCACTCCATTCTGCAGTCTCCTCATTTGTAGAATGGACAGACTGATGATGTTCAAGGTCGCTGTTACCCCTAAATCCTAAGACCTGAGCTGGGTCACTTTGGGCAAATCACCTCACTTCTGTAGATGAAGATTCCTCACTTATAAAAGTGAGAAGATCAGACACGATCTTCCAGATTCCTTCAGATCTAACTCTTGGTAAGGGCTTTAATTTCTCATACAACCATTTTATACCCAGGTTTTGTTTTTTTTTTTACTTTGTGATATGCCAAGGGTTATTTCCTTAACCCAAAACACAAAGAGGAAGAAGGTATTATATTGAGAGACATCTAGAAACACAACAGGACTATTTTCCCCTTCTTGCCTCTCGCCAAAAAGTCCAAAACCAACCAAATAAACAAAATAAAGAAGCCACAAGAAAACAGCTTATTTGAGAAAAAGAAAAGCACAAAATGAGATTATTTTAAACCTGCTGTTGAAAATCTATCAGTTTGGTAGATTTTCTGGAACTTCCAAGTACAGTTCCAATTCCACAATGAGCAGTCAGTTAATATTACATTTTAAAGCATCTGCAATGTGCAAAGATCTGACATAATTTTTTGCAAATTATTTAAGTATTTTGACAAAAGTGATTGGAAATAGATGAGGTTAATTAGGAAAAACATTCCTGGAAAAAGCAAATTTTAAGCAGGGTTTTAAATGAGAAAAAAGCTTACAAGCTGGCCATAAAATGGGACAATGACATCATAGAAAGGAGAAAATGCATGTTTAAAGAAAAAGGAGGCGGGAATAAAATTGTTAAAAGAGGACAGAAAAAAGCGTTAACTGGATCCAAGAGAAAGTTAGTGTTTCAAAGTAATAAGAAATAAGTGTTAGATGGAAAGGGCACCTTGAAAAACTATGGTGAAGAATTTAGATTTCATCCAACAGGTAGAGCAGGAAAAAAATGATACAAATAAAATGTTTGAAGAAAATGGGATATCAAGTAAAAAAGACAGAATACACCTATGAGAAAGTAATAAGGTCTAGTGCACAAGGGCAGTTAGAGAGACTTGAATTCAAACTCTTTCTCTGACCACGGGTAGCCATGAGTAAGTCACTTAACCGCTGAATGCCCCCAGAAACTCTCCAAGACTAAAAACTACAGGCAGCTGTTAATAGCCAGTGGTGGGAGAGGCGCCATGCCGTGCATTTCTTACAAGAAGAAATCACAAGCCCTCACCTGCATATAATATTTTGCAAAAGTCATCTTGTCTGAGCCTTATTACAACGTTCAGAAGTACATATCCACAGAGAAAACACTATTATTTCCATTTGTAAATAAATTAAACTGAAACTTAAAAAGATTAAGTAGTCTGTGGCTCTGGGAATGGACAAGAAGAAGTAGATATTCTAGAGGTACAGAGACTGGCAAGATAGGATAATGAACTGGATTTGGGATGCAAAGAATGTGTAAGAATTAAAAAGATGTTAATACAGTCTATTTTAGTCAGAACAATACCTGAAAACATTATCTTGAACATTGGAGTTTTTATGACTCAGCAAATCATCTTCTCTTGTAACCTTAAAAAAAAAAAATCATAAGAATCTTGGTTAGTTTTTTTTTAAGACCAGTAAGCATGATCATATTATTTATTGGCTGCTATCTTAAATAATTTCCTAAGTATTAATATTTAAATGTCAAACAATCCCAAATGTCCAAATGAAGTAACAAATCAGAGTTGCAGAAAAAAAAATATCTGCTACTATGTAAATATACCAGTTTTTCTAAATCTTCGTTCTAAGGTAAAAAACTAAAACTAGAAAAAGAGAGAAGTTAAAAAATTAAAGGAATATGACTTGTTGAATTATTAGTTTAGAAAAGTTTAGAAAATACAAAATGATCCAATCTTTATCTTTTAAAGATTTACTTTATAAAGAAATTTTTAAAAACCATCGTTAAGCAGTGTGGCTGCAATTTTTACATTGTTCTTATGGTGAAGTTTTGTGCTATCTTTTCTTTTCTAGTCAGATGATGGGTTTCCAATGAGAGACAGAATTTCAATACAGGGAAGAGGAACATCTTGATAGGAAAGGGGAGATGTCAAGGACATGGTATGAAAAACAATACTCCCACATATCTGTGATCTCAAAGAACTGGGAATTCCTTCTAAGGATATAAATCATGACCAATCCATGTGTGTACAACCCGTGAAAAAGAAAATGACATTGAGAAAGGAGTAAGGAACAGAAAAAAGAATGTTTGGCAGAGTAGCATGGATAAATGACAATTTAAGATAAATTTTGATGAGTTATTGATTTCATCCATAACACAATAAAACCACAATAAAAGCCTCCCACACTCCAAAGTAATCTAAGTGAGTATTCTTTCTTACCTTATGAACTGCTTCCACTTGAGCCTTTAGAATATTGCTCTTGATGTCTGGAGGAATCCTCAGAGAGGATAATCCTGGACTCTCAATGACATTATTAAGACATTTCTCTGTCAACTTCACAACTTCTTCCTAGAAATTAAGAACATATGTTAGCATCCCTGACAAAGAATACCTTGTTCTAGACAGTCATGAAAGTTAGATTTATGAAAGCTTAAGCATAGAAGAGTGATAATCAGGTGCATTAAGTCGCCGTGTCTTTTTGGCTTGTATACTTGACTCCCAGGAGTTCCAAAATAACAATCATACAAAGAGTATCCGGGAGACAAGCTTGTATAATTTTTTGCCTTCAAATAGATTTACTAAATCACCCAAAAAGAGGTGTTTTTCCCTTAAGCAGTCAAGGATTCAATGGAATAAAGAAGACTAAAAGAACAGATGTTTGAGGGGTGGTTAGGTGGCGCAGTGAATAGAGCACCGGCACTGGAGTCAGGAGGACCTGAGTTCAAACCCGGCCTCAGACACTTAACACACAAAAAAATTACTAGTCACTTAACCCCAACTGCCCTCCAAAAAAAAAAAAAAAAAGCAAAAATTAAAAAAAAAAAATAAAGAACTGATGTTTGTTAGTCATAGGAAATTAGATTGGACAGAGTAGTATTAGATGCCAGAAGCTCTCCTGAGGAGGGGAGACCTAGCTTGTACTGAATCACCATGTATTTTCTTGGTTCTATATATTATGGGGTTTGACTCTGATCCACAGAAGAATTTTAGAATGGCTGGTACATGTCTAGAAATGGAGAAAATGAACACAAGGATCTTACTGTCTTCCCTGAGAATATATCATGGTAGACACAAATAGAAAAAGATAGACCTTGTCTCGAGGAGCTTACATTCCAATGGGAGAAAACAATACATGTAAGAGAATATGGAACGAGGCTAGATGGAAAGAACCAGGGGCCGTGGCCCTGAGGTTAAAGCTACAAGATCAACTGCAGGATCCAGGAATGTTTGCCCCACAAAAGCAGTGCACAGGGAAGGGGGCGGGGGGTGAGGCCCAAGGGTCAGAGTTTCCCACAGGCAAGAGAGAGGATGAGTCAGTATATGGCCAGGAAGGTAAAAAAAGAAAGAGGGTAGTGGCAGGAAGGTTTGGAGTAGGTTCTGGTGCAAGGAAGAAGGGGAAATTGGGTCCTGTTGGATGCTGGTTCCACTTTTTCTTAATTTTACTAGAAAGCTCTTTTCTTTTCCTTCAAAAACAGCCCAAAATTTCACCCCCTTCTTTAACACAATGAAAGAGATATGAAACAGCCCTCCAAGAGCTCAGTGTTTACACAGATTTCACAGCTAAGCAAAAGTGAAAAGCATTATGCTGGAGAGAGAAAAGTCCCAAGAAGTTGAAGAAAATGCATAAGTGGAAAAACATGAAGTACCTGTTTGTTCACGTTAATGTTGATGTTGGGTTTAGGAGATGTTGAAGAACAGTTCTCAATCTCAAGCAGCTTGAGCTTCACAGAGGCATCCTTGAATTCTAGAAAAAAAAGTTGGCCAGACAACTCCATGAGTATGCCAGGCCACCACAGCTGTGTAAAGGATGAATTTTAAATTGCTCCTTTCCAACTACCAGATAACTTCAATTAAAGATAATTACCCTACTGTCATGGGGTAAATAGATTTTCTTTTCACTTAGAATGTAACTTCCCATTATTTGATCTTTAAGGGCCAACCACTGGAGAAAGAAATAAGTAGACAAGAATAAGTAATTATGATAGTCCCTCCTCTATACTGTGCTTCAATGTTTGCAAAATGCTTTACATACACTTGATCCCCACAAAAATTCTGTGAGGAAGGTGCTGAGAGGCTGAGATTGATTCATTTAATAAATACTTACTTGTAATGTTACTTGTGAAACAAAACAGGTAAACTTGTGAAACAAAGCAGGTAAACATTTACATGAACAGAGGACACAATCAATCTTTGGATAGTTGCTTCAAGTGATTCTCCCAACCTCCCAATACCAAACACACAAAAATCATAATTATGAATGTGTGAAACCAGAGAATTATGATTTTGTCCATCAGAATGGGACAAAATGTAGGCGGTTACCCAGTCCACCTTTTCATCTAATGCAAGAATCCCATTACTCTCCAGGTTGTACTCCAATTTCCCCTTTGTAGAAAACCTGTTTGTACATAGTTTATGTGTTAGCATGTAGTTTCCTCATTACCAGGGGAGCTCCTCAAGGGCAGGGACTGCATTTGCCATTCTTTGGATGCCCAGTTCCTAGCACTGTCCCTGGCCCGCAGTAAGTGCTTCATAAATAATTGTAACTGACCAAGGAGACCCTGGCAGTGAGAAATGGAGACCAGAAGGGGGCAGTGCCATGCAGCTAATCCAGTTCTTCTGAGTAGTTTCTAAATGATCAAGGATACTGATAGCAAAAGTAGTATCTTAGAAGTGACTGGGTACTGTTTCCATAATCTCACAAATTCATTGCTGTCTCTTATAAAACAGGGCAATTACCTCAAAAATGGAAAATGTGTTAGTCCAAGTTAATGTTGGCTTCCCTGACCTTGGCTTATTCACACAAATTAAACATGGTTATGAAAGAAGTAGCCGGGCTAACACCGACGTCTTATTCTCACCAGTCTTAGAGACTATCAGAGCGATTTATGTCTTTAACCCAACCAAACAGTGAAGTGAAGGGGCAAAGTGATAGGCAGTAGGTATGGGATGGGGGGAGAGGGGCAGGCACACATTTTCAGCTATGGCTGTTCATTTATTTTGCTTAGAAGCATTTATTTGTTACAAAAGAGGATTTTGTTGGTGAGGAGAAAAGAAGGCTGAAAAACGAGTGATTTTTAAAAAAAAGAACATTAATGAAATTTTTGTCTTAAAAAGTTTCTATGTAGTATGGAAACTGACCCTCCTTTCAATGCTCCTTCCTGGGAAACTTTCATATCATATTAACCTAAAATTTAATGATGCAGGGATGGCTAGGTGGTGCAGTGAACAGAGTACCCATCCTTGAGTCAGGAGGACCCGAGTTTAAATCCGACCTCATTGGCACTTACTAGCTGTGTGACCTTGGACAAGTCACTTAACCCCAATTGTCCCACCTTCCCCCCTCCAAAAAAAAAGTTTAATGATGAAATCTGAAAAACCTGAAAATACTTAATGATTTCTAGGATCTTCAATGTTGACAAATTTGGGAGGGGTTCTTGGAAAAACACCAGAATGTCTGGACCAATCAATTCACAATTCCAATCATAAGGTACTAAATGTGCCTGTCTTCCCAGCTCCCCTTCAGCATTTGTCATTTCTTTTTTTTTTTTTTTTTGGCCAACTTTGAGATCTAATGAATTCTAGTCATTCTGGAAAGCAATTTGGAACTGAGCTCCAAAAATTAATGAACTGTGTATAGCCTTCGGCCCAGTAATACCAGTCCTAGGCCTACACCCCAGATGGATCAAGGAGGAAAAAAGACTTATACACAAACATTTATGGCAGCTATGTTTTGTAGAAACAAAGAACTTACCAGCGGACTCCATGCTAGCTTCTTTGAGACAGGGCTCAGTAGCAGCCATGCTGATTTCCTCAGGGGCCACAGACATCCCCAGGGTTCCAGGCACTCCCTCGGCCTCCTCCTCAGCTATTTCTAACAGATCTGTGTTATCTAGTAAATCAGTCAGAGGCACGCTGCAACGATGGCAAGGAGACAGTTTGATGTTCTACTGTTAACTGGGAACAAGAAATTTCTGAAAGAAGCATTTAAAACATTAACACATATGCTGCTTGTCAGGGTGCAGAGGCTATTTTTGGCTTTATTACCATCTTGTTTTAAAAAGGGCACATGATTTAAAAAAAAGGAATATGAATTCTAGTCTGAACACTTTGACAGTCACTCTAAGCATAAGACTTTTAACCCAAAACACAGCTGGCAGCATTTTCCCACTAACTTCTATTTGAAAATGATGTTACTGCAGTAGATGATTCATTCTGGGTGCATAGTACTAAACTCTTAGATACAAATGCGATATTTCGTATATTTTGTAATGAAAAACTAAAGCAAGAAAGCACCGTCAAAATGTGAGTTTGCCCAATACGCTGTTAATGGATCTATGAAATGGTTAAACCATTCTAGAACGGCAGTTGTAAGGATGCTAAGAAATTATAAAAAATGTCCACATTTGACCTAGGGATGCCGCAGCCAGGCATGTGCCCCCAAAGAGGTAGAAGAGAGAAAGATCCCGTATGAGCCAAAACATCCAAAGCTGCACTTTTTGTAGCAACAAAGAAGTGTACGCTAAGTAGATATTCACTGATGTGAAAATGGTTCAGCAAACAGCGGTACAAGACTCTAGTGGAATATTACTTCAGCATAATAAACTAGATCTAGTTTAGCATAAAATTAGATTAGCTCAATATACTAAAAGAATCTAGATTAGAATAAGAAGACTTAAACAAGAAGATGAGAATGAAGTAAACAGTATCATTAAAACAATATTCACAATGCACACCTCTTGACTATGACCCCCTCTCTCCCTTCTGAGGCTGACACCCCTGTAGTACAGACCCTCCTCACTTCACATCTGGATTACTGCAAGTCTGCTGGTGGGTCTGCCGGCCTCAAGGCTCTCCCCACTCTAATCCAGTCTCCATTCAGCCACTAGAGGAATTTTCCTGAAACTCTGATCCAAACATGTCACTCCCACCTTTACCCTACCATTTGATAAATTCCAGAGGCTTTCTATTGCCTCCAGGAACAAATACAAAATGCTCTGGCACTCAAAGCCTTTCATAACCTAGCCTCCTCCTGCCTTTCCAGTCTTCTTACACCTCATTCCCCAACATGTACTCTTTGGTCCAAGGACACTGGCCTTGGGACTATTCCACAAACAAGACACTCCATCTCTTGGTATTCTCTTCTGCAGAGAATCCAATTCCAAAGGGCAGGTCGCATTGTTTGAATGCCAAACACATGCTTGCCAAAAAGACCATTTTATGGAGAACTCAAACAGGGCAAGTGCTCACATGGTGGTCAGAAGAAGTGATACAAGGATACTGTCAAGGTCTCTCCTAAGAACTTTGGAATTGATTGTGTGCCATGGAAGACCAGGGCACAGGACCACTCAGCTTGGCGTGCCCACATCAGAGAAGGTGCATGCTCTATGAGCAAAGCCTAAGTGAAGGAGCTCAAAAGAAATGTGAGATGTGCAAATTCAGAGAAACTGATCCCAAATATTCACATCAACTATGCATGCCCAACCTGTAGCAGAACATTCCTGAGCTCATTCTGGTCTCATCGGCCATGGCTGGGCACACTGTAACTTGACTTTAGCACAATGATGTTATTTTAGTCCTCTTTGAGAACGAAGGACAATAACCAACCAACCATCTCTTGGCTCTGAGGATTTTCTCTGGCTGGAATGCTCTCCCTCCTCAACTCTGACAACTGACCTCCCTGGCTTCTGTTAAGTCCCAGTTAAAACCTCACTTTCTACAGGAAGTTTTCCCGAATCCCTCTTAATACCAAAGCTTTCCCTCTTGATTATTTCCTATTTATCTTGCTTTGTCTGTATTTGCTTGCACATGTGCTCCCCTGCTTCTGGAGGTCAGGGACTATCGTTTGCATTTTTGTACCCACAGTGCTTAGTAGGTCTGGCACACAGTTGATGCTTAACAAATGACTACTAATTGTTTGAAATAGAAATAAAGAGAGGGAGAGGGAAAAGGAGGAGGAGGGGGAGGCGGCAGGCAGAGAGGGAAAGGGAAAGGGTAGGATGAAAAAGAGAAAGAAAAAGGGAGAGGGAGGGAGGGAGAAAAAGAGAGAGGGGAGAGGAGGAAGGGAAGACAGTTATATAATTATAATGACCAAAATTGGACCTAGAGTACAGAAAATGCACATTCCACTCTACCCGCTTTTGCAGAAGCACTGGACTATGGGGTTGGAGTATTACATATATGGTCAGACACAATATTTAATTTGGTTTTGTTGAATTGCTTTTTCTCTCCCTTTTAAAACTTTGTTATAGGGATGGCTCAAAAGGAAAGGAAAGAAACAGATTATATGTGAAAATGAAGCTGATCTGAAAACAAGATATCATTAAAACTTGGTCCCCACCCTCCACCCCCATCAGTAAGGTGATTTAAGAGAAAAGGTTAGGCCCATCGCTGTTCAAAGGCAAGTAGTGTGGAAAACACCACTGGATTGTGAGTGAAAAGATACATGATTCAGCCCGGTGTTATGTATGTCATTCAATATTAGCTGTATGGCCTTGCAAAAGTCAATTAATGCTGCTGGTCCTAATCTCCTCACTGGCAAAACTGAGAGAGCCGGACAGATGACCCTTTAGGGTCCCTTCAATTCTAAAATTACACAGTCCTATGAACTCACATCATTTCATCAAGTAATTTTCAGGCCCTAATAGCAATATAAACTCTTATCAAATCCCAAGCCTATCTGAAAAGTGGAACTTTGAATGTTTGCTGGAGGTTGAGATATTAAAAGGGCAGCAAGAGATCCAACAACTTATTTTACTCACTTCTTTTTACCCCAAGAAGAATTCTAATACAGTCTATTCCCAAGCTCTCAAAGTCCCAAGGGAACCCAAGAAGAAAGCACCAGTGTTAACCAGAGGAAGCAGCTGAGCAGAAAAGAGAGAAGGAGCTGAAAAAGAAAGCAAAGCATGAACTTTCGGCAAGGCTTTACGCATATCCAAAGGAAAAAAAAAATCAGGACCCAGCTGTTTCACTGATCTGACTAGTTGATAGCAACAAAACACTAAAAAGAAGGATTGCCCCAAAGATCCCAGCTGATAAAAGAGTTCTCAAAATCAACAGCCACTCTAGCTCAACTATATAATCCCCTTTTGGATTCTGGACCAGGCAATGACCCATTTCATCATTCAACTGACGGGCCCTTGAGATGACATATAGAGGTCAAAGGGCTTTTTTTTGCTAACTTCTGTGTTATCTCAATCCTCTTTCACAGAAGATTCTTTCAATGCCAGTATCACTTAAAGGGTAACTAGTTACATAATAAAATACTACTACCTCACAGGATTAGTGAAAAGGTTTTAAACCACAAAAATGGGTTAAAACTTCAAAAATGTCAGATTTCATCAGAATAGGCACTTTCCCCTACCAACAGAGATAGCAATCCATTCATGACTTAAGTTATCTATCTGCCTAGGGAGACCAGGCTAACAAACAACCAGGAAGCCCCAATTCAGGAATTTAAAAAGGAAAAATGGAGTAAAACCAAAGAAAACATCACAAAGTGAGGTTCGGAAACACATTTCACTCAACAAATGAAAGAGAAAGGGGAAAAGAGGGAATTAGAGAGCAGATTAAGGGATTACTTCATAGTAAAATGTTATAAAAATATTTATAGCTCTTTTTCAGATGGCAAAGAATAGTAATCTGAGGGGGTCCCCATAAAGCAGAAAAGGCTTGAATAAGTCATGGTATATAAACGTGATGGAATATTATTGTGTGCTGTAAGAAATGATGAAAGAGATGGTTTCTGAAAAACCTAAGAAGACTTGTATGAAATTATGCGGAGTGAAGTGAACAAAAGTAAGAGAACAATTTCTACAACAATAAGGCAACCTTTAAAGAATTAGGAATTCTGATCTGTGTAATGACCAACTGTAATTCCAGAAGACTAAAGATGAAACATGATTATCTACTTCTTATTAGAGATGAAGGATTCAGAATGAGATGTATTTGGGGGTGGGAGAGAGCAACCAGCCAATGTAGAAATTTTTTTAATGTATGTATGTATGTATGTATGTGTGTATATATATATATATATATTTGTAACAGGACTTTTTTTAAAATTTCCTTCAACTAAAGTGGAGGGGAGGATTAAGAGAAGGTAGATTTTTGCTCATATTAAAAAAATTCAAATAATAAACAAGAGATCTTGCAATACAATATTCCAAAGGAAAAAAATATAGGGTTACAACCAAGAATAACTTTCCCAGTTAAAACTCACTATCATCCTACTTAATAACACCTTTAAAAAAAAAACCAGAATCTTAAAAAGACTTTTAAGCAATTCTGATGAAAAGACCAGAGCCAAATAGGAACTCTGAAAACAAATACAGGAATCCAGAAAAACCCAGAACAGGAAATTTATTTGAGCAAATTGAAGGGGCACAGGATGATGAAGGGCTTACATTCTAATAGGGGAGAAGAAACAAACGTCCTTTCAGAACCAGGAGAAAAATTTATACAATAACAATATTATTCAAACAAAAAACATAACAAAAAAAGCCTGAAAGACTTAAGAAATCTGATTAGACAGCAATAATTTATTAAGCTGCTATGATGTGCAAGACACTGAACTAACCCTTGGGGATACAAAGAAAGGCACATAATTCTTCCTTTCATCTAAGGGGAGAGACAACACGAAAAACTACGCACAAGCAAGTGACCAGTCAGCTCTATCTCCAAAGGACCTCTTGTTGAAGCGTATTCCTAAGATGGAGAAAGGTCAAATGGACTCAAAGTGCAGGAAATAGACATTTTTAGACATGGCCACAGTGTGGATTTGTGTTGTTTAGGAATGCTTCCGCCAGTAAACTGATGGTGCCACTAAAAAGAATGGGTAGCTAAGTAAGGGAAAAAAATCACTGGCTCCAGGGGATTAAGATTTTTCAGTAAGTACAACTGTATTAGTAACTTACTAGACTGTAAGCTCCTTGAAGGTAGTACTATCATTTTGCTACATTTCTATCCACAGCTGCTAAGCACAATAGGAGACAGCTATGGTACTGGATGACAAAAGTCAGGTTCCAAAAAGATTATGGCAGGGCAAAAGGACAAGTCAAATCTAAGTTGAAAAGGGATGTCATGGAAAACATTACACATGAACAAATCTGGAGTGTTATTTTCCCAAAAGACCTCGGATTTCAGTGGACTAATAACTGAGTCAACAAATAGTAAATACGAGGGCCCCCAAATCTGATTTGGCTAGGATGCGTAACAGAAGCATAACATTAAAACAAAGGGGCAGCTAGGAGGCACTAATGGATATAGTGCCCCACCTGGGGTCAGAAAAACTCATCTTCCCAAGTTCAAATCTGCCCTCAGACACTTACTAGCTGTGTGACCCTAGGCAAGTCACTTAACCTTGTTTACCACAATTTCCTCATCTGTAAAATGAGCTAGAGAAGGAGATGGCAAACCACTCTAGTATCTCTGCCAAGAAAAATTCCAAATGAGGTTGAGTTGTACATGAAGGAGAAACAACTGAATGATATAACAATCCATATGTAAAGATCCCTACAGTTGCATATTGACTTAATTTTGAAGTGTAATGCTATGTTTTATTGTATTTCTTTGTTTTGTTAAACGTTTTCCAATTACTTTTTAATTTGGTTTATCCACTTGGGCCCCTGGGGTGTGTATCTGATAATTCTGCTTAAAAAAAAAAAAAAGAGATCGATTAAAAAAAAGATTTGAGGATCTTTTTTATTTTTAGCCTGGAGAAACAAAAATGGGAAAGAAATGGTAGCACTTTTGAAATATTTGAAGTACTATCATGTAGAAGTGTAACAGCTACAGGGGCCAGAAGACCAAAGGGTAGAAGTCATAAGGCAGAATTTGTCTTGAAAAAAGGAAAAAAGTTATTGCAATTAAACACATCCCTAAATGAAACAGAACATTTTAGTATGTAATATGTTACCATTCACTGGATGAATTCATATATGGGACAAGGTCCCTTCTAATTTTTAACATTCTTTAATTTTTATGTACTCTCAAGCACCAGCCATACACTGGTTAAGCACAGCATAAGGCACACAGATAGTGTATATATGGGTATATTCAACATCCCAACCAACTGAAAAATGTTGGACACTCCTCTAATTTAACTTTTTTGGACTAGGACTGCAGCTATTTCAAAGAAATGTGAGAAGAGAATCCTGAATGTTTTTTTTTATTCCACTCAAAATGATGGAAGGGAAGCCCCAAAAAGGCAGATGATAAATGAGACTAAAGGAATGGTTTTAAATTAATAAGTCTTACTTGTCTGATGTTTATAATCACTTCTATGACACTGAAAAAACTATTTCAATCTAGTAAAAGGGCTTTTTTTTTTAATTTGTGAAGAAACTCAATTGTTCAGTTGCCTCTAAGTTCCCAAAGTACCCCTATAACCCTGATTTAAATAAGAAGTAGATGACTACAGAAGAATAGGAAAATAGTTTCTCAGCAAACATTATTCTTAATATGATTTCGTATAAATTACATCTTACCACTCAGGAATGATAGTGAGAATATTGCTTCCTACCTCTCTCAGTATAGAAGTGGTAGAGTAAAAGTCTATGAGAAGGCAAACATTTTCTGATTATGTTTCTTAAAAACAGTAATTTATAGTAGTAGAAGGCTCTATTTGAGATGGAAGGAGAGTCACGGGAAGGTGCCATCAAAATAAGGACAAGAACATTAAATTTTTCTTAAAGCATCCAAGGAGGGAAGAACAAAATAAAATAATTAGTTGTAACAATTGTTACGTTCTTAGAATTAGGGTTGAGAACATTTCTAAATAATGAGAATGTTATCTTTAGATTAAGATTCTGTATTATACTTTTAAAAAGACCTAGCCATTAACTTGCCTGATTTTTACTCAAGGACAAAAAGCTGTGGAGTAGCACCTATTTGGATGCTGCCAAAAGGAAAAAACACAGGACTTTATTCATCTTGTTTTAAAGAAAAACCTGGTGTCAAAATTGTTTCACCCCAGAAAAATTCCTTGCTCTCACACTCAGCTCTGAAAAAAGCTGTTCTCACAGAAAAGGAGGGCAGCTTTAACACTGTTTTGTATTATACAGTTAAAAAATAACAACAAGCTGTACATAATACATTCCATTTCATATACAATTCCCTTTCTTCTTAGTATATAGACACACATGTGCATGTTCGTTGGTCAAGGTCAGAAAAAAATAAGAGAGAGAGGAGGAAGGAGGAAGGGACGGAGAAAAGAAGGAAGGAAGGAAGGAAGGAAGAAAGGAAGGAAGGAAGTCTCTGCCAAGATAAAAGTATCAGCATTGATAAAGAAACAAAATGTTCAAAAGCCATTCCAGCAGCCACCCCTTAAAACCTCGAATTACAGCTTCTGGTCAGTCACAGCCACTGATCTGACTAATGACCTTACAAAAGAGGATAGGAAAACAATTCTTTCAAGAGGAACAGGAAAGCTATTAACTTTAGCTAATCTGTACACTTTTTCGTTTAAGAGCCATAATGCATTAAAAACACCAAGAAGCTCCTTCCTTTCATTTCTCAGAAATCTGAAACCATAGTCCTTTTTTCTCTATCTTGTTATCAATACTTCAGTATTAACTTTAACTCATTTTCTCTACTACAATAAATGTGTTGTCCCAATTGTGTCTGTCTCTTTCAGGATGGAATATAAGGGCTATGCATCAGGAAGATTCCAGATTCCACTAATAAGATTGCAGATTCCGCTAATAATCAGCTGTATTTCCAACCTGGACTAGTTTACCCCTCCTTAGACAAGCTGGTGAACCCCTGTTCCCACAGAATTTACCATGTTAACATTAAAACTTAAGTACAGACACACAATTAGCTGTCTCACTGTGGCACAGAGATCTCCTAGCCTCCGCTGGGACTACAAGCATACACCAATATGGCTTGGTCCAAATGGAAGGAAATCACCTACTATGTAAATACTACCTCATTCAATCAGCTATTTAAAGAGCTCAAAATACCTAAAAGGGTACTGTTATACTTAATGTTCACAAGACCTCCTTTCACACTAAAAGGAACCACATTGATCAGCTAGTCCAGCTCCCTCATTTCCCAGATAACAGCTTATTTTTACATAACGATTAAAACATTTTCCTCCTAACCCTGGGAGGTGGCTAGTACAAAAATAGTACTATTTGGAAACTGAGGTACTGAAATTAGAGAGCCAGGACTAGAACCCAGGCCCCTTGAATCAAGTCCAGGGCTCCCCAATTCACCAAATCGAACAAATAAATAATAACCACATTTTACAAATGAGTTAAAAACATACAAAGGGGAGTTAGTCCAAGGAAATGTTTATCTGCCGGCATCTAGCTTTCTCACTAGTTTAAGGCACACAATCTAATACTACCATTGGAAAGGTTGCTATATCCACAGTTCTCTAATCCAATTTGCTTTAAGGTGGGGTAGACAGGGTGATTGGTTCACTAATGTTATTCTACATGACAATTTGCCCAAGTCACAAACTCTAAGCATATTCAAGTTAGGCAAACATTTGTTAAATGCTTATTATGTGGGAGGTATTAAGAGTAAAAAGGTATTGGGTTAAAAACAAAAATCACAGAGCTATACCAACATTCTGGAGAGCAATCTGGAACTATGCCCAAGGGGCTATAAAACGTGCACACCCTTTGACACAGCGATACCGCTTCTAGGGCTGTATGCCAAAATCATACAAATGGGAAAAGGACCCACTGTACAAAAATATTTACAGCAGTTCTTTTTGTGGTGGCAAAGAACTGGAAATCAAGAGGATGCCCATCAATTGGGGAATGTCCAAACAAGTTGTGGTATATGAATGTAATGGAATACTATTGTGCTATTAGACACGAGGAGCAGACAGACTTCATAATAACCTAGGGAGACTTATATAAACTGATGCCAGGAGGAGCAAAACCAGGAGAACCTTGTAGACAACAATGCAAGGTTCTAAGACAACTCCAGAAGTTCTACAGAGTCTGAATGCAGATTAAAGCAAACTGCTTCTCCTTTTTGTTATGTTCCTTCTTTCTTGTTCATTCCATTGGTTATAATTCTTCTTTACAATCTGACTAATGTTTAATTTGAAGGTATCTGTAGAACCTATATTGGACTGCACGCCGCCATGGTGGGGAAGGGGGAGAAAATTTGGAACTTAAGGGATTGTGTAAATAAGTACATTGGGGGAAAAAAAGAAATTTACCAACAGCTGGGGGGGGGAAGGGGATAGAAGAGGAATAAGATGGTAAGTATGATAAGCACTATAATGAGGGTGAAGAAGAGGTCTAGACAAAATAGGATAAAATGTCACATGGTAAAGAATTTGGTTTCAGCTAAGGCCAGAGGGAGGTGAAAACTACAGCACAGAAAGTTTCATGGAGAGGGTGGCACTGGAAATGGACCTTACTACACTAGAGAGGATTTTGATGATCAGGGAAAATTCCAGGCACAGGAAATTTGTGTGAATGCATGGAGATAGAAAACATCAGGACAAAGTGGGAAAAGAGCCAATAATCTCTTTTTGCAAAATCATGTAGCATATGAAGAGAACTGCTGGTAAAAAATAGGTTAGAATTAGATGAATTCTAATTTAGAGCCTCAAAATGTCAGGCTAAAGAAATTTTATTTTGTCCTATGGACAGTGGTATGCCTCTGAAGATTTTTGAACAAACAATACACATTTAAGGTGCCATGCTAAGAGCCAGATAAAAAAGACAAAAATGACACAAGTCCCTGCTCTCCAGGCATTTGCATTCTATCAGAGAACACAACACAGATGTACAACTGGAATAAACAGGTTAGGGAGGGAAGGCACTAGCAGCTCAGAATACAGGAAGAGATTAAGGTATAACAAATCTAGAAAAGTAGGCTGAAGCTAAGTACTGACAGGCTTTACAGTTTCCTTCCATTATTTATATAGAGGTTCATGGTTTCCCCAATTTGCCAGAGAAATCTTGCACAAAAATGGATTAAGAACCCATGTACTCAGAAACCAACAGGAAACCACTATAATTTATGGGACTGGCCTGAACTCAGAAAATTATTTTGGCAACTCTGTGCAAGATGGATTGGAGTGGGGAGTAACTGGAAATAGATTAATTAGGAGAGAATTGCAATTAGTTAGAGTGCTGAGACTGGAATCAGGAAGATTCATCTCCAGGAGTTCTAATTCAGCCTAACATGTACTAGCTGTGTGACCCTGGGCAAGTCACGTAACCTTGTTTGTCTCGGTCTCTCATCTATAAAATGAGCTAGAGAAGGAAATGTCAAATCACTTTAGTATCTTTTGCCAAGAAAACCCCAAATGGGGTCACAGAGAGTTGGACATGATTGAAACAACTGAACAACAAAAATTGCAATAATACTGCAGGACAGAAGTGATAAGGGATTGAACTAGGGAGATTCTGAGAAGGTAGGAAAAGCATTTGGTGACCAACTGGGTATGTGGAATGAGAGGAATCCAGGAGGACATCAAGGTTGCCAACCTGTACGAAAACAAGGTAGCAGTGGTACATCACCATTTAAATCCAAAGGATGGCTCTCTCTCTCATTATTCCAACATAAATATACCCACTTTAAAATCACATTCAAAGCGAGTTCGTTAAAGTGAGATACTTCGTAGCTGCTAAATCTATGAATATCCTTTCAAATTTCTGCATGGTAGAAGGACAGCTTCATTCTGTATTCTCAGAACCATAAAAAGTACAGTTTATATCTTACTTCTCTAAGTGCACATTTCCCTCTTTAGTATCTTCTTGAACTGGTTCACTGATTAAAAGACTGAGTTGGTCTGAACTAAGCATCAAGAAAACTACTGTAGAAGGTGAATAAAGAGTAAACCACAGCAAGACAAACCAACCTAAGAAAATGTGCCACCTGGGAAGCTATTATAATAGTATAGGTTCAATTTTACTTTACATTGCAATAGTATAACCAAGGGGTTGTGACAGCCTTCAGCTGGCGGCAGTAATATTACACAAGACAAAATTGAGAGATACCCCAAGGGTAAAACTTCACAAGTTTTGACAACTGATTAGATACAAAAATAGTGAAGAAGATGGAACAGTCAAAAGATGAAACTGAGCTTCACTTAAGGAGGATGGTAGTGCCATGAACAGTTAAAAAAGGAAGGTCAGAAAAAGCTCAGCTTCAGATGTGCCGAGTTTGAGGTGCTACAAAATGTCCAGGAGACAACAAGCCAACAACCAAAAATTAGTTTAGGGATTTACTGATAAAAATACCGACTGCACCTATGATTTTAATTGATATAGTAAAGTTCAGGCTGATGAAACTCCACTAATGCAATGTGCTTTGCAATGTACGCTCTTAAGAGCAATGACAAGGTTAACTGACTTGCCCAAAGTGTCACAATGAGGCAGGATTTCAACCCAGGTCTTCTGGCTCAGAGGTTGGTTCTTTATCCACTACACCATGCAGCCTTTAAGATATAACTGATAAATTTATATTAATGAAACCCATGGCAATAATTTTGGGGGCAATAATTTTCAAAGGCACAACAAAGCCAAGATTTAACTCACTTTTTTTGGTTCATGAAACTAGAATGCTTCTGAAGATGACTTCTTAGGAACTGTGAGTATTATGTGAGATAAAGTGTCCTGGTTTTGAAAAGTAGCTGTTCTTAACCTACCACACCTGTACAACAGAGAACGCTGTTTCTCACCTCTTGCAGTTCACACCTGTGAACTTGCTAAGACATTATGTGGAAAAATTGAGGAGGAACAGGAAAAGAAGATTACTTTCTACACTTTTAATATAGCCTGTGGTATGTCCAATCTCAGACACAGATGCAAACACCATACTTGGTCAAAAATTCAGACCTTCTAGTAAAAAAAACTGGCCAAAGAAATGTAGTATATAAAGATATACTAAGAACTGCTTTGTAGTACATGTAAATGTTCCAAAACACCAACTGAGTAATTAAAAGTATTAACCATGCATACTCAGTATAGAGTTAGAGCCCACCTCATGTGATCAGTTCAATATCCCACCCTCAAACCACTTGATGCCAAGCTCTCTTTTCAGGAGGAAGCAGCCTAGTTCTATGGATTAAATACATTTATAAAACACATTTCATTTGCTGTAAAATTTCAGTGTGTAAAGTTCTACTCAGAAAGATACAGGGTGCTATCTGCAATAATTAAAAAATAAGTCAAGAAGGGATGTTTGGGGTCACATTTTATTAATATTTTTATATTTTAAAACATGTCATAATAGGATCACAGATTTTAGAGCTGCAAGGAACCATGGAGGTCATCAAATCCAACTTCATCATTCTAAAGAGGAAGAAACTAAAAAAAACAAAAACAAAAACAAAAACCAACAATTAAAAAAAATATGAGGAAACTGGCAGAGAGAGAGAAAATAACTTGCCCAGAGCTCTGAAACAGGATCTGAGCCTCAGTCTTCCTGAATTCTAGTCCAGCACCCTACCTCCTACACCAAGCTCACTCTCTTGGAGAGCTAACATTTCGATATGATATTGCTTTTAGGTTTATATATACTGGTTTCAGGTTTGCAAAGAGCTTTACAAATGCCATCTCACTTTCTTCTCACAACAATCCTGGGAGATAGACACTGTTATTATCCGTATGTCATAGATGAGGTTACCTGTCTAGAGTCATACTGCTGGTGAGTGACTAAATCTGAATCTGACCTCAGCTCTTCCTGACTCCAGGTTCAGGTTCCACGGAGGCACTTCCCTGCCTCTAATAAGAAACTTTTTTTCTTTTTAAAGTAAAGGACAAATGGATAAAATTCTACTTTTCTTTGTAAAATCATCCCACTATGATATTATGGGTAATCTATCAAAGATCAGCAAAAGTATACGAAGGGAAAAAGTTTTAAAACATTTTGTGATAAACTCACAATGGAAATAATTGTAATTAACAGTTAGAAAGCCCTGGATGTCTGTTTAATATATGACAGCAGGCAAGTCACTGAATCGCTCTATCCCTTAAACCTTACTATCTATAAAGTGGGAATGGAACATCACTAACTCAATTCACAAGGATATTAGGATTAATGATCCTGATGAACAACTTCGTTAAATCAATGCAAATTTAATCCCACTCCAGGCTTCATTGAATATAGTAGTGTTTTATTAGTGGTTAATTTGATCACAACCAAACAGTTAATAGCTGCAGGAACTCATATTGGATGCATTCTCCAAATACAGAACAAGCCTGAAGTTGGGAAGGAAGCCCTTTGGACTTGAGTCAGCTGCAGACTAAAGTATCTTTTTAATATAACAACACCAAAGTTGGTCCCTTGCTGACCGTATTAATGTGAAAAGCCTCCCAAAAAATCCAGTATTCCACATTAAAGTAATTTATAAAATTTCCTACATATAAGGAGAAGGTAGAACTGTGTATACATCATATGCTATTTATAGTGTCCCTGAGAAATAAAACTATTAGCTTCTAAAAAAACATGCTGATGACGGTCCACAGAAACAAAGACAATCCCTGGGCAGATGGTTTTGACATAGGCTTATTGTTTTAACTAAAATTGATGAAAAAACACCCTAGAGTGGTCTCCAGCTTTAAGATAATAAACTTACTTTTCACAAGCCTTATCAATGACAAATACTTTGTAATTATCCTCGTCTCTATTTAATTATGCCCTTTGTTGACTTACTGCATTCTATTCATTTTTTGCTTGTATAAGCCCAAAATGGAAGCTTTCTAAAACCCTGTGCCTTGATCCTAAAGGACACATTTTTTTAAGTAGCAGTTTGTCTTAGGTTATATATGCAACATGGGCTTCCATCTCCTCCTGAATTTAATTTTATTGTTATTTCATTACTTTGAAGTATTATGAATTCTCAGAATATGACACATTCAAAAATCTAATAGAAAAATACCCTCAACTGTCTGTTGTTATCAATGGGAAGTGTCAAACTCTGCCCCAGTATGACCTAAACTAGATTAAAAAGTAACTGGGAAAATATTTAACAAAATGAAATTAAAACACAACACAGATGTTTAGCTGCGATGTTAATTTGGTTTTCTGAGTCAATATGTGGCCTGGCCAGCAGAGATCCATTTCTATTTTTGAGTTCTATACAATTATTTTAGATTACCAACTAACATCCATTAACAGGATAATTATAAGAAGAAAAGGACTACTGGTTTCTGAGTAATCACCAAAAAGTGCACAAACTTAAACGGGAGGAAAAATGACAACACAAACTCTCCAGGCTGGGTAGGAAAGTGCATCATAAATTCAGAGTATCTCTGAAAGAAACTGGAAAAAAAAAAACCTGAAAAGTTCAGAAGAAAGCAAGCTATCACAAACACCAGTGATTTGCTTCTAGCAACTGAACCAAATTCCAAGAATCAGAATTGATGTTCAATGTTTCCATTAAAAAGGTTTGTTTTTTTTCCCAAGTTTAAGAGCAAATACACAGAATATCTATCAGAGTACGTTACACTGAATCTAACACCAGAGTATGAATCTGGTGCTAAGATGAAGAAAAACTTGTTAAGCCCTCAAAAAGGTAGAATACAAGAAAGAAAATTAGCCTTCATTTAAAACGAATATTCAGCAGCAAATTTATTTCACTAACTGAAATATTTTTATCAAAATTACTGTTAAGACTAGATTAAAACTCTATTTTAGACATTTCTACATAGCTGATTACAAGCAGCACTTTTATTTTTTAAATTAAATCACATTCTTTCCTTCAAAATATATATTATAAACAACTAAAATAAAAATATTTAGGTATACAGATGAAACATATGCCATTTCTTCCAAATAAAAATAAATCTATGCTATTATTATTGTGAGGTAAACGGATCATTTTATGTATCTTCATACGTGTTTGTGTATGTACACACATACATACATATACACATGTGTACACACATA
>CM053596.1:219520693-219537289 GCA_028646575.1 Pseudocheirus occidentalis | reverse complement strand
AAAAAAAAAAAAAGTATAGTCACCGGAATCAGAGAATGGAATGGACATGGGGAGAGAGGTACAAAAGTAGAAGTTTTATGAGAATTGGCTGAAGAAATCTGAGATATTTAACTTGAAAAGAAGACTTAAGAAAGACTTGATTTTTGGAAAGAGTTTTGCAAAAGGCTTGAAAAAGTAGACATACTTAAGTTTATAGAATTATTGTCTATCTAAATTGGTAGAGATAATCCTCTTACCAGGAGTTCCCCATGCCATTTAAATCATGGGTTTAGAACAACTCTTTTGAATGTTTTTTTTTAATCAACTAAATCAACAAGTTCTAAGCTTCAGTCAAATGTCTATCACTGTACTATGCATCACGAGGAATTCCAAATAGCAGAGGAAAAGAACTTCTGACTTAGCTGAAAATTTGGCAAATACTAAAACATATTATTTAATGAACAATTATGTGCTAAATTGTGTACTACTTACTATAAATTAAAAAGATTTTAAAGACAGGTGTGTAAACAGGTAAAGCTTTACAAAGGGTGAGATAAGATTCACACCAGTAGTGACAGTAAGAGAGTAGAGGTACAGAACAGAAGGAACAAAGGCAGAGAAATGTGAGTGATCATGATGTGCAGGGAGCAGTAAAGAGATGACTAACTGTAATGCATGATGATTAATGAGATTAATTAATCTCTAAGTTAAAAAGAAAGTCAGAAGCCCTCCAGTCCAACCACATCTGAACAATAATTTCCCCTATAACAAACCCAGTGAGCAGTTATAATACAAAGGCTCTGGAGAAGTACCATCTACATGCAAAGGCAACCTATTCTAACTTTCTTTTGGGGGGGCGGCGGGGAGTGGAAGAATGGGCAGATCTAATTGTTACTAAGTTTTCTCTCTTATCAAGCTTGAATCTTCTCTGCAACTTCTCACCAACACTCCTAATTTTTTCCCTCTGGGATCAAATGGAACAAGTCTAATTTATCCTATACATGACATGCTCTTCAGATACTTGACCACAGTTATCATGTTCCTTCTACCCCAAAATCTTTTCTTTTTAAAGCTAAATATCCTGAAGATTCTTCCACTGATCTTCATATGATCTCAAGACTTTTCAACATCCTGGTCATTCTCCTCTGGACACTCTTCAAGTTTACTGAAGTCTTCCCCAAAACATAATGTTTAGATTTGAACATAGTATTTAAAATGTGGTCCAACTATGGTAGATCTCAGGACAGTAGTATACTATCAGTACCCTAGTGCAGGACAAAGATGACATTACCTTTTTTGGCTACCACATCCCACTATGGGCTCAGCTTAAAGCATAAAGCATATAGTTCAGTAAAAATTCTAGAATTTTTTTCAGACTGCCTAGCCACACATTCTCTATCTTGAACTAGAGATACGGGAAATAAGGTTGTATTGTAGAGAAAGAGTGATGCAAGATTAGAACAGCTGGCAATGGTAGTAACAGAAAAATGGAAGGTTTTTTTAAATTAAATTTTATTCTTTATTCCTTAAAATTACACTGGAAATCTACCTAGCCAATGATTTCACTGGAAAGATGCAGTAGAATACTCAAAGAAAAACTTCATATGCCTTGAAATAATGGTTGACAAATAACAATGTTGAACTTTAAAACTACCCTCTTTTTTAAAAATAAGAACGTGGAGAAATGTTCTTTCCTTCCTCAGATTTCCAAGAACACTATATATCTATCTCTATATGTTTCATTTCTATTACCCATGCCTAACCTTGAATTAGTTATCTGTGTAAAAATCCCCATCTCCCTTATTCTCTCCTTTCCCCTAAGTCAAACTTAAGCTCTTTGTGCCATAGCTTTTCTTTTTTAATACCTATGTCTAGCATACAGTAGGTGCTTAATATTTGCCAGGTTGAATTGACAGGGCTTTCAGCAGCCACTATTCACTGACATTCTGAATCTCTTTTAGACACTGGCTTTCCTTCACAGCCATTTTCTCAGACCTCTTTAAAAAATGGAAGAAAATAGAACTTAACCATTTTTTTTAAATCTCTTTTAAAAAGAGTAGCTGTTTAGGAAAGGCCAAGTTCACTCAGCACAAGACAGAACCAGCATACAAATCCCTTGGCATTTTAAAAACAGGCAGTGATGACACTGGTGTTTCACAACTCACCTAACAAATGCTGACATTTAGATAGCACTTCATGATTTACCAAGCAATTCACCTTTAATCTGGCTCTCACAAAAGCCTGGAGAACTGTAATGTCACTATAATCACCACCATTTTACAGGTACTATAACTAAGGCTCAGACACAGTCAGTAATTTGCCCAAGATTAAAGAACTAGTAATATAAAGTTAACAATGAAACCCAGGTCTTTATGATCTCAAATCATGTTCTTTTCACTTAACACTTAACAGCTCTAGAAGCTTGGCAGTTAAAAATACTTTTGCCTACTTATCTCAGATTTAAAATCTACTTGTAGGGATATCTAGGTGGCAAATGGATAAAGCACTGGCCCTGGAATAAGGAGGACCTGAGTTCAAATACAGCCTCAGACACTTATTAGCTGTGTGACCCTAGACAAGTCACTTAAACTCAGATTGCCTGCAAAAACAAAACAAAATCTAATTATGTTTGTTTCTAAAAATTAATTTTAAAATAACACTTTACATTAAATTTTTATTTTTAGCATGCAATTCACAAATCTAAATATTTTGTGCATATTTTCAAATTATAAGTCTAAAACAAAATATACAAATGATATGGCAAAGTTCAGATTAAATCAAATTCCCCTTTCTTGAAATCCTCTTAAAAATTATATCTGAGATAGAGAAATCAAACTGAAGAGCAGAAAGATGTAACTTATACACCTTATAAAATAAAGTTTATAACTTGATTTTCACTCTTCACCATCTTCTCAAGTCTTGTTTAACAATGGAACATCCTAGGTGGCCCAATGAATAGAGCATCAGCCCTGGAGTCAGGAAGACCTGAGTTCAAAGCCAGCCCCAGACACTTAACACAAAACTAGCTGTGTGACTTTGGGCAAGTCACTTAACCCCAATTGCCCTGCCCTCCTCCTTCCAAAAAAAAAAAAAAAAAGGAACATCACATTTTCTAAGAGTAACCTATTTTTGAACACTAGTTTAATGTTCTCAAATTGTTTTCCCTCTCCCTGCTTTCCATGAAATGTCAAGAATAATTTCAAAGAAACACCACAGTAAAATAACATGCAGAAAGAAGGCTACTTTGTTAATTTTGGATACAATGACTCTATTGGACGAATGATTAAACAGACTGTCCACATTTTAAACAAAGCCATTACCTCTGAGTCCATTATACTCAAGATGTATTTGAGACATGCATTTTTGAACTTGACAAAAGTGTGAATTTGTTTTGTTTGAAAATTTGTTATAAGGACTGGGGTTTTTACCTTTTAATTTAGGGGACCTAGTAATACTCTTTCCACTAAAAAAGAAATAAGGTCATGAAAGCCATCTTTAAAAATGCAGAAGGTGAAGAGAAGAATGTTCAAAGAGAAACTAACAGTAGCTCTGAAAGTAACTAGATAAATTTATTATGTACTTTTCAAAAAGTTGCACATAATATAGATTTTTGGTTTCTTATAAAATCCTATTTTTCTGCTGTACTTTGTATATAGAAATTTTCTATTTTTCTGAAGTTTACTGGAAAAAAATGAGGGCAAAAAACTGTCACATTCCACACATGAAGAAATGTAAGCTTATTGGGTGATAAAATGAAAAGAACACAAATCAATCCTTTCACTGACAGCTACAGATTTGGGATAAGTCACTCAGCTTCTCTACATCTGTTTTAATACTACAGTGAACTTCATCAGTGTGGTCACTTCCTCCATTAGTAAAGATCTCAACCCTCCATGCAATTTTTGTTCGGGTCCCTTTTGAACATCCTCAAAAAATTGAGGAGATAAAAGATCTCCTCGATATGACAGAGGGCTTCTTGTAGTCCCCCTGGTCATACCTTCTGTAAAGTGAGGACCTGGTAGTACATATCACATTATTTCTAAAGGCCCTTGCTGCTAATATTCTAGAATTTTATGATTCAATCAAAAGTTATTGCTTTTTATGTGCCAACAACTGTGCTAGGTGCTGGGGATACAAAGGAAAAAATTATCTAGTCCTTGCCCTCAAAGAGCTTATATTATAGAGGGAGAAGTACATAAAATAAATTTAAGATACAAAGAGGGAGGCATGTTAGGAAAGGCTATGCACAGAAATGTCACGAGATATGAACAGGCAGTTTTCAGCTGAAAAAATTAAGTTATCTATAGTCATATGAAAAAATGCTCTAAATCACTACTGATTAGAGAAATGCAAATTAAAACAAGTACCACAATCACACCTATCAGACTGGTTAACATGACAAAACAGGAAAATCATAAATGTTGGAGAAGATGTGGGGAAAACATTAATGGATTGTTGGTGGAATTATGAACTGATCCAACCATTCTGGAGAGCAATTTGGAACTGTGCCCAAAGAGCTATAAAACTGTGCATACCCTTTGGTCTAACAATTCCACCACTAGGTCTGTATCCCAAAGAGATCATAAAAAAGGGAAAAGGATTCACATGTACAAAAATATTTATAGCAGCTCTTTTTGTGGCAGCAAAGAATTGGAAATTGAGGGGATGTCCATCAGTTGGGTAGTGGCTAAACAAATTGTGGCATACGAATGTAATGGAGTGCTACTGTTACATAAGAAATAGTGAGAAGGCAGATTTCAGAAAAACCTGCCAAGACTTGCATGAACTGATGCTGAATGAAGTTAGAAGAACTAGGAGAACGTTGTAAACAGTAACAGCAACACTACACAAATACACTACGCTAGACAAATAGATCTAGCTGCTAGACTCATCCTCTAGATCAGTGGTTCTCAACCTTCCTAATGCCATTTAATACTCATATGTGGGTGTATCTGCATATGGGCGGACCCGCCTGGAGATGGATAGAGGAACAGTGTCTCTGTTCCTAAGACCATCGGAAATATGTGTTTTCCGGTGGTCTTAGGCGACCCCTGTGAAAGAGCCATTTGACCCCCAAAGGGGTCACGGCCCACAGGTTGGGAACCGCTGCTCTCCAGAGTCCTACCTAGAACAGACCTCTAGTGCTAATCTTACCTCTGGGTAGAAAGATGGTGGATTACAGCTACAGAATAAGGAGTACCTTTTACACATAACCAATATGTAGATTTATTTTGCTTAACTATAAACACCTATTACTAGAGAGGGGGTTTTATTAAGGGACTGAGGAAGGAGAGCAATAGAGAAAAAAGAACCAATCTAAGCAAAGGCACCTGATACGACCACAACTCAAAATGAAGACAACATTGTGCTCTATTAGAAGCCCACCTCTCTACTATCACTGATCTTTTATTGATTCAGAGTTCAGACTCCTAGTTATTTCATTTGCTTTGCTGTAATTTTGTTCTTTACGGTCTGCTTATTTCACTCCATACCACTTCACTCAAATCTTCCCATGTTTCTATGAATTAATCATATTCATAAATTTTTCAGGTATTCCCCAAATGATGAACATCTGCTTTTTGTTTCCAGCTCTTTGCTACCATTAAAACGATGCTATCTATCAATAGATATTACACCAATCTTTGAAAGCCTTAATGTGATGTTCCATAGCAGAATCACTGGGTCAAAGGATGTGAACTTCATTCCTCTTCCACAGTTCCAAACTGAAATCTAGAATAGTTAGTATCACCAATGGCACATTAATGTGGTCCTCTTCCCACTCGTAAGCCTTTAATATTGAGTGTCTGCCCTTTGTATTCATCTTTGCCAATTTGCAAGGTGATGAAATGAAAACTCAAAGGTGATTTAATACGCATCATCCCTTACCATTAGAAAACTGGAGCAAGTTTTTATATGGTCATTTATTGTTTGCTGTTCTTTTGAAAACCATTCCCATTCTTTGACCACTAACCCATTGTGGAATGGTTCTTGGTCTCTGAACCTCTCCTTTAAGTCCTACCTTAGACTAGAGATTGTTCCCTCTCCCCCCTCCCATCGCATAAAGTTTGGTGGGCTTTATCTCTGATCCCCCTTTTATATTCCAGGATACTATTTTTTCCCTTGAAAACATGAAGCACAAGACATTACGTTAAATAAAACAAAACTAAAATGTACTTCAGGAAAAAATGTTAAGAAACATGCAGAACAGTGAAATGAACTTTAAATCAGTGATAATTCTATCCTAATATCAACCAAACGCATTTGTAAATGTACCTGTGCTGAAATTACTAATAAATGGGCCCAACAGCTACATACCAAAATATGTAATTTTCCCCCTCCCATCATAATAGTTAGGTATAATTATGGGCTATGTTTTGGGTTTTTTTTGAGTTCCAGTGGGCTTTTGAGATAAATGAACAAAATCAAGATTTTTGCCAACCATCTTTTCTGAACTTTATGTTTGGAGACTCAGCTCCACATTCACGTACATATAATACATCACACATCCCAACAAAAACACAGCCCCACTGGACTATTAGCCAATTAACAGAAATATGTTTTGCTTTTTGAAGAACAGAAAAATTAGATTCAAGAAAAGGAACTAAAAACCAAAAGAAGAAAAAATAAATAAACCCCCAAACCTCAACCTTGATTCCCATGTTTTGATTTGGGGACCTAATGAAGGATCCGAGGACATAAATATTAAGTAACTTATATAAATACTCTCATCTTTTTTAATGACATACTATTAATAAGTCATTGTGGGGAGGATGTGGTATCAGGCAAATCATATTATGAGACATTTTTGAAAAATGAAATCTGATAAAAAGTGGCTACCAAAGGCAGCCTTTATAGGAGAATAGAGAAAATGAACATTAAAAGGCAACATATAATTTGTGGGATGTATATACCAGTAATTCTCTAAGTGTGGTCCAGGGATGTCTGAAGACCCTTCTAGATGGTCTGCAAGATCAAAATTATTTTCATAATAATATTAAAGCATTTTAAAAGTTTTAGAATCACTGGTGTGAACAATAAGGAGAAGAGGTATTAATAGTTCTTTTTTATCTTGATAAGCACCAGTTAAGCAGGTATTTCCTTCTCTGCTTTCTGCCTCCTATAAAAATCCTTGAGAAGGATCAGGACACACCCATTTGCTATACTCTAGGGACAGCACTAATATTTAGTTGCCTTTTCCCCTCAACAGATGACTAAATCATTACCATTAACATCCATTTGCACAAACCTACATGCTACATAAATTTGTGTCTGGCTCCTTTTTTCAAAAAGTTAATAGATATAACAAGGATATAGAGAAAATAAATTCCCAACAAAGGCATACTCAGTAGGATACTTTGGGCCCACTGCACTATGACAGGAAATTGTAGTATGTCCCAGGTATCTTAAACTCTAGGTTTTCATTCAAATGATCAGAATTTCATTTCTTGTCACGGTCCACAAATTCCCACTTTTAAAGAAATAGTGTTAAACAGTATCACTGGAAACAAGTGACAAAAATAACTGAAAACAATAGAGGAAGTTTTCTATTTTTCAGTCTCTTGTTTTTAGTGAAGTCTTGAGCTGCTAATATAGATAAGAATTAATTATTTCACAATTTGTGACTTTTGACAGAAGATGAAGATAGCTGTGACCGAGGTTACAGACTGAGATAATGATCTTTGCACTGTTTCACTTAGCTATGCAAATAAAGCTGAAATATGAACTGCATAACATTTGGCTAGCTACTCCATCCAAAAAAATATCACAGGAATGAAAATGATACCACCTAGTTAGTCAAGAGAGATCAATCAATAAGCATTGAGCACTTAGGTGCTATGAATGGTGCTAGATCTCTGACATATAATGGCAAAAAAGAAACATTCAAAGCCCTCAAGGAGCCCTCAAAGTGGAGGGAGGGAAGAAGTATGCACATAGCAATTAAGTACACATAAAATAAAAAACATAACATTTGGGGAGGAGGAGGCACTATCCAGAGTGGAGTCAGGAAAGACAAAGTAGGACGTAGCAGCTGTATGGGGGACGCCCTCAAGGGCACTAGATCACTAAGATTCATTAGCAATACAAGTAGGCAAGCTAGTTTGCCATTATAAAACATTTACTAATCACATCATGTTCACCATAACAAAAAGACCCTAGAAAAGAAAATAAACAAGAACTGCAAGCAAATTATAAGGAATTTGTTTTTCAACTTAATTTCAAACAAACAAATCAAACAAGAGTATCAATCAAGGAATCCCTTGAATAATAAATATTGGAAAACAGTCCAACCGAACAGGAGCCAAAAACACACCCCAATTTGTTTTGCTGCACAGGCTTGGTATGGTTTTTGAAGGCCTTCAACCCAGCCTCTACATTTCCAACCTCACATTTTCCTCTCCCCTCCACATACACTCCTGTCTCTAGACTCCAAGCCTTTTCAGTGGCTATCCTTTGTGTCTTAAATATACTAGTCTCCTTACCTCTACTTCCAATCTTCTCTCGTTTTCTTCAAATCTCAGCTAAAATTCTACATTATTTCATGAAACTTTTCCAAGTGTCCCTCAATGCTACTACCTTCCCTTGGAGATTACCTCCAATTTATCTGGTACCTATCTTGTACATACACTACTACTGTCATGTTTTTTTCCCCCTTTACAATGTGAGCTCCTTAAGGACAGTCTTGTTTTTTGCCTTTTTTTGTATATCCAGCACCTGCAGAGTATGTGGCACATGGGACTTGACTGGACTAGACTATATAAACTCCAAGTTTCCTTCCACCTCTAAGATCCTACAAATCCATTATTGCAGCACCCCTTTTGTGTTGCTCCCCCTGAGCCTCTCTTTGCCAGATGCATCTTCAGATAGCCAGACCATATTGTGGTGAGTCATAACAACCAGGTGCATATTATAGTTACTAATTCTACAGACAGGTGCAATCAGTCAACAAATATTTATTCAGTGCCTAATATGTATAAAGCACAAGGTTGAGGGAACAAAAAGAAGATGACACAATTCTTTTTCTTCCAAAAGTTCTAGTTTAGAAACTTAAAGGCCTCCTTGATATAATACAGTATTTAAACATTTAAGTAAAACAACAAGGTATAATTTAAAAAAAAGAAAAACACCTTAATATGGATAGAAAGATTACTTCCTAAAAAGGAAAATAAAGAATGTTTTGGGAAGAGATATCACTTTAACAGGACCTTGAAAGGTGAGTAAAAATTAGGATGGGCAGGCTGGGCAGAGAATGGCATTCAGGCTCCTGAGCAAAGGCACAGAGGAGGGTATACGGAGTTTGGCTAGAGGACAGGACAAGTGAAGACAAGTATCATGGTGGGCCTTAAATGCCACGTGAATGGATAGATACTGGATGACCTTATCTTTAGAGACTATATCACTTCACAAACTAGTTAATAAACAAGAATTCCATTAGATAGTTATATAATTCAAAACAAAACACTGGCAATTATAAAATGCTAAGATTATTCTCCTAAGATTAGCTTTTGAAAGCACCCCCTTTATGTCCCTTTGAAGTACCACTGGCAGAACATAAGAGACTAGACATTTCTAAAACAATCACTGTATGTACTTTACCACTTAGGTGTATATAACCAAAAATGTGTAGATCACACACAGCAGGGTACAAACAAGCCTATTCTCATATGCTTTAAATACAGTCCTTAAAAACTTGTTAACATATTCATCCTCTCAGGAAATCTGACGTTAATAACCAATTTTTAAAGTTCAAGTATTACGACTAACTCTCATAACTTTAATGTTTTCTAAGAGCTTTCTCCACAATAGCTCTGTGAGGCAGAAGGCTGATGGTGTTATTTTCACCATTAAGTTCAGAAGGGTTCAGTGAGTTTCCCAGGATAACACTGGGAGCTTTTGAGATGATACACAATCCTAGGCATCTCAATTCTTAAGTAAAGCATACTATCCATGATAGCACGTAGCTTCTCATTAAATTTCTTTCCAAAGTTTTAAATAGTTACCTCTGAGAGTTAATTTTAAGGAAACCTGATGGAAGACAATCTAGACCTATTGAAAAATAAATTGCTGAAATTCAAATAGCAGAAGTCACAAAGCATTTTGCATGTGTAGTATGGATATGGCACAAACCCCACTTCTTACTTACTCACCCCATACCCCAACCCACTTGCAAGTCTGGGTGTTTCCCCAAAGGGGATGGGGGTGAGGCCACAGGAAAACTAGAAGTCTACTACTCACAACCTTAGCTGCTACACCCCCCACCCACATCAGTGTACTATCCATTTAAATAAATGAGTCAAAATAACACCTCTGATTTTTAATCATGAAATCTATTAAAGAAGGTGAAAACAAGAATAACCATCACCTAACAATATCAACTAGCAAACTGGGCCACACACTCCCACCAAAACTCACCATACCCACTGAAAGGCTGGGCACAAGGTCACAGAAACCTAGCAAGGAAAACCACAGATCCAGAGTAATTCAAGTTCTGTTAAAGAACAGGGACAGGGAATTTGCGGCCTCTAAGTCCTCAAGTGCAGCCCTTTGACTGAACCCAAACTTCACAGAACAAAAGGATCTGGTGCAAGACTCTGGTGTGCCAGAGTCTTTAAATCTATGCTGCAACTTGTTCTCACTCCTATCAGCAGATAACTAACAGTTCAAAGGTCAGAAGCCCAGTCACTTTTGTACCTGATCAAACTAAGTGAAGGGAAAAAAGTATCCAGGACAACAACAGACTCCAGATTAAAAGACTACTTCCCCACTTCCTTATTACTTCCTTTTCTCATCTGTGGAGTCATTTCAGTCCTGTCAGGTTCTTCCTGACCCCATGACAAAGATACTGTAGCGGTTTGCCATTTCCTCCTTGAGGTCACTTTACAGATGAGAAACTGAAAGCAAACCTGGTTAAAGTAATTTGCCCAGGGTCACACAACACAGCTATTAAGTGTCTGAGGTCAGATCTGAATTCACATGGATAAATATTCCTGATTTCAAGGCCAGAGCTCTCAATCCACCCTACCACATAGCAGACCTCTAGAAAATTCAAATGATAATCTTAAAGCTTTCTAAAAAAGACATAGCAGGAAAAGTGACTAAATTTTGTTTAAAACCTAGAGATTATACCACCGTACTTCAAGAAAGTGGACAACAAGAAGAGATCCAAATGTGCACAAACCTTCCAAAGAGGCACCGCAGTATAACAGAAGAGGGGGATGGATTTACAGTCAGGAAGACCACAGTTCAAATACTATCTCAGGCACTTACAAGCTGCATGATCATGGGTAACTTGTTACTCTGTGCCTGAGTTTCCTCATCTTCCAGCTCTATTTATGATCCTATGATCACTTTAAAAAAATACGTGTGCATCAACTGGGGAACAGCTACACAGCACACGAATGTAGCAGAATATTACTCAGCAGTAAAGAATGACAATAATGAAGAATTCAGAGAAACCAGAAGAATTCTGGTGCAGAACAGATTACAAGTTAAAAAAAAAAAAAGTTCAATGACCACAATGTAAATAAACAGAGGAAACTAAATACCTGGCCATAGACAACAATAAATTCCAGCAAAACGTGATCAAAATTAAAAGGTAAACATCTTTCCTTTCTGCTAATGACTGACAAACTGCTTTTAGAAAATGTCGTGTGAAAGGGGTGAAATATCATTTAAACTCATTATTCTGTCTTGCTGGTCCCAAAGGCTCTTCAAAATCCATGTGGAAATCAAAAAAAAAAAAGGAAAAGAGTTTTGGATTACATTGTGACAAAGTGGTAATGTGGGCTCAATATGCAGAACAAGACCCATTACAGGGCATGATCCATGTGGAAATTAGTTTGACTATGCATATTTGATACATTTTTTTTCTTTTTCCCCCCTCTCTCAATGGGGAAAAGGGGGAAAAAAATAAATGCTTGTCACTTTAAATTTTTTTAATTTTAAAAAAGTGATGGAATTAGAAAGGACGTGTTCAAATTGCAACTCTGCTATATATTACCTGTGTGACTTTGACTATCACTTTTCTATGCTATAGTTCCCCAATCTGCAAAATAAACAGGCTTGAACCAGATCAGATGCCCTTTGAGATTCCTCTAAATTTGGTGATTTTGAAATCCCGTGATTGTCCAGTGTCTACCCAGCACAGGCATCTTTCCAACTGCCTTACTGCCATTCAAACCATTCATTTTCTGAGTCATCTATCTATGGCCCCTTCACTAGTGAGATTTCCCAGGGAGGCCTACATTAGTACCAACCCACTTGATCAAGCTGTGGCCCCTGTCTTTACCCAGAGGAAGACTTCTACAATGCTCTATGTGACTTTCTAAAGTCAAAACCACACCAAAATGTCAGCTCTAGCCACGTATCTGGAAGTCCTCATGCCATACTATCTCCTGCACCAAGGAGATGGACCTGGAGGAGGGGACCTTGAACAATCTACTCATTTACCCCTTCAACAAACTTATCTCTAGCCTGGGCTTATTCCTCCAAGGTTAATATACTCCCAACCCTGTCATAATCTTCCTATCCCAATTATTCTGAACCCCTCCCTGGCTGTCACTATACAAATCCCAGTCATTATCACTACTACTTCACTCCTTTATCCCCTTCAATGTAATTGCCTCCAAATGCCCCCCATTGTCTATCCATTTCTTTCACCGTGCCCTCTGGAATGCCTGTTACTTAGTTAAAGTCCTTTCCCAACCCCTTCCATCTTCTAGCTCTCTGAGATCTGGATCCCTCCTAATGACAGGGCATCCTATGACACTTCACTCACAAGTATTCCACTTTCATGTTTCTTTATTGGACCATATTTTTTTCTGTCTATATTTCCATTTGCCTTACCCCTGTTCTTCTTCTTCACCAGGACCTCCAGACCTTCCAGTCCTCAATTCTTTCCCAGGCCATTGGTTACACTCTCCTTCCCTGTCTGATGAATCAGTTCAGTTCTACACTCTAATCTCTTACCCCCTTGTCCTATTTAGGATCATGGCTGGTCAACCTCCAAATCTGATTTACTCCTACCACCTGCTAACTTTATTGCTATTTTCACACTCCCACTAAGAGCTGGGGCAAAAAAAAAAAAAAAAAAAAAATCAAGAAACCTGACTAGGTGTATTTCAGATTTCTTACATAATCTTAACTACACCATCACTAAGCAAGGTGATCCTTATATACCTCCAGAACTGACTCACCATTTCACTCAATTATCTGAAAACTTCCAGCCTCATGTCACTTCACCTAAATGTCTTCTACTACCGCTTTCATCCTACCCGGGCTGAAGAGGCAGCACGTTAGCTGTTTTGATCACATCCAATCTCATCTTCTCCAATAGACTATCCACTTCACCATATCCACTTTCTCATCAATCAAAGTTCTCCCTATCTACCGGATGCCTCCCTGATGCCTAGAAAACACTCATGTCTCCCCCATCCTTAAAACAACAACAACAAAACAAACAACAACAACAAACTTGCTAGATCCTTCATTGTACCATTCTCAAACTAGCTGTTGGCCCGCCTCTCTGCTCCCTTTCAAGGATAAAAAGGAGTTTTAGAAAGCTATCTACAAATCAATGCCTTCACTTTCTCTTCTCAGTCTCTTTTAAGTGGCTTCCAATCTCATCATTCAACATAAATGTTCTTTCCAAAGTTACCAGGGATTTTTACTGGACAGATTTAATGGCCTCTTTTTAATCTTGCTGCCCACACAGACAATTCTTAACGTTCCTGAGTACCCTCTTCTGCTGAACACTCTCCTCTCTGGGTTTTTGTGACACCGCTCCTTTTTGACTATCCTACCTTCTGAGGACTCCTCAGGCTCCTTTGGGGGATATTCCTCCAGGGAGGAAAATTTCTCCCTCTAAACTTAGGTGTTTCCCAAAGACCACTCTTGGCCCCCTTCTCTCTATGTACAATCTCCCTTGGTCATCTCATCAGCTCCCATGGGTTCAATTATCATCTGTTATGATTTCAGGGTCAGTATATCCAGTCCTAATCTCCAGTCTCACTCACACCACCAACTAACTACCTATGTACCAAAGACATCTAAAACTAAGTAAGTCCAAAACGGATCTCATTCACTTTCTCCCCCAAACTTCCCTCTTTCCCAAATTTCCCTTTTACTTGTTTGTTTTTAGGGGGTGCAAAAAGGGAAAATCACCTATCTTTAGGGTACCAGAATAATGTAAAAGTTTACCCTAAAAGGGTTTTTTGGTTAATGGGTTCTTCCTCTTTTACTCTTCCACCCTTTCAGTCACCCAGGCTACCCACCTCAATGTAACTGTCAACTATTTACTTACCCTCACTCCACATATCCCACCTGTCTTCAACTCTTCATTTCTGTTTACAACATATCCACTTCTCTTCACTTACACAGGCACCATCCTCACATCTATACTATTTCAAAAACCTGCCTGCCTCAAGTCTCTTCTCTTTCCACTTAGCTTACAAAATAATCTTCCAACACATATCCAACACGTCACATGCCTCTTCAATACATTCCTCTGGCTCTTCATTACCTCCAGAATCAAATGTGAGTAAAGCCCTTCTACATTCCAATTTTTTAATATTTTGCTCCTGCCTCCATGCAGTCTTCCCTTCCACAAGTCATTCTGATGGGGGTACAGGCACTGGGAATCCCTTTAACTCTCATTGAATCTTCCCATTTGAAGAGGTATTTGCCTGAGGCCATAAGCCTTTCATTATAACTAGGCCCAAATCTTACTCTTAGTAGCCTAGCCCTCCATTGTCCATCTACTTTGTACCCTTAAGTCTATCAAAATGTCTACACCCAAATCAACAGTTGCACCCTTGCACCATGACTTGTGAGCTCCAGGTAGCCTCCAGCAACTTCCCACCCTTAATCACTCATTTACTGGAGCCTGACCTCACTGATTCCTCCTGGTGACCCTCCCCAAATGCCTCCCCTAAACCACCTCTAGATTCTTCCCACAATCTTTATGTATGTAAGACCCCATCTTGTCTCCATGTGTGAGAGCAATACAGAATTTTCTAGCACAGACTTGCTCTGTGTCAAATACAGGCGAACTTTTAATAAACTTTGCTTTTCTTTGGCTGAGAGAAGACTTGAGTGGATTTCATTTGGCAGGACCTGGCATGTGAGTATTTTGGGGTCTCGAGCAACCCTCACCCTAACCACATGGATTCTATCAATTAATTCTGTTTTTTCACTGGCTGTACTCCAGGCCTGGAGTTCTCGCTCTCCTTGTCTCTGCCTTCTTGGTTACCCTGGCTTTCCAAGTCTCAGGTAAAATTCCATCTTCTCAATAATTATTTCACCAGTCTCCCTTAATATTAGTGCCACCTTCCCTCTGCAATTATCTCCCAATTAATACTGTATATCTGTTGTTTGGAAATAATTGTTTGCATGTTTTCCCCATTAGACTGAGAGTCTGTTTTTTTGCCTCTATTTGTATCCCCAGCACTTAGTGCCCAAAATATAAAAGAATCTTAATAAATGCTTGCTGACTGAATTGCTCTAGGAACAGTCATCAAATCATGAGAGTATGACAAAAGTAATTGATGAAATGCAGGCTCAGGGAGCCCCCTTGAGCTCTCCTTGAATCTTTGAGGTACAGGCTCTGGGAAAACCCCTTGAACTCTGAATCTTCCCACTTAATGAGGCATTTGCAGAGGCCCTAAGTCTGTCACTGTGGCTGGGCCCAAACCTCCATTACTACTAGCCTGGCCCTCCATTGTCCATCTGTTTCCCACCATATTGACCTCATTGACTCCTCCTGAAGACTCCCCCCAAGCTCCTCCTCTAGACCACCCCTAGATTCCTCTGTACATAAGACCCTATCTTCCCCTTCCCTCCCTGTGGTGTGAGAGCACCATGGAATACCCTAGCACAGACTTATTCTGTCCTAATTGCCCAATGCAAGCATCACAGATACACCTAGGATCCATAAGAGGCTACCCCATATGGCAAACTTTTAACAAACTTTCAATAAACTTCATTTTTCTTTGGCTGAGAGAAGACTTTAGTGCAATTTTTTTGGCAGGACCCGGAGTGTTGGTATTTTGGGGTCTCCAGAGCAACCCTAAGCCTCTTTATAGGTAACCTCTTCAGTAACAATAAATCCCCTATGGCTCCACTTAATCCCAGTTCTTCTGCAGACTAAAACTCCTTTCTCTAATCCCCACTCCCTTTATATGTGTAGACTCCCATTAGAATGTAAGCTGCTGGTTGGTTGAGGGGCAGAGTCAAGATGGCAGCATAGAAACAGGAGAACTCTGTGGCTCCCCCCATAACCACTTCAAATACCTATAAAATGACTCAAAAACAAATTTTAGAGCTCTAGAACTCACAAAATGAGAGAGAAACAAGGCTCCTGCTGAAGGCAGCCTGGCAGACAGATGGAAAGGGCTCATCACAGCATGCTGGGAGCAGAGCCCAGCCCCATGTGGTTTTAGCCCCAGGCTGTCCAGGAGAAGCCTTAGCTGGAGATTTCAGAAGAGATGATCACTGTGGGCATATGTAGACCACCGCAGGAAGATGTAGACGTTTCCAGAATTACCAACCCATAAGAGCCAAGAACAAAGGGAAAAGGTCAGTGGAACTCAGCTACATTTTGAGGAGAAGGTCTGGCTGACT
>CM053596.1:219504690-219520193 GCA_028646575.1 Pseudocheirus occidentalis | reverse complement strand
TACCCTGTCCCTGTCCCTTTACTGAAATGCGTGCTTCCAGCTTCCCTCCCCCAGACCCTGCTCTCCCCTCCGTTATCCCCCCTCTTATCCCCATGCCCCCTACTCTCTTGTGTGGCATGATGCCCAGTTTAGAGTTTATTAGGCTATGCTTTCTTGTTAGAACATTAACTAAATTCCATATAATCTTTTGGTTAATACAAAATATTAAAACAAAATCAAATACCACAAAAGGAACTCATCCAAAACAGGATTAAAGTCACTGATCCAAAAAAAAAAAGAGAATAAAAATTCAAAACCTTCTAAATATTAGATAACTTTTACTGATCTATTATTAAACTAAATCTTACGTTGAGATTATGTGTATTACAAATACCTTGAACCTAAAGTTCAAATATTAAACCTTTCTGGGTCTCAATTTCCACACCTTTAAAATGAAATAGACAAAACTCTCTTTTACCTCTAAGATTCTATTATCTTTTTTTTGGATTTGCTTTAATGCAATTTGATGACAGTCACCCAATAATCTAACTTCCAGGTTATTTTATAATAACCAAAATTTCATTATAAAAGACTTGTTAATTACAACAGTTTTACCCTGGAGGCTCTCTTAAGATACTTCATTCAGCGATTGTATGATTCTTATTGTTCCCAATGATGTATAGGACACTGGGCAGAGACAGTCTAGGTATTAAATAATTGATATGCTCATTTATAAAACTTCAGGAAACACAGTAAACAGAAGATTGGCCTTAACGTCAAGAAGGCCTAAGTTCAAGTTCTGTCTGTGGTATACAGGAGATGTGTGACCATGGAGAAATCACAACCTCTCAGCTCCTAACACTTCTCTCTAAGACCATAAATTACAGTTAGGTCACTAATGTGCATCAAGAGAGGGAATTTTCAAACTGGGATGAAACTAGAGTCTGTCAATCTCCTTCTGCCCCATCAACTTAAAAAACAAAACAAAACACAAAAATTTGCTGGGGAAGTAAGTGCAATATACAAGTGCAATGTATAATAAATTACTATTTGCATTTAGCATAAAAACTGTACTTACAGGTGTTTGAATCATCATGGCTCTCTGATCTCTCATTGTCCTTACAATATCTAGTGGATAAACTGGTTGATTGCACTCAATGAGACACATAGCTGTTTCCATAGTGATAAGAACCCCTGTTCGTCCAATCCCAGCACTGGAAAAAAAAATAAATGGGGTAGAGAACTTGGCTGAAAAATTTCTTGATGAATTCTTGTATATGAGATACACTGCAAAAAAATTTAATTGAAATTTTAATGATCATATTCTATTTGTAAGCAAGGGCTGTCTGCAATGGAATTTTAGTTATGTAAATATGATTTTAAGGAGAAAATCAGAACAATAATTGTCTAAGAACTTGAACAAAATTCTCCTGTTTACTGTTCCCCAGGTTATCATTTTTTCCATAATTAGAAATAAGAATATTAGCTAAAAATTTGCATGAAATAAAAATAAGTTTGTAAGAAAATATTTTTTTAAAAAAAGCTATAAAAATCATAAAGTAAACTACTGCTAGTGCTTTCCCTTTCAAACTTCCTTGTAGTTAACTACTATGTATTTACTCTCTTTCTACTTATTCTACATTACACTAATTTGTGTTCTTCCTGTCTCCCCTGTTAGAATGCAACTGTCTTCTGAGTATGGATTTACTGTATTTGTATTTTCAGTGCTCAGCATTGAGTAGAAGTTCAATACTTGTTGAACAGTATATGTTAGGATTATGAGGTAACCCCTGCTTTCTTCTAAGGTCAAATTCAGCATTTTTCCTACTACGCCATTTATTTTTCAAGGAGACCTATGTATGTCTGTAGGTAAATAAGAAGGTGACAGTAAAGACCAAGAGATTGACTATCCATTCCATTCAATAAACACTTACTGAGTGTCTGCTACATGCAAGATACCTTGCTAGGCTCTGAGAATATAAATCTATTCCATAGGAGACAGGAGGGATTAGAGACAAAGAATGATTATCAGAGTTTTGGAGGAAGACATGATAAAGGAGAAGGGAGTAAGAGACAGAAAGAAAAAGAAACATCAGCTTTAAGAAAGAGTACCTAGGCCATCTCTAGTTCATCTGAGACAGAGGAGAAATGAGTGATGACACTTAGAAGCTTTGAGAAAAAGAGAAAACTCCTTTTAGATCATTTCAATCTCCTCTGTCTAAAATTTTCTCCTAATTTTTACCTATTTATATTTAGTTCCTGTCCATCCTTTGGGGCTTTTAACAAAATGTCATTTTCTTTATAAACCCCTTTCCTAATTGGCCCCAGTTCTCCTTTATCTGAATGCCAATAGCATTCTATTTAGACTGTTCACTGCACTTTCCTTTTCCTTTCTTCCTCACTTTTTCAATATGGCTAATGTGGCAATTTTTTTTTTTGTTTGACTATACATATTTGTAATGGACTTTTGTTTTTCTTGCCATCTCAATGGTAGTGAAGAAGTGAAGGGAGGAAGAGAGATCAGAACTGAAAATAAAACTGAATTTAAAAGATAGTTGCCTCCTCTTTCATATGGGAAAGCCAACAATTCTGAGCAAACCTCTGATCAACTTGCGAAAGGTGAGAAGGAATATCTGTAAGCTTTACATTACTATGTGACGGGTAAATTAATTATAGTTTAAAGAATGATACATAAAGATAAAACATAATAAACATTCTTCCTTTCAGATAACCTGTTTATGCACCTATTCATTCAAAAAAGTCAGGAAACAGAATACCTGCAATGAACAATGATAGGCTCTTCTTTGCCAGCTCTCTTATTTCGTACATGACAGACAAAATCAAGAAAGTCACTTGAATCATCAGGGACTCCGTGGTCAGGCCAGGCTATGTACTGAATCTGGGTGAGTTGACGACTCTCATTTTTCTAATTACAAAAATAGAAATTGTGAGCTTAGGATTTAGGAATGTTATTCAAATATAAAAGAGTTTTTGCACCTTAATTCTGAAAGCTAAGCAGATCCAAATCAACAAAAATTATAACATGCAGTAATTAAGCTTTACAGGTTTTCCTGTATGCTACGAAAAAATGTCACAGGAATTGTACCTACTAGTTTGTTCATAATAATCTAATATTTATGCATGCAAAATTATCATCTATCTCCATGTGAAAAGGGTGGTTCTGCTGACAGCATTAAAGTTTATGACAGGTAAGTGTGATAATACTACTACTAATTCTCACAACTCTGAGAGGTAGATGCTATTATTATTATTATTCTCATTTCACAGTTGAGGAAATTGAGGCAGCAGAGCTCAAGTGGCAAAATTACATTTAATTTTGACTTAACATAAAAAGTTTTTATTGCTATTTCTTTAAAAAAAAACCCAAAGAAATGAAACAATGCAGAATAAACATATTATGTTGCTCTTGGATAAAAAGTAAAGATTTTTCATTTATTAATTTTATGATATTGCAGAAAATGATGAAATTTTAGGTCTTAGCACAAGATACAGTATATTCTGTACATCTAGATTCTTCTTTGATGGAGTGGGGGAGGGGAAAATACTGAAAAACAGGAAGATGGGATTATCCATTTGGATCTGTGTAAAGGTGATAAAAAAAAAAAACCAAGACAGTCTAAAAGTCACTGAAAGAGGTGATTCCTAGATAGAACTGATTAAAAAAAAAACCATTCTGAGAAAAAAAGTGCTTATATATGATTGTGTAACTTTAAGTTCCCATCTTTGGGAATTTTTAACTAGGATTCTCTTACAGAGAGAATCCTTCTTGCCCTGTAGAATCTTAAAAGTTCACAAGATACTCCAATATGGGAATACCTCACACATGAGATCAACTTCACAATTTGGAAGATGGCTTCAAATTCAAAAACAAGGGGGGAACAAACCAAGGCTATGTGTTGTGTGATAAGTGCAAATTGTCACAAAGCTGAAGCACTAAGGATCATCCACTGTATTATGAGAGAGCCTTGTAGATTCTTACTTGGGCTCAGCATTGCTATCAGCCCAATGATGACATAAGAAAAAAAGGTTGGTGTGCTCTTTTGCAGGGCAGAATATAGTTTCCTTACCTTTCCACTGGGTGCCTAGACCAGTGGTGTCAAATATAAACAGAAAGTGTTAAATGCAAGGAAATGGGGGCACTCTGTAATGGGTGCGTATTGATTTAAAGAACCATACCATAATATTATTCATGTTCTATTATATTTGTATTTATTTAATTAAATATTTCTCAACTACATTATTGTTTCCAGATGCATCCATTCTAACACCTCTGGCCTAGACAATCAACTCTTTGCCCTAGAGCAGGGCAAATCTTAGCCTAGGATGCCTGAATCTGCTTTTAACAATACTTTTTCATAACTCTACTTCAATATAACTGGTTTCCTTTTGTAATGTTAAGGATTTATTTTAAGCACCTAAAAACTACTATTCTGAGAAGGAGACCGCAGAGCAGATTTCACCATACTCCCAAGGGGACGTAGAGACAAAGAAGATTAAAAACCTCTGTGTTAGAGGATCAGTTAGTTCCTAATTAGCTTCTGCTTCTAGATCTGGTATATTCAAATAAGACAGAGAGAAAGGCAGGCAGTGGCTTGGAACATAATATGCCTTTTTAGTCTGTTCAAACACCTCCATTCAGATTTACAAGTGAAACATTTTACTACATCACTGAGACCTGCTTTTAAGAGCTCTTAATCAATAACATGGTTATGCATACAATTCAATATATTTTTTTCTGCATTTAAATCTAGGGCTAGAGAGAACCTTTTCTTTGAACACAACTGACATTGGATGCAATGCACTCTCACCTCTAAGTTACATAGTGTCATGTTTCTGAAGACATAGGCAGAATTTCCTTCTTCGGAATGGCAGGTGACTTGGAAATTCCCATATAATGAACTTTCTGTGAGTTCTGGCCAATACTGATGACACTTAACCTAAGGTAAAAAAAAATTTCCAATGGAATTGTGTTTGTATTTAAATTCATAAATGCTATCTGATCCAGAGCCCCTCTGAATACAAGTATTTACAGAACGCTAAAAGATGAACAAAGTGCTTTCCTGTCTGCCTCTGATACTACCTGGGGGCCTGAGCAAGTCCCTCCCCCTCCCTGGGCCTCGGTTTTCCCATCTACAAAATGGGGAGATGTACTAGATGGCCTTGGCAGGCCTTTCTAGCTCCACATCTACAAGCCAATTATCTCCTTTCTTTTTCATAAAAAATCTATATGGTATATTCATCTGAAAAAGCTGAGGCTAAGGAATAATAAAAACTCACTGTGATTATTGCTAGCATTTATATGGTGCTTTACATGCTGTGAATCTCACTCTACTGTTCTCCCCTTTATAACATGCCGCCTAGAACTAAAGCATCTACAGTCTTTCCAGATGCAGTGAGAAAAGAATCTGTAAGTTAGAAGGATCATATGTAAATATGGAGTTACAAAGGACTGAAGATTAATTAGAGACCATTTGAAAAAAAACCAGTCAAGCCAAAGAATATCTATGGGAATGCTAAAGCACAGTTTTCACCAAGCACTTATCCTGAACAAAGTTTAAGGCACCATACAACGTTCAAATAAAAAAAAAAGATAACAAGTAATTGTGAAACATAAACTACGTCTACATTGTCCTGTCTCAATGCCACTGATTCACACCATCCCCGTGCTGAGGATGCTCTTCTTCCTCTCCACAGTTTATCCAAACACTATCCATTCTTCAAAACCCATTTTAAGCCAAACCTGTCCCATGAAGTTTTCTCCAACTACTCAGGGCCAGAATAGTCACTCCATTTTTAACTTACTATAGTGATTTCAACTATCACACTTTGTCATTAAATTCTTTACCTGTTAAGTCTTTTCTTTCCATTTAGATTAAAAGTTCTTTAAGGTACAATGAAATCATAAAGTTAGAGCTGGAAAGGACCTCACATCATTAAATCCAATATTCTCATTTTAAAGGTGAGGAAACTGAAGTTCAAGATATTAAATGACTTGCCCAGAATTTGCACACCTGGTGTCTGAAGTGGGATTTGAACCGACGTCTTCCTTACTTCAAGTCCAGCACTCTACTATTTTTTGCTTTTCTTATTAATTTAATTAAATAGTAACAGCAATAGCTAAAATCTGTACTGTGTTTTAAAGTTTGCACAGCTCTTTATATACATTATTTTATCCTTACCACAACCGTGTGATATAGGTGCTACTATTATTTCCATTTCACATTTACATCTGATGAAGCCAAGGTTGAAAGTGGGTTAAATAACTGCAGGATCACACAACTAGCACATGTCTGAGGCAAGAATTGAATTTAGCTTGTCTTCTGGACTCCAAGTCCAGCACTATGCACGGTGCCACCAAACTGCCATAAAAGAGGCCTTCTTCACACCCTTTCTACCAGTTCAATTACAGCTGCTAATACTATCATTAGAAGTGTGGTCCTTGGGGGCAGGGACTGGCTTTTGCCTTTCTTTGTGTCCCTAGTGTTTAGCAAAATGCTCAGCACTTAAGTGCTTAATAATTGTTGACTAACTGTATATTCAGCATGGACTGGATCATCTGCCCAATGGGCCATCATCTCCTTACTTTCCTGGAACTGGGCATATTAGTACTTAATAGTTACTCACTGATTGACTGAAATCGTTAGTGAAATCTAGGAAAACCTTAACTAAGACATTACAAGAGTATAAGACTACAGGTTAAAAAATTATTTGATGATTTTAGTTACAGAAAAATTCTCCACCAAGTAGCACACAGGATTCCAAGCTCTGACTTACTCTGCCTCGTTCCACTTGTGTTGTCAACATTACAACCATGGAGGAACCTTGCTCCCAAGTCATCTGCCAAAAATCTGTACAAGTGTTTGGTAATGGCCCCTGACAAGCAATGTACTGATTTATAATGCTGGAAGAAGGGATTTCCATCTAAAAGGAAAAGAACATAGGCAGCATAATGATACTACTTAATTATCACCCCCCTTGGTCAACTAAGTACATGAATCATAGAGTAAATCTTTGTTGGACAATTCAGATTTAATTATAAAATCAAATTGGAACAAAAAAGGGCTTTAAGGATGAAAAAGACAAGACCAACAGGATAAATTCAATTTTCAGGACTGTTTCTGTTTGTTTATACAACTCTATTGTAAGATAAATTACAATGGAAAGGCACATGTATGCTAAGAAAGAAAAAGATAACAAATCCTAATGTCTTAATTCTAGGAACAATAGAATTATTTAAAACACATAGTTTTGATATAAAACTCCTAGCTAATCAGGAGTCATTGTTTTGTTATTGCAAGATTTAAGAAAATAATTTAAATAAATTATTTACTAATTATAATGTGGTGAAGAGAGAATCTTATTAACACATTTTTCACGACAGTACAACAAATCTTTTTTTACCCATGTCTAATTTTATCAGGACAGGAATGTTTTTGGTAATGCTGATCATTATAACATCTATTTGTGACTCCTTTAGAGAAATTAGGAAGCCATCCTTTATTAATTTATTTCAACAAATATTTGTTAAGCAATTATCATGTGCCAAGAGCACGGAATACAAAGACAAAAGTGAGATGGTCTCCAGTCTTGAGGAGCTGACACTCTTAGAGAGCAGGAGATAAACAATATGAACACAAGGAAATGCAAGGCAATTTTGGAGGGATGGAGGGTGCTAGCAACTGGGGGATTATGATATGTTTAGTTTATGACATGATATTTATTACTGAGCCTTACACGAGGTGAGGGATTACAAAAGAGCAAGGTAAGGAAGAAATATATTCCAGACATAAAGCTGTGGAGATGGAAGATAGAATGTTGTGTACAGGGAAAATAAAGTAGGCTGGCCAGGCTGGAACGTTTAATTCATGAATAGTCATATGCAATAAAAACCTCGAGAGGCAGACTAGAATAGACCTTAAAATGCCAAACAAAGATGTTTTAACTTTAGTCTACAGATAAGTGGGAGCCACTGGAACTTCTGAAACCATGGAGGGACAAGTTCAGAGCTGCTTTAGGAATCAAATATCAATTTGGCAGCTGTGTGGAGGATGTACAGAGGGAGACAAACGTGAGGCAAGAAAACCAACTAGGGAGGCTACTGTAATAGTTCCTGGCGATTAAGACTTCATCTGTGTTCCAGGCTCTGCTCCTGACTCCCTGGACTTTTCCCATCATGCCATTGGAGCCTTCTCATCTTGGAAGATCCCTATACCCATGTAGCCTTCTCACCTTAGAACATCTTTTTGCTCTTGTATCTGCTTTCTCTCACTGTTAAGTTCCTCCAGGAATCTCCCTGTTGAGGAAGGGCCCAGGCCAGCTATTTATTTCTTTCCTAGCTGTTTCTCCAGATTTGTCTGCCATACCCCTGACAATAGAGCCTTGCCCCTTCCCCATCTTTCCACATTTGCTTTATAAGTTGTTTCCCCTTAGAAACTAAGTTCCCGAAGGGCAGGGGCTATGTTTTTACTTGAATTTGTATTCCCAGCACTTAGCAGGGTCAGACGCATAGTAATTGCTTAATAAATGCTTCTTGATTTGAAGCAAGGTATGGTCACACGGGAGGAGAGAAGGTGATTAATGTAAGAGATGTGATAGAGGTAGCATTGATTTGGTAACTAAATGTATATGGGGTTTGAAGGAGGAAGAGGAGCTGAGGATGATGAAAAGGTATGAAACCTTAGTGACTAGAGTGGTATCTTCCACAGAAATTGGGAAGTTTAGAAGACATCTTTTAGATACGTTGCATTCAATATGCCTACAAGACATTAAGGAGTTGCCCTAGGAGAGTTACTTATTGTCCTAGTTATATACAAGACTGTTATGGCTTTAGAACAGTTTTATGGAGAGCCAACACCATCGTTCTTTGAGATAAGCGATCATTTATGACTGGTGTACAGTAAACAATTTTATTATATGCTAATACAGACTGTGCAGTTTCTCAGGAGAATGCATTCTGTGGTTCAAGAACTTTGTTACCTGTCTATTTGTTTACATATGTGAGGCAGTTGTAGAGTCAGGTAAAAATACTATTTTAAGCCTCCATTAAGTATGGGTGGGAAAAAAAGAATATTTAAAGACTTATGATTAAAAAAAAAACCTCACCCTAAGTGATAGTTGTAACAAAGATTTTCTGTTAAGAAACTTAAAAATGCCCTACCCATTCCAAACATCACTGGTGTAATAAAAAATTAAACTCACATTTATGTAATTTGCATTGATGTAGTCATCATTATCCTTTAAAATGACCCGTGTAGCATCATCTGAAAACAAGAGCATTAAAACAATGTTATTTGGCAACCATAAATCAGAAAGACCAAAATATTAATAGATTAATTTTAAAAAATATACTCACAAGGCGAAATGTCTCTGTATCTGTTTTTGGAAATATTTTGAGGTAATTTGGCACAAGACATTGTCATTCCAGGCTTTTTCCTATAGAGTTGCTAAAAGAGAACAAGTCAGACAGTTCTGGTTATACTACTGAATCCACATTAGCACACAGAAAACATCTATAAATGTGCAGAAGTAACTTCAAGATCATCACCATAACAAGAAGTAGTGCACTCAATTATTTTTACACAGTCCATGTGAAAATCTGTGATATTCTTCTTGGTAACTTGCTGACGATATTACTAATGAAATGGAGAATTTCAACTATTTTTTCATCTGACTCTGCCATTCTGTAAATATAATACTTAGGTATTTCTTTTTATTTTCCTAACATTTGCCAACTTTATTTTGCAAAAGTACTTGGATCAATAACCTTACAGGGTTGTAGGAACTAACATGTTTTATAAACCATGAAGTATTATATAAATGTGAATGATTATTGTTACTACATAAAAAAGAGAAAACTTTAACTAAGGAGTGAAAGTGAGTATTTTCAAAAATCCTAAAAATGCAAACTGGAAAACAAAGATGATAAAATGTGTAAAAATTCAATGTTGGTAGGGTTCTAGGGAATGAAGGCAAGCTCTTTAGGGATCCGTGAAATGGCCCAACTTCTTTGGAAAAGAATATGGAATTTTACAAGTTAAAGAACTGACTTATTAATTTTATTAGAGAGTAAGAAAATAATATTCACAGTTGCAATAACTATAAGCAGTAACAACTGCAAAAATATTATGTGCCCAATTATTAGAGATGGGCCAAATAAATTACAGTGTATGAATGTCATGGAATATAATTATGCCATCAAGAACAGGAAAAATTAGAAGAAATATGGGAAGACATATAATAATAATTATAGTAAATGACAATTATGTAGAATTTCAAAGTTTCGAAAGAATTTTAAATATGTTGTAATTTGAGCCTCACAACGCTCAGCAAGGTAGCTTCTACGGGCATCATATGATTCTTTTTTTTTTTTCTTTTCTTTTCTTTTTTTGGAGGGCAGTTGGTGTTAAGTGACTTGCCCAAGGTCACACAGCTAGTTTTCGTGTTAAATGTCTGAGGCTGGATTTGAACTCAGGTACTCCTGACTCCAGGGCCGGTGCTCTATTCACTGTGCCACCTAGCTGCCCCCATCATATGATTTTAGAGATGAAGAATCCAAGACTCAGAGAAGTGACTTGCTCACGGCCACTAAAAGGATCAGAGATGGGATCTGAATCTAGGTTTTCCTTCTCCAGAAGTACACCCTTTATGTCATGCTGCCTCTCTAGTGATGCAAAATGAAGAAAGCAGAGTCAAAAGAAAAATTGGTCCTGACTACAGATATATAAATGAAGACAACATTAAACAATAACAAGAAGTCACAGGTGAATACTGTGGATGATGATGATACTACCTTATTAAAAAATATAGTCTTCTTCTGATGTATTAAAACATTAAAACATTTTCATTTGAAAAGGACAAGAAAAAATTTAAAAAGGCATGCTAATTAGGTAAAATTTTAATTTCTTAAATTTGACATTTTAATTTCTGAGGTATGTTTTTGCTATTAGGGCTGATTTCTAAGCTAACAGGACACAGAATTTTCCCTTTAAATAGTTGTATGTTTACTGCTTATTTCTCATTTTATACTCTTCAATAAGCAACTGTCTACTAGTTACTGCAGAAACAGGATCTAATTTGCATATGAGCTCTATTCTTGTTTCTCATAAGGATTAGAGTTCAATCTTAAAATAAGTTCATTTAAAACTCTTTTTGTTTTTGCCTTTATTTTTGAAAGGGATAAATACATCATAAACACAACATTTTGGTTGCAGCTAAGTAGCAGCCTTTGTTGTGGTCATATTGTTACTTGGGAAAAGAGATTATTTAATTTAAAAAAAACCCTATAACTTTGGGTGTACAAGATTTATCAAGATCAGTTTAAACTGCATAAAAATCCATTCATTGTTCTTCAATGCTGAGAAAGTGGTTACTTAGAGACTTTGTTGGCAAATTAATAGTTTCTGAATATTAATGTCAATTATTCAAAAGCAATGGAATTAAGACTGGAAAACTACTCAAAACTTTATAAAATGAAAGGCAAAATATTTTCTGAAAAAAACAAAGTGCCTTGTTACTTACATCAAACTGGGTAAGGACTGTTCCACTGTCAAGACCCTCAGCAAGCTGGATCATTGATTCCCTCAAGACATTATCGTTTTGATGGACACCATCTAGTGGTGATTTTTCAGGGATATACTGGAAGTCTGGTTCATTCTCAAATTTTTCTTCTACTACATCATATACAGCTGTAAAGGAACATGGAAATTATTAGTGTCTTTCGTTTACTGGACATGTTCCTTTAGACCAGTGGTTCTCAACCTTCCTAATACCGTGACCCTTTAATACTTGTATGTGGGCATATCTGCAGGTGGGCAGACCATCGGAAATATGTGTTTTCTGACGGGCTTAGGTGACCCCTGTGAAAGGGTTGTTTGACCCCCAAAGGGGTCACAACCCACAGGATGAGAACCACTGCTTTAGACCAACAGATTAAAGATTAATTTAAAAAGAAATACACAATATTTAACATTTGTTACCAGTACAGGAGAAATGCTTCCATGATGTTGAATAAAACCCTTGTGCCTATGACATAAGCTCATTATCAAGAACTAAATTATAGTCTTCTCTAATACAACATATTTCAAATGGATGAAGATTCAGAATTTCTTTAGCCTGTGTTGGCTGAAGACCAACAGCCTGACTGGCAATAGCATCATGCACAAAACACAGGAAGAACTTCTGATGGGAGGGCAGGATTTGAGCATGGATGGCATTCTGACAGCTATTGAACCAGTAGCAATAGCTTTGAGTCATCTCTAAAGCTGCAGACAGGCTGCTTTTTGAAAAAGTGTCAAGGCTCCTCACCCATAGAATTCTTGTGCTTGAGCACAGACCAAAGACAAAAGGAACATTTTCTGAAAGAGCTGCCCCATTCCCAAACGAAGAGGAATGAAGACAGGATTTTGGTAGACTCTGAGGACCAGAAGAAAGTAAGATTATTACCAGACTATGATGAAATAGGAGGAAACATATAGGATCTGGAGCTCTGATTTCATTAATACAAAGAATTCCCTATGAGGAATTTCCCTCTGGCAATGTGTGCAGAAACTTCCCTGAAATTTATAAACTTAGAGAGTAGCCTACAACACTGAAGGGTTATAAATGATCTGCCCAGAGTCGTTAAGCCAATGTATGTCAGAGAGGGGCTTTGAACCTGGTCCTGAGGTTAGCTCTGTATCTACTTTAGCAAGATGCTTCCATAATACTTAACTAAACACAACATTTAGTTGCAGAGCAGAATTTTCCCAACTAGACTGAAAGTTAGTTACTAAGACTATACAAAACTAACACCATAGAGAAGAATACAAAAACTAAAGAGCCATGGGAAGGAGAAGAAAGTGGAGTAAACATTACAGTATCTTAAAAGATAAGAGAAGTGTTCGGTCTGATAGCTAGAAAATCTTTTTGTATAAATCCTGAAAGTACTATAAAAAAGTCAAGCTCTGCTGAAAAGGGGTCTGAGGCCCCAATCTTGCTTAGTTCCAACACTTTTCAGATTTACATGAAATCTATTAAGGACAAAAATGACAGCTAACCTTTGCTCAGCAGGCCCTGGACTCTTTACAAAAAAAGTTATCAGTTATTTTTACATCACTTTTTTGTCTTTTATTGCTGGTTTAGTCACGTTCATATATAAAGGCAGACTAGCAGACTGGGAAATAGGAGGACACCTGGATTATTGGATGGATTCTACTTCAGTCACTTATTCGGAACTGCTATGAGAGGAACTGAGAAATTTACTTCCCAATTTTTGTTCTCTAGTTCCTTGCCTCACTAATCTCAGATGATCAAGGATAATACTGACCCAATATTTTATAATAGCATCTTCAGAAGAATTTGTATGAATAACGTTAAGTGGTTGACAGTAGGCATGGTATAATGGGAAGAATAATGGATTTGAAGTTAAAGTACTTGTGTTTTAAAACCCAGTTATCCTATTTACTTACCTGTATGATTTTAACAAATCATTTAAGCTCTTTTTAAGCTAAACAAAGACGTGGATTAGATATTGTTAAGGTTTGTTCTGGTTTCAAATGCTGCAAACTTTAAAAGTACATATATGAAAGAGTCCATGTGTTTTATGAATCTCAATCTTCCTACACTGGGATTAGAGGAAAAGTATGATTTTAACAGTTGTAAGCACTATGTTCTAAAATCATGAATGCAGAGATAATTCAGGTGTGCAATTACAGTGGTTTGCCACATATATATATATAAAGCATGAGTCACTGGGCTTTATGCATATTGACACAGATAGCTGAGACATTAGTACTATTTAAAGATTAATACTTAACTGCTACACATTTCCCAGTGTATATGACATTTTCTTCCTGTGTATCCACTATAGCAGAAGAAATAAAACTGCCAATTCCCAGATCACATAAGTCAAAACTCCTTTTTGCCTTCATAGTGCTTTGGATGCTAGAAAAATGACTCTCTGAACTAGCAGGCATTATCCTTGACTCAGTCTCTCTCTCTCTCTCTCTCTCTCTCTCTCTCTGACACTACCTCCCCCACCCCGTATGTAGCCAAGTCCTGCTGATTTTTCCTTTGTAACATCTTTCCTCTGACACTGCCACCACCCTGGTGCCAGGCTTTCATCACCTCATGCTTGGATATTGCAAAAGCCTGCTGGTGGGCCTCCCTGTCTCAAACCTCTCTCCACTCTAGTCCATCTTCTATTCAGCTTGTAAAGTAATCTAACCACAAGACACTTCTTTTTAATAAACTCCAATGACTCCCAACACCTTCAGGATGAAGTATGTAATCCTATGTGGCATTCTTAAACTTTTCAACTTGATTGCTCTCCTACCTTTCCAGTCTTCTTCCATATCACTCCCCTGCCTGTATTCTATGATCCACTAGCACTGGCCTTCTTTCTGCTCCTCATTCTGGACACTATCTCCAGTCTCCAAGAATTTTTACTGGCTGCTGCCCATGCCTGGAATATTCTCTCTTCCTAATCTCTGTCTCCTGGCTTCCCAGCCTTCTTTTCAGACCCAGGCAAAATCCTACCATTTTACAAGAGGTCTTTCTTTCTTTTAATGTCAGTGCCTTCCCTCAATTACTTTTCAGTTTATCTTGTATACAGTTTGTCTGTAAACAGTTATTTCTCATGTTACCTCTTCCATTAGATTGTGAACTGCCTAAGAGCAGTGACTTGTCTGTTCTTTCTTTGTATCTTCAGCGCTTACAACATCACCTGGCACACAGTAGGCACTTCATAAATGCTTACTGACAGGCTGCTCATTCCTCAGGGCCCAGGTATCTGCTGTGGCCCCTCCTCACGTGACTTCTAGTCTCTGCCCTCCACACGGATGCTGAGCCCTACGGATCTCTGTACCTTGCTGTCCACTCTGCAGCTGCCTCCTCCTCTAGGGGATACAAGACTGCAGGTGCAATGAATGATGGAACTGTCTTACTCTGCCATTTGTATCCCTAGCTACTGGAAAAAACAAGCATTTAATCAATGTCTCTCTCCTCGCCACTTTATTCAAGTAAAAACACAAAGGAAAATAACTGATATTTTATTTTAAAGCAGCAGGTCAGGCAAAGAGGAATGCAGGAGTCAGGCAGCATTGTCTATTAAGAGTACACACTCATGGGAGGAAATCCTGGCATTAGGAGAAGTAAGAATTGCAGAAAACATTTGGGGAAATATCAATAGAGGGAGAAATAAAAGTGATAATCAGTCACCTGGATGAAAGAGGAAAGAAATGAGTTTGCTTAACAGCTTTGCATAGAAGCTGATGTAATAATTATGAAGTACTTTAATTTTTCAATGATCTAATAAGAACTCTTTTTTTATAGATATATTTTATTTTATTTATATTTTTAATTTTAACTTATTTTCTTGGTTACATCATTCATTTCCACAACCTTTTGAGTTACAAATTTTCTCCCCTTTTTGTTCCTACACCCCAGCCCAGAACATTGATCCCACTCTAAGACCCCTCCCACAATCTGTTCCTTTTTATGTCCTCCTCCAACACCTCTCTAGCTTT
>CM053596.1:219486976-219504190 GCA_028646575.1 Pseudocheirus occidentalis | reverse complement strand
GAGATGGACTTCATATTTACCTGGAGAGGCTTATACCTATTGATGCTAAGTGAGAAGAGCAGAACCAGGAAAAATTTATACATAGTCACAGACACATCGTATGTGTGACGACCAATCTTGATAAACTGGACTCTTCTCAGCAACGCACACTTGTTAGACAACTCTATAAGTCTCAGGATGGAAGGGGATATCTATATTCAGAGAAAGATCTATAAAGACCAGAGTTTAAATGGAGATTGAAGCAATGTATGCTATCGTTCTTTTCCATGTTTGGATTTGTCTCTTTTTTCCCATTGTCCACTCCACTGGTTACAACCCATCTATACAACCAGACTAATGTCCAATGGGAAAGTATTTGGAGATCCTATACTTGATTGCAAGCCACTATGGGGGAGGGGGCTAAAGGAAGGGGAGAAAATTTGAAATTCAAGGGATTCTGAAACTGAATCTTGTAAACTAAAAAGTAAATAAATAAAAAAATAGAAATAATTATAATCATATGAAAAAATTTCAAAATCAATTAGAGACAAGACATTTAAGTCAAATTAATTTGGAAGTTTTATTTTCCAACTAACATTAGAAAATACAAGAAAAAATACTCAGTGTTGGAAGGATTCTGAAAATACAGGCCCTCTAATAATGTTTGTCTTTGTATTTCCCCAGAGGCTAACAGTGACCTGGCACATAACTAGAGTTGAATAAATGCTTATTGATTGCTTAAAAAAAAAAAAAGCAGTGGTTTTTACCTGTTTTGTGTCATTAGACCCCTTTTGCAGTCTGGTGAAGCTTCTTGACTTCATATAAAAATAATACTTTTCGTACATAAAATAAAATACATAGTATTAGAAAGGAAATAAATTATATTGAAATGCAGTTATCAAAATATTTTTACAAGTATAGGAGTATAGGGACCCCAGGTTAAGTACCCCTGTCCTAAGATGCCTTCTAGTTCTCTATATAATCCTTTTATATACTAGCTATATGCCTCTATAATAATTTTGAATTTAAAAAACTAACATTCTAAGTCAGACTTGTAGAGCTGAAAAACACTTTGGAGATAATCGAATCCAATTCGAAGTCATACTCACCTAGGTTTTAGCAAAGCGCTGACAGAATCTCTCATGCTTTTGAAATACAGTTATCCCTTCCACATTGTGACTTTCCCCATTATGGTTTCAAGGCTTGTCAGAAGAAATTAAACCGGAATTTGGGGGGAGTTTTATGGAAGCTACAGACATGTGAAGGCCAGCAGATAACAAAAATTTAGAAACTCAAAAATGCACATGGCCATGTATGTTTATAGTATTGTACATTATCAACATATTTCATCTTTTAATACCATAATAATTCAGACTTCTCTGGAACAGAGGGCCAAAAACTTTTATGTAGATTATCCAAATTGGGGGTGTGGAGGTGTGTGCTGTGCCCCAACCCTTGAGATGTGGAGAGGTTCATTGCAATTGGAGAGAAAGAGTTTTGGACAGAAATTGGATGTATTTGGAATTGGTTGGGTGGCTAGGTATGGAGTGTTTCTTAGAAGCACAATGCCACCTGGAAAGAAGGTCTCTAGTGGAGTGTTCAGGAATCTATGCTAAGCATTATATAATATTATACAATTATACAATATAATGCAATTACATAATTACATTATACAATACTAAGCATTCCTTGTCTGATATTAGAATACTTTCTCACTCTTTAAGGCCTCACTTTGTATTAAGTAAAAAGGGTTCTACAAAAAAAAAGTAAAACGGTTTTTGTGCTCCAGGGGACTTTCATTCTAATAGGGAAACCACATGTGTTTATGTGTATATGTACTTGTATGTATTTTAGAAAGTACCTCTTGATCTGACTTTTGAAGGAAATTAGAGATTTCAGCAGGTGAAAGATAAGAAAGGAGTGCATTCCAGGCATGCAGGACAACCTGAGCAAAAGCACCTAGAGGAAAAATAGAGTGTTGTGTGTGCTGACTGTTTAGGCCATAAAGACTAAAGAGAGAAAATAAGAGCCTGAAAAGAAAAGGACTGGAAAGGTCAGGTGAGTCTTTGATGAGCTTTCAGTGTTAGAGGGGTCTGGTCTCTCCACTTAACTCCATCCTCTACTCTGTTGTCAGAATGATCTTCTAAAGCATGTCAGGATAGTGCCAGCCCCTCCACTCTTTCATCTTTAAGACCAAATATCCTCAGTTTGGTATTGGAAGCCCTTCATAACCTGCCTTGCATATATCCTGTCTAGGATTCTTTTACTTTAAACTACATCACATACTTAGTCATCTCTTTGCTGTTCCAAGAACAAGACCCTCTGTCGCTTGACATTGGACAGTTTTAGTGGCTGTCCTCCATACCTAGAGCTCTGTCCCTCTTCATGAATACCTTCTGGCTTCCTACAAATCCCAGCTAATGCCGACCTTCCCTGGCAGGCCTTTTCTGAACCTCTTTAATTCTGGTGCCTTCTCTCTGTTGATGATCTTTGATTTGTACTGTATATACCTTGTTTGAACATACTTGTTTGCATGTTGTCTCTCCCATTAGACCGCGGGCTCTTTGAGAGCCAAGGACTGTCTTTTGCCATTCTTCGTATCTCCTTTGATGAACTTCGTGTTTGGTACATAGTAGGTGCTTAATAAATGTTTATTGATTTTTGCTCCTAGAGATGACCAAAGAGCCCCTGGAATGTTTTGAGTGGTTTGGTGGTCACACCTTTTCACTTTAAGAAAAACACATTGGTGCCTGTGTGGAAAATAGATTGTAGTTAAAGGGGCTTGAGGTAGGGACATCAGATAAGAGACTATTGCAATATGTCTAGATGTGAGCTGATGAGAGGGTCTGAACAAAGTAGCTGGTGAGTGGGCAGGAGAGGACATTGAGAGATGTTATAGAGATCGAAATGATAAGATTGATCATTTAGTTGGATATGTAGAGAGTAAATTGCTGTTGACCTTCAGCTTTTGAATCTAGATTTTAGAAGATGAATTTAGACCTTAGAAGAAAGGTGATAGACTTGATTGTAAAGGGAGTTTTGCAAGAGGAGGTGAGTTTAGGGGGAAAGATATTGAGTTTTGTTTTGCACTTGCTGAGTTTGAAATGCGTTCAGGACATGCAATTTCAGATATTCAATATAGGATTGGAATTCAGAAAAACTAGGGTTTTACTATATGGATCTGTGATTCTTCTGCATAGATGGTATGCGAACCATGAAAACTGATGAGGTTATCAAGTGAGTGTATGGAGAAAAGACAAGGCCCAAGAGAGAGCCTTGGGATATACTCACAATTAGTAAAAATTATATTGTTTTCATCACATGGACCACAAACCTTTTTGTTTGAGAACTTGAGAAGAAAATGTAGCTTAGAAAGTATTGCATTTCCCAGTCTGTAGTTTGAAAGAATCCTTTCAGTTGATCAAATTATAACTTCTATTTTTCTTTAATGAATATTTTTATTGTATTAGCACCACAGCACAATATCTACAATGGTTGACAACCTAACCAGCAAATGTTTACTTTGATGAGTTTTTATAATTCTATTGCCCTTGCCTTCAACCACATTATTGAGTGTCTATGGACTTTTTCCTGCAGTTTTTGAGCTTTTAAGTAGATGAAAGAGGTGTATTGGGGGCACACTTTTTCACTTAGTGCTCCTGTTGTTAAGTAGAACATTGAGAAATGACTCCCACTATGATCTTTTCTTATAGAAAGGGGAGGTGGAGTGGCCATTTTGTATTTTTCTGGACCAAAATCTCAAGTATTTTTGTCCTTTGCAAGTGATGACTTTTGTGAACTTAACCCTCCTCTGCTCTAGCTTCAAGTTCTAAGAATTGTTCACAAAATCTTAGGTAGCCACAGAACCCTCTTATTTTTCTTCAGATCTGACCTAGTAATAGAGTTGGGTTTAGGATTTATGCTAAGAATGCAACTGTTTAATTGAGAGGTTACTGTTTGTCAGTAGAGTCCTTCCTGTTTCAGACAAAAGAACTCGTGTGCAGGCTTGCCTCTTGGGTTCCTGAGACAGTTAAGAACTTGTTGTCTTGTGCAAAAGAACCAGCTCTATTCCTAATCATGGAGGACCTGTTATTTTGTCACTAAAATTAGCTATATCACAGTAGGTATTTATGGTATTGTCACAAGACTGTATAAGAAGAGAGATGGCAACTAGAATAACAAGGTTTTGTTCAGCACACTTGTGCCTTTGACCTCCGAGCCAAAAGCATATAACTTGGCACTGTTCTCTATCAGACACTTCATTTCAACTAGAACATTTGTCAAGCACTTACTTTTTGTAAGATTTTGTGTTAGTTGAGAGTGCTACAAAGGTAATTTTTGACAGGGCTCCTTCCCTCAAGGAACTTGGAGTTTGCCACGGTTTTATTGAATCACTCTTGAGTATTTGCCCATAGCCCAACACTTTTTTTTGGCAAAAAACCCTTTTATTGCTGTTTACAACATTGTATTTAGTCCCAATATATGCCCCTCCCAGAGAACCATTCCCTGTAATAAATATTTTTTAGAGGGAGAAAAAAGTCTGCACAGTTGATTGATGTTGAAAAAATCAAAAAACCTGTGCAATAGGTAACACCTGTGTACCTTCCACCTCCACAAAGGGAAGTAAATTGATCTCTTCATTTGAGTCATGCTTGAATCTTTATAATTTTATTTACTTTTGATTTTTGTGTGTGTGGTTGTTCTTTTTTTTCCCCTAAACTTTTGTTTATTTTTGGTTTACGTCATTCATTTCCATGAGATTTTGATTTACAAATTTTTCCCCATCCTTCCCCTACCCACAACCCCAAACCAGCAATCCCATTATATATTCACCATTCCCCAATCTGCTCTCTCTTATATCCTCCCCCATTACCCCTCGTGGTTGTTCTTTTTTTTTTTTAAACATTGTTATAGTCGTGGTGTATATTGTTATCTTGGCTCTTCACTCTGCATCAATTCATACAGCTCTTTCCATACTTCTCTGTATACATTATAAACATAATTTCTTATACCACAGTAATATTCCATTATATTCATCTGCCACAGTTTGTTTAGCCATTTGATAGTCATCTATTTTGTTAACAATTCTTTATTATCACAAAAAGTGCTAATATAAATAGTCTAAATATTTTGGAGTATATGGGGATTTTTTTTTAATCAGTGATTTTCTTTAGAAATGGGGTATAACACTTTTTTATGTTAAAGGAGCTGTGATTTCATCATTACTTGGCTGTTTTCCACTGATACAGATTGGAGTTATGCTGTTTTTAAAACTTTTTTTTTAACTTTTGGAGGGCAGTTGGGGGTTAAGTGACTTCCCCAAAGTCACATGGCTAGTAAGAACTCAGGTTCTCCTGACTCCAGGGCTAGTGCTGTATTCACTGCCCCACCTAGCTGTCCCCATTTCTAAAACTTTTATGTTTATTAATGTTTTTTGTTTCTATGTCGTATTCATTTCTAAGTATAGCTTAAGTCCTTTCTGTCCCAGACAGGCAGAAGGAGTTTTAACTTTCAGGAATAGCATTGGACAGAGAATAAGAAACTCTTAAGTTTCATAAGCCCCAAATTAGCTGTCTGATTTTGGGCAACTTCTTTATGAAGTCTTGGCTTCATCTAGAACACAAGGGTACTAAATACCTGCCCTACTTACCTTGAAGGCTTTAGTGTTACATGCAAAAGCATACTAAATGCAAAAACATGAAAACTATAAAGCCTTTATATATGTATTTTGTTTAATTATCTGCCTTTTTTTAAACTGTTGATTTAGTATTAACAAGCAAAGGACACTTTTCAAGGATCTTTGTGACAGAGTATTCCTAAGTGCTGAATTCTTGTGTTTGTGGTAGTTTATAATTATAGACTCTTCCATTATGGTTCTCTGAGACTATACCTAAACCACGTGCCTGATAATTTTTCTCTTTAATTCAAAGCATTACATAGATTCTGGGGACACAACATTGAAAAATTATGTAGTCCCTTCTGTCGGGGAGCTTTCAGTCTACAAAGGGAATAAATAATACATACACATACACACATACAAAGTAGAGTGCTGTGAAAGAGAGAGATAGAGAAAAGGCTCTTAAGAAAATTTGAGGCCAGAGAGAACATGTGTATTTGTGTATGTCGGCTGCACAGAGTAGGAAGGATCTGAGAAAGCTTCTTGTAGGAAAGACAAACAACTAAGGTAAGATGAAGGAAAAATAGGGTCTTAATATGTGGAAAATTGAAAGAAGTATACAGCACTGGGAAAACAAAGACAGACATGAAATAGCCTCTGCCTCCAAGGAACTTCAGGAAAAACAACATGTATACAGGTACATTTATATGAATTAATGCAGAGTAATTTCTGGGGAACACTAACAGCTGGAGCTATCAAAAAGACCTTATGTGGGAAGCAGTACTAAAATGAGTTTTGAAGGAGCCAAGGGATTCTTAGAGGTGGAGATGAATAGGAGTGCATGTGCTCTAGGCATGGATAGCCTCTGCAAAGCCATGAAGATGGAAGATTGAATGCTCTTTATATATGAACAAGAGAAAGCAGGAGTTTCCTTGGAAGATGTGGCATGTGCAAAGGAGAACAATGTGTAATGAGTCTGGAAAGGTAGTCTAGAGCCAGGTTATGAACAGTGTTTTGAATGCCAAAGAGAGGAGTCTGTATTTGATTATGGAAGCAATAGGAAACCAGTGGATGTTTTTGAGCAGGAAAATGAGATAGTGAAATTGTGATTTAGGAATATCACTTTAGCAGCTGTGTGGAGGATGGATCAGAGTGGAGACATGAGACAGGGAGACCTTTTTGGGAGGTAATTACTGTAGTACAGGTGAGAGGTTATGATGACCTGAGGGCACTATCCATAAGAGTAAAAGAAGGATTTGGAATTAATAAGGCTTGGCAATTCATTGGCTCTATGGAGCATGAGGGAGAATGAAGTGTGGAGGGAACACCCTGAGATTGTGAACCTATCTCCACCGAGATAGAGAAATTAGGAAGAAGGGTGAGTTTGAGGGAAAAGTTAATAAGGTGCATTTTGGGCATGTTATTTTGATATGCTTATGGGACATCCATTTTTAAATAGTCTAAGAGGTTGATGCAGGGACTGGAGTTTGGGAGAGAGACCGGAGCTTATACATAAAGCTAGAAGTCATCTGCAAAGAGTCGAACCCAATGAGAGCTGATGGTGTAGACAAAGAGGAAAAGTGAACCTAGGACACAGCCTTGGAATTTCCCTATATGTAGAAAGACTGATGATCCAGAGAAGGAGCAACTAGAGAGAGGGGAAGAGAACCAAGAGAGATCAGTGTCATGAAAACCCAGAGAAAATAATTTAGCAAAGCAGGATGATTTGCAGTCCCAAATGCTGCAGAGATGGCAAAGAGAGATGGAGACTGGTGAAAAGACCATTGGATTTGGCAATTGAGGTCACTGGCAGCTTTGGAGAACAATGTCAATTCAGTAATGAGGTGGAAAGCAAGACTGAAAGGGATTATTTTGTATGAGAGAAGTTGAGGCAATGAGGTTAGGCAGCTTTTAAAAAAATTAGACTGCAGGAGAAGAGTTATAGGATATTAATTTGAGAAGTTTGTCAAATCAGCTTTGTCAAAAAGGATTTTTAAGGATAGGATAAGAGAGACTTGGGCACATAGGCAACAAGGAATGTAAATTGGCAGAGTGTGAAAATTAGAATGAATGGCATCGGGGATAAAAGTAGAATGATTGTCTTTGGTGAAATAATGGGTTACCTCTTCAGCAAAGACTAGAATAAAGATCGATTATTTTAAGGGGTTTTGAGGTATAGAGTAGTGGAGAAGAATACAGTTAATAAATCATTAGAGAGCTATATTAGATTTTCCTGTCTCTTAATTGCTAGTTTGGCTCTCTATTCCAGAAGGCAGCTAGTACAAGGCATATACTTGTTTTTCTTTTAGACAAAGTAAATTAATCTGTCCCTAAGTGTTGACTTATTAATGGGGAAAGGCATATAACTTGGTGTTTTTTACTCCACATAATGAATCACTGACTTTTGGTAGAGAGTAGGTTAGAGCTCCCATCTTTCCTTTTGTACATTTGCTCCACCCAATTCTCCAAAATATAGAACTTTCCTTGAGGTTGACCCACTTGGGTTCCCTGTTCTTACCTACTCCCTTTTTTCTTTTTCCCCCTCTTCCCTCTAGGCTCATTATTTACCATTCTTCCCTTTTGTCTCTACTTTCTCTTGTCCCATATCTTATTTCTTCGGGGCCAAATTCTCTGTAGGTGACAGTGAACTAATATATGAGAGAAATTAGAGGGAAAAGAGGAGAAAGCTTCGGGATAAAATTATAGTTAGGTGTGATGTCACTGATAATCCTTCAAAAGAGACAGAGAAGGAGCAGTCAGGTAAGAAGAGAGCTGTCATAAAAACCCAGCAAAGAGCAGGCAGGACAGGGTGGTCCATAGTTTCAAATACTGCAGAGCGGTGAGAAAGAATGAAGATTGAGAAAGACAGTTAGATTTGGGTATTTGAATTCAGGAGCCAACAAATTTAGAGACCTAAGACTCTATTTTGTATGGTCTGTGAGCTAATAATGGTTTTTATGTTTTTAAATAAGTTTTATTGTATTTTTTAAATGTAGAACTTATTTTTAGCTTGCAGAACATTAAAAGAACCAGGCAGTGAGTGGGCTGAATTTGGTCCTTGCCCTGTAAATTTGCTGACCCCTGCCTGGGTTTTAAATCATTAGTGACTGGAGAAAGTAGTTTCAGTTAAATGATAAAGTCAAGGCCAAATTGCCGATGATTGGGGGGGGGGGGAGGAGGACTACAGTGGAAGTGGAGGCACAAAATGTGTGTGTGTGTGTGTGTGTGTGTGTGTGTGTGTGTGTATACCACATCTCAAACTATATTAGAAAGTAGCAATCATCGGAACAATCTGGTATTGACTAAGAGTGGCGGATCAGTGGAATAGATTAGGTACACAAGACCATAGTTAAATTAGTGTTCAATTAACCCCAAAATCCAAGCTTTCAGGACAAAAACTCACTGTTTGGCAAAACTTGTTAGGAAAACTGGAAGCAGTTTGGCAGAAACTAGGTATAAACCTAACATATCAAGCCTTATACCCAAAAAAGATCACAATGTGTACATGATTTAGACATAAAAGGTGATATCATAAGCAAATTTGGGTAGCCTGGGAAATTTTATCAGGTCAGATCTGTGGATAAGGGAAAAATTTATGACCAGACAAAAGATAGAAAATACTATAGAATGTAAAATAGAGAATTTTCATTAAATAAAAATAGGGTTTGCACAAACAAAAACAATGTAGCTAAGATTAAAAGGAAAGCAGTAATGGGGAGAATTTTTTATAACAAGTTTCACTAATAAAGGCCTCATTTCTCAAATATGTGGAGAACTGAGTCAAATTTATAGTAATGCAGGTCTATTCTCCAATTGATAAATGGTCAAAAAGTAGAAACAATCAATTTACAGAAAAAGAAATAAAGCTATGTGTGGTCATATGAAAAAATGCTCCAAATAACAAGTTATTAGAGAAATGCAAATTTAAAAACTCTGAGATACCATGTCACACTTATCAGATTGGCTAATATGACAGAAAAGTAAAGTAATAAATATTGGAGGAGATATGGGAACAATTGGGACTTTAATGCATTGTTGGTGAAGTTGAGAACTGATCAGCCAAACTGGAAAGCAGTTTGCAACTTCAGTTATTCCTTCCATGTCGCAGCTTTCCCCATTGTGGTTTCATAGTTTGGCATAAGAAATTAAATGGCAGTTTTGGGGGGGAGTTTTGCAGAAGTCATAGAGGACAAAAAATTTACAAACTTAGAAGGCCATAAAGTATATGTATAGTGTTGTATAACATCAGCCCAGATTTTACAATAAGAAGTATGAACACCCCATAAAAGAAAAAGAAAAATTTAAACTCCTCTGGCATGAAGGGAAGTCCAAAAAATTTTACATGGATTGTCTAGATCGCAGGGGTGCTGTGCCCTCACCCCACAATGTGGAAGGGATAACTGTATGTCCAAACAGCTACAAAACTACATACCCTTTGATCTGGGTAGCTAGATGGCACAGTGTATAGAGTGTTGGTCCTGGAGTCAGGAAGACTCATCTTTGTGATTTCAAATATGACCTCAGACTTGCTAGCTTTGTGACCCTGAGCAAGTCAGTTAACTGTTTGCCTTAATTCCTCATCTATAATATGAGGTGGAGAAGGAAATGGCAGACAACTCCACTAAGACTAACTTAACAACAACATACCCTTTGACTCAACAATACCACTACTAGGTCTGTATCTTAAAGACATAAAAGAAAAACAAAAAGGACCTATATGTACAAAAATAATTATAGCAGACCTTTTTGTGGTGGCAAAGAAAATTAAGGGGATACCCAAAAATTGGGGAATGGCTAAACAAGTTGTAGTATATGGTTGTGATGGAATACTATTGTGCTATAAGAAATGATGAGCCAGGTAGTTTCAGAAAAACCTGAGAAGACTTATATGTACTGATGCAAAGTGAAGTGGGCAGAACCAGGAGAGCATTGTACACAGTAATAGCAATATTTGTAAGATGGATTGTCAATGACTGAGCTCTTCTCAGCAATACAATGATCCAAGACTTACTGAAGGACTTAACAGTGAAAAAAGCTATTTCCCACCAGAGAAAGAACTGATAGTCTAAATGCAAATGGAAGCATACATTTTAAACTTTGTTTTTATTTTTTGTCTGTTTTCATTTGCAGCATGGCTAGTATGAAAATATTTTGCATGATTTCACCTATATAATCTATCAACTTGCTTGTCTTCTCAAGAAAGGGGAGGGGAACTAGGGAAGGAGAGAATTTGGAACTCAAATTTTTTTTTTTTTATGTGAAAAATTTTTCTACATGTAATTGAGAAATAAAATAAATGGGGACAAGGGGAAGAAAAAAATTGTAGTACAGTTTGTGATCTGATTGATGATCATAGGGCCTCTTGGAATTTTTGACCATTTGTCCCTTTATATGAATTTTGGAGTTTTTTTTCTAGCCCTATAAATTATTCATTTGATAATTTGTTTGCTATAGTATTGAATAAGTAAATTAATTTAGGCGGTATAATTTTTATCATAGTGATTCAAACTACCAATGAGCAATTAATATTTCTCCAGTTATTTAGAGTTGTCTTTATTTCTGCAAAAAGTGTTTTATAGTCCAAATCATATAGTTCCTGGGTAAAGCTTTGTAGATATATTTCAAGATATTTTATATCTTGAAATATAGCTAATTCTAGGTGGAATTTCGCTTACTGGGTTTTGTTGGTAATAATGTAGGAATGCTGGTGTGTATGTATTTATTTTATATCCTGCAACTTTCCTGAAGTTATTATTTCACTTAATTTTTTTCTTTTTTGCTTTTTTTTTTTGGAGGGCAGTTGGGGTTAAGTGACTTGCCCAAGGTCACACGGCTAGCTGTGTGTGTGTGTGTGTGTGTGTGTGTGTGTGTGTGTGTGTGTGTGTGTGTGTGTGTGTTAAGTGTCTGAGGCTGGATTTGAACTCAGGTACTCCTGACTCCAAGGCCGGTGCTCTACTCACTGCGCCACCTAGCTGCCCCTCACTTAATTTTTTAATTTATCTAAGATTCTTGAAATACATAATTTATCTGCAGAAACCATTAGTTTTATTTTCTCTTTGTCTATAATTTTTTCTTCAGCTTCTTTTTCTTGTCTTATTAAAGCTAGCATTTCTAATACCATGTTAAATAGTAGTGATCATAATGGGCATCCTTACTTTATCCTTGATCTTTTGGAAAGGCTTCTAACTTTTCTCTAATACATATATGTAATACTTGCTCTTGGATTTAAATAGATTTTATTTACTATATTAAGGAAAGATCCCTTTAGTCTTATACTTTATAAAGTTTGTCATAGAAATGGGGTTGGATTTTGTTTAAAACTTTTTCAGAATCTCTTGAAATATTATGTGGGTTTTCTTATTAACATAATTTACATTGTCTTCCTTTTGTTGAACCATCTATCAGTTCCAGGTATAATGAAGCCAACCATGTTATAGAGTATACTCTTTCATTATAGCTTACTTACTAATATTAAAAAAATATTATTAACAAAAAACTTTTGAGTCACAGTTCATTAGGGATATTGACCAATATTTTTTTCTTCTCTTTTGTCTCTCTGTGGTTTAGGTATCAGGAACATATTTATGTTATGTTAAGAGATTGAAATAGTACTTTATTTCTTTTTATTAGAAGCAGTTTATATTGTTTTGAATTAATTGCTTTTTTAAGTCAGTCAAATAAGCATTTATTAAGCTTTTACTGTGTTCTACAAACAATAAACTTGTAGATCTTTCTGGTTGTGTAGTTTTTTCCCTGTGGGAATTTATTTTTGGCTTGTTCAGTTTCTTTTTCTAGGATTTGGGTTATTTAATCATCTTTGTCTTTTGTTTATCTGGTTAGTTTACTTTTTTTGTAAATATTCATATGTTTTCTATTTATCAGTTTTGTTTGTTAATTTCCTCAGTTGTGAATTTTCTTTTTTCCTTTTTGATATGAACAATTTAGTTTTCCTCTCCATCTTAAGAATAAGATTTGTTGTTTATTTTGTTAATTTATTTTTAAAGCTTCCAATTTTATTATCCATTTGGTAGTCTTTTTGCTTTCAATTATATATTAAGCCCCTTAATTTTCAGAATTTCATTGTTATTTGAGCATTTTTTATTTGTTCCAAGTTTTCTTAATTGTATGTCTGATTCTTTGACTTGTTTTTTCTATCTTTTTTGTAGGGTTGAGAAGAGAGTTTAATTTGTGGTTGACTGAATTTAAATCGTTTGTCATTTAATTCTTTGAAGGCCTTTTAAAGTTTTTAAGTATTCTTCTGGCTTCAAAAGGCATCCTTAGGTTTTTGGAGTTTGCTTTTGGTGCTGCTTCAGTAGGAATAAGGCACATTTTGGATTGTGATAAATATATATTTTTACACGTAGGCCCTTTCCCTCTCTGAGATTGTTTTGTTTGTAGGGAGAGTATACTTTCATTTAATATTGCTATTTTTTGTTCCCTTCCCCCTCAAGATTATCTTTTATTTCTCTGCATTTGTATTCCCAATCTCTTTTCTTTTCTTTGGTGAGACTTGCCACTGTGGATTAAAATTGTCACTTCTTACTAATTAATTTCTGCCTTGCAAGCCGTAAATGTTACCTTCACAATTGTATTTCTTTTTTAAACCACTCAGGAACAACGTTCAGTGGTTCGTTGCTTTCCTCAATGTCCACAATGTCTTCAGCCTCAGATATTAAATAATTTTCCTTCATTTTGCAGTACTTATTCATCAGTGCCTGAACTCTTCTACTACATCAGGAGACCATATTTCTTTTTACTGTTAATGTTTTAACTGTCAGTTTATTTGCTTTTACCTAGATCTTTTGTTTTCTTGCTCCTATGATCTTTGGTAATTTCAGTTCCCTGACTCCTCTTTATTGTTTTTCTTTACCCATATTGCTAATTTTGTGACTCCCTCCTTCCTCCCCTGTGTGTCTCCACTTCCTCCCCTGCCAAGTAAATTTTGGCGGAGGGGGTGGAGGGGGATGGCAAAACTGGCCCTAGCTGCATGTGGGACTTTTGCTTTCAGGTTCATTGTAGTGCTTATCCTCCAGTACTTTCCCCCAGTGTGTTGTCTGTGTCCCAGCTGCATAGAATAGGTTGCCACAGTATGATCACAGTATGAGCATGTTTCTGCCCCTTGGAGTTTGGTTCTTGTGGCACTGGGACAAGGATTATTGGGGTATTAAAGTTGAGCTCTGTTACAAGCTCAGGCACATGTCCTGCTCTATTTCTCCACCTTCCTTCAGAGTTCTGTTCAAACACATGAGGCTATTGCAGCCTGAGCAGGTTTCTTTAGTTGGAGGAAGGGGAGTGGAGAGAAGAGAATGAGTGGGGTAGAGTTGATTCTTTTAAAAGTTGGCCTCCCTCTGGGGACTGTGGTGGGCAGTGGGAGAGGGAGTACTAAGTGAGCTCTTCTTCAATGTTAGGCAGTGTTGGCCTTCTCTGTTATTAGTTCATCATGTTTTTAACACATTTGGGCTCAGTGGCCTAGACTGTGGATACAGTTGAATTTCTTTTACCTCTGCATAAACCTCATTGGAGAGGTTGAGAGCATGGGAGGAAATGTCTAGTCCTCCAACTTATTGGTTACATGATCCCATTTGATATTTGTGTGTGTTCAATTCTCTTTTGTCCATTTAAGATGAGTGAAGATTATTTAATGCCCCATTCCATCCTCCATGTTTGTATACTTATTGACTCACATACTTCAGTGATAAGAAATAGCAGTTTCATCCCTCTTATGTACACTAGTATATTCCTTTTACTCTTCTTCCTTCTCCCCCCCCTCTTAAAACCATAAGAATTAAACCAGTCTACTCTCAGGTTTTCTGTTTTTCTTAATTAACTCTGACTATTCTTCTAAAATATTAAGATTCTGAAAGGATACTTGTTTTTTCTCCCCTATTAGAATGTAAGTACCACATCATCATACAACTCCTTAATTTGTATTTCTAGGTTTCTCTAGACTCTTGTGTTTATATTTCAAAGTTCCTACAGTTTTATTTTCTCTCTCTTTCTCTCCCTTCTTTCTCCTTCCCTTTCTTCCCCCCCCCTCATCCATGACACTTTAAAGTTTTCCTTCATTAAAGATCCATTTTTACCATTGTAGAATTATGTTAAATTTTGCAGGGTAAGTTATTCTGGATTGTAAACTTATGTCTTGACTTTTGGAATATCCTACTCCAAGATTTCCTCTCATTACAGAAATTGCCAGATCTTAATTGTGATCCTCCTATAGAAACAGGGTTTTATACTCTGGCGCTCTTAGATGTTTAGATAATTAGATAAAAAGAGAAGGAGCAACAGAATATTGGGGATTCCAAATGGGGATTCAAAGGGTTCAAGGGATGGAAGAAATTCTTAGGGAAGTATGTGTAAGGTAAATTTGTAAATTGTTAATAAAAACATTAAGGAGTAATATTCCCAGCATTCACAATATATACTATGCTGCGGTAAATCTTGTTAAGTTTTCAACTTGGACCACTAACGTTTTTTGATGAAAGAATGCATTTCTTTTCAAATCATTGGGAAAATGGATTCGCTGAGGTGGACCTGCATAAAAATCATCACCATAATAATTCTGATTATACACATCTGGATTGGAGCTATAAAACTTTTGAAGCCTTTTACTTTATAGAAATTACCTTCATGGGCAGCTTCACTGAATTGGGTCTCTCCTGTAAAGCAAAGGGTATTTATTTACTTCTGCTTAATTCTTTTTCTGTAAAGTAGGTAAAGATCCAATGAGTTAGATATGTTATTATAGAAATCATTAATGATGAGATAATACCCTTTAGGGTAAACTTTTAGCCTAATATAAGTTTTCACTTTAAGACACCCTTAACATTTTCTTTCCCTTTCAGTGTATTGTTGGCTTTTGATAGGGCTTCAGAAACATTGCTCAACTCTTGATTTTCTTATGCAGGTTCCCTACAGCAGTTTTTTCATGTCTAACTTTTCCCCACCCGCCAACTCTGCCACCCTACCATTTCTCTTTAGTTCCTTTCTTTTGAGAGCTCCCCAAGTCATCGCCCCCCAGTTTTTTTACTGCTGACTTTTGATTTTATGTTACATTAATTTCTTGACATATGCCTTCTGTTTATTCTCCAGCTCATTTTACAGATGAGGAAACTGAGGCAAACAGGGTTAAGTGACTTGTGCAGATTCACACAGATAGTAAGTGGACTAGCACTCTATGCACTATGCTAGAGTGCAACTCAAGATTAGATTAAGTGCAACTCCAGATTCAATATACATATTTGGAAAATGGTGATTTGACATTTCTTTCCTCAGTTGTGATAATTCAGAGAAATAATATTAATAATGCACTTACTAAATTTGCAGTCAATTGGCATATTTGTTAGGCAGTGAAGATATAAATACATAAGTGAGACAGACAATCTCTGCCTTTAGAGAGTGTAAGTGGTGGGTGGGAGGGCTTCGTGTGGTGGTGGTGATGGTGTATAGGATTGGAGGGAGGAAAAATGTTCACACATAACAACAGGATGGATATATGAATACACATTAAAGACTGGGGTAAGGCTGCTATATGACTGTTATAATTATTATAATATTCTCCTGGTTCTTCTGTCTATAAGTCTGCCTATGTTGCTCTGAATTCTTCATGATTGTTGTTGCTTGCGATGCAGTAGTATTCCGTAATATTCATATACCACAATTTTTGGTAACTCTTCAATCAGCAAATAGTCCGTTTTGTTTCTAGTTTTTGCTACCGCACATAAAAGGAGTGTGCTATGAATATTTTGATGTATGTAGGGTGCCTTTATATCTTTTATCTCCTTGAGGTACATGCCTAGGATTGTAATCAAAGTAAATCAATATTTTAGAGCTTTAAATGCATAATTCCAGATAGTTTAACAGGACAGTTTGGACGAAGTAACAGCTCCACCAGTAGTATATTAGTGTTCTTGTATTACCACAATATTGACAATTTACTCACTCTCTTTACAACATTTGTTTTATATTTCCTAACATTTTCCTAGGAAGCCTAATCTTAATAGCATTTTTCCCCAAGTTAATGTAAAGATAGTTTTCAACATTCACTTTTATAAGATTTTGAGTTCCAAATTTTTTCTCCCCTGCTCCCTTCCAAATATGGCAGGCAATCTGACATAGGTTATGCATGTGGGTTGTTGTCCTTCATTCTCAAAGAGAACCAAAATGACATGGCTATGGTGTGGGGTTTTGTTTTTTTGTGGGTTTTTTGCGCTTTTTGGAGGGCAATTGAGGTTAAGTGCCTTGCCCAAAGTCACACGACTAGTAAGTTTGTCAAGTGTCTGAGGCCAGATTTGAACTTGGGTCCTCCTGACTTGAGGGCCTGTGCTCTGTTCACTGCTGCACCTAGCTGCCCATGACATCGCCATGTTAGAGTCAAGTTACAGTGTGTCTAACTTTGACTGATCAAAGCAGTACAGTCAGAATGCTCTAACACAGGTCAGGCACAAATATTCCATATGAACATATAGAATGGATTCTCTAAATTTGCGCATCTCACGTTCTTTTCACATGGTTTCATTTCTGCTTTGTTCATAGAGCCTAGCACCCTTCTCTGATGAAGGGTATGCCATGCTGAGTGGTCTCATGTCAATGTCTCCCATGTCACACAGTCAATTCCA
>CM053596.1:219450523-219486476 GCA_028646575.1 Pseudocheirus occidentalis | reverse complement strand
GCTCTTCTCCTCCCCAGTTAGCAAAATCCACTGACCTTTCTCTTAGCCTTTTTGTCTTCTGGCCTGATAGATGTGGTAATTGTGCCTCCAGTGCAGCTGATCTGCTCTCCTATAGACGGGCTCCCCGCCAGATGCCCCAGGGCCTGAGCCGGCCAGGTCAGACTGCTGAGAAGAGCCCCGCCTGCTGCGCTGCCTGTAGCAACTGATGTGCTTTCTGTCTTGGGGAGAGTTTTGGAGCTTGAAAATCTGTTTTAGAGTCCCATTTTATGAGTTTTTTTTAGCATGTTTGTGTGGGAGCTGTGGTGCTTTGCTGCTTCTACGCCACCATCTTGGCTCCGCCCCCCAAGAACTCTTTCAAAGCAGAGAATTTAATATTTTCTTTTTTTTTTTTTTTGGGAGGGAGGAAGGCAAGGTAATTGGGGTTAAGTAACTTGCCCAAGGTCAGAAAGCTACTAAGTGTGTCAAATGTCTGAGGCTGGATTTGAACTCAGGTCCTCCTGACTCCAGGGTCAGAGATGTATTCACTGTGCCTCCTAGTTGTCCCAAAGCTAATAATTTCTTTACTTGCTTTAATGATAATTTCACCCTTCCAAAAGGTAGAAGATCTGATGAGGGGAATTCTATTCTTATTCAACAGAGAATAACTATCTGCTGGAGTACAAAAATGATGAGACTGTTGGGGGAAAAGTGACTGTTTGAACCAGAAGAATAATTTATGCAATAACAATGTTGTAAAGACAACTTTGAAAGTCTTAAGAATCTTAACAATACAAGACCAATCACAATTACAAATGAAAATACTATCAGTTTCCTGAAAGAAGAGTGATGGATTCAAGTTTCAGAAGATCTATTTTTTTTTTTACAAAGAATGGAAATTTGTTTTGCTTGACTAAACATATTTTAAAAACTTTATTTTGAATTTAACAAATCAAATAAAATGGGCATATTCCCATGTACCTAGAAGAATAGAAAAAGAAGACTGTACATGAAACTACAGATGTCTGTTATGTTTCGTTTGTTTTTTGGGTCTTTTGGAGGGGGGAAGGCAGGGCAATTGGGGTTAAGTGACTTGCCCAAGGTCACACAGCTAGTAAGTGTTGAATGTCCAAGACTGGATTAGGTCCTCCTGACTCCAGGGCTAGTGCCCTACCCACCATGCTACCTAACAGCCCCTCTATATAGCTTGTTTTAAAAATATATAATAAATTCAACCTGTAATTTTCAAAGGTGTCCTGCTTGTCTGTACTTCTTTCTGGTCTTCCTTCTATTCTCATCTCTGCATTAAAAAAAAAATCCCTAAAGACATTAACTTCTTTTTTTTCTATGCCACCCTTATCCAATTACAAACTTCGCTCCTCTGGTGAGGAAAAAAAGGGGGCAACAAAGCCCTAGAAACAAATATACTATGCATATTTGCTACAAAGGTTTTGTTTTTATTTTTCTCAACTTAAGGAAAAGGGAGTGGGGAGGGAAAAGAAAGCTGAAGTTAAGACTGTTCATCCCCTTTCTCCCCATCCCCCCAAAAAAGAAAAAAAAAAGGATCATTGAAACTTTTTTTTAAATTCACTGAACAGAAGGAAGGTCAAGACGAATCATAGACATGCAAAACACCTTTGAAAATAAGATGTTGAATTTATTACATACTTAAAAAGAAAAGCAAGCTATTCATAATAGAGCAGGGGTACTTAACATTTTCTATGTCATGGACTCTTTGAAAGTCTGGTAAAGCCTAATTACTATTGAAGTTTGTTGTCTATACTAAGGAAATGCTAAATTTCCATTAGCAGTTAGTGAAAATAAAGATGTAATTTTTTTTCCCATTTAAGTTCATAGACTCCCTTGAAATCTATCAAATGATCTGCTAAGAATCTTTGTTATAGAGATTTTTTATTTCATTAAAATCTCTTTTTTCTGTTCTACTGTGTATCTGAAGTACTCATTTTAGTTAATATTTGTTAAATTTGCAATACATTTTAAAAAATCGTTGCAGAGTACATGAAAGGAAATGAGAAGAAAATGGGATGGTTTGACATTCCCACTAGATTTTTCAGGAACAGATTTCAAAGATTTCAGATGAAGCATAGAATCCCATAGACTAAAATTCTATAGCAAGAAATAGACCAGGAGTGACAGAAAGCTCTAAAGAATAACATTTTACAAACAAGCTTTATTGAGGTCTTTCATTTTTACATTCATCTTCTCCAGATATACGTGAAAACAAAACTCCCTTGTAACAAGAAAAGCGATTTAGGAACCATGTCTGACAATATACGTAAATAAAAGAAGGAATTTTCACTGACAATTTGTCTTGTTTTATTATGAACTTAAACAAAAAAGAAGAAATTTTTAGGAGGTAAACCACTGTGGTGAAAGACTTTAAAGCTCAGTTTCTATATTAGTCAGGATCATAAATCTCAAAGGCAAACCAAGGTATATTATAGTGCCTAAGTAGATTTTATAAATAAACAGTATAGGGAAAAGAAAGAAAGGCTGCAAATGGACAGGTGTTTTTTGTTTGTTTGTTTCTGTGTTTCATTTTTTGTTCAAAATTCTATTTCAGTTTCTAACTAACTTATTACTCTACTGTGGACCTTCAGAAATGGCATGTATTAATGTTGGTCCAGGAGAAGATCTGAGAAAATTCACCTCCTTTTTTTCGTTTGCACAGAAGGGGTACTAAAGCATATATTGTTAGATATAGCTGAGAAGCTGACTGGTTTGCTGAATTGATTCTTTTTTTTTTTTCAAGGGATCAATCACTAAGCAGAGGAAAGAGAAGGATGTATTTGGGGAGAAAGGTGATGTAAAAATCAAAGGTATCAATAAAAAATGAGATTTAAAGGAATGAAATGTTAAGCTTTGGTCCCAAAGCATTCAAACAGATAAAAAGATCGTTTCAAATTATAACCTGGGTGATTGGGGCAGGGCAGTAAGTGATTACAGGTATCGTACCAAGCTTACTGTTACCTCCTGACCTGAAGCAGTAGTCACTGGTCAGATGATACTCTGGAGAAGACCAACAGGCAAAGTGGGGATAAGGTGGTAGGTAAAGAGAATCTTTCATTTTACATTTTTACATGCCATTATGCTGCTGAAATGGAAGAGAGGTAGGAGTGACAATGGTCCATTGTGGTAAAGGGAAATAAGAACCTGTGACTTCAGTGGTTTAAAGGAATTATCAGAAACTTTCTTCACTGATGAAAACAGGTAACTCATTTGCAACCTAAAGCCTTTGAAAGCTACCTGGGGCATTAAGAGGTGACTTAAGTTACAGAATCAGTCTATGTCAGAGGTAGGACTTGAACTAGGGTCTTCTAGACTGCAAGGTCATCCTTTGATTCATTATGCCATGCTGCCCCTCTAGTTACATATGGGAACGAGGTGACTGGAGACACCATCTATCTAATTTTGTACAAAGATAAAAAGTTAGATTTTAAAAATCGATTATTCTATTTCAGCAATGCTTTTTAACATTAATTCTTTCTGAAATTTTTAGTAATGCTGACTATCTTGATTAATTTACATGTCTGGAAGGCTAAAGGATAAGATGCAATTAGAAATCTGTTCAAAATCCTATATGATATTTAAAAAAAATCCCCTACTAATAATAATGATATCCTGTCAAAGAATTTTCCAGAAGATGGATCAAAGTTCAATAAAATATCCAGAGGTAAGAGAAAGGAAAAAAAAAAAGATCACTTACCATTGGGTCGAACTAGGAGCACAAGTTCCCCTGAGTGTCTTTCACAGCTAGCTTTAATAAACATGACAACTTGATCATGGGTATGTTCTGCGATGTCTCTGCCATTAATTAGTACAACTTGATCCCCTTCATTCAGTCGAGGGACACAGAGGTCAGCCTAAAATATGATGCAAATAAGTTTTCAGATTCTCAAGAATTACATCTTATTGTCTACATTCAGAGAAAGATCTAGAAAGATCAGAGTTTAAATGGAGACTGAAGCAATACATGCTACTGTTATTGTTCTTTTCTTTGTTTGGTTTTGTTTCTTTTTTTCCACTGTTCACTCCATTGGTTACAATGTTTCTATACAACTAGCTATTGTACAATGTGAAAGAGTTTGCAGGTCCTATACATAATTGTACACCATCATGGTGGGGGTCTGGGGGTGGGGGTGGAAGTGGAAGGGAGGGGAGAAAATCTGAAACTCAAGTGATTCTGGAACTGAATCTTGTAAACTAAAAATAAACAAGTCAATAAAAAAATGACAATAAAAAAGGAAAAACAAAAAAAGAATTACGTCTTATTTTTGATGGCAACATATCAGGAGAACATTAGATTTAGAAATCTAAATTCTAACTACAAACTAATCTAAATGCAGCTTGTATTCAGACGAAAACTAGAACTTAGTTTTTCTCTTGAGTGCCAGAAGACATTCATTCTCTAGTCACGGCAGGGACTAAAGCTGCTTAGATGCTCCTTCTGTCTAGATTATGCAGGGAATTACTGACCAGAAATTAACTATTTATATACAGCAGTCAGCTGATATAGTTCCGTATATATCTTTGTGGACTAGATTCATAAAAAGTATGATTAAAAAACTAATCAAATATGTCAAGTAAAGATTTTCTTTTTACCAATGGAGGTAACTCATACTTAAAATGCCTTTTCCTAGGTTTGGTACCTACCACCTATCTTTACATGGCAGGCTGGGATGGAAAATTGATAGAGCTAAAACATTTTATTAAAATAGTATAGAAGAGAACACTAAATTGAAAAACTTTTAGGTATCACTTCGAACACTTTTTAAAAAATTTAAAAAAAGTTTTTCTATACTGTTCTTCAGAATAACCTATCAATTACTACAAAAGAACATTCTTGATATATTATCTTGAAAGAGTTCTAAAATCCTTCCTGCCTTTACAATTAAAATGCACACGTTTTAGCTTTATTTGCATCTAGGGAGAGCTCAGTGACTTTCATTCATGGAATCTGAGAAAGATCATGTGGGTTGGGGGGAGTGGGCCATAGGGCTTTCTTCCTTTTTGAGGACATATAGTCCCCTTAAGTCCTTGGCCTTTTATTGTTGTAGTTTTCCATTGTAGGTGAAGGGAGTGGTATCTCAGACCTCAGGAGTTTCAAAAGGTCAGAAGAGAAAGCCACAGGAATCCAGGAGTTGGAAGCCAGGTTGGGTTTTGTAGCCAGCACAGTGCTGATCCCTAAGGTGCAAAGGGAACCTTTGGGAGTGATCTTCAGGACCCCAAACCTGCAGAAGGACTCATTTAACAGTGATACTGATGTTGGACTGGAACTTGGTGGGACCTATGCTATGTAGGAACTAAGCTAAGTTCTGAGTCCTCTAGACATAGAAGGGTATAGGGAAAAGCATGCTTTTGAGGTGCTGGGGGAAATATTTTTATGTTTATTCTTACTATATCTTTGAAGGAAATATTTCTTTGTACCCACCCCCTCCAAAAAAAGGTGCGTTATGTGTTTTAAAAGCAAGGACTGAGTATACCATTTCCTCAGAAGTCCAACAGTAACCAGGATGATGCCTTGAATTAGGTCTCCATATTTATAACAAAATTAAAAAGACAGTCTTTGACAGTTCAGCTTTGCACTAGCTCTATTTGTGGATTATTGTGTTCACTCTGGCACAACATTTATCTCATATAAAATATGTACTAAAGCTAGTACAAAAGATAGGAGTTAGCATAAAAAAATACTCAAAACTAGGTCATATGGTTCCTAATTTGAAGACTCTGGCAGTAGTTACCCAACTTAAGAAATAGCAGAGAATCATGAGTGATGGATGATTCATTTTGTTTTGTCAGTCTAAGTCCTAGCAACATTGTACAGATTATGGCTATATTTTGTTAAAAAAAAAAAAGAGGGAGAGAGAACATTTTTGTGAGTTTAAATACATTAAAAATAAGCTTACTTCATATCTAACGATTTCTTTGAGAACATCTTTCACAATTCAAAATAAAGGTTGGCCATTTAATCATATTTTTAAGATTTTAACTGACTAGTACAGCTATAAATGGCTACAATATTTCTAATGTGCTATAACAATGGAGCTTGATTTAATCAACTATTATAATGGACTGTCCAGAGTACTTATTTTCTATGTCATACATTTTAGGAGCACTTAATTACATTAAATTTAGTGCTACATTATATGTTGTTTTATATTCCTATTCTGTTTCAAGTAATTATATTATATAAACTCCTTGTAAGTAGGGAACTGTATCATACATCTCCTTTGTATTAACCATAAAACCTAGAGATATTGCTAGGCACAGAGAAGACATTCAAAAATAATGAGATTAAATTATAGAAATTAAAAGCACAGAGTAAATACAATTAGGTCTTCATGATTTGCATTTAAGGCAAATGACTGGTAGCATAAATAATTCCCAAATATAATTTACATATGGTTTTTAAAAGTGCTTTTCTACTTTAAATGAAAAACCTATGTTTTAGAAAGTCACAACATTTCAAAACTAGATAATCAAAGCCACGACACAGTGAAGACCTGTTATAGGCAGTATCCACCTGCAAAGTGGTTTAGTTTCTCTCCCTTGCACTGCAAACTACATTCCTTATGTGATCTTTACTTAATGCTACAAACAGCTAATTCATGACTATCATACATTGCACTATTCTGAAAAAAAGTGAACTCCTCTCTATCAGGCTGCTGTTTGGTCACATTCTCTTTTCTATATTAAGTTGTTTATAACTAGCACTGAAATCTTTTAATTTAAAAAGTTTATTGTGAAGGAATAAAGAAAAATCCTGTTTACTGTAGAAGAAATTAATTAAGCATATGAGTGATGCATAAGAAACCTAGAAAGGTAGGAAGGAATCAGGTTTTGAAGAGCTTTACAGGTCAGAGAGAGGAGTTGTAGAGGTAAAAGGGAACAAACCACTAGAGTCCGTGGAGTCACAGCTGTAATTCTGGAAAACCACTTTGGCATTATAGCAGAAGGCAGATTGGTGTGGGAGATCAAAAAGGAAACTATTCCAACAGCTTTGGGTGAGAGGTGACAAGGACCTAAACTAAAGTAGTTGTGTGAGTGAAGAGAAGGGGATTTTTGTGAGAGATCTATTATATACAGCAACAACAACAATAATAATTCATTATTTTGCCTTTTGGAGGGGCAGTTGGGGTTAAGTGACTTGCCCAAGGTCACACAGCTAGTGTTAAGTGTCTGAGGCCACATTTGAACTCAGGTCCACCTGACTCCAGGGCTGGTGCTCTATTCACTGCGCCACCTAGCTGCCCTAATAATAATAATAATAATTTCAAAAGCAAATACTTATATAGTGCCTACTTCTATGCCAGCCATTTTATTAAATTCTTTAGAAATATTATCTCATTTAAGTCTCATTAAAATCATGGGTGATAGTAATAGTAATTAACCCATTTTCTACATAAGAAAACGGAGGCAAACATGAAATGAAATGTTTGAGCTCATATTTGAACTCAGATCTTCCTGACTCCAGGTCAGACACTCTATCCACCATGTTACTTTGCTGGATACTGGCAAACTGATGTGTTGTATGGGGTGCAAGAGGGTGAGAGAAGTCAAGGATGATACTGAGCTTGTAAATTTTGCTGACAAGAAAAATGGCATCATCAAAACTTATAGGGAAGTTTGGAATGGGGTGGATTTTGGGGAAAAGGTACTAAATTCTGTTTTGGATATATTGCTTTTGGGCTATCTAAGGAACATGCAGTTCTAAATGTTGAAAAGGCAGCTGATATGAAGCTGATGTTCAAGAGAAAGTTTAGAGCTGGAAATGTAGATCTGATAGCTAAAGAGCTTACCAGGTCAGAATGTATGAGAAAGGGAAGAGGGCCCAACATAATCATGTCCCACAGCGGACACAACACATATGATGATTTAGCATTATCAGTGGAGACAAGAGTGCTCGGAGAGGTAAGAGGAAAGCAAGGAGAGAACAATGCCATGAAACTTGAGAGAGGAGAGAGTGACTAACAGGATCAAATCCTGAGAAGAGTACATTAAACTGGCAAATTAGCAAATCTAGCATCCTCTCTAAATTTTTAAAAATATTATTTTATAAATTTTATTTTTTGCTATGAACCTCTGACAGTTGTGATCCTTCTGCTCCCACTGAACTATTTTAAAAAATGCACAGAAGAGAACAAAAAGAAGGAATCATCATAATCAGGTAAAGTTTTAAACAACAATGAATAGAATGTATTCTATAGCTTTTTAAAAAGTGATACAAAATGAACTAACACTTAATTTCATATATAATCCTTTTTTGTCTTCTGCTGTGTATGAAATTTATAAATTAAAACAAAAATTTTAAAAACAAGAATGTCAGATTTGCCAATGAAAAGAGTATTGTTAAGTTTGGAGAAAGCAGTTTCAGATGAACGATGAGCTCTAGGAGCCAGACTGCAGCGACTATGGGGACAAGTAACAGAGGAAGCAGACACACTGAATAGAAATGTTTTTTCAAAGTATGGCTGAGAAAGGCAGAGATAGCAGGATCTGTAAGGTTTTTTTTTTTTTTTTGAGAAAGACAATACCTGAGTGTGTTTATGGGGAGCAGGAAAGGAACAAATGGATAGGGAGAGATTAAAGATTAAAAAGAGAGAGAGGGGGGATGATGTGGAGGGCAATCTGCTGGAAAAGATGGGATCAGGGGTACATCGAGAAGGGTTGGCCTTGGCAAGAAGGCCAGAATATAAACTGTAATGAGGATAATCTGTCTTCAGATAACCAAGAGTGAAATTTAAGGCAAAAATACTCCAATTTATTTTCATTTTCTAAAAAAGGTAAAAACCATCTAATTGCTAAATGAAATGCTAATAAATTATTTTGGATGAAAAATTTCAATTAGCTTTTACAAAAACCTGGAGCTCAAGACTTACCTTTTGCTACTTCAAGGGTTATAACAATAAAATGTCCACTTTGCCAAAGATGTGGCCAGGAAATAGAGACAAAAATTCACGTAGATTTTAAATAAACTTACCCAAAAGGAGAATTAAAGAATTTTTTTCAGTAACAGATTCAGTTAACATTTCCATTTTTTTATTGATGAATTTAAAGGGGAAAAACAGTTAATTTCCTTTACTGAAAGAATAGCGACAACCAGATAAAGAATACTCCTTTCAAAAAACCCCATGAAACTGAAAAATTTAGAAAACTTACTGGTGTTCCTGGAGCTACACGAGAAACTATCACAGGCATCTTCTGATCATATCCACCCTTAGAAAATGGATTTAAGTTAGTGCCAAGTTCATGACAAAGAAAAATTTCTTAACATGAAGAAAAGTTAATTCAATTACCTTTACATTGAATCCAAACCTTCCATTCTCATCAGGTTTCATTTTGATTAGAACAAGATTATCCTGAGGAATACCACCATTGGGCTAGTTTAAAAAAAAAAAAAAGAGCATGCAATTTTCTTTCAGTTTACAAGAAAAGTGACTAAGAATTGTTCATATTCCTTTCACCCAGAGATTCTATCATTTAATTAATTAATTAGTAAGACAATCTCCCCATTTTACCCAGGGTAGAAAGGGCTAGTTACAGGCCTGATCTCACTACTGCTCAGCATGGGAGCTTTGACTTCCTCCACTTCCAACCTGGGCTGGTTCACCCCTCCTTAGGCAACCTGATGGCCCCTGTTCCCAAAAGGTTCTGAAATGAATGCTGAAATTAGTGCAGAAACCCACTACATAGGTATAGCTCGCCATAGCCTAGAATTTCTGAGGTCAAGGGATCAATCAGCAAACCGACATCTTCCCCTGATAGGATTACAAGTTTATGCCACCATATCCTGCTAACCAATAAGTATTCATTAAGAACTTAATATATGCCAGGCACTGTACTAGGCACTGCTCCTCCTTGGCTTCTGAAATAATACTCTCTTGATTTTCCTTCTACCGATTTCAACATTCCTTTTCTCAGGTTCCTATGCTGGATCATCATCCCATTTAGTCAGCATCGATGTCTGAAGGCTCTAATCCAAGCAGCCTTCTCATATTTCCTCTTTATGTTTTTATCAAGTTCCACAAATTCAAATGCACAAATGATTCCTAAGTCTACATATTTAACTCTAGGTTCTCTTAATAATTCCAGATCACCAAGTGTCTGCTATTCATCTTCAATGGATATACAACATGTATTAAGATGCACATGCTTAAATGTGGCAGAGGTCTACAATGAAACTCATTTTCTTCTCTGGTATAATCATATCTCCTCTAGGTGTAAATTTTTCTGCTAAAGATGTTAGTGTTCAGACATTTCAGTTGTGCCCGATTCTATGTGACTTCATTTTGGGGTTTTCTTAGCAAAGATAATAGAGTGGTCTGCCATTTCATTCTCCATATTCATCCTCACCATATTTCTAGTCTTTCAGCTTTCCCTGGCTTTTCTCTTCCTCATTTCCTATACTCAATCAAGGGTCAAGCCCTGTGATTTGTGGTCCTCATCTTTCCCCCTTTGTCCTCTCTCTCTCACTCCAGGACAACCACCACCCTTTTTCAGGTTCCCATCACTTCTCCCAAAGTGACAATGGGGATCCATATTAACTATGACAATAACCTTTCATCTAGTCTCCCTACTTAGTCTCTCCTATCCTCAATTCATTCTCCACTTAGTCGCCAAAGAAATTTTCCTAAAACACAGGCACTGAATTGCCCTCTTCAACAATGTTCAATAGCCCCTTACTGGCCTAAGAGAAAATAAAAACTCCTCAGCGTGGCATTTAAAGCCCTTTACAATTTGGTTCTGGTTTACATCTCTAAATTTACTTCATTTATTCTTTTTCACCAACACAGCAGTCTTGCCAAACTGGCATGTTTGCTGTACAAAATGCTGTCCTCTGGCTGTAGTTTTATATGGGCTATCTTCCATGCCTGGGGAACACTTCCTTTAGACCCTGGCCTCTTCAAATACTGAGGTCACTTCAAGATTCAGCTAACCTAAGTACTTTCCCTCCTCCTTAGTAGAGACCATTTTCTGATTCCCCAAGTTCTCAGGGCTTTTTTCTTTCTCAAAATATCTATTTGCTCATGATAACATACTGAAGAAATAATTAAAATATAAGCTATTAAAAGCAGGAATTGTTTACTTTCCCCCCCTTTTTATTCTTTGTACTTAATAAGGTCTTTTGGATATAGCAGAGGCTTAATTTTTTATTGAATTGAATAAAAATGCTATGTTTGACTTTCCTTGACCCTTCCTCTCATGCCCTGTTGTCCTTTCACTATTCTGTCCCTTTGACCATGTTCATCGATTCCCATCTTCTTGTTTTCCATATTTCTTGATCCCCATTACTGGAGTGAAACTTTAAACTCAGGAAAATGCTTCCTTTTTCATCTATCAATGTATATAATAAGAGACAAAAATGCCTAAGGAATCTGACAAAATGCAACTTGTTAAATTTCTAAGGTTAACAATCACCAAAGGCCCTGAGATAAAAGCATATCCCAAAAGTATAGTCATTAAGAATTTTTAGGCATTTAGGCAATTTAGATAATGGATGATAAACACTCCTGAGACTGCCAGTGAATTTTAATTCATTATTTAAAACTATAAGATAAATTTACTAAAATATTTTAATTTAAAAAATTCATGTAATTCATGTAATGATGAAGTCATTATTAACATTCATTCTACCTCCTGCCTTTCGTGGTTCCATTCAAGACTCAGCTCAAAACAGACCTGCAAAAGGCCTTTCCCCATCTCCCCTCCTGCTAGTCCCTCTCCTCTGAGATTACCTTCCATTTCACTGGGCATATTAAATATGTATGTTGTCTTACCTATTAAGATTTTGAGCTAAGGGATCATGTCTTTGCCTTTCTTTGTATTCCCAGTGCTCAACACAGTACCTGGCACGTAGAAAGTGCTAAATGTTTGCTGACTGATTTATAATGGTGCTGTAATTGCTAGTAACATTTACATACTAGGCATCAAGTAGGACCTATAAATAGGAGTTTCCAAAAGTTGGCTACACCATAAGATTGTGGGAAAATGGCAGCACTATGATCCCATCCATTTGTAAGATATGCCACACATTTGTAAGTGCATAAAAATAACACAGTAAAAATATAAAATTAATATATGTCAAGCAATAACTGACTGTAGATTTTTCAGGTGAAGTAAGAATGTCAAATGTTTCATTAATATGGTTGTCCAGGTCTTGCTGGGAATGTGAGAAATGAATCTGGTTCCAACTGTTCTTCTTAGATTGTTTAGGTGGTAATGCAGGTGGCTGCCCATCTTCAGAAGTCTCTTGAGATCTGGAATACAGAAGAGAAAAATGGGAGAGAGAAGACAATTTTCTGAAAATAATCTTAGCAGAAGCATTAAGTTAAAAAAAAAGGGCCAAACAACCTATACATTTTATTACAATATTTAATAGAGATAGTGAAGAACTGTTATATCCAAGCTATCTAAATGAAAAATTTTCAACTTTTACCTTTAGATAATAAAGATCTAATCAGCTCCACTGTTAAGTTCTGACTTCTACAAATTAGTTTGCATACAAATTAAATTTGCATAAAAATAAATTTTAAGGGAAAAAATCTTGAGTAAGGTAAAATATTTCATTTTAGAATGTTCCTGAAAAACAAAAAAACAAAACCCTGAGGCTTTTCTTTTTTTTCTCTCCAATGATTTGTCTTCCTTATTTTTTCCTTCACATTTTAAAATAAAAAAATTATTAAAACTTAATGGACAAAAATGAAAAATTTAATATACATAAAAGAACATATGAAATTGTGAACTCTTATTATGTAGTTTTAAAAACGTATATATTAATTTAATAGTAAATTTCCTAGCTTGTCTAGGTCCCCTTCTGAACTACTTTCTACTCTCTTCTGCTTTACTCTCAGTATTTTTTGGGGAGTCAGTTTGCAATAAGGGGGAAAAAGGTCAGAGTCAAGGTCAAGATCTAGAATAACAACCCAAACTATATGACACAGGCAAGGTGTCATATAGACAAGATGAGGAGGTAGGCCCTGGGCATTCAGAGAACGAACCTAAACATGTAACACAGACAAAAGACTTGTCAAGAATATATAGTTCAAAGATCAATATACAGAGATGAGAAACAAGCAAGAAAAAATATTTGAAGGATCAAGAATTTAAGATGGGCATGAGAAAACAAGTGGGAAGAAAAGAGTTTGAATAGGGAGAAAAGGAGATAGTTATTTCAGGGTATGAAATAGCAAAGCACATTCATTAAATAGAATTAAATTTAAAAAGCTAACATGTGGACAGAACCTGGATCCTTACAAAAGGTTTTACTCCCAAGAGCAGTAGACATCATAATTTCTTATTCTAATTTTAAGAATAAAGAAGCAGACTCAGAATTAGTTAAGAGACTTTTCTACAATCAAATGGCCACTAACCAGCTGAGTCAGGCCTCAAAACCATCTTTTGTTCTTAAATCTTGTGTTCTAGTATATCATAAACTCAATATGACCACTGATCCCAAGTAACCCAATTTCTGCTCTTTGCCATAGTTTTAAATACAGCTCCACCAAGCCTGGCAGGTATAGACTCTTTGTGTTTTCTCCAGTTCATAAGTCACTTTGATATGGAGGCTGGTGCTCTCTATGGTGGTAGTCACTCCCAGGGAGAGGCTTTGCTGCAGGGGAGATGGGCAGGAACTATTCTGCTTCAAAACTTCAACAAATCCATAAAGTCACCAATACAGGCATTACCTCCTAAGGTGCAACCTTCAAACAATCCACCTTCTCATTTTGGGCCATTTCCATTCTAGTGCTCCCATCAATCATTCACTTATTCACATTCCCTCATCATTCCATGACAGGTGGATGTAGTGCCAATGCAATATTTACAAGGCCCACTATCACAATAAAGACTGTAAGTATCACGACATTGAATTTCAAAAAATATTGAACTCTCCAGATAGACGATAGAACTGAAGCGTTACTTTAGACATCAGAAAACAAAATCCCAAAGCCAGTCAGCCGATTCCATCATAGTACCAAAGATATTAAGAAGCCACATTAACACTGAGAGCCATCCTTTAGCCTTCCCACAAACCAATACAAGATCAGTACAAACCTCTCTATCTCCTGGCCTCAACCTCCTCTCTCCCCCACCATCTCGCTAGCTCTGGCTCTCAGCTTCCTGTGGGCTCTGCTACACCCTTCAGCAAATTCCCTCCATCACAGGCTCCATGTGATTACATTCAGCCTGTTAGGGGGCAGAGTTTATCTTCACAGCAGAGGAGGTCTTCAAACTCCCCCCAGGTCTATTAAGGGGCAGAGAAGATCTTCAAATTCCTATTCCTATTACAGTGGTCCACACCTTTTTGTATATGTTTTAACATTACATAGGTGCTATCCCAAAGTCACAAAAGAAAAGGAAGAAGAGATAGCAAGAAAATAAACATTTATTATGTGTCTATTATATTCCAGGAATAGTTGTAGGTACTTTATGAATATCTTACTTATGCCTCATAACAACCCTGTGAGGTAGGTGCTATCATGGTCCCTATTTCACAGTTGAGGAAACTGAGACAAACTGATTCAAAGTGACCTTCCCAGGGTTGCTCATATATTAAGTGTTCAAGGCTGGGATTGCACTCTAGGCTCAGCATCCAATCCACTGTGCCACGTAGCTGCCTAGAAAGAAGAAAAGGGTCCGAACGTATAAATACAATGATAGCAGTTATTTTTGTTGTGGCAAAGAACTGGAAACTAAAGGGGTTACTTATGAACTAAGAAATGGCTGAACAAATTATAGTGTATGAATTTACTGAAATACTTCCATGCTATAAGAAATTACAAATGAATGGGTTCAGAAAAACTTTGGAAGACTTCTTTGAAATGAAGCAAAGTGAACAGCTGAACTAGGAGAACAATTTTCATATTAACAAGAAAACAGAAAAACCTGACTTGTTAATTGAAAAAAAAATTTTTAAGTTAAGCACACACACACACACACACACACACACACACACACACACACACACACACAAATACCAGTGCTGAATTCAGGCTGTCCATTTATCAGTCCCTGTCCCTGCTCTAAATCTCGACCATAATTTCTTGGATAATATCTCTTATGCATTTTTGTAACAGGATATAACCTATTTGATCCTACCATGTATTTCCACTGCTCTTTTGAGTCACCCATGATGCTAATTCTACCTGGTTTGTGGCATCTGTGATTAGTAGCCTTAAAGAATGAGTAAAAGAATATTGATGTTTAAAAAAAATAGATGTTTGACCAGTGTGGGATGGATGGTTGAAAGCACTGTATAATTTTCCAAATAAAATTCAATCTTTCATTTTTTGCACTTCTATGCCCAGCTCAGTCTGTATGCAATGTCTGCCTAAGCTGGACCAAGTTCATAAGCTTTAAAATATCCATCCAAAGGCATATTGGAATCCAGACAATTAGCCATTATTCATCCATTTCATGTTTCCTGTGGAACAGATTGTTAGGCTCAATTTCACTGGCTGACTGGACTGTGGGCTCATGTTGCAATATGTGCTGGCAAAATTAACTCTAATAATTTCAGTTGGAATCTATGAAAACATTCATGGAATATAGTCAGCACTAGGAAATGGAAAGCCATAGATCAGGACAGGTAAAAATAGTCCAGGACTGGGGGCAGCTAGGTGGCACAGTCAATAGAGCACTGGCCCTGATGTCAGGAGGACCTGAGTTCAAATCTGGGCTCAGACATTTGACACTTATTAGCTGTGTGACCTTGGGCAAGTCACTTAACCCCAATTGCCCTGCTTTCTCTCCTCAAAAAAAAAAAAAAAAAAGAGTCCAGGACAAAAAGTGAGGCTGGGCTGGTAGGTAGATCATTTAGCGACATACAGGAGATCATAAGTAGAAGGGTGATTCTGGGGTGGGGGGAACAATTAAGTTTAGAAACTGGGTATGTGGGTACTGTTTATCAAGGGCAGAACCAAGTAAGAATCTAAGGGAATTAAGCTAATCTGGAAGATAATACTGAGAGTCACAGTAGGTGACCTAAAGCAGAAGTGTCAAACACACAGCCAGGAGGCCCCACACGGCGCAAACACTCCCAAATACGGCCAAAACAGATTAAAAGTATTTAGGAAGTATTAATTAAAACAATAAGTAAATTAAATAAGTAAAAACACAATAAAACATAGTCAATATGACTCCCACAGGGATCTTTACGTATGGCCTTTGTGTCTATTTAAGTTTGACACCACTGACCTAGAGTGTGTAAAGTACTACAGACAGGCAGGATAGGAATTAGCAGCGAGGGAGGAGGCTACTGAGAGGAATGGAATCCAAGCAGAAAGCACAGATTATGATTCAAGATAGGACTAAGGAAGAGGGAATTTAACCATTCAGTCTATGACATGGAACAGGATCTCAAGCTATGGAATCGGTGAACAAATCAATATAGCAGAACATAATGAGCGCTATACTTTCTGCCCTGGTTTTAGATAGCATTTATGATTTGTTTAGATAAAGGCTAGCAAGTCTGGGCTACTGCCTAGAATGAAACAGGATTCTACAAGTGTTGGTGACTGAAGCAGGGAGCTAAGTTTTTGAGGAAGAAAGCTAAGTCTCTAGGACAGTCTCCAAGATGTTAACAAAGGTCCCCTTCTGAGCAGTTTCTGATTTTAATGCTATTTTTCTTTTATTAAGGTCATGCATATAAAGTAATGAGATACAGTGTTATACGGTGGATAGAAGAATGACCTTGGAGTTACAAGGGCCTGGGTTTAAATTCTGTTTCTAGCATACTGACTGTGTGATGACCAACCGGGAAGTTACTTTGAGAGCTATCTGAGGCATTGAGAGATTTAAACTAGCTTCAGTTTCTCATACTAATGAAATTACAGGTATTGACCAAAAAATAAAAAGAAAAAAGAAAAGTAACATATAATGACTGATTAGCTAACCTGAATTCTAGGAACAAACCTTTGACTGACTTGCAGTATATAACACAACAAAGCAATTAAATTCGCATCTTTTCATGCCTTAAATTCCTAAGCAGTTATGTTGACATAACTTTTTTTCTCAATAAGATGTTATCAGTTATGTTTCTAAGATATATATTCAAAGGGTACTCACAAACCAGCGTAATCTGTACAGAAGCAATGTCTCTCCATTTAACATGTAGTCATTCTGCTGCTTAGTTTTTAAAAAATGATCTGTGTCTGCTTTAGATGAGTTTTATAGGCAAACTAAAAATTATAATAAGGGAATTATAACAGATTTAAAATAGTATCACTAAATAGGGCAGTTCTAATAGTAGTTCCTATTTTGGGGCCAATGTAAAAAATTCTGTCAAGTGTAATAGGGTGATAAGACATTGTGTACTTGGGAAGAACTACGAGGTAAGGAAGTAGAGGGAGGGGTTAGAGGGAGGAGGAGGACTCTAATTAAAAAGGAGGTTAAAGCCTACCAAGAACCTGAAGGTAGGGCTAAGCAACACAGCCCTATAGAATCAATTTCTTTGATGTACAGATGACTACCTGAGCAGGTCTATCTTACCTACTTATAAAAAGGAGGTAAAGTATTTTCAATTTTTAAAATTGCATATTTTAAAGTTTTATTGATTTCTTTTACATTTATATCACATTCATTTATGAATATTAGATGAGCCATCTCTCCCTCTTCCTTGCCCAGTGATGTAACAAAGAAAAACAGGATTTCAGCAAAACCAATACAGTGACCATTTCTTTTTCTTTTCTTGGTATACTATTAACACTATAACAAACAACAAAAAAAGATAAAAATAATAATTTATTCATCTGTAAGAAGGATCACAAAGTCAACTTTAACCATTAAAACTGCCAACTTCTCAATTCTGGAAAGAGTCTCATTATTTAGTTCTCTCAGGATACAACTTAAAACCTCTTTCTAATAATTCATGTTTTTTTGCAAATATAAATTAGGTTAAACTTAGTTTTCTTAAGAAGTATGGTGTATTGGACCTTTTGCCTCTGTCTTCTCTTTAGCCACCACAGTTAAAAGTAGCCCTTGAACGACAGTTAAAACTGTCTGGTGCCTCAGAGTTCTCATAAAATAAAATCCTCGTTAAACTGTTAAATTCCAATTCCAAGCTTATTTTCTCATTTTATTTTTTAATCAACATATCTTTTCTTTTCATTCTAGTTCCCAATTTAAAGGAAAAACAAAATGCTTGTAACAAATAAGCATACCCAACCAAAACAGAATCCCATGCAGCACCTGTTTAAAAATCATGTGTCATCCTGAACATGTCACAAATACAAACGTACAACTTTAACAGACCACCTCTGCCAGAAAGCACAGTTCATAATCAGTCCTCTGGAATCATGGCTGATCTCTGGATTGATCAGAGTTCTGAAGTCCTTCAAAGCAGTTTCCCTTTATCATAAGTTCATTCAAACATTCCCAGGTTTCTCTGAAACTGCCCACTTCCCTGACTCCCATCTCTCAGCCCATAAACACAATTTTTTGCCAAATCCTGTGCATTTTACCTTTGCAATATCTTTCATATAGGCCTGCTCTCTTAGACACCACTGTTGCCTCAGTGCAGGCCTTCGTTAACTGGAGTCTGAATCACTCCAATCGATTTCTAGGTAGTCACAATGTCTCAAAGTCTCTCCTCACTCTAGTCCTCCTTCCATTTGGCTATCAAAGTGTTCTTTCTAAAGCACAGGTTTGACTATATCAAGAGCCATATTAAATAAACTCCAGTGGTGCACTATTACATCCTGGACCAATGAGATCATCCTCTTTGTTTTTTAAAGCCCTTTCTTTACACTCTGGTTGCTTCCTACCTTTCCAGTCTTCTTCTTACACTTTCCTCTCCTCTTCTGCCTGTGTCCCTCCAGTTAGAAAGGGTAGGGGGTTAAACTTCACGGAGCTCCTTCTCAGACCCTCTGCTTGAATAGGGCATTCAAGGAATTCACATCATCTCTTATCTGGTTGATCTGACTTTAATAATCTTCCAAAACTCATCATTTTGCAAGATGAATTCAATTTTGTAACTCACATCTTCTCAGATTATTTCTTACCATGGCTGCATGACTTCCATCACACTCCTCCTTGCCACTTTTCAGCTTCTTTTTATGTTTTCTTACCCCCCTTAAATTGTTAGTTCTCTGGAATGGGGATTGTTTCTGGCACTTCTTTGTATTTCCAGAGCTCAGCATACTGGCACACAGTAGGCAAATAGTAATTGGAATTTCTTCCTGATCAGTTCTACACCTCCTAGCTTCCCCATCTGCCCTTCAGCTCTCTGTTCAAATACCACTCACTGCAGGAAGCCCTTCCTAGTTCCCCTTAATGCCTTCTTTCTAAGATCATCTCCAAATTTATTCTAATAAATATCACTGACCTGACTCCTTACAGCTTAAGAGTATCCCACTCCTTTATGTGATATAATTTGAATGGCCATTTCCCAACTGGCACTACATTTTATACCCAGAGTACTCTTCTTCCTCAATGAAAAGAAGAAAGTGAATTTCCACATTGTCTGGGTCAAGAAAGGCTAGTTTAATTATACAATATTTGATTTTATTTTGCTATTTTTTTTTTTACCTCTGATATATTTTTAAGGGACAGTGCTTTAGGCTCTCTGAAGGGAAAGTCCTATTCTATAAGATTTGACGTTAATTATGATTTGTTAAAGCATTTTGGGAATACATTAATGAAATAGTCCTCAGAAAAGAGGTTGCTCTTTTAAAACCTCTCATTTTGAGATGTTCTCTTGCAATAAAGACCAGTGAAAGAAGGAACGAAAGGAACATTTATTAAGTACCTACTATGTGCCAGGAACAGTGTTAAATGGCTTACAAATATCATCTCATTGGATCCTCACAACCAGCCTGGGAAGCAGGTGCTATTATTTAATAATATTATATCACAGTTGAGGAAACTGAGAGATTCAGAGTGACTTGCACACAGTCACATAGCTAGTAAATTGGATGATCTGAATCCAATCTGGTCAATCTAAAGCTGGATTTAGCTGGTCAATCTCAATCTTCCTGACATGAGGCCTAGAGCTGTATTCACTGTCTTTATTTGCCTTTCACTGCCACTATATGTATATTTAACCTCATGACTCAGACAAAGATAGTAATCTTTCAAATTTTTAACTTGTTAATCCAAGTTCATTTATATTGAAATACAAAAAATGCATAAGTATACCTGCCAAATTCAGTACAGCATTAATTTATATTTCCAAGGCCAATAAAATATAAATGAGTTCAAAAGACACATAAAAGACAAGAATGAAATTCCCCTTGAACAAAAGACATGGCAAAGTTTTCTGAAGATTCTACAGCTTCAAAATTAACCAGATAAGCTGTTACAACAGTGGCTTCCTTTCTCTTTATTCTCTGTAGCTGGAAGTTTTACAATCTAGGACCCCCAATACTCATCACCAGAAATGGGTAACTAAGCCTAAGACAAAGAATCTAAGACTCACAGACAGTAGGGAAAGGGAGAAAATACAGTGTCATAAGGCTCCTTAAGACAACAGAATACTATGATTTCAAGAGCTGTCCTGGGTCACAGCACTGGACATAAGGTCAGGGGCTATGAGGATAAGGCTAAGCTCAAGTCCACAGCTGGGAGAGCCAAGATTTCATCGAGAATACCACCTGGCCACTATAGTTCAAACCACAGTATGAACTGACAAATTATTTCAGCAAGTATCCCAGTAAAAATAACTGAAGAAGCATTTTATATTTATGGATAAATGTTATTTACGCCAAAATGAGTACCTAGCACTGGAAGGAAAAAAGGATTTTATACTTAAACTTTTAATTTAGTTAAAATGATTTACCTAAAGATTTAGAACATTTTTTTTTTCAAATGGCTGTTGCTGACTTGGATTTTGGGGGTGGGGATTGAAAAAATATGGCTAACACAGGAATGTGTTTTGCTTGACTACACACACACACACACACACACACACACACACCTCTAAAGGTTTTGGTTTGTTTTTGCTTTCTCAAATGGAGAGAAGGGGTAAGTAAGTAGGAGGGAGAGAATTCTGAGATGAAAATGAAGTATTTTTTTTATTGTAAAAGCAAATACAACTTGGAAAACCTTTAGAAATTTGAGCAATGCAACGATCAACCTTTGATGAATTGTGGTAGCCACTATCTTCTTAAGAGAAGCATGATGGACACAAAATGCAGTATAAAATACACATTTTGGTACATCATGAATATATTTGGATTTGCTTTGTCTGACAATGCTAATTTGTTACAAGCACTGTGTTTTTCTCTTTTTATTTGTGGAAAAAGGATCTTCAGAGAAAAGAGGGAGCTAAAAAGAGTGCTGTCAAAAAAAAAGGGAAGGAAGGAAAATAAAAATAACTATAAATTAAATAAACCTTTCATTAGTGTTTGTCTCTACAATGTTGTTGTTGCATAAACTGTTCTAGTTCTGCTCACTTCACTTTGTATCATGTCCTAAAGTCTTTACAGGTTTTTCTGAAACCATTACCTTCATCATAAATAAAATTACTGTATTTTATGTGTTGGTACAGTGTAGGTACTATATTCTACTACACAAATATCCTTAACACTCAGGGTGGCTAGGTGGCGCAGTGAACAGAGCACTGGCCCTGTTGTCAGGAGGACCTGAGTTCAAATCCGGCCACAGATACTTAACACAAAAACTAGCCGTGTGACTTTGGGCAAGTCACTTAACCTCCAACTGCCCTCCAAAAAAGCAAAAAAAAAAAACAACGAAACAAACAAACAAATATCCTTAACACAAATGAAATTTCAGACAAATATTCATTTCTATATTAGTTAATATGTAGCTAGTTCATTTCTAGGGTTAAGATGAAATACTAATTATTTTACTTGAGTTAAATAGGACTCTAAAGGTGTGTTATACAATATTTACACTATAAAGGTTACAGACAAGGTATTATGCACCTCATTACATGATAACTTTTGATTACAAGCAAGGTGGAGATATACAAGAAGAAAAAAATATCCTACAATGGTTCAAGGTGCTCAGTTTTTGTATATGGGTTTTCATTCTGTAAAAATAGATACAACACCATAATATGCTGCAATATATTAGTATAATGAATTGTAATAACTGACAATCTATCAATGGGAAAAACTCACCTTCTTTTATAGGCATCTAGTCAGCTTTGAATTCCCCTACGAATGTTTAAATGATAGTAGTCCAAGCAGCTCAGTCTTCAGTCAAAGCAGTTCTACGGGTTATTGCTTTCAACAATGTGCATCACAGTTCACAATCAACAAACATTTATCAAGTGCCTATTATGTGCCAGGCACTGAGCTAAGCTCCAGAGTTACAAAGAAAAACAAAAGACAGTTCTTGCTCTCAAGGAGATTACAGTCTAACGGGGAGACAATGTGTAAACAGCTATGTACGAAAGAGCTATAGCCGGATCAACTAGGAATAGACAACAGAAAGGAGGCACTGGTATTAAGAAGGATATAGATATATATAGGAGGATATAGATATATATAGAAGGATATAGAAGGATATAGAAGGTTTACATGTAAGGCATTATGCTAGGTGCCAGGGATGAAAAGACAAAAATAAAAATCACTCTGCCCTCTAGGAATTTACAAAGCTATGGAATTTGCATACTTATTAGCTGGGACTTGACTTCCTACAGATTCCTTTCCAACCTCCTCCATAACAAGAGAAAATTTACTTCTTTTTTGTTTTGATACAGAAACAGTTATCCCTCTTACAGAGTAATAGGAATATTTTAATGTTTGTAGTGTGATTTTATTGAAACAAACACTTGTCAAGTATTTTTAAATTAATTCAGGTTATAGATTATTTCAATAAATTATAAACGGAAACATTCTAACTTCTTGTCCAAGCAGTAACAGAGCAAGAAAGGAAATGACAACCTGGTATCTCAGTAATATTTAGAATCAAGTGCTAGATGTAATATAAGAATCATTACTAATTCAATGTTTCATTAAACCTATTCACTATACATATCTTTAAGCAAAATAAGAAAGCACATATTTGATTCTTTGTTTAATTAAATAAATGAAATGTTGACTGTGGATTTTCTCTTCCATCCACCCTCATCTCCCTTTTACAAACACTTTGCAGTTTGCAAAGAAAGGAAGTAAAAGCTAGTGAAAAGAATACTAAATCTGGAATCAAAAGACCTGTGTTTGGGCTTACTTTTATTACCTTTGTGTCATGTGATCTTAAATTGCAATACTTAATGCTTTACTTTTTTTCATCTACAAAACCAGAACCACTTCTCTATTTCTGAAAATTCCACAAGACCAAAATTATACACAAACACAATAGTGACAGGTTAGTATAATGGATTGAGCTATTATTATTATTATTATATTGACTTTATGCTAGAAGTCCCAACTTTGCTACTTATTAGCTATGAAGCTGACCAATTCACTCTAAACTCTCACAGTCTCAGTTTCTTTATCTGTAAAACAAGCATAAGGCTTATACTATCTACATCACAAAGCTGTTGAGTAAAATGTACTTTGTAAATTATAAATCTAAATGTCAGGTATTATTATTGCTACTTCTTTCACAGTTGTGCAGAAAGTATTTTGTAAACAGCAAAGTATCATATAAATATGGCTATTATGAAGCAAATTAGAATTCACTGAAAGATACTACACATAAATCTAAAATACTGTTTAAAATAAAATTTATAAATTTGTAAACGAACTGAAAGTTAACAGAGTACTTTCATAACGTAGGCATTTAATAAATGTTAGTAAAATAAAAGAAATTATTTACAACGTACTTACTATTACTAGCTCCTGATTTGAGAAACTGTTAGACGGAAAATATGTGTTGGAATTAAAGGTAAAGTCAGTCTTTCCCTAGTAAAACTAGATGGCACATAAAAGAACTCAACTCTGGTCTCATCAGTAAACAATTGTCTTAGATTGTTGAGATATTTTCCTTTTGGTGTATTATCCTATCTTTTATGTAATAATTTGTTTGCATTCTCTTCAGATTTAGCAAAAGGATAAACATTAAGGAATTCAACTCAATTCAACAAAGGTTTACATGTAAGGCATTATGCTAGGTGCCAGGGATGAAAAGACAAAAATAAAAATCACTCTGCCCTCTAGGAATTTACAAAGCTATGGAATTTGCATACTTATTACATTTTTGAGTTTCTCAAAATAATATGTGCAGAATACTACATAAAAACTGTCAGTAGCACACAACCTGTTAATATTAAATTAGTAGTAAGGTTAGTTATGTTTGAAATTGCTTAGGGCTGCTAGACAGTGCAATGGATAGAGTAGTGGAGTCAGGCCCTGGAGTTAGGAGGACCTGAGTTCAAATCTAGTCTCAGACACTTACTATATGACCCTGGGCAAGTCACTTAACCCTAATTCCACCTTCCCTCCCTCCACACACTGCTTTTCTTTGAGGGAATAAAGTAACTGGAAATAATTTATTACATAGCACTTTAAGTTTTTACACTTATTATTTCGTTTGATCATTATAACACTGTGGTGTTTACTGCTCAGGAAATTAAGACTTGTAATAACTGAAGGATATCTTTAGTATTTCTGCATTTATGAGGTCTGTATGTTGTAGCATATAATCAAGTTTAATTTGGGTCCTGACCTTTTTTACTTTAGAACTTTTGGTTAAATTTGCTTAGATTTGAGGAAATGAGCATTGAGATCTCCAACTATAACAGTTTTGCCTCCTAATTCTTCTTGAAATTTGATTAATCTTTCCTTCAGTTATTTCAGCATTATGCTATTTGGTGCCTATACAGATTATGAAGAGTGGAGGAAAGGGAAGAGCAGAGTATGATTCCTAGGTTGTAAACCTGTGGTCCTCAAAGGACGGAAATAAGAAATTTTTATATATATACACACATACGCACGCATGCACGCACACACACACATACACACATGTAAAAGAAAATAAGGCAGAGAAAGGAGGGTTTGGGAGTAAAGGTTAAAAAGGTTATGAATTCTGATTTGGAAGCAGAGTTTAAGACACCTACAGAACCACTAGATGGAAACTCACAAATACAGATGGGCCTTGAGACTAGAGCTCATGACAAAGATTCACTAAATACACCAATCTTGGCATTATCTACATCAGCGGCTCTCAACCTGTGTGTTGCGACCCCCTCCCTTTGGGGTCACCTAAGACCACGGGAAAACACATATTTCCGACGGTCTTAGGAACAGAGACATGGCTCCTCTATCCATCTCCAGGCGGGTCCGCCCACATGCAGATATGCCCATATATGAGTATTAAAGGGTCATTGTATTAGGAAGGTTGAGAACCACTGATCTACATAGAGCCATAGTTGAATCCATGGGGGCTGATGAGATCAGGTATGTAGCTACACCACCACAAAAATCACTCTTAACTGCCCCATTCCTTTACTTTGGCTGCCAACCCAAGTTCAGGTACTTTTCATTTTATCTCTCCTAGACAGTTACAATAATATCCCCATTTGTCTTCCTGCCCTAATTCTTCCATCTTGATCCTATTACTCACATTGATATTCCCTAAAGCACAAATCAGGCCTTTTCATTCTCCTCCTCCTCTTTTCATGGTGATTCCAGAATACTCTTAAGTTTGTGTTGATGACATATAATATGGGTCAATAAACTAGTATTTAAATTTTGTGATATATAGGTGTGATTGTATTACAGCACAGGATGAAGAGGTATTTATACTGGATCAGCTTATACAAGGTTTTATGATCATATAGGAATGTCTAGATATATTTACCTATGTGTAAGTCTAAGTATTCTGCATTACTGGTTCTTCTCCAGCTAGAACAGAAAGACCACTTCCTCGTATTTTCCTTGGCTACTGAACATTTTTCAGATGCAATTCTTTCCAAATCCTCCCACACTTATAAAAAAAGTAGAGTTGCCTCTACTCTGGCTATTTCTCCCACTGGTGTTGCTTTATGCCCATAAACATGCAGGAGTGGTTAATCATTATTCAGAGAACAGTGTGAGTCAAATGAAATGATAGAAAAATTACAAATTTTGTATTAATATGATATACAAACTCATGTGAGGTACACAGTTTCTATAAAGTAATATATAAATTAAATTATACATTTAGATATCTTCAATTGTAAATCTACTTATCTTAACTGATAAAATTTGAAACAACTAAAGAAAGTATTGGTAAAAGAACTGAATAAATTAGGAGCTTACGGTGATGATTCCAGAATAATGCTATTAGCCTGTGTTGATGATGGAGATCTATGGTTCACAAAAACTTCACTTGGAGAGGTGTGGACTATATGGTCTACCAAGTGTCCAACTGAAGATGGTCGTAGTCGGGTTCCCTCTTGTGTAAATGCAGAGTTGCGACTAAACAGAAGTTGGATAAATTTTTTTTTAACTCTTAATTTAAAAAAGTCTCAAATTTTTTTAAACTGTGAAGTTACACTGAAGTTTTTTTTTTAAATTCAAGATTCTTAGTAAGCAAAGTTTTTTGAATATTCCTGTTTTCATTTTCTTAGTATGTATATCAATAAGTGAAATGAACATGTTATTAAATCACTGACATTTTACACTTTCTACTTAGGAACTATTTTTATTATAAATGTGTATGTACATATAAACATATGTATATAATTTCAAATTTGTGTTACACAGTTCCCCTCTCTCCATTCCATCTCTCACTTTGGGGTGAATTCAACATTCTGAAAATGTGACTCTGTGTAGAAGAACTACAAGCATTTTCCTTTAAGGTGGCTCAAACATTTGTTTTATGTTGTCATATGAAGTTTCAATGACTTGGTTATCATCCAGATGTGACTAGTGGTGTGTGTGTGTGTGTGTGTGTGTGTGTGTGTGTGTATACATTAAAAGATAATAAAGATTAAAATGACTTTTATAGGGCAGAAATTTATCTTAGAAAATTTATAATAATGGAGACAGTGAGGAGCTGGGGATAATTTGAAGAGTGTAAGTTAAATTTCCCAAATTTTTTAAAGAGACTGTTAATTATTCTGAAGCTACAAGATCACTTTTGAATAGCAGCAGTAGGATACTGATAATGGGAGCTGCTGACAGCGGATTCCCTTTCTCTAGAAGAGATAGGGCATGACAATAGCAACTAATTTGCAGTTTTATTAAGTAAAGCCTTTGGATCTAGTGGTAGATAGCTTGTCCCCAATGGAGTTAACTTGATTATATTGGAAAGGGTAGGAGTCCTTTTCGCCTACAGAATGGGAACTACGGAGCCAGGACAGATGATTTATGCAATGATAAATATACTGTTATGATTAGCTAAAACTGTAGTCCTACATTATAATTTGGGAGCTGGATACCATTGATAACTAGGTTCACACTAATGCAAACCCGAGGCCATATTTTACTTACTGATTTGGTGTTCCAGGTGGAGACCGTGACGGTAAACTCTGTGTTTCTAATCTTTCATCAGACAATGAATTCCTACTCACTACTTCCCAATCCATCAATTTCCGTGCCAAAGGTTTACTTGGGGATCTGCAGAAATAATAGGAAATGGCTAAAATTATAACAATGGACCTAGTTTACCTAACCAAACCTTAAATAAAATCATAGTATTTCTTTCATGTGAATGAAATATTCTCTGAAGTAATTACATGCAAGAAATGAATGTTTTCAGTATTTTTCAGTGTTCTTTGTCCTCATTGTGACATCTTATCATCCTCCCTCCCACCCCACCCCCCAACCCTAGTTCTTTCCCAGACCATCACTTTGTACTAGCTACACTCCCCTCCCTTCCTTATTTTGAACCGTTAGTAAACAAGTTCAAATCTACACTGTCCTCTTGAGTTCCTTGACCCTTTATACTATCATCAATCTTGTCTTGCCAAGCCTTAGCCGTACATTACTCTCATCATCTTGTGCCTTCATTCCTATTCATATGCTGATGAATCCAGCTAGAGAAAATGAAAAATGTATATTGAGTCCACTACAAATTTGAGTTACATAATTTCAACTTGGCCCTCACTGGGCTAAGGCAATTCTTCATAAATGATTCACTATCTCACTCACCACAAAGGCTTTTCCAAACCTTTTCATCCATCCTCAAACCAATTATGGCTCCCTCTTCCATCACTCTCTCAGCTGAGAATATTTCACAGAAAAATTTGAGGCCGTTCTCTAAGATCTCACTTTTTCCATCCTCCCCATTTCACTCAGATATCTTTTCCCACTCTCTCCTCTTTCACCTATCTCTATGAAGAAATGGCCCTCTTATTTGCAAAGGTAAACTCTTCTATATGTACAAGAGATCCCCATTTCATCACTCCTTGTTTACTGGCTACTTCCTTGCTGCCTACAATGACAACCAGATTTCACCCACCCTCAAAAAAAACTTCACTTGATTCAGTCACCCCAATTAGTGACTGTTTTGTATTTCCCCTCCCTTTCAAAGCTAAACTACTTAAGGCTGCCCTACAATTGTTGCTCCCACTTCCTTTCCTCTCCTTCTTCTTAATTCTCTTTAGCCTGTCCTCTGAACTCACACCTGTCATTCAAGAGAAACAGCTCTCTAAAGTTACTAATGATCTTTTATTGCAAATCTAATGGCCTTTTCTTAGTCTTTATCCTTGTTGACCTCTCTCCAACCTCTGACACTGTCAAATCATCCTCTTGTCTCTACTACTTTCTTCTCTTTAGGTTTTTGTGACAATGATTTATCTATCTATCTCTTGATTTTCCTCCTACCTTTTTGAGATCATCATCTATATTATGTCTACTAATTGTGGGTGTCTCTCAAAGCTCAGTCTTGGACTGCCTTCTCTATTTGCTTTATACCGTTCATTTTGCTTGGTGATCTTATCAGTTCCCATGGATTTAATAATCATTTCAATGCAGAAGATGCTCAGATCTATTTATCTAACCCTAAGCTCTTCCCAGACTCCTAGTTTTATAAGCCCAACTGCCTATATCGATATCTTAAGCATGATATTCTGCAGATATTTTAAACTCAATATATTCATAATTGAGCTCATCATTCTGTCCCCCTTCTCTCTTCCTTATTACTACTGAGGGCACTACCACCTTTCCATTCACTAAGGCTAATACCCTCAATTCCTCGTTCTCTCTACATTTCCCCCTCCCCTTAATACATTCTTTGGCCAAGTTCTGTGGATTCTACCTTCACTACATCTCACACACACCCCTTTCTCTCCTCCAGTGGTGCTATCACCGTGGGCCAGGTCCTCATCACCTCAAAACTGGACAACTGCAAGAGCCTGGTGGTGGGTCCCCCTGTCTCACATCTTTCCCCATTCTATTCTGCTTCAAAGTAATCTTCCAAAAGCATAGGTCTGACCATGTCATTTCCTTATTTAATAAACACAGGGATTTCTCATTACTTCTAGGATAAATATAAAATCCTGTTTAATTTTTAAAGTCCTTCATAACCAGAATCCTTCCAGTCTTTCCAGTCTTCATATACCTTATTTCCCTTTACATATTTTATGATCCAATGATAATGATCTCCTTACTGTTCTTGAAGATGCAACATCTCCTTACTCTGTACATTTTCACTCGCCCTCCATACCTTGAATTCTTTCCCTTCTCCCATCTATTTCCTGGCTAAGTCTCAACTAAATTCTACTTTCTGCCAAAAGCTTTCACCAGTACCCCTTAGATTTGTTTGGACAATTTTGTGCCACCCTTTCAAATAACAGGACATACCCTAGAGCAGTCTTAACCTGTGTCTGTGAACTTGTGTTTAAAAACATATTTCGATAATGCTTATGTAATTGTTTCCTTCGTAATAATGTATGTTCACATCTGAAGAGGGGTCCAAGGGCTTCACCATACTGACAAAGCAGTACATGACACACCAAAAAGGTTAAAACCCCCTGCCCTACAGACTGGGAATTACTGTTCTGTGGCAGGAGTCAGCTCAGACTATTTCCAGACATCGAGAAATAGTTCCTAGGTTGTAAAAAGAGTTGAAATGATAAATGTCATCTCTGGTAACTTTTTACTTCTCCTATCAGTGGTCCTTTCCTTTCTCCTGATAGCCTTCTTCCACTTTTTTCCATCATTTCTTCCCTTCCCAGCTTACCCACTGTAGATCTCCTTTTTGTTTATTCCTTTAAAGTTAGTTGGTAAAGCGTTAGCTAATAAAGTGTAAGCCTTTCCAGGAGTGTTTACATTTGTTATAAGGACCATGGTTAGTGTGTCTCAAAATTAGGTCAAGAATTCTGGGCTTTGTTAATGCTGGGTAATGGAAAGAGCAGATTTATTTGGACATGTAATTGGTGTTGAATTATCTTTCATATTTATGTACAGTCATGATTTGTTTCTTCTGCTATCTAAACCAGAAGTCTGGAGTCACACTGCTACCTGTTAAAAAAAACACAACTACCATAAAAAAGATCGCAAATGTAAAATCCCAGTATGCCAAAGATCTGAATTAGGCAACTTACTTTAAAAAAGGGAAAAACTTTGAAAAGTACACAGAGATCTTAAATAGAGATCATTAGCAATATGAGTTTCATGCAGATTAATGGGTTCTTCCTTTCTTTCTGAGGTTAACTGGGGTTAAGTGACTTGCCTAGCGTCACACAGTTAGTGTCTAAATCTCGATATGAACTTGGGTCCTCCCAACCCCAATGCTCTATCCACTGCACCACCTAGGTGTCCCAATGGATTATTCTTTAAAAATGTAAAGGTAGAAACTAACATTGTGACCATTTTTGCCTTTGATGAAAATAGATGAGCTGCTAAAAACAAAGATCATTTGAGCATAAAGAGTAATATTATGTATGTGTTAAAAAAGTTAATAATTAACAAATTTCTTGTTTTATTCTCAAATTTTACATATCTACTTAAATATATATTATGCAAGGAAATAGTCAATAAAAACTTTTCTCCTTTATACTTAGTTTCATGCTATACATCTTAAGTACTGTTTTGAACCTTATGTGACTACCTCTGCCATTTCACAAAAATGTATTTCATAAGATTAATAATTTTATGTGATCTTACATGAGACAGATGTATAGCTATTATTTTCCAAATGTAATAAAATTTCTATACTTAGGATTATGTTTGCTATCTAAATAGAATGTATCTGATTCTTAAGGCCAAAATAAATCACCTTTTTCTTTTGAAATATATTTTGCTCGCATTTTTATAGGGATGAAAAAGTCAGGAACAAAGATGAGTCAGCACAATACTGTTTTTCTTTTGAGCAAAGGTTTTCATAAAAAGGTTTTCATTAAAAAAAGCTCAATTTATAGCTTATATTGGAGAAGTAATACTAAGCGTAAATGTGAAGTCAAGTTGACTAAATGAAAAGAATACTTAGAAGAGAAACTTCTCAGTATATCACATGCTTGTTTAGGAGGAATACTAAAAATTTCAAGTTACAATCTGATTTAGAATGTTTATGTCAGGGGGCGGCTAGGTCAGGGGTACCTGAGTTCAAGTCCAGCCTCAGACACTTAACACTTACTAGCGATGTTACCTTGGACAAGTCATTTAACTCCAATTGCCCTACCTTTCCTCCTCTAAAAAGCCAAAAAAAAAAAGTTCATGTCATCTGCCTTCATTAGCTACCAATGTCTAGCAAATTTTCATTCTATCTTTATTCTCTCAATACCAGTCACATCAAATCTCCATGACAACAAACCATATCTCCTTTCCCCTATTAAACTCTAAATTATCTTCTAACCCACTCCAGATTTTACTTACCCCTTCCACTATGTTCAAAATTAAACAACTTCTCTTAATTTCAGACCTCATTCTCCCATGCTCCTTTCATCACCTATATTTCACAGACTTTGTTCCCCTAGAAAATGCATCCCTAGTCATCTGACCGTACCTTCTTTTTCATACCCCAAATCTCTGGTCTGAAAGAGTCAGAATACTCTTTGCTCCCCACTCACACTTTCAGACTCTCAATTACTAACCTCTCCTCTTCTAAGCTACCTCTATCTAAATTTGTCATTCATTGCAGATCTTAGCCAGGGTGATTAATCGATATTCCATGAACTTAAGCAAAATTTTAATATTTTATTTCAATATAATTGGTTTTCCTTGTAATACAATATATTTTGTGTTATACATTTGAAATTATAATTCAGAGAAGAGATACAGAGGACGTCACATCGCCAGATTGATTAAGGATTGCAACAGATTATACAAAAATAAACAGGCTAAGAACCCCTATTCTATATTTTCTTAACTGGTAATCTCATCAGCTCCCACAGATTCAATTATCACCTCTGTGTGGATGATTCTCAATCTATATATCTAGTGCTAACTTCTTTCCTGAGCTCTAGGTCTCAAAACACCAACTATCTATCTCTCAAGACATTTTTTTTTTGGCCTTCTGCCACTCTCCTTCATCTCTGTTTTATGATTCCTTACCAAGGCTAACCCCTCTGTCTACTCAAGAGATACCTCTCAGACATCTCAAACTCAATATACTCCAAATATATTGTTTTCCACTGCAACATTCCTGTATTTTCTAAATTTACTGCTATTTTTTTTGTTCAAGGCCTTCTCCTCCCAGTCATGTAGGCTCACAACCTCAGTGTCATTCTTAATTCATCAATCACACTCTCCCTATCTATCCATTCAAACTATTGTCCAGTCTTGTTTCTACCTTTATAACATCTCATTTATGTGTCACCTTCTCTCTACTCATAGTTCTATTAAATTGCCACAGTGAAAAGAAAAAAATACTACTTTATGTTCCTAGTTTATTAAAAACAGGTGAGACTATGTCTTAAAATGCATAAAATCAATTCCTTATTTCAACTTTGATAATAAATGTTAAGTAACAACCTACTAAATGCACTCTACAAGAACATTCAATTACTCAGCAGCAGTTACAACAGTTTTGTCTCCTTTGGGGGACAAGGATTCATTTGAAAGAAAACAAAACACACTCACCTTATATATGCTAGAGGTTCAGGATTCTTTATGGCTCTGTTACTATCTTAAATATAAGCTGAACTATTTTGTATCTAAAGTCAATTTCAGGTATTTATTTTATTAACAGTTTTAACCTCAGGGACACACCCACTCAAGTTTGCTGTCTTTATTTCCTGTTGTATGTGGAAATTTCAGAGAAAAAAATACCACATTGTATCTGTGACTTTGCAGTGTGGTAAGATCTATTTTCTGACCATGGCACTCTTTTTTTGCTGTGTGGGTACGTTCTTATTCTTCTTCCTCAGATAATAAAATATACTAAACAAGACTGATGAAATATTTCTAGGAAGCTATAAAGCAAAAAAAAAAAATTCAAGTAGAACAACTTGTCTAATTACTGCTGAAATTATTCTGTATAGAAAATGTTAAGCAAAAATTTATTTTCTATTTTTGGAATTTTAGCAGATAACATCACCAAGATAACCGTTCTACGTCTTGTCAATACTTTAGTAAAATAAATTAATTTAGTAACTGTTAAAGCTACAAAGTATAATCTTGAAAGTACAATCTTGTCATTAGAATAAGGTTAAGATATTTTATAGAAAGTTTACAGGATGAGAAACTAAGGGCCAAACATCATTGTCTAAAATAATGGTGTTAATTAAGACAAGCTGAATCCTACATTGCAACAAAAATATCTGCCTAAAAAGATCTCCAGCCTTTAGCTAATAGCCTACTATTTCAGGCAGGACTCAAGGCAAATGTATTATAGCACAATTAAATAACTAGGACAGTCCCTTGGAACTTGCTCTAATGGGATCTGCTCTGTACTGGTGGTGCACTGAATGTGATTGATTTTGGTTATAAAAAAATCTGCCAAGTGAAAGGTAACACATTTTATGTAGTGCCTACAAATACAGAAATGCCCATTAAGAAAGTTTCAAATCAGATTAAAAAAATACCTGTTCATTTCTGAAAACTTGTGTCTTAAAATGACCTCACTCAAAAAGAAAGATATTCCAAGTGTTTTATATGCAATATTAACCTCAAAATATCATTCACTGGGTATGTTTTGGAACTCAAAGGATTTTCAAAAGCAAGCTGTGGCACGGTGAACTCATCCAATCTCACGTTCTGTACAGTTTTGTCCGTCCATGTTTAATGAGTACCTACTATGTGGAACACAGTATGCTAGGCACTTTGGAGTTGATAAAAATGAAAAAAAAAGCTCCTCATCGTTAGAAACTTTTAGTTTAGTAAAAGGAAATGTGAAAAATGATTACCATACAAAAGAGAATGTAGCAAATGAATAAGAAAAATGTAAATAAAATACAACATCAAGAATTCAACCAACAAGCATTTATTAAATTCTTGCTATGTGCTATACAATGTGCAAAGTTCTGGGCGTACAAAGAAAGGCAAAAAAAAACCCTACCTGCCTTCAGGAAGCTCACATTTTAACAACATGCAAGTAACTGTACATAAAAGATACAGTGTAAAATGGAAGGTAGGGCAGTTAGATGGCAAAGTGAATAGAGTACTGGGTCTGGAGTCAGGGAGGCCTGAATTCAAATCCAGCCACAGACTTACCAGCTGTGTGACCCTGGGCAAGTCACTTAATCCTTTTTGCCTCAGTTTCCTCATTTGCAAAAAAAGCTGGAGAAGGAAATGGTAAACCACTCCAGTATTTTTGCAAAGAAAACACAAAATGGGGTCATGAAAGGACCAGACACAACTGAACAACAACAAATGAAAGGTAATCTCAGAACTAGCAGGAGGCAGAGACAACCGGAGAGAGATGGAGTTCATACATAATGTGGGAATTAAGCTGCTTCTGGAAGGAAATGAATAGCACTAGGAACTGGAGATGAGGGAAATGCATTCCAGGAAAAGGAGATAAGATGTGAAGGAATGGTTGTAAGAATATCAAATGTGAGGAACAGCAAGTAGGCCACAATAGCTGGAATGATAAGAAGACAGGAAAGGAAAGAAGGGAGCTGTTAAGGGTTTACATCCAAGATATCAATAAAAATTGATTAATTTTTCTTTAAAAAATTGATCATGGGGGGGCGGAGCCAAGATGGCAGAGTAGAAGCAGCAAAGTTCCGCAGCTCCCACACAGCCACCCTAAATACCCATAAAATGTGACTCTAAACAAATTTTAGGGCTCCGAAACTCACAAAAATGCAGAAAACACATCTATTGCAGAAGGTACCTCGGCAGGAGGGGCTCATCGCAGCAGGCTGGGAGCCGAAGTCCAGCCCAGCCTGAAACTGAAACCGGGGCCAGGTCCCAGGGCAGTCAGGAGGAGCCAAGCCACAGCTTGAGTCTACCGGAGAGCAGATCTGCAGCACCTGGAGCAATCTCCACATTTATAAAGCCAGGTAAAATATGGCTTAGAGAAATTAGGAATTCAAGCTTTCAAGCTAAATTTGGGAGAGGAAAAGCAGTTCCGGCCAAACTGCTCCCAGGGTAAGGAAGCAGCAAGAAGCTGCAGGATCTGCTCCAACCAGTAACTGCCTCCACTGGGCTGCTTCAGAGCTGCTGTCCTCCCAATTACAGGGGGGCCCGAGATGATTGATCAGGGCCAAGAGCTTTTGTGTTGAGAGGCCTGGATCCAGATCGTGGTCTTGGGTGGTGGTCCTGGGGTGTGCTTTCAGCAAGCCAAAGCTAGTGGGGGCTGAAGCACCCCCTAATAGCTCCGGCAGCTGTGAAAACGCCAGTGATTTGGGACAGAGCTTTCCCCCCTGGAAGCAGAGTTCCACAGAGCTAAAAAAATCAAGCAATTAATTGACTGGCCAACATGAGGAAAAGGAAGCAAAATAAAAACAGCAATAGAACTCTAGAATTCTTTTTTGTGGACAAAAAGGATCAAATCATTTAACAGGAGGAAGACAACACAGTCAAAACTCCCACACCAAATGCTTCCAAGAAGCATGAAGATTGCCTACAAGCCATAGATCAACTGAAAAAGGACTCTGAAAACCAAATAAGTGGAGGAAAAATTGGGAAGAGAAATGAGAATGATGTGAGAAAATCATGAAAAGAGAGTCAACAACCTGACTGAAGAAAACAACACTTTAAAAAATAGATTAACTCAAACGGCAAAAGAGGCCCAG
>CM053596.1:219411575-219450023 GCA_028646575.1 Pseudocheirus occidentalis | reverse complement strand
AAAAAAAAAAAAAAAAGCCCAAACAGCATCATGAAGAGTTGGAAACAATTGAAAAGACTGAACAAAACAGTAGGCTCAACTGACCTGCTGACAGAGGTGAATGCAGTGAGCATATATTTGCATTTGGTAGCAAAACTAGTCTACTCTGACCTAAAGTCATATTTCTATTCCATTTATGAGTTAAACTGGGGTCAAATGGTTTAAATTCACAATGAGTAGGACTTTAAATGTTTATTAAGAAAGCATGTCCAACTATTTCCTTATAGGAAAAGATCACCATTCCTAACTTCCCCAATTCAAGTTGTCTTGGCCCTCACTCCCCTAAGTGTGAAGTTTTCCCTGTCAAAATATAAGCTCCTTTAAAAGAAGAATTATCTTTGTGTTGGTGCGTTTACTTTTAGGGTTTACACACAAGATAATTTTTAAATTACAAACCAACACAATGCATTAGATACATACAAGACAATTTTAAAAAGAAAAACAACTCTCCTCCAATACCAACATAATGAATTAGATTTTAAATTTTCAATTTAATAAATACTTACCGAGTACTTACAATATGCAAGCAAAATAGCTAATAAAATTCCTTGTGCGTGACCTAGATCAGTAAATTTTGCCAAACAATACAATAGTAATGCTCTAAATTGTGAAAAATATCTACAATGCACACAGTTATGCTTAGGTTCAAAGGGCTTAAAAATACTGTTTTAATTGTTGCATTCCTCTTACTTTTGAGATTAACACCATTATGAACAAAATTGTACACTTTCATGTCTATAGGGGTAAATTCCAGCTTTGGATCAGCCCTCCTCATTTTTTCCCCATTATGACTGCTATATAGCACAAAGAAGTGCTTCACAAAGTCAGTGAACCACAGACTTGATTCACTACAAATTATCTCATTCTGTGCTCTCATTTTAATTGATCCCCTCATTGCTACTCAGCAATAGATTTATTAATCTCTTGTTGATTATGCTAATGCACACTAGCTGGGCAGCAACCTTAATTTGCTGCAGCACAGTACAGAGTGGACCTGTAAGGGATTTCAGGCAGCCCTTGAAAAGTGTAGAGGGAAGCATCCTTAGCTCCACTGGCAAATCTTTCAAATGTCTTCACTTCTTTTCTACTCACTCTTTCATAAACCCCAAAAGACAGCTTCTGCCTCTTCCACTCTACTGAAAGTTCTCCAAAACATCACCTGGTACTGGATGCTTCACCAATTCCAATGCTACTTTCCACATGGAAGTCTCTCCTGCTCTCCTGGCTGCTGGTGTTCTCCCTCCCACAACAACCAGTACTCGCTTTAAGTATATTGTGTATACACACACACACACACACACACACACACACACGCATCATATAGTATGTGTTATAATGCAAGCTCCTTGAAAGCTTGGGCATTTTTTTTCTTTGCATCCCTGAGGGTTATTACAGCGCCCAAAACATAACATGATTTCTTTGTCTTCCAAATTCAATAACCATGTCTTTTTAATTCTTCCTTCATACTATCTCTTTCATCTGTTGTTTCTTTTACCTTCCATTACTATGGCTAGTGAAACATCACCTTGTACCTCGAGTGCTCCGACAGCCTTACTCCTTCATTCAAACAACTCTGGCTGTACTCTAATTACTATGAGATTAATATGGGTGTCCATTTATACAGTGCGGCAAAGTTTGCATGCAACGTATGCTGTACTTTTCTTCTATACTTTTGCAAATGCCATGGTGTCTTCAATTGTGTTAACCAATGGAAATCTGTCTCACTGTTGAGTAGGGAGTTTAAATGTGATCTCTTCTCTACTCCATGATTAACCAGCCTGAAGTGATATTTTTTTCTCTAGACTCTTACAGACTCTTTTTCTCTAAACTCTTACAGACTCTTACTCTTATTTGTATACTTCATTTCACAATTACATATTACCTTGAAATATGACCTCTATAACTGTCACGTAGTTTTATCTAAATCACTGGCTACTTAATTTCCCATGTATTTTTTCCATGTATCCCTGTTTTTCAATAAGACCAAAAACTCTTTAAAGGCAGGGAATACTTCTTCAAGTTGCCCACAATGCCTTCTAGTAGCAGGTGCTTAATAAGTATTTGCTAATTGTAGATTTCTGGAATGGCTGGAAGAAATGATGGTTCTATAAGTATAATATACTTTTCATTCAAGGGCTAAAAAAGCATTATCTTACCTTGCAAACACCCTGTCTTTGTTTGCCTTTTCTTTGCCATATTGTACAGACTGGACTTCTGTTCTCCCACTAAAAGAAACAAATTTATATAATAATGAGGAAAAAAAAGAAATGATGACTATGCACAATATTATTCTATTGAAAATTCTATCACTTCAAAGGTCTGGGGTATTTTTAGGAAGAATAATTCATACAAACATATGATACTAAGAGACCCAAATATATCTAAACCAATTAGTTCTATTATAAAATGTGCAGTGACAAGGACACAATGAATCATTTGTGATTATGAGTTTATGAGCTGGCTAGGAAAACAACTTATTTAAAATCAAGTTGCAACAGTGTCTTTCATTTCAAATTCCCCCATCATTTTCACTTTTCCTTGGAGTATGAGCAAGGAAAGTGCTAACATAGTACTATAGTACATAGTATATAGAATAACTCATGTTATTCTTTTTAATTGACATCTCCTATACAAAGCCAGTGATGGAAAATTGAGAATTGAAAATTTTACGTAAACATTTCTTCACAGATAAAACAAAAATAAAATTTGGAATTTCACTTCATCCAACAACCAAATCCTATTAAAGAAAAGCAAAAACTGCAAGGAGTTTTCTGTTCACTTTAAAAAAACAAACAACTTCTTTTGGATTCTGAGTATCCTACCTACACCATGGAGACAGCTAAAGTTGCTTTACCTATGGCCAACAATTTGTTTTGGAGAGATCGGAGAATTTGTGGGAATCAGAAACTGGTTAACTGAAACCATGGTTATATCTTAAGTTTATCTACAATGAACCATTTATTTGATGCTGATACTTTGCATTATTCTAGAAACATAGATTATCTCTAGATAAAAAAAATGAAACATGGAAGAGTTCAAAGCATGGACCAAGATAGCAAAGTACACATCCTTGTTTTACTTCTCTATTTACTGGAAAGGTTCTAGTCTTATCTCTGCTGCATATTATACTTGCTTTTGGTTTTAAATACTTTTCATGATACTAAAAAAGGTCCCTTTCTAATTATACTTTGTAGGTTTTTTTTTTTTAACATAAATGAGTATGGTACTTTGAAGAAAGGCTTTCCCCATATCTTTTGAAATAATCATGTGGTTTTCAATGTTTTGCCTTTTTAACATGATTTATTATGCTGAGTTTTCCTAATGTTGAACCATCCTTGCACATTCCTCACATATCTCCAACTTGGGCATAATGATTTTTTAGATGAATTACAGTAGTCTATTTTACAAGACTTTATTTAAATTCTTCCCTCTCTCCTCTCTTCACTCACAGAGAAGGCAAGCAATTTGATATAGCTTATACATGTGCAGTCATGAAAAACATTTCCACATTAGTCAAGTTGTTAAAGAAAACACAAACCACACACACACACACACACACACACACACAGAGGAAAACTTTAAAAAGTATGCTTCCATCTGCATTCAGACTCCATCAGTTTTCTCTGGAGGTGGATAACATTTTTTGATCATGAGTCCTTAAGAAGTGCCTTATCTCACTATATTGATGAGAAGTGCCAAGTCATTCACAGCTGCTTATCCTACAATACTGCAGTTACTGTGCACAATGTTCAACTAGTTCTATTCACTTCCCTTTGCATCAGTTCACACAAGTCTTTTTAGATTTTTCTAAAAGTATCCTGCTCATCATTTCTTATATATAACACAACAGCATTTCATCAATCACATACCACAACTTATTTAGCCTTTCCTCAACTGACAGGCAATCCTCTCAACTTCTAACTCTTTATCACCACAAAAAAGAGCTGATAAAATATTTTTGTACATATAGTACCCCCCATCTTATTTGGATCAATTCACAACTCTACCATTAGTGCATTAGTGTCCCAACTTTCCCACATCTCCAACATTTGTCATTTTCCTTTTCTGTCATATTAGCCAATCTGATAGACATGAGGTGGTACCTCAGAGCTGTCATAATTTGCATTGCTCCAATCAACAGTATATAGTTTTTTTCATATGACTATAGACAGCTTTGATTACTTTGTCTGAAAACTGCCTATTCATAGAATTTGACTATTTATTAAACAGGGAATGATTTATAGTCTTATAAATTTGACTCAGTTCTCTGTATATTTGAGAAATAAGAGGCCTTTATCAGAGAAACACTATAAAAATGTCCTAGTTTTCTGCATTTCTTTCTTATAATCCTGGCTGCACTGGTTTTGCTTGTGCAAAATCTTTTTAATTTAATCAAAAGTATTTATTTAACATGTCATAAGGCTATCTTTTGTTAGATTATGAATTCTTTCCTTATCCAAAGATTTGACAGTTTTAACTATTTTATGCTCCCATAATCTGCTTATGGTATCACTGCTGTTGTCTAAATCATTTCCCCATTTTGGGTATATTGTGCGAGACATTGGTCCATATCTAGTTTTTGCTGAACTGCTTCTCAGTTTTCCCAGCAGTCTTTTGTCAAACAGTGAATTCTTTGGGTTTATAGAACAATAAAATACTGTAGCTATTTACTACTGTGTACCTAATCTATTCCACTGAACCACCATTCTACTTCTTAGCCAGTACAAGACTGTTTTGATGATTAACACTTTGTAATACAGAAATCTTGTACAGCTTCCTTCCTTCACATTTTTTCCTACTGATTCTTGACCTTCTGTTCTTCAAGATAACTATATATATATATATATATATATATATATATATATATATAAAATTTTTTGATGGTTTGGTATGGCACTGAATAAAATCAATTTAGGTAGAACCGTCATTTTTATTATAAATCAATTTAGGCAGAATTGTCATTTTTATTATATTGGCTGAGATTACCCATTAGCAATTAATATTTTTCCAGCTGCTTAGAAATAACTTTTTTATGTGAAAAGTGTTGTGTAATTGTGTTCATATAGTTCCTGGGTTTGTCTTGGCATCTAGAATCCCAAGTATTTGATATTGTCTAGTTATTTTAAATGGAATTTCTCTATTTCTTGCTGCTAAACTTTGTTGGTAATATAGAAAAATATTTATGATTTATGTGAGTTTATTTTATATCTTGCAAGCTGTTAATCATTTAAACTAGTTTTTTAGTTGATTCCAAATAGGATATTCCAAATATATATATACACACACACACACACACACACACACACCATCATATCATCTGCAAAGAGTGATTAAGTTTTGTTTTCTGCGTGTCTATTCTAATTCCTTCAATTTCTTTTTCTTCTCTTATTGGTACAGCCAGTGTTTCTAGTATACTACTGAATAGTAGTGTTGATAATTAGCATCCTGCGTATATGTATCATTTTTTAAAGACATACTGACATGGACAAAATCTGTGGCCAAAACTTACATAAATAAAATAAGATTTTTATATGGTTAACCTAACCAGGTACCACGTACATTATACGGCACTATAAACTAGAATTTGACTTCCAAAAAACCCAGCAATTAATATAAAAACATTAATCATAAAAGTATACTTACCAATATCGGAACTTTGAACCCAAAGTAAAATAATGTGCAAAAAAATTCTTCTGAGGTGGCAGTGGTCTATCCAAACGGAAAAACGTGTGATGCTCTACACATGCTTTCCACAAATTCTTACATGCTCTATAATTCACCATATTGAATCCCAGTAATGTTTCTCTAGATTCATGCTGTAGGGAATGAACCCCCACCCCAAAAACAAAAAACATAAAACAACTTAACAAAATATAATAATTATTATCTACAATCAGCATTAATATTATATAATTTAGTTAGAACCAAGCTGTTAGAGCCACTGCCAGTGAGGTCCCCTTTCCTCAGTCTCATACTTTGCTCCTCTCCTGACAACCTGTTCAAAAGCCACACACCATCTGAATGGTCAAGTAGAAAAACAAGATTCTTCACATTATCTGGATGATGTTTACATTGATTCAATGGAGGACCACAAGGACTCTGCATTTGTATTGCCACTGTGTCCTAAGGTCTGCCAGATCTCACCATATTGCCTTGCTATTATTTGCTTCAGACCAATGGGTTTCGTCACCTTCCTTGCCACAAAATGTTTATAATCACAGATATTTCCATCAGACTTAAAGATGAACTCTTATAAATGTGTTGTCATACCAACTGAAAAGTGAATTCCTTGGGAGCTGGAAGTGTCTCATTTTTTCCTATTTGTATCCCTAGCTCTTTGAACAGTAGTTGGCGTATAATGCTTTATCAATGATTTTTTTATTTACTCATTTTAGAAATGCCCACTATTTGCTTTATCTTAATGTTTCACTTAGTAAGGACATATACAAAGACAAATGAGGTTACACCTCCTGGTAACCAATAAGTAAGTACCAAATTTCTTTATCCAACTAAAATGAGAGTCTCCATTTTGTTTCAAAATAGCAGATTCTCTATTTCTATCAAAAGCATCACAAAGTCATCAAGATTCACATTTTCATATCATAATTGACACCTGTCATTCACTTTACAGTTAATAAATTTTATTTCTAAATACACATTATCATACACACGTATTATCAAATACACATGTATTTCATCTTCTCTACTTACAAAGTCACCAACCCAAGTTTAGGCTCTTATTAGCTCTCATCTACACTATTGCAAATAGACTCCCGTCTAGTATCCCTACCTTTAGCCTCTTCCTATTCCAAGACATCAACTATGCAGGCAGGAAAGAGATTTTGTAGGTTTTTGTTTTGTTTTGTTTTTTGGAGGGCAACTGGGGTTAAATGACTTGCCCTAGGTCACCTGGCTAGTTTTTGTGTTAAGTATCTGAGGCCAGATTTTTGGAACTCAGATCCTTCTGACTCCAGGGCCAGTGCTCTATTCACTGTGCCACCCAGCCACCTCTAGTTTGTTCTTTTTTTAATCATCAACTTTTGACAATCATCAACAAACATGAACATTTTCGCATACAAAGAACACAAAAAAGAGGATTATATGTGAAATCAGTTTATTTTAAAAAGTATATTAACAGTATCATGGTAGGGACCAACACCTCTTAGCTTCTCTATCACCTTCTGAATTTCCTTCTGCTCATTCTCTTTATTTTTTAAAATGTTTCTCTGATGTTCTTTTGTTTTCTTTTAGTATCACCATCACAATTTCTCAAATGACCTCAACCACCCCTCAAAACAAATCAAACCATTTACCCGTCATCTGTGTCATTATGTACATGTCTATTTTATACAGTTAAGCCTGCCTTTGTCCATCTGAAATGAGTAAGGTTCATGAGATATTTGCCCCTCCACATCTCCACTCTTTTTGCTTATATACTACAATTACGACAAATAAGTTTTTCCTCCTAATTCCTAACTTTTTCCCTAGTATATTTGTTTTCTCCTTTCACTTTTCCTTCCTCTGGAGAAGCCAACAAAACATAGTCCAACCATACCTGTGTATGTCTGAGACCTCTGAGACAGTGAGATTCTGAAGGGAAACTTATCTAGGTTCCCTTTCTTAGAATGTAAGCCCTTAATCTTCATTTAAACAATTCCAACTGCTCATATCTATTTGTATTTCTAAATTTCTCTTAGCTGAAGTGTTTGCATTTCAGAATTTCTTCTCAGCTCTTATCTTCTCATCAGGAAAACTATAAAAATCATCTATTCTATTAAAGGCCCTTTTATTCCCCCTACAGGGTAAATTCCTCTTGATTGTAAGCCTTCATCTTTCGTCTTTACCAAGATTTTTTCTCTCACAGGTATAGAATACAACATAATCCTGAGTGGGGTTCATAGTTATTTGAACTCTTACAGTTACGTGCAGTATTTTTCTTCTCTTTGATTTGGAAGCTTAGAAATTTGACTGAAATAACTGAGTGTTTTTAGTGTAGAGGTTCTATTAATAGGTTATCAGTGCATTGTTTCCACTTCCATTTTACTCTTTAGCTCTAATAGTTTGCGGGCAATCTTCTTTTGATTTCTTGAAATATGGTGTCCAACTTTTTTTTTTAAGTCATGGTTTTTCAGGGAGTCTAAAGATTCTTAAACAATCTCTCCTCAACTACTTTTCCAGGTCTGTTGTGATAGTACCATATATATATTATGTAAATATGTATTCTTAATATCTATATCTATATATCTCATTGTATCAGGGGACAACAGAGTTCTATTTGCTCCATTGTATTTCTCAGAGAGCTCACAAACTGGTTAAGACTATACACCTAAAGTTCTAGCAAGTCAACAAATATTTCTTAAGCAGCAGGCTTTGTGCTCAGTATCAGGGATATAAAGAAAGGAAAAATTACAGTCTATGTTCTTGAGGACTTCATATTCTAAGGTGGGAAACAACATTCATATAACATACACACATGAGAAATATTGCATACATGGATGGAAATGTCAGAGAAAGAAGTATTCACTGATGGGTAGGGAAAAGAACCTGTTATAGGTCTCCTTCAGAGGGTGGTATCTGAATCAAGTCTTCTTAAAAAAATAGGTTTTTACTGATTTGATTTGGTTTTACATACCTTAGATTTCCCTGTGTTGGTCTCCCTGGCACATTTCCATTTGATAACCCACACAAAGGCTTTAGGCTGGTGTGCTGCTGCTTATACTGGCACGATTATTTAGCACAAACCTTCTAAGACCTTTAGGTCCATTTCCCTGAGCTTACCCTGACTCTGTGGCTAAGGATGCTCTTTGCTAGGTTCCACCAACTTCTGACTATCACTTGTGCAAATTTGGACTAGATGGAGGAACCAATTTTTGTTTTTCTTCTATTTTCTTTATCACTGCTCTGATAATTTTTTCAGATATTGCCTACAACATGAGTGGGAAAGCTAGATTCATCATTGATGTTCCATGTTGTTATCTTAATCTGGACTCATTCTAAACATATTCTTCATTGTCATCGTGGTATCCAATCCCTTGGCCCCTCAATTCTACTTGTCCTTCACTAATGTTTTGACCTTACTTTCTTCCCTTCAGTCTTGGCTCTAAGGCTGACTGATTCAGCTAGAATACCATTCCCATATTATATATGCACTCTAAGCCACTCTCTTTTTCCTTCTCATACTTGGAATATACCCCTAGAATGCTGGGCTTTTATAGGTGAATTTCTGCCTCTTCTTGACTGGAACTGAGCCCCTATGTCACTTCCTGGACATTTCCAAACCATGCTATTTCCCTCTCCTTCTAGCTCCTGTCTTCCTCCACTAAAATATAAGTTCCTGACTTGTTTGCTTGCTTGTTTTTGTATCACAAGTTTAACACAGTGCTTAGTACATGATTAATAAATGCTTTTTCATTCATATCCATTCTAATGTGCTTTAAAGCATTAATAGGGCTTGACTTATCTTAAGGTAACTTTTTTGGCCTAATATAGTTACTAAAAAAGTCCTGATCTGACATTAATTTACAGCAATTAAATACTCAGAAATTAATTTCTAAAAAATGAAAATTAAGTATTTGTTTTTGGCTTTTTGGCTATTAGATTGTGAATATCATAAAAGCAATGAGGATATTTTTATGTTTTTAAATCTTTACCAAGTACTAAATGAAGTATTTGTTATGGTAAGTGAATCTGTAGATCTCCTGTCCCTTAATAAGCCTAAGGGAATCTGAAGACCTTCCTTGCTTTGAAAAAATATTCTGCCCTCTAATATATACTTCTGAGGTGAGGTTTTGATTTGGGGCTCCCTTCAGGAACAGTTATGTGATTTGGCCAGATGAGACACTGGGCAGCCATTGAGCCCCCTGGGCCTTGAAAGCCTGGATATTGGAGCTTCTTTCTCTGGTAACTAACTGTAGGTACATGATGGTCAGACAGCTAGAAGCCCTGTCTATTGAGTTGTGTTATTTTTTGTATCTTCTGTTTTATTTTTCTCAGAAGTTCGGGGTGCTGACTCTTCCCTATGAACTAGGTAAATGACATATGTTTGATTAAAGTAAGATTGTTAAGTTAACCCTTTTGAGTTGCTTTCCTTTAGAAAAGCAGATCTGATCAAAGAACCTGTGCTAGCAGTCATCTTGGGTGCTAGCTATGCTAAGGGTGCATTTATTTGTAGGATACTTTTAAAGGTAGCAGAAATACTTTACAAACACTATCAACGTAGATACAGGGAAGAAATGGAACTTTTACCACATCTAAGGTTTAAAAAAACAAAACTCAAATATATGTGAGTATTAATCTAGGTATTAGTAGATATTGTTAATATTCATATATACCACTGCTCACCAATCTATCTTGCATTCTTTTTCAACCCCACTTCCAAGTAGAAATCCTCCCTTATAATAGATACGTATAATCAAGAAAAACAAATCAAGATATTGGCCATGTATGAGAATGCATGAAACCATTATCAGCTTTTTAAAGACAGGATAGATTTTTTTTTTGCTTTAATTAATGTTTTTAGATCTTTCAGAGACGTTTCCCTTTACATTAGTTTGGTCAAAGCGTAATTTTCTATTGTAGTTCTGGTCATCTCACTCTGTTTCAGTTCATACATATCTTTTTATATTTTTCTGAGCTTATCATAGTACATTTTTTATCAGCACAATAATATTGCAATGTAATCATATATCCTAATTTGTTCAGACATTTTGTAATTGGTGAGTATCTACTATTTCCAGTTCTGTCACAAAAAGCCCCAGCAAAACAAAAAACAGTTGCTAAAATATTCTTGAACATATAAGGCTTTTCCTTCAGTCTCTGACCTCCTAGTACTACATGCCTAATTGTAATTTTAGTAGGTCAAAGGATATACACTAGTTAGTGACTTCTTACTTAAATGATCAAACTGTTTTCCAGAATCAATTCTGGAACCAATTCCCAGCTTCACCAACAGTATATATTAGTATGTCTATCCTTTCACATCCTCTCTGACAATGATTACTTTCTTTCTTCCCCCCTTTAAATCATCTTTGCTTGTCTGATGTGAGATGAAACCTCATATGAAAACCCTAATTTTAAAGATGAGGAAATTGAGGCCTAAGGATGTTGAGGGACTTGTTCAAGGTCACATACTGAAATAAGCAGAAACAGGTTCAGAAATGAATAACTTTCCTGTGGTTATTCGACTAGTAAGAATGGTGGCAGTAGAATTTCCACCTAGATATTTTCTGACCTGAAGACTAGTGCTCTTTTTTTATGCCACTTTTATCTATCTACTGGTTGAAAGAGAAAATTAATACACTAAGGGGAAACATTATGTTCTTTTAAAACTCATACTCTGATGCTGTAATAATGAGCCATGCCACCTATATGGATAGTACTGACCTAAAATAATGCAGAGTTGGCGTGTTCTTTTGAGTTTTCCTATAATTATCCATAAAACATAGGGCACAGAATAACTAACCTTCTAGATGTGTTACATGATTCCAATTCTTACTGATGCCTTTTATCACAAAGTCCTTTCTTAGTTGTAATAAAAATTCGATTTCTTATTCTGAGCCTACCTGCATTAAAGGCAAGATATACAGGGCTGAGTTTCTTTGGAGAAGAGACCAATCTAAGAACTGAGTGAAAACAAGTGATCTGAATTAAGCAGGGCAAAGAAACCGATGTTATCATCATATTAATGCTCTTTTACAATAACCACATAGATGTAACAATTTATATCCAAGTGGGAAAGTAATCTCTTTATTTAAGGAATGTTACACAGTAACAAGCTAGTCAGGAAAACTCTGAACTGGAACCATATCAGAAAAAGAAAAAGGGTTTTTTGGTGGAGAAACAAAATCTCATACCAATCTAATTATTATAATTAAAATTCAGTTTTTATTTTAGTGGTCAGCATGTATGAGGCAGGTGATATTCAAAAAATATTTGACTTTATCAATGTAGTTATGGCAATGAATGCAATCCATTCACATCCTTTCATTCTGAGTTATCTTTGTCTATGCCCTTGAATAGATAACAGATTTAAAGCTAGAAGGAAAGTTAAGCAGTCTTCTAGTTCAAATTGCTCATTATACAGATGAGAAAGATGAAGTCTAGAGAGGTTAAAAGAACTTGCCTAAAGTGACAAAGGTACAAAGGCAAGATTCAGACCAAGGTCTTTAGATTTCAAATTTCTTTTTCTTTTTTTAATTGATTCATTTATTTACTTTTAATTTACAAGATTCAGTTCCACAGTCCCTTGGGCTGATTTAAAATATTTTCAATTGCACTATCCTGCTCCTCCTATAATCTCTAACCCTTACACACAATTACTTCATGACAAAGATGGATCTGTCATAAAAAAATCCTTTGTAAAAACCTGTCTTTTTCCCCCCATATTTTCACACCCTGGACATGTGTACATAAATCACATAAAGATTTTTTTATAAAGAAAATAAAAATATATGATTTGAGAGATACTGTTGTATTCTGGGCCATTTCTTTGGGGCATTAATATAACCTACGAATTCAAATAAATTTGTATTAAAAACTGATGTGGTCTTTGGCTTCTATAACTTTGAATGGAAAGGAAATCAAGTGTTTGCTAGTTATGTTGATTTCTGAGCTCTCCTTGGTTAATTCTTGAGAGTAATGGTGAGAATCAAGATTGCTATATATATACATACACATACATACACATATATATTGATCATATATATATATATGACTTATTCTATTTCCTATTTATAGGAATATCGACATAGCTTATTTGAGTAGTTCAGGTTAAATCAATGACCTTTTCTAATTGTTTTCCTAGTTAAATTTGACTTTTGTTTTATCTAGATAACAGTCTAAAATAAATAAGTAGTTGATTTTGATAGCCCTTTCACAATAATTTATTGTTTCTTTTCTATTAACATATAATTGAATTAATTTTTGTGTATGATGTCATTGATCTTTGCCATGTCTAGCACCTTCCAACTCTTTCTGGAAGAACATATTTATGGTGGCTAAGAGGCTTCTGACTAATCTATAAATATTTAGCCTCTTAAATTTCTCAAATCTGAGTTGCAGTTCTTCACAGATCACAGATTTATAGCTAAAACGGTCTAGGAGGTAATTTAGACTAACTTCTTCACTTTACAAATGTGAAAATTAAGGTTTAGAGTGGGGAAGACCTCACCAAATGTCATAGATGCAGTAAAGGGGATTGTCAGGATCTGAACCCAAGTCCTCTGACTCTAAAGCTAGTGTACTTTCTAACCTATGTTGCCTTCCATATGTTCACTTTCACATTAAAGGTAAGAAGTATATCTGACTTGGTTTGAAGAATTTTGTCAAGTTCTATACCAGTGGTTCTCAACCTTTCTAATGCCACGACCTTTTAATGCTCATATGTGGATGTATTTGCATATGGGTGGACCCACCTGGAGATAGATAGAGGAGCCGTGTCTCGGTTCCTAATACCATCGGAAATACCTGTTTTCCGATGGTCTTAGGTATCCCCATTTGACCCCCAAAAGGGTTGTGACCCACAGGTTCTATACTGAATTTCTGTCTTTCTTTATCACCTTCAACAGATATTAGTACACCAAACTGCAATTTTCTTCCCAATGTTTCCTTTGGTTTATGCTCATTACAAGGATGGCTAAGTGTCCCATAAAAATATCATTCTTTTTTTGCCTCTGGACACACAATGAAACCAACATGTCAAATTTCTTGTTTTGTGTCTCTGAGGAAACATCTTCTTTCATTTACTACATATGTATAATTTCCCTTTTCTATATCCTGTCCAGTTTGTGTTTTTCATGAGAATTATCAATACTGGTACAGATTTCCCACTTCCCCCAAAAGTATGCCAGTTCTTTGGTCGTCATATTTAGATTATAGACAGTAAATCTTTTATTGATGGTGAAATAACTGTAAATCTTAGTACCCTCTTGTACTTTTTAAGGACTTTTTGCTGTTTTAATCTAATTTGTAATTTCATTAGTATAAGGTGCACCCAATGAGGTTCAGCTGTCTTTAAAGACATATAAGTAATAAATATCATGTCCTAACTAAAAGGAATCTTATCTGAAGTCACGTATCCTTGACATGATTTTCAAATGTGTCACTACTTAAAATTCACATATAAATTCATTTGAAAGAAGTAAAAGAAGTAATAGCAAAGCAGTTATATGAGTCTCTTCTACTTAGCAAAACGGTAAAAGTTTATAATATGAAAATAACTAAATTCCTCTATAAAAATATATATCATAATTTCTATGTTGATTTGACAAGATTGGTACTTACCAACTCTTTCCTAAGTTGAATAAAAAACTGCTTGCATTTAAATGAAATTTTTACAATCTTCAACCTATAAAAAAACAAAATCAAACTGGAGTATTCAAGACATATATGCCAAAAAATGATTAAAACAGGAAAAGAGTAGACTTATTCCAAAACACATAAAAGAATTATTTCTATTCAAAACTAATACATTTTTTACAAAACATTGTTTAGAAAGGTATTGTCAAAAAAAATTGTTGAAATTTTCTTATGACTTGCGTAAAATATTATTACAGTAATTACTTTAGGAAAATAATTACTTGGTTAAGTTAAAAATTGCATGTGGACTACTAAAATAATAAAGATTCAAATTTGATACTAAAATTTGTGTAGGAGTTTAAATCAATTTCTAAAATACATTAGAAACTTTCTAAAATGCTACTGAGGTGATTATAACAAATTCTAAATAAAAAATGTTAATGAATATAAAGTTCGAGATTTTGTAGTTTACAAGATTAATACTTGGTCTATTAAAAACACTTAAACTTTTCAAAACCATTTTAATTTATTTTATACCACTATTCCCCTAATGTACAACTTTAACGCCCCCAAAAAAGTTCTTGTATGTGCATGCAGATCTGTGATCCAATATGTTTTTCAAAAGGACACAAAACAGAACCACCACCATCAAAAGACTCTGTCCCTTGTATTCTAACAGAGTTATAAACATCACCCAAATTTGTTAAACTTCACTCTCTATCATAAGGAGCTGAAAGAGTTTGAGAAATGTAGCTTTGGGGGATCTTCAGCAAGCAATGGAAACAGACACACTCAAGATAATATTAATTTTATATTTATAGTCAGTGTGTATATTTCCAAAGAGTAGGACCCTAACAAGTAACTCAAAGATATCTTTGAAAGAAACAAATGAAGTCAAGTCTGCATAAGACGAATTCTCCTCTACTTTATGTTTTTTTGGAGGGGGAGAACATTGCTTTTCTTCCTTCAGATATGAACTTTTTAGATAAGCTTATAAATACATATAAGATATGGAATTTATAGTTAGAGAGTCATAATGTATTCAGGCATTTCTTTTGTCATATCAGGTAGTTCCCAGACATAAAAGAAGATAGAGAAAATCATACACCTTAAATCTTTAGGAACAAAAAACAGCATGAAGAAAGCTAGGTAGCCCAGTGGATAAAGCACTGGGTCGAGTCAGAAAGTCCTGAGTTCAAATCTGGCATCAGACACTTAGTAGCTGTGTGACCCTGGACAAGTCACTCAATCTCTGCCCTAATCTACTAGAGAAGAAATGGCAAATCACTCCAGTACCTTAGCCAAGAAAATTCCATGGCTAGTATGGTACACTGAAGTTATGAAGAGTCAGACATGAGACTCAACAACATACTTGTAGACATGTATTCATGTATGCTATGCTGCACAGCAGACAGAGCTCTGGTCTTAAAGGTCTATATGTCCATCCACACACATACACATATTCATGTAAATGTTTATGGTTTTAGTTTTTGTGCGCTATCCTTCACAACCCTTCCTTCCCCAAATTATACAAACCCAGGATTTACTTTGGAGTTAGAAAGCAGCTGAGAGCTAACCTAGTTCAAGCTCCTGATGTTATTTTGTTTTACTCATGCTTTTTTCTACTAGTAATTTCCCAATACCATCTCCCTCCATCACTCTCCCTTCTTCCTAATAATGAAAAACAATTAAGCAAAACCGAGCAACAAAAGACTCTATCTGTTAAAGTATGGAACATTCTGCACTCACTCTGTCCACCAACCCCCATCCTACCACCTCCCCACTGAGAGCAAGGAGTTGCATTTTTACCATCTTTTCTTAGGGTGTTAAATAAATGTTAACTATTAGCATTATTATTATTTAGCACTAACAAATTATGCATCATGATTCAGTATAACAAATAAGGAAACTCCTTTGGAAGACTAAATGTTTTACATATACATGTACTACTATTTTACAAATGAAGATGGGTAATGCTTAATAAAATATTAATTCATTTAAAAGGGCTACTAAAATCATAATAGCTTGTCATCATGTACTGTTTTAATCAATGAATACTTATGTCTTTTCTAGAGAACTGATTTTGTGTAAAAGTTTTTCAATTTTCTACAGTCAGATTTTGTATTCTGTCCTTTAATATCTCCTTTATTCTATGTCTAATTATGAACTATACCATTATTCCTATTTGGGAAAAATATTATGTCCTATTCTCTAATTTTAAAAGGTATAAGCTTTGTATTTAGATTACATATCCACTTAAAATTTATTACAATATGGTATAAAATGCTAACATAAATCTATTTTCATCAGTTTCTCCAGAAATCCTTGTTTTTTTTTTTTAAAGCATCCCTTGCCTGCTAGTTTGTTCTATGTCTTATGTGTGTTATCACTGTGTGTTTATTTTTAGGTCTTGCTTATTTGTTCTATTTAATTTATTAATAAAAAACTGGATGAAAGCTGATGATATGCTTATAAAATTTTTAGATAAGACAAATTTAGGGAGAAATAGCTAACATACTGGATTAGAATCAGGATTCAAAGAGATCTTGAGAGATGCTAGATGACAAGCTAAATTGAATAAAATTTAAAAAGGGTATAAAGTTTACATATAGATTAAAAAAATTAACTATACAAATACAAAATCAGAGAGATAAAGGGGGGGGGAGGAAGAAAGAGAAAGAGGAGGGTTTAGAGCTTAAAGGGAACGCAAATATGTAGTGTGTACAGAAAATAGACTCAGTGCTTTCAGTGCATTATAAATTCAATAGGAGTCAACAACGGTGTAGTGCTTTCTGCAACCAAAAAGAAGCTCTCTCAAACTTAGTTTACTAAATTAAGAGGCAGAATGTCAGATATACCTGTATACTCAAGAAGCTTATACCAGTTATATTTTTTCTTTTTACTCTGGTCAAGCTGTATTAGGACTATGTTGTACCACATCTGGGAGGGATGCAGACAAACTGGAGTATATCCAGAAAGAGGTTACCATAATGATGAGGTGGCTTGGAGAGTGTGTCTTATGAGAACGAATGTAAGGAACTAGGAATGTTAGGCCTGGAGAAGAAAAAGACTTAGGGAAGGATATATTAGTTGTCTTCAAATATTTAAAAAACTTATGTGAAAGAGGGATTAGACTTGTTCTACTTACCCCAAACCCGAAGACAGAACTAGGACGAATGGGTTGAAGCTGCAGAGAGGAAGATTTAGGCATGAAGCAAGAAAAAATTTTCAACAATCAGAGCTACCCAAAACCAGAACGGGTTGCTTTGGTATGTAGTGAATCCCTTTTCAACAGTCCTTCAAGATGAGACGAGTACCTGCTAGGGATGTGGTAGAGGAAATTCCTACTTAGGTATGAGTAGAAATAGACAACTTCTGAGGTCCCTTCTGAACTCAGTGAGTCTGTGAATGTGATCTTCCTAGTCCCTAACTAAGCAGCAAATATGTGTATCTGTGTGTACGTATATGTGTGTGTGTATGCACACACACAAACACATATATATGCACATGTACATATGACTAAAATCAGTCATTTTCAATGGTATTGTACTGAATTCACTGGATATAATCACAGGATAGAAGGAAAAATCTATAAAAGTGTAGTTTTGAAAAATTAATCCATTTAGAAGAAAAATAAATGATTAAAAGGAATCCACAATAAGCTAGACTGATGAAAAGAAGCAGATTCAATGAACACTTCAACTTTGTAGTCTTGTTAAAAATAAAAAATATGGTTAAACAGAAGTTTCAAGTAAGATCCAAATACTGAACAAAAAAAACTTAGAGGCAATTTTTTTGAAATCCAACAAACATTACGAACAATTATGAAAGAAAAGGCAATAACAGAATTTCTTACCATGGAAAGGTGTTCATTCGTACCCTGTTCTTGTAAATTAGTATTCCTCCTGACATTACGCCAATCATAATTTCATTATTACTTTGATCCTTTAAAAAAAGAATATGAAATATCACAGAAAGGAAACTGTAGGCTTTAATTACAGGATCAAATTTATTTAATTTGAAAGGGCTATTTTAAAGAGCAGTACAATAGAAATTATATATATTAATTCTGGTCTAACAATTTGCTTCTATATATTTTGCCTAAAGAGTATAGAAGGAACCAAAATGGCAAGTGCAACTGTAGAAAAATAAAGTTATTTTTAATACTTGGGTGTATTACCATATTGATCAAAGCTATTCAGTCTTTCAGAGTTGGTTAACTTTATAATACTGTTGTTGCTATGTAAATTATTCTGCTGGTTCTCTCCAATTTACTTTGTATCAGTTCATAAAAATCTTCCCAAGGTTTTTCCAAATCTATTTCTTTCATCATTTGAAAGAGTAATAGTATCTCATCACATTCATATACCATATCTTGTTCAGTCATTCACCAATTGATGAAGATTCCTTTAATTTCCAATTTTTCCCTTTTTCTTTGATAATTTCCCCTTTTTCTTTGATCTCTTTGGGGCATATGCCTAGTAGTGATATTACTGAGTAAAGGATACGTACAGTTTGATAGCTTTTGGATACAGTTCCACACTGTTCTCTGAAAGGTTGGACCACTTCACAACTCTACCAACAGTGCATTAGGGTTCCTATTTTTCCATATCCTCTCCACCATTAGTCATCTTATTCAATGTGACAACTTTAAATGGTACCTTGAATTGTTTTTAATATGCATTTCCCTGTTAATGCTTTAGAGCATTTTTATATGACCACTGATATTTTTATTTCTTTTGAAAATTGCCTATTCATAGTCTTTTGATGATTTATTAGTTGTCTGTTATTCTTATAAATTTGGCTCAGTTCCCTATATAGTTGAGAAATGAGATCTCTATCAGAGAAACTTGCTATAAAATTTCCTCTCCAGTTTCTTTTAATTTTGGCTGCATTAGTTTTGTTTGTTAAAAACTTTTTGATTTTATGTAAGTAAAATTATCCTTTTTTACCTCCCACAAACCTATCTCTTGTTTTGTTCATGAACTCTTCACATAACTTATAGATCTGATGGGCAATTTCTTCTATGCTCCTTTAATTTGCTTTTGGTATCACCTTTTGTCTAATTCATGTATTTTGACCTAACTTTGGTATATGATGTGAGATGCTGAGTTATAACTCTTTTCTGCTAGAATGCTTTCTAGTTTTCCTAGTAGTTTTTGTCAAATAATGAGTTCTTTGCCAGGTAACTGAGATCTTTGGGTTTATCAAACACTAGTCTACTGTACTTATTTGCTTCTGTATATTGTATACCTCATCTGTTCTACTGACCAGATTCTATTTTTTACCAAACTGTTTAGGCTATTATAGTTTTGCAGTATGGTTTGAAGTCTGTTACTGTTAGGCTACTTTTCTGTCCATTTTTTCTTTTCCATTGATTCTCTTGATATTCCTGACATTTTGTTCTCTAGATCAGTGGTTCTCAACCTGGGGGTCGAACAACCCTTTCACAGGGATCACAGGGGTGACCATCGGAAAACACATATTTCCAATGGTCTTCAGAATGGAGACACTGCTCTTCTGTCTCAAGGTGGGTCGGCTCACATACAGGTATGCCCACATACAAGTATTTTTTTTGCCTGATGCTTAATAAATGTTTATTGACTGATTGGCACACATATAAGTATTAAAGGGTCACAGCATTAGGAAGGTTGAGAACCACTGCTCTAGATGAATGTCATTTTTTCTAGCTTTATAAAATAATTCTTTGGCAGTCTGTTTGGTATGACAATGAATAAGTAAATCAACTGAGCTAGTATTGTCATCTTTATTATAATGGCTCAGCATATCCATGGGCAATTAATACATCTCATATTATTTACATCTTTATTTGCGTGAAGTATTTTGTAATTGTGTTCATACTTGTATCTTGGCTGGTAGACTCCCAAGCATTTTAAACTGTCCTCAGTTATTTATCTGAATTCCTCTTTCTGCTGGGTTTTGTTGGCAATATACAGAAATGCTGACAATTATTTGGGTTTATTTTATACCCTGCAACTTTACTTAAGTTTGTTGACTGTTTTGACTAGTTTTTTAGTTGACTCTCTAGGTAAACTATCTATCATATGCAAAAAATGACAGTTTTCTTTCCTCATTGCCTAAGTTTCAATTTCTTTTTTTTGTCTTATTGTTATAACTAGCTATAACAGTTAGCACAATACTGTACAATACTGAATAATGATGATGATGGATAACCTTGCTTTACCCCTCATATTATTTGGAAAGGTTTCTAATTTATCTCCATTATAAGGAAGAAAGTGGAGGAACTGCTAAGATAAGTGTTGTGGGGTGAGGGAAATGGGAAAAAAACGGTTTTCAGTTTGGAATCATCTAGTTTTGGAAACAAAGTTAGTACACAAGAAATGATGCTAGAAATAAAACATGGCAGAGTACTAAAATGCATTTTTTTGGAGGGGGGAATGCAAGGCAGTTGGGGTTAAGTGACTTGCCCAAAGTCATACAGCTAATTAAGTGTCAAGTGCCTGAGGCTGGATTTGAACTCAGGTCCTCTTGACTTCAAGGTTGATGCTCTATTCATTGAGCCACCTAGTTGCCCCTAAAATGCATTTTAAAACTTTAATATGGGATTTTATTTTGCTTGCAAAAGTAATGATGAGATTTGAGTTCTTTTTAGTTTTATTTCTGACTTAATAAAACACCAGGGCTGTAGAATCAACTAATTTTAGTCCTGTTGATCAGTTTTCATACAATGATTTCTGTTAGTCCAGGTTTTGCTCCCAACTTTCCTGCTCCTTGCCTTCAAAGCCACCAGCAGCTACCAGAGGCAAACGTTATTAGTAGCTACCAGCAAGAAGTAACTTTAGAAATTTCACGAACGGAGGCTATCAGAATAGGAAAAAGGTGAACAGAACAAGTGAAAACAAGTGAAATGCTTGTATAAAGACTGACTATACTACAGGCAACCTTTTTTAAAAATTAAATTAAATGTTATCTTTCCCATTAGCTATGTCCCCAGACAAAAGGCAAGAAAAAGAAAGGTAAATATATGCTTCATTCTGTACCTTGAGTCTTTTAGATATCTATCTGGAGATGGATAGTTTATTTCATCATAAGTTCCCCCAGAATCATCTTCTCTTTCTTTTATTTTCAAGCTCTCCTTAAGTACTAGTTCCTTCCCTATTACCTAAAAAACAGGCCAAATTTTCCCCATTCTTAAAAGAAAGTATCACTTGACCTGACTATCCCCTAGAATTATGATCCTGTATCTCTTTTTGTTTTCTCAGCCAAAAAGGAAGCAAAACTGGCAGGTAAGTCAGGGGTTGGGTTGCGGGTGAGGAGGAAGAAAAGGAGGGAGAAAACAAAGGGGGAAACATTTTGTTAAGTAACTACTCTAAGCAAAGCACTGTGCTAAGTGTTTGACAAATAATATCTCATTTGCTCCTCACGGCCTCGGCAGGTAGGTGCTATTATTAACACCACCTTACAGCTGAGGAAAATGAAGCAGAAATTAAATGACTTGCTCAGTTACACCAGTGGTACATGAACTCTTGTCCTCCTGATACTAGGCCAGTACGTTATCCACTGTGCTACCCAGTTACTTCCCAGAAAAAGTCTATTATTGTTGCTTCCACTGCCTCTGCACTCACTTCCTTTAACCCTTTGCAATCTGGTTTCCAATATTCTCTCAAGTGATTCTCTCCAACCTTATCTAAGACCTTAACTGCCATATCCAAAGGTCACTTCTCAAATCTTCATTCTTCTTGGTCTCTCTGCCATATCTGACACTATTGACTATGTCCTGCTTAATACTTCCTCTTCACATTTTCTCAATATTGCTCCCTCCTGGTTCTTCTAACCACTGAACGCCTTTTCTCATGCCTCAAACTAAGAGATGAGTTACGTGTCCGTCCCTAAGCCAACCCTAATCCATTCTATTATTAGTTCTCTTCCTCCCCAATTTACTTTGTATGTATTATGTGGCTATTTATTTGTGCTCCCCATCCCTTCCCAAGAGAACATAAGCTCCTCGAAGGCAGAGACTATGCTCTGAAGGTCTCTGTGTACCTAACACAATGCTTGGTACACATTAGACAATTAACCAGTGCTTTCTGAATGAAAAAATGCTAGAGAGCTTAAAGTTCATTTGATTGTCTCTTTAATACACATAATAGCACAGTAGAATCATTCTTAGAGGACAAAAGCATTATGTAACTTAAAACTTTATCAAGTTTCATTAACATTAATTTCCTGAAATAAAAATGAAAGTAAATATGGCAAAAGAGACAATTTTGTTCTTAATGAGCTAATGAATTTATACTTAACCTAAGTACATTTGAGAATGTCGAGTTTGAGAAAGCTTACTGAAGTTCACCAAGTCAAACAATCATTGGATATTATTTATTAAGCAATTACTATGTGCCAAGTGCTGAGGACATCTGTATGGAGAGTGAAATTCACAACGAGCTTATATATTAATAAAGAAGCAAATCAATATTTACAGAATAAATAAAAAGTTTATATATATATACATATATATAAAAAACACAAAGTGGTTTTTAAATGAAGTACAATGGGAGGAAAGGCACTAACAGTTGGGGAAAGGAAAGGCTTCATGTAATAGATGATGTCTGATGTGTACCTTAAAGTAACAGAAGGACAGAAGGAGGGAGGGAATACATTCCAGGCGAGATCATGCCCAGTGCAAAAGCACAGAAGTGGGAGTTAATTAGGTTGGGCTGCGGAATTAAGGCTATGGAGTAATATCCAATGAGGTAATATCCAAGGTAGGTTGGGGCCCAATTGTGTGGGGATTTAAAAGTGAAATACAGTAATTTATGTTTTATTCTATAAGCAATAGAAAGCCAATGAAACTGGTTAAGTAGGATTGTCACATGGTCAGATACATTTTATGGAAAATTCCTTTGGGAACAGTGTGCAGAATGTACTGGAGTGGGAAAATCCCAGTTGGGAGACTGTAGGTGAAAGGTGATGCGGGACATAACTAAGGGGGTAGCCATGGAGAGGAGAGAGAAAGGGTTAAAAGAGAGATGCTGTGAAGGTCAATATGGCAAGATTTGGCAATTTATAGCAAATATGGAGTATAGAAGAGAAAGGAGTTGAGAACAATCCAAAATTATGAACCTGAGACACTGGAAGGATAGTAAAATCTCTGAAAGAAATAGAAAAGTTTGGATGAGAGGAGGGGGAAAGATAATGAGTTCAGTTTTAGACATGTTGAATTTAAGACCTCTCTGGAGATATCCAGTTTGAAATGTCCAATATGCAATTAGCGATCTGTGAAAAAAAGCACAGGGAAGAGAATGGGGCTGGATATGTAGTTCTGAGAGTCTTCTACACAGAGATGAGAGTTAAATCCATGAGAGCTAACAAGGTTTTTGAGAGTGTAGGAGAAGAGAAGAGGGCTTGTGACAAAACCACAATTAGGCTGGTGATGTGGCTAAAGCACCATAAGAAAGAAAAGGAATGGGTAGACATTTACAGCAAGTAAACCAGGGGAGTGTAGTGTCATGAAAACCTAGAAAATAAAAGGTATAGAACAAAGACTAATTAACAGTGACTAATAAGAAGACAGTAATAAAAAATAGTACACATTTATGTTTATTAATGGGGAATATATTCCCTTAGGTATTAGCCCTTTACAACAATCTATTTCTGCTCACCTGATGACAATACTGGCTGACAATAATGGAAAGAGATGGCACCACTTCTTCACCTCTGCTTTTTAAAATCCCTGGTTTTCTTTATCTTCAAGTGTAACGTTTTAGATACAGCCTTTCCTGATCCCACCTGGATGCCTTCTTCCTACTTCTCCCTTAGCTAGAGGGCAAGTTCCTTGAGGACAGGCATTGTTCCACTTTTTTGTTTTACTGTATCCCTAGAGCCTTTTATATTGCCTGGCAATATAGTTAAGTGTTTAAGTTAATATAGTTAAGTGCCTTTTGATTGATTAAAGGAAGGCAAGAATTCTGAGAGGTGGAAATTTATTTATAAACTTCAAAGAATTAAGAATTACAAACTATTATTTCCTATGAATTACTATTTCAACCCCTCAGATTTTTACTTTTTTCAGACGATTTTCTCTTTGAATATTCATGTTGCTACTGACTTCCTTATCTTGGTGACTGGCTAACTATGTAAGCTATTACATAGTTATGACTGGCTACACAGCTATAGTCATAGTTACTGGTTACATAGCTATGACTGGCTAACATATGTAAGTTATTCAATTCACTGCTATCATCTTTCCTCAGGTTGACTGGGTAAGTTTTTGAATGACTGGTTCAGATTTAACTTTCACATTCAAATCCAAGTCTCTCACTTTGAAATTTAATCTCCTTTGATCTGGTGATTTAGATGAAAATAAATAATATTATACACCATAATAATATTTGAAAATTGTCTTTTATAAAATTACTTTATATTACCTCATCCTAAACAATACAAAACAACGTACTTAATAAATAAGCAAGAGATTTAGGGTGATCCTTCAAGTTATAAATTCAAACCCAACACATGACTTCACGTTCTCTTAAAGATCCAAAAATATTTCATGAAAGCTGTGATGTCTATAACTAGGATTACTTAATTGCCTGAACTTATGGCAGCTATTTGAAATTCAGAGGATTTCCCAAATAAAAACCTTTTAAAAATATATATTATAACCTTATTTTTGATTTTATTACAATAAAAAGTAAACAATATCTAGTCACACAAATATCAACCACTATATAACTTCAATCTCAAATTCTTAAGAGTTGGTTAAAAACAAGAAAATACGGTTAAAGGAAAATTAGATAGCCCCACATGAAAGATCCATTATTTTACCACCGTGTAATTCTCTTAACCAACATAGATTTCAACCTCTGTTCTCCTTGCCTCTATGTGATTGTTTCTCATGCTCTCCCATAAATGTTTTATGCCACTTCTTTTCCTCATCCTACACCCTGTAGGCACCTTTCTGCTACTCCTTAGATTATCTATAATTTTAAGTCATCTGATATCAGACACATATTATCAAAAGAAGAATATTCTAGGGCAGCAGTTCTCAACCTGTGGGTTGCAACCCCTTTGGGGTCGAACGACCCTTTTACAGGGGTTACAGGGGTCGCCTAAGACTGTTGGAAAACACATATTTCTGATGGTCCTAGGAACTGAGATACTGCTCCTCTATCCATCTCCAGGTGGGTCTGCCCACATGCAGATATACCCATATACAAGTATTAAAGGGTCACGACATTAGGAAGGTTGAGAACCACTGACTTAGACTAAGTCTGATTTATCTCCCTGGAATTTCCAACTGTTAAATTCTCCCCATTTCCATTTAGTTTGATCTCCTTTTTCTAACTCAATTCCAATTCTAGCTGTCAAGCTGTACAGTGTTTGTCTGAGATTACACAAACCAATGGACTAATGTAAAGGTCAAGTCACAAATCCTGGCAGGATACAATTTTCATCTACTTAGTTTTTCCTCTACAACCATCTCTTTTATTTGACCAGAAGTACTAGAAAGGAAGTTTTGTAGGAATTTCAAGGAATTAGTTCGATGTTAACTATAAATAGTAGCATTTTCAGAATCTTGCTATAAATTAGAAATCCTTCTTTTATTAGGACTTTATAAAGGATACCTTCCTTAACAACGACTTCTCTTTTAACACTTTTCTAGATATCAAGACTCCAATACCTTGATATATTATTTTCCTGTTAGAGAGTCTCAAAATTCTGACAAAACAGGAAAAAAAGAGCACCTTATCTGTTAAGAGATTTCAAGGTTAAATTTTTCTACAGAATAAAACTTACGTAGAAAACAATGTAATATGATTATGTAATCTTAACATCTCAGCCACTCGTGAGATGGGCCTCAAATTTGTTTCTTAAAGAGATGAATAAACTTTATGAAAGGAATCTGATAGATGTATGTCAGTAGACTTCTGAGGAAGAGACCATAGTTTAGAGAAAGAAGAAAAAGTTAACATAAGGAAAAAGGAAAGAAAGAGTTAGAATGCGTGTGACAGGGAGGCTCTACTTAATTTTTAGATATGACCAAACCAAATAAAAAATCTTATTCTTTTGCAAATGTAGATAATTTGGTGTTCATCTGATTTATTAGTTTAAGTACAGCAAACAAAAAGAATAATCATGTGGACCTAAAGGAAAAAGGGTTTAATGCAGAGAATCATAAAATAGAGTTCAAAGATCATCTCTAATCTCCCATCTTACAATTTAAGATTACTGCATTAAAATTATTGGCACAGTTTTCACCATTTTATGCCTCAGACAAGGAAGAATTAAATCTATTTGAAAAAATTTTTCTACAATATTTTCAGATTGAATTTTTGTTCAAAAAGAAATATTTGCTGAAAGGATAAAAAAGATACTTTTCTTGCTTGTAATGCATTTTCACAAAAATATTGAGTGGTTATTATAATTAATCTACTATTCAAACGGCTGAAACAAAATCATTGGAAGAAATGAACTTTCTCTTGATTGTTTAACTGGCTATTAAATTTGAAGCTCATGTCAAAACCAACACTAAACTGAACAAAATTACATCCATACAACAAATAAAATGTTCAATGCAGCTGCAAGTAATCTAAAACACTTAAATGCTATACTCCGATAAAAAATTTTTTCCTACTATTAAAGCAATTTTTTTGGAGGGGGGAAGGTAGGGCAATTGGGGTTTAAGTGACTTGCCCAAGGTCACACAGCTAGTTTTGTATTAAGTGTCTGAGACTGGATTTGAACTCAGGTCCTCCTGACTCCAAGGCTGGTGCTCTATTCACTGCGCCACCTAGCCGCCCCTTAAAGCAATTTTTAGACTAAATAAATTATAGTTTAAGGATATTAATATTTCATCCTCACTTACCCTTGCATAGTGTAATTCAACTCCATATAGTTCTAAGGTTCGAGCTGTGTTGAGATAATTGAATTCTGCTTCTGCAGGAGATAAGCCTCTGTAAGAACAATACTAAATTAAAAATCAGTTAAGTCTCAAAAATATGTGTTGTATGCATGATATTTTCCAAGAAATTTAAAAATGCCTTGATACTTAAAATGTATTTGAGGGTCCTATGACCATCATTTAAGGACAAATTTAATCTTGTACAGAAAAAAACTTCACTTATCCTAAAGTGAAAACCTTAACCACTAGAACACATAAAAATCAGTAAGGTTTTTATTGCTGTTTTTTAAAAGGTCTTCCGGCTGCTAACATAGCTAGCTTCAATAAAAGTTAAAGAACAGTAAGGGCCTACTATGGTTTAGGCACTCACGGCCATGGACATAGCACTAGAAAAGATCTCAGAAGCTACCATATACAATTTTAGCAACCCTAATTATCAGGTGCTTCAATCAGCAGCGCATTAAAAGCCAGAAACTAGAAAAGAAAATGCACAGAGGCAGATTAAAAGGATAAATGACAACTGATAAGCATCTTCCAAGGAAGAAGATAAGGAAAATTACTACATTACAGTACTGTATAGTAACTTAAGAGTCATAAAGATGATTGCGAATCATCAAGAAAAATCTTACTTTAGAAAGACTTCAGTTCAAATGAAAATTAGGGCACATTAAGTTTTAATTACCCCAAAAATGCACGTATATCAGATTTACTGACAAATGTCTGAAAACATATTAAGTGGACCACTATTTCAAAAATATCTTTCTAAAAATCAACTAATTAAAAAAAATACTTTAGTGTCCACCCAACTACATAAAAGTCTTATTGAGATTTGACATTTTTATGAAATTCTGAAAATCGGGTATACTTAAAAAATCTATATATTATTTTATTTGCTAAGCTATACAAAAATTATTTTTCTACGTAAGGTTGTCTTTTAAAGACAAATCTGGGAACAGGACAAAGGCAAGAACCAATTCACTACATTTTTTTCATCACATAAGATACTACAGATGTGTGTGTGTGTGTGTGTGTGTGTGTGTAGAGAGATAGATATATACGGATATAGATATCTATAGTTATATATGCATGCGTGCATAATATAGGATTGCTTTTCTTAGCTCCCCTATAGTCTTACATTGCTCACTTGTTATTACATACTACAAAAATTAACCAATAATATACAATTAGGCTTTATAGTTTAATTTTTAAAAATGCACTATGAAATAATAGTTAAGTGTCACAATATTTTACTTGAAAATCTACAAAGGTAACATAGAGTGAAAATTATAGCTTTAAAAATTGTTTTACTTATAAATTTAGCATCACTTAATATTCTTTTTTTTCTTCTTTATTCTCTTCTTGGTTCTGTAACAAAACATCAAGAACTTGCAAATAACTGCAAAGGAGGAATGAAATGTCCATTACAATGTATGACACTTTGCTAAGTATATAAAAATCTGAAGCTAACAATGCATTTATTTAAAAACTAGGAACTTTAAATTGTGTAAAAGAATATTTTTGTTTAAATGAAGCTGGTATGTTTGAAGTGATGTTGGATTTCTTTTATCACTTCTCAAATGAGGTCTTATTTTATTTCCAGTTCTTTGTTAAAACAAAAATGTCACCATAAATATTTGTATATATGGGTCTTTCCACTTTCTGAAAATATATTTTTGAGGAAGGGTATGAATAATTTAGCGACATTTTAGATAAAGTTTCAAACTGCCTTCCAGGAAGACCGGAGCATTCCACAGGTCTAGCAACTGTGTAGTGGGAGGCTTATTCTCCCACAGCCTTTCCTGTAATTGCCTTTATCCTTTTTGGCCATCTGCACTAATCTGATAGGTATAAGGTATAACCTTAGTTGTTTTAATTTACAATTTCTTTTAATATTAGTGATTTGGAGCATTTTTTCCATTTGACTACTAATACCTTGGCATTTCTTCTTTTTGGAAACTGCTTAGTCATATCTTTTTCTAAAGAGGAATGGCTCTTTTTCAATGTTTGAATCAATTACCTACATATCTTAGGTATCAATCCTTTGTCATAATTTGTTAAAAATACAAAAAAAATTAAACTATTTCCTTTCTAATTTTAAATGCATTTATTTTGTGCATTTATTTTCAATTTTATGCAAACTGCCTATTTTGTCCCTAATAGCATTCTTTTTAAATGATGGCATTTTAAGAATAATCTGTATAAACACAGATTTTAAAGTATCTATGCTGCACCATAATAACTACAGTTAATAAAAAGATGCAAATTACCCTGATTTCACCAAATAAATGCACATTCAAAACTTACATATGTTGCTGATGTAATTTTGCGATTTCTTTTTCAAAGTCTTGAGGCTGACCAGGAATGAAAGAATAATCAGAGAGGTAGCCTGGCAAGTTTTCTGAGTGGTCGTAGTCTCCCAATTCAGCTGACAAAAGAAAAAATGCTCACACTTTAATTGAGAAATGAATCTCTTAGTTAATACAACTACATAGGAATTAAAATAATTTCTAGAAGGAAAAAAATTTTCACTTTAGCAAATAACAAGGATTTAGCCATGTTATTCTTCAACCTTTGCCTAAAATTGTTTAAATTACATTTTACCTTATTCTTAAGGTACGCTTCACTAATCTTCATATTGAAAACTCTGCTGGTTTTCTACAGGGTAATGATTTTCTATGACACTAAGAACATAAAATGAATCGACGAAAAACATTTATTAAGTGCTTACTATGAATAAAGGACTGGGAACCTAATACAGACGAGATCAAGAAAAAAACACACAGAACAATTATGTATTATTTTATAGTTTGGGAGACTGAGAAGTGTTAGGTAAATGTATAATTATAATACTTACATTGAATGGCAAAGGAAGCCAAAAGGGCAGCAGTATTATAAGGACAGGGCAACCTGATAAAAAGAGAAGATATTTACTACAATCTTTTAAAGTTTTACAGTATTTACATTTTTATTTCAAAATAGCGACTTAAATTCCTAGTGACTTAGTATTTAATCTTTATCCTCAAAACAAGAACACTTTCTTAAGGTTCTATGTTAAAATCCATATGGTGCGCTTTCCTCATCTCTTTTAAAAGGTAAGCTTCTGAAGACAGTAACCATACCACTGTGTGTGTAAGGTCACCAACTGGCTAGCATTAAATCAGTCTGGCTTGAATTTTATCAAAGAAGCTGAAGGAACTCTTAATAAAGTGTCATGTTATAGGCTGGTCTTTCAAAATTTTGGTAGTGCTTTTGCTGCTGAGTCAGCATGCTGTATGTGCATTATTTATTCTGTTATAACATTTTTGTACTAGTGTAGAGGACAAGAGGGTTGGATGTGAAGTTAGCAAGGCCTGGGTTTGCTTTTGGCTTCAGATACTTATTAGCTCAGGATTCTGTGCAAGTTGACATCTCTTAACCTCAGTTTCACCTATAAAATGGGGATAAGAACAGGATCTACTTGACAGTTTTGCTGTGGGGGAGGGGGAGTGTCAAACAAGATCAAATAATCAACTAATAAAATTTATCGAGCACCTATTACGTTCTAGCTAGGCAAAGTGCTGGTGCTGGAGATAAAGATCTAAAAAAAATGAAACAATTTCTACTCTCAAGGAGCTTACATTCTAACAGAGGAAACGACATTCATCTGTCCATCTATCTATTCATCTACATATACACACACACATATAAGCACATCAAGAATAAATAAAAATTAGGAGGGCATTAGAAGTTGGGGGAGCAATCAAAAAAGGCTTTGTACAGAAGATTATTCTTGAAGGAAGAGATGGCTTCTAGAAAGTAGTGGTAAAGAGGGAATGTATTCCATTGATAGAGGACGGGTCAGCACAAAGATAAGGAGATAGGAGATGGAGCACTTGGGAAATGAAGCCATTATGACTGAACCATAGAGTGTGAAGAGAGTAATGTACAATGAGATCAGAAAGATAAGGCAGAGTCAGGTTGTGGAGGACTTTAATAGCCATAGTAGTTTATATTTGATCTCAGGCAGCAAGTGGAGTTCATTGAGTATAGGACTAACATGGTCAGATGTGTGCTTGAAGAAAATCACTTTGGTAGATTTATGGAGGATGCCATAGGGTGGGGAGAGACTTGAGACAGGGAAGTCAATTAGAAGGCTGCTAAAAAATACAGGAGATTGGATGATGAGTGCACAAACTAGGGTGATGGTTTTCTAAACAAAGAGAAGGGGCCAAAGAAAGAAATTAAAATTTGGTAAATGACTGGGTATGAGGGGTGAGGGAGAACAAGGAATTGAGGACAGTAACCAGGTTATATATAACGCTGGGACACTGGAGGGGTGACACTTTCAAAAAATAGGGAAGTTTGGTAGAAGAGATAGGTTTTAAAGAGAAAAAGAATGAATTTGGTTTAGGACATTTTGGGTTTGAGGTTAATTCTGGAACATCTAGTTGAAAATGTCTAATGGGAAGTTGGGTGATATTGCACTCAATGGAGAGAATAAAGAATTATCATCTGCATAGAGAGAATTATTAAAAACCATGGGAGCTGGTGACATGAATGAGAAAGGGGGTGGAGAGGGAAAAGAAGAAAGTAACAGAGAATCTGGACAGAGATAATGTATATAAACCACTTTGCAAACTTTAAAACGCTATATAAACATCAGCTATTATAAAAGAGAGGAACTGAATAATATTGAAGATTTTGCATTCTGATAAATTTTAAGCATAAAACTCTAGGTGTGAGAATATGTAACCAATTGGAAAATAAAAAAAGTAATTTTATCACAGGATTCAAACAGCAAAAATAGCTTACCTTCCAGTAAGAATGTCTTGTTTAATTTGCAAAAAGTACTGGTATCTTTAAAAAGAAAAAGAAGAAAATGACAAACTAAGGAGACATAATTAATGAAAAAGGTCACTTTATTTCAAAGTACATTTACTCAAACAAAATAAAATTAATCACTTGCCTCTTAAATTTTATATATTGGGATGTGCATACATACATTAACAAAATATTAAAACTATGTTGGGTAACTACTGGAAATTTATTCTGACAGACTACTAAATTTAATGTAAACTAGATAAATGTTTTCTTTAAAAGCTCCCTGGAAAGTAAAACTTTATACACTGAAGCACAGACTCCTACCAACTCCATTATAAAACTAAAAAAAATTTTTTTAAGTGTTACCAATAGGGGAAAATGGTGGGGATAACTGACATGGAGGTTAATGGCTTTCTGAGTATAGGATTTAGGGAATACTGTACAAAGCAAGACAGAAGTGCCAGAAATGGCAATATATTAGTCAGAAGGTTATAAATATGTGGCATCATTCCTTCTGCATAAAGAAAGAGGACTTTAAGAGCTAAGCACAAAAACTTATATTTTATTCCTATAAACAATAAAAATCCACTGAGGTTGGTTGAGTATGACACTCACATGGTCAGACTGGCTAACTACTTTGGTAGCAGTGTGTAGGGTTATCTAGAGTGGGAAGTGACTTGAGGCAGAGACACTCATTAGGAGGCTGCTGCCACAAGTTAGAAGAGATGTGAAGAACTGAATAAAGGAGAAAGGAGCTGTGTGAGTGGAGAAAAGGGATTAAATTTAGGAGAGTTGACAGTTCTATTCTGAAAAGCTTGTCTTCTGTGACATCATTCTAATATCCAAAATAGATAATTGTGATGTCAGAATGTTTAAGATCTTCAGGGAGTAACAAATAGAAAAGTAAACCCTAATAATATTTACTACGTATAACATCTTTGCAAGAAAATAAAGAGAAAATTCTCTTATAACTTTAATTTTATTTAATTCTTCAACTAAAGTTTAATGCATAAAAATGCAAAAATTATCCATTTCTTCATTCTAATTAGGGCAAGTTTATTTTGTTTATATCAGGCCAAACTTTGCCCCAGAACTAAACACACATGTCCTCAGTGAGAGTCAATTGTTGGGTTTAGAGTTGAATGTTCATCTACACCTCTGATAAATGCCAGTAAAATTTTCTATCTATATGTGAGTTGGGGACAAAGTGCCACTATGGTGAGGGTCTTTATGGTTAGGAAGACATAAATTCAAGAGCAGTCAACGATGCAATCTACATGTGTGACCGTATTGTTGTTAAGTCCTTTTTCAGATTTTGTCCAATTCTTTGTATCCCCTTTTGGGGTTTTCTTGGAAAAGATCCTGGAGTAGCCTGCCATTTCCTTCTCCGGCTCATTTTACAGACGAGGAACTGAAGCAAAAAAGGGTTAACCTGCCCAGAGTCATAGAGCTGGTAAGTGTCTGCGGCTGGATTTGAACTCATGAAGATTAGTTCTAAGCCCTGTGCCACTTAGCTGTATGACCAGAAGCAAGTCACTTAGCATATACATGTCCCTAGGTAACACTCTAAAACTCTAACAAACTAGCTGCAGATTCACACAAGGTAGAGGGAATGTTCACATTCTAAGTTTCTCATAGTGATGAAATCACAGGTTTAGACTCAAAAAACTGAAAGGTACTTATTAGCTTTTCTTAGCATGGTGAATAATATACAAGGAATCCCCAAAAAGGGCAATTCTGAAAAAGATCTTTTAAAAGTTAAACTAATAATAAGGAAAATATGAAAACACCTCAGGTTTAAGAATACTACAAATTTCTAAACCACACAGCAATCCCATGTACAATATCTAGTCAATCAGTATTTAAAGAGCACCTATTGTATACAGAACCCTGTTCTAGATACTAGAAAGAGTCCAAAAAGAAATTATATGATACCTAGAATTATCACTTCCAGAAAAATTCTAATTTTAATGGTATCAATCAGAACCTTCTGTTTTTAGATAAGAAGCTGTCATGTATTTTTCCTCTGGAGGCATATCTCTTTCCTGCTGGAAGTCCTATTATTGCCACTAGCCTCAGTTATAGGGGATGTCATGATGGTGGTATACGTCTCATTCTGTAGAATCTGAAAGTCAAGATAAACTAAGTAATCCCAGAAGCCTAGCAGTAGCTTTTGTCACACATGAAAATCACTGAAGGATCAAGTAGCAGGACCTGAAGTAGCAGGCAATCAATCAAGTACTTAGCACAAGATTTCCATGACAAACTGTAGTTATTTTGAATGGAATTTCTAACTCTCTCTCTGTTGGATTTAGTTAACAAAATAAAGTCTGATAATTTTATTGGTTTATTTTGAATCTTTCTATTTTAACAGATGGTATTATTATATATTTTGATTATTTTTTAGCTGAATCTGAAGGATCCTTTAAGTAAACAATAAAATCATCTGCAAACACCAGAACAGACAATACTTTGCCTTTGATCTTATATAAATTATTTGGTAGTTGTCTTACTAAGATATGCTAAGGATTTTGTATGACCATAACTACAAGATACTCTTTACAAAAATAAAAGTCTTAAATAATTTAAGAAATATTAATTCTTCATGGTTTTGCTAAATTAATGAAATATTCTATTTTCATTTCTTTTCATTCTGACCTTAAACACTAAATAAAATGTGCATTTCTAAACATACTGAAGAAAAGAATATTATATATGAAACTATGAATCCCACAGGGTTTTGTTTTTAAGCACATAATAAATTCTATATTTAATTTTTAAAATCATTCTGCTTCTCTTGAATGCCTTTTGACCTTTCTATTAAATGCTATTACTAGCTGTCTTTTCTCTCCCATCTATTCTCCCTCCAATTAAAAAAACAACAACAACTTTGTCACACACATACATAGGTAAATTAAAACAAATTATTGCATTGGCCACATCCTAAAACTGTTATGTCTCATTCTGCATTTTGAGTTCATCACCTGTATCAGAAGGTAAGCAGTGCATCTCATCATCAGTACTCTAGAACTGTGGCTAGTCAAGCAGAACTAGAAGAATTTATACAGTAACACCAACACCGTAAAGAGAAACAGCTTTTAAAACTTCTGTCACTTTGCTCTGTACTGATTCTCTGGAACCATTTCTCTTTAATATTTTCTTATCATGCCAATGACATTTCATAGTATATAGATATTATATTTTGTTCAACCATCCCCAATTTATGGGTTCCTTCTTAGTTACTAGGCTTTGGTTTGTTTTTTTTTAACCACTACAAAAAGAGCTATTTTAAGTATTTTGGTTCATGAGCCCTTTCATCTTTCCTTTGAGTTCTTTTCTGGAATAGGCCTAGTATCAATTTGCTGGGTCACAATTTGGGAGAAATAGTTCCAAGTGGCATTCTATAATGGTCATACCAACTCATATCTCCATTGCACCTAAGATACCTCATGTCCTATAATTTCTCCAAAATTTTCATTTTCTTTTATTTGTCATCTTTGCCAAATGGAATAAGGTAGAGCCTTAGAGATACCTTAATTTGCATTTCTCTGTTAATGATTTGGTATATTTTTTCATATAGCTGCGGACAGCCTGAATTTCTTTCTTTGATGACTGCTTATTCATATCCTCTGATTATTTGCTTATATTCTGAGAAACTGAGTCAATGTAACTGAAATAACTATATTGCTTAAATTAATTTATTGATTTAGTGTCATAGAAACCAAACTACTTAAGAGTTACTTTGTAAAACTAGATAACAAAATTATTCCATAGCAACAAATGGTCAAAAACAAAGGGAATAAGGAAAGAAAAAGTCTCCAATTATATCAATAAGCAATTTTCAACAAAATTTTCACATTTGAAAAATTCATCAAAACTATTCAAAAAGTTGATCCAATAACTTGGATAAACAAAGTCTAGAAAGAATAAAACATATTAGCATATTATATTTGATAAATCCAAGGGCACCAAGTACTGGAGCAAGGCCTTCCTATGTGACAGAAAGAACTAGGAAGATTGAAAAACAGTCAAACACTGCACAACGTACACTACAAAAAAATTCCAGTTGGATACATGATCTAAACAAAAAGAGTCAAATCATAAACAAATTAGAAATGAGAAGTAAATATCTTCAACAATGATATATATGGCAATTCTTAGCAAAAACAAGGGATTGAGTTTGATCATAAAAGACAAAATGGACAGTTTTGATTACATAAAGTAAAAAGTTTGTGTATATGTGAAATAAATAATATCAAAATTAGAGAGAAAACAATTATTTGGAAAAAATGAAATTCTTAGCAAATTTCTTGGGCAAAGCCGAATGGTGAAGATATATAAAGAACTGATACAAATACGTAAGAAAAAGAGCCATTCCCACTATATATAAGCAGTCACAAGGTATGAAAAAGCAATTTTAGAACGAAGAAAAGCAACCATATGAAAGTGTCCCAAATCATTAAGAGAAATTCAAATGAAAATAACTCAGGCTCTACTTCACATGACAAAAGGAGAAAATAGTAATTGTTGAAGGGGTTGTGAGAAAAGGACACTAAAATATAGCTGATGCAGTTGTGAACCATTCTGTACAATATTTGAAACTATACCCCAGCAGTCATTATACTATATATCTTCTGATCCAGTGATACCAGTATTAGGTATTCCCCACAGAGGAAAGACTCATATACACAATAATATTTATAACAGTCCTTTGTTGTAGCAAGAAAACTGGACTAAAATGGGGGTCTATCAGCTGGGAAGATTAAGAAACTGATTTCAGTGTACTGCAGGGATAGGCAAAGTATGGATTGCTGTATTAACTGTCAGTTAAGAGTGCTTTTTAAATGCAATGAGGCTTTATTAGCAAATATATAAACTATCCATAGAAACCTGGTTATCAAAACAAAACAAAAGGGGTTGTGCCAAGCCCCATTAATAGAATGTTACTGAGACACAGGCAATTATCAGTAGGAAAGAGAAACAAGGGAAGATGGGCATAAAACGATACAGAATTACAACTATGATAATAAAAACACGAAGGAAAATAGCTTTGAAAGATCTCAAAATTCTGGCCTAAGCAATAAATAATAAACCAAAAGACTAATTAGACCAAAAGACAAGGATGATCACTTGGCACATAGGTAATAGAGTACAAATTCAGAATGAAATATGCATTCTCAGACATGGCCACATGGCCAATGTACAGATTTTCTTTATTATACTATATATCTTTGTTACAAGGAAGGAGTTATATGTGGGGCTTGGTTGCAACATCAATAAATTATGTGTTGACATAATAATATAGAGAATTTTATTAGTTTGCTAAATTTTACACAGTAACTTAAACTGGATAAAATGTAAATTCAGCTTCTTATAAAGTTTTTTTTTCTATTTCCTTTCTTGCACATTGAAGTTTTTGCACATATGGATGATTATGTTGAAAACCAAAGGTAAAATTTTAAAGATTCCATAATAACCTATTGAGTGTTTGTCAGTAAATTTTAACAAAAAATATTTCTATGAAAAAACAAAAAATCTTTTTTGATGGCTTCAGCGTAAGTCAGAACCTCAATTCTGCTTTTAAATTTCTTAGGGCTCACTTTGTAATCTTTCTGACTTAATTTTCTCCATCAACAAAGAATATCTTAAAGACCGCATAGTTCTTAATAAGATACACCCATGTATCTCTGATAAAGAATTTTGGATCACTGTAAAGGAAACACAATAAAACCCATTAAGTCGAACATAATTAGAAATCTGAGATATTATGGGTTGGGCCTGTTTTCACTATTAGAGAAACCTAGGCTTACTTTTTTGGTTCAACAAAATTGTAGCAGAGAAAAATAAAATTATTAGAAAAAAGCTACCCACCCATAAACATTTTTAAAAGAACATGCCACTCTCTACAATTTATTTTTCTTGTTTGTGTGCACATGTGTTTTATTTTGCAACATGGCTAATATGGAAATGTTTTGCATGATTTTTTAAGTATTATCAATAGCATATTACTTAGGGGGAGGGGGAAGGGAAGGAAGAAGGAAAGAAAATTTGGAACTCAAAATTTTTAAAAATTAATGTTAAAAACTTTTTGTCATGTAATTTGGAAATGAAATAAATATAAATACTGAAAAACCCAACTAACATTCTTATTTCTTAATGATGGAATTTAAAGTTTAGAAGTAATCTTGAAAGTCATCTAATCCAACCAAATCAAATGAAGAATAGCACTCACAGCAGAGGTTATCAAGATTTCTCCTCATGGAACTCCTCTATACTCTTAAAAATTATTTAGGAATTTGGCTTAGGGAAGAAATGGCATAAACGCTAAACTGGGCATCATGTCACACAGGAGAGTAGGAACATGGGGATGAGAGGGGGAGTGACGGAGGGGAGGGCAGGGTCTGGGGGAGGGATGCTGGAAGCACACACTT